>JAVSCE010011486.1:0-700552 GCA_032199065.1 Smutsia gigantea
GCCACAAGGACTGTAGAAGAAAATAACCTTAAGGGTGATAAGATACATGTTTTAATGACACCAGCATAGGCAAATCTTCTCCATCCGGTAGGATACATGAAGAGAATAGTCCTATGATAGAACAGTGGCTGGAATGGGATCTTGTCCTGGTCTAGTATACCAAACATACACCCCTCTCCCTGTGGGAGTTACAGATGGGTCAATGTATAGGGCTATGGGAGGTACATGCACTGGCCATAAAGATAAAACTTCCCCATAAGATGCCCTTACCTCCTCAACATTTTGGGTATACTACCATGATCTTTGGGGGCCACTCTGCTGTTATTTCAGGAATACACACAAGGCCAGCTTCCAGGCCTTTTCCCCAAGAAGGGCCAGTCATCGCTGTTCCATGAGTCAAAATGTCCAGGGCCACATCCACTTCCCAGTGTCTCCATGGTTTAATGCAGTAGGAGCTGGCAGCAGGATGTTGCTCTGCTGAACATATCCTGGTTTCAATAACTCCTCTTTGGTTTGCACATATAGGAGAGGCAGCAATGTGTGTTAGCCATATCCACAGGGCTCAAGGCTCCTTTTCAGGGCTTCTCATCCAAATGCCATAGCACTGTCCATAAGCAAACTGACCAGCCCCAGAGACTACTGGTGTCCAACTTTAGGCCAGATTTCAACAAACCGTTGTACCTCTCTATCATGCTCTGGTAGGGTTATATGGTACATGAAATTTCCACTTTATTCCTAATTGCTGCACCCATCCTTGTAACGCATGTCCAGTAAATTTGGTGGCTTGATCACTCTCAATCACCTGTGGCCAGCCATAGGCTGCAAAGTTATGCCCTAGGCCCCTCTTAGTGGTTTGCTGATCTGCACAACATGCAGGAAAAGCAACCATTATTCCAGTAGCCATATCCACACAATTCATGGCATACTGATATACTTCTGATATGGGCAGAGGCCCAATATAGTCTATCTGCCACCTGACAAGGGCTATCAGTCCCTTTACTGTTGTCCCATGTTGCTGCAGGACTCGGTTTAAGTCCCTCTTAGAGCACACAAGGCACTCCTTCCAGGCTTGGCTGACTTCTTCAAAGGTCAATTAACAAGCCCCACTGATGGGCTACAGCCCCATTGTCCTTTGCCCCACATGCAGCAAACACTGATGTAACCATTGGACCACACCAGAGGCAGGCTTTCCTTCTAGCCAGCACACCTGGGCTAATGTGTCTGCTTCATCATTCCCTGGGGATACCAAAGGCAAATGGCCAGTCACGTGATATAGAGTAAAAGTCTGACCAGAGGCCCATAGGTCTTGCCACAATTCTTGCCCCCAAAAGGGCCAGTGACCAGCCATCCAGATGGCATGATACCATGTCGGTAGCCACAGGGTCAATACCCGATAGATGGCCCAGCTGTCAGTGCAGACAACTATAGGGGAAGGCTCTTTGGTGATCACAAGCCATACTGCCTGCAACTTGGCCCATTGGCTGATCTTCCCCTCTCCATCCTCCATCCATATTGCCTCAGTCTTAGGATGGAAAGCCACCACCCTCCACTTTGGGGGCTGCCCATGACTGGAGCCATCTGTTTACCAAGCATCTTCAGGTATAGGGGCTTTTCCCTCCTGATAAGGACTCTTGGCTACCAATGGCTCAAAAGCAAGTTCTTCCTGCTTTCCTCCGGTATAGGTCACTGGCCCCAATAAGCGTTGGAGTTCTCCACTTAAGGGTCTAGTAGAGAGGGCGCTATGCTGCTGTAAACATGCACCCCTTTGTCCAGTGTAGGCTTCTGTGCCATGCCACTCCATGGTCTTTGGGTCTAGTCTCGCACCAACCCCACAATCGGATAGGTGGTTATTACCTTGGTCAGAGTTGTTCCGGTGATAGGCTCTGTAGCCAGCAAGGCATGGTACACAGCAGCCAGTTGCTTCTCCATCAAGGTGTACCAGACCTCTGCTCCTTTCCATAGTTGTAACCAGAATCCAATAGGTTGGCATGTCTATTCAGGCCACTGCCAAAGACCCCATCCATAACCATCTTCAGTTACATAAACACCTAGCTCACAGGGCCTTGATGAGTCCATTACATTCAAAGCTTGCATGGCCTTGATTGCTCACTTAGCAGTAAAAGCAACTGCACGTCTCATCCCAGTCCCACCTGATGCCCTTTCGTACCAACCAGTATAAGGACTTCAAAATTTGTGCCAAATGTGAGATAAACACTCTCCAGTAGCCCCAAAGACCCAAAAACTCTTGTAATACTGCCACAGTGGTAGGAGTAGGGAAAGCCTGAACCTTGTCTATGACTGCTTCAGGGATGACTTTAGTGTTGCCCAACCAGAGAACCCCCAAGAACTTTACAGACAAACCAGGTCCCTGAACCTTGGTGCTGTTCACAGCCCATCCTTTCCCCTGTAGATGTTGCAGCAGTCTAGGAACTTCCCCTTCTAAATCTGAAAGAGAATCAGACGTGAGCATAATATCATCAATGTAGTGATACAGCCACACCATTTGCAGTTTCTTCCATGTGGCCAAGTCCTGGGCTACAAGTCCATGACAGATGGTGGGACTGTGGAGGTATCCCTGTGGAAGGTCAGTGAATGTCCACTGCCAGCCTTCCCACATGACGGCAGACTGCTCCTGACTTTCCTGTGCTATGTCAGTAGAGAAGAAGGCATTAGCAAGGTGTACAACATAATGGTACATGCCCAGCTTATGACTGTGTGTGTCCAGAATGTCTGCTATAGAGGGGACAGTAGCATGCAAAGGGGGTGTGACTTTATTCAATTCCCTGTAGTCCATGGTCATATACCAGGAGCCATCTAGCTTTCTCACTGGGGAATTAAAAGGACTATAAATGGTCTTTATGATGCCTCCCTTTTCCAACTCCTGCAGAGTTTCTCTAATTTCCTTGTGCCCCCTCAGGCAATTTATACTGGTTAGTATTTGTCACCCGCCAAGGTATAGGCAGAGCTACAGGTGGGTGCTTAGCATGACCCCTCAGAGCTGCCTTTACCACACATACCCTCAGTTTGAACCACCTGCAGTGGTCTGTAACCCCAAGCCCTGCAGGATATCTACCCCCAAAATATATTCAGGAATGGGAGAAATGTATACAGTATACTCCTTTGGTGTAAACACCCTATCCCCAATGCGATTTGAACTTTCTTCACTCTAGTCGCCTTACCCCCATAGACGTCTGTCACAGCAGGGGTCCTAGGAAAACATTCAGGATTGCCATACATCAGAGAACACTCAGCTCCTGTGTCCACCAGCATCAGGACCTATTGTACATTCACAGGGGACCAATGAATTGCTAAATCTACACGTGGCCTCTAGGCCCCTCCATGTCCCCCAAGGTGGGGACCTTGATGCCCCCTGTCAAACTGCGATGCCCAATCATTCTCCTGTGGGGGTGAGGGCCCAGGTGAATCCTGAATACTTTCCGCGAAGACGTTTTGCAGGGACACAGGCCAGGCATGAGGCCTTGACTCCAGTTTCCATGTCCTGGACCTCAGCAGCTGGAACTGCTGCTCTGGCTTTAATTGGTGCCACAGTTCTAACAAGATTCTATTGGGCTGCCCATCAAGTTTTTCTTTCACTACCCCAGCCTTTTTCAAACCATCCCACATCTGGGTCCTCAAAACCTTCACGGGGCCTTTTGCACCTCTCCTTTCTGTCATAGCCTGTAGTTCCTTTCATGCCCTTATTGTTTCAACTTTCCCCAGATCTGCTAAAATACAAGTGGCCTCACTTATGGGTTGCACTATGTGGGGAGCAAGGGTAGTCACTAGGGACCCAAAGACAGATGTGGGAGCTGTATGCAACACCAGATTTATCATTCCTACAGTGAACAACAATTCACTGGGCCCTGGGATTCCATATTATAGATGATATTTTTCATACCCAATTCCTATAGTAACTGTTGGAACTCTACATACATTTTCCAGCTAGTAGGTAAATATGGTAAATCATCCTGATTAGGCCTAACTGCCCTGATCGCAACTGACAGCCATTCCAGAAGTGCTTGATTCCCTGAGGCGTGATGGGCACTTTGCAACCACTGCTGGAGGGAAGGGTGAGTCATCAGGGAAGCCAGTCTACTCATCTTAGTACCTGACATAACAATGTTTTCCACCCCCATATTCCAGAGACGTAAAAGCCATGTGGGCAGAGATTCCAATGGCTTCTGCCTATACCAGACACTCATGTCCACCAACTCATCCTGGGCATAGGAGCAGAGCATGGAGTGCTTCACAACCTGGGGTGGCGACAACTCCTTGCTCCCATGAGCCCACAGTTGTTTTGTTTTTATTTTTTTAATTAGAGCCAGGTGGGCCTTTAATACAGTAGAGACTGGTACCTGGGGTGGTGGCCTGGGCAGATTGGCCCATGGCCCCACCTCCTCATCTTCTCCCCTGGGCTCCTCCACCATCTCCAGGGCTGAAGGCACCACTCTTTCCTCCCCCTCCCCACAGTGTCCTGCAATGCGGCTTCTCCTGCCACCTCCCCCCTTGCTGCCGCTACAGAATCTTCCAGGAGTGCAATCCGTTTTCTCAATAACTGCCTCTCTTCCTTATGGGTATCCCATAGGTCATTGCCCAGCTTCTCTGAGTGATGCTGAAGTGTTTCTTTCTCCTCCTGAAGTCCCTCTCTCTCCTTGATAACCCTCTCAGTAGCCCTCTTTCTCTTTGATAGCCCTCTGTCTCTCCTTGATAACATATTCCACTGTCTCGAGGAAGAGACCATATAGTGCCCACTGCTACATGGCCACTCAGGGCCTCTAAGCAGTCTTCTATCTCACAGAGGGCTAATTCTGCAACTTCTAGTGTCTCCACCCTTCCCCAGTTCTCGGGAAGGCTCAACCCCTCTAGGAGGTGCTTTACCCTAGACCAGTACCCCACTAGGGGCTCCCAAATTGGAAGCCCCACAGATGGGGGGCTCCCAAGTGAAGTTGCACCTTCTGCCACTGCATCCACTGGGGCCTCCCCACTATCCACAAGGCATCTCCTCATTATCTCTAGGGGCAGCCTGCTGAAAGGCACCCCTTCAGACAGATTTTGTGTTCAGAGGTCCTGCTGACTACTACCAGATGTAACCCCAGGGAGAGGAAATCCCAGGACAAAATACCTAGCTGACACCAAGATCAGTCAAAGGGAGAAATAAAGTTTAAAACCTGTTTATTGCCTACAAAAAAAAAAAGCTGTCCAGTGTCTGTCCCTCTTCTGAAGCGGCAGAAGCGATCAAATTCTTCCCCCAACCTCTCAGGTTCAGATAAGCCTTCTGTTGCCCAGGTAATGGAGATGAACTACTTCTCTCCATCCCTTATAAACACCTGTTGATATGGAGATGCACTAAAGCCAGGCGAGAGATTCTGGAAATACTGCAATTTTACCCACAAGCTCAAACATGAAATAAGTTTACCTCTCAGTCTCATAAAGTACCCAGAAGTTTGTGATTAGTGAGTGGCTCTCCTGCAGGTAACGTTTCAGGCTCCTTCTGTCTTGTGAATCCACCATCCTCCATGCTGGCTTTCTAGGTTGCCATGCTCACCTCAGTTATTCCAGTGGGTGGAAGGGATCTTGCATGGGGGGTTTTCGTGGACCAGACCTTCTGTTGCATTGGCTGTAAATTCAGTCATATGTCTTCTCTGACTGTGGGGAAGTTCGGAATCATAGTTAACTTAGTGCCCAGGAAAAAGAAGAAACAGGTTTGATGATAAGTTAGCCATTCAGATTCAGGCAGCTATATCAGACTCATCTTCATATCCTCAGGACCTGGCACACCGAAGGTACTGAATATATATCATACATGTAGTAAATAACTGCAAAGGCAAGTAGGTGAACACATGAATGAGAAAGAGAAAATGAAGTAATGAGTACCCATACCCCTTTTCAAACCAGTGTTCCATTTTGCATTATGCCAATGATTTACAAAATTTAATTTGTAAGCCAACTAAATTTTTGGCAGTTTTCTTAAAATGCTCATTTAAAATTTGTTAGTAGCTCATATAATTTGCTCATGATACCAAAGGAAAACATTACATTATTACTTCTCAAAAAGTATTCTCGACAATACTGAATTTCCCCCAGCACACACAAGCCGTAGGCGAGGTTAATGAAAGGGGTAGAGGCAGGAGGTGGTTACCTGAGTCTTCTGTCTCAGAGATTTGGGAATCACAGTACTGCTTTATCGGTTGTCACCGCATCATGGAAATTAGATCTATGCCTAAGGTAATTTGCAGATGAAGAAAATTCAGCACTTGGAAGTTAACTACCACCCATCTGCCACAAACAGACCACATATTTAAAGCTTTTTATTGAAAGTATACAAACAGAAATGTGCAACATGGTGAACTGTTACAAACTGAACTAATTAATTGTATGAGCAGGATGCCAACCAACATCAGCACCCCAAAGCCTCCCACGTGCTTGCTTCCTGGCACTACTCCCCCAACTCAGGTGAATGCTATCTTAGATTCATGGAATGAATTGATGCCAAGGATCTCAATATTATTTGAATTCGATTTAATTTTTTTATTGCACTCTAAGTTAAATTAAGTATGGGAATCTATTTGAAGATTTGGGGAAAGAAAATTACCCGAAGAATCAGGAAGCAGACATACCTTTAAAATGACTTAGTAAATAGTCTTTTCTGAAAATATAAATTCTAATTATGTGAAAATCTGATTAAAACATTCAATTTACTGATGACCCTGGGTTCCAATTTCCATTTTTATAGTCAGTAAAACCCAATCATTTTAAATATTAAGAAGACTCACTTTATGAAAATTCCATAAACAGAAGGTTAAAACCTACTTAAGTCCCCAAGTGTCTGCTGTCAAACTGGGCTTGTCTGCTTGCTAATTTTGAAAACAAAAAACAATACAATAGAGAGAAGATAATACCCACCAAGAACCCTTGAGTAAAAAAGTAGGAGGTTAGCAGGTTTCTCAGTAAGGATTTGATTCTGGATGTAACCTTCAGGAATGTTCTTGTGCACCAAGTGTAATTTCTTGAAGAAAACTCAATGTGACAGCTTTTGTTGACTGTTTTAAATTTTCTGAAAACTATCCTCATAAAGTCTGCTCTATCACAGAAGTGGCAGAACGAGATAAATGTCTACCTGATGAATGAAAAGGCCACAGCTGCAATCCTCTGATCTTTAGCAAAGCACCCCATGTCATTTCCTTTTCTCCTCCTGCCTATGTGAAGTGAATTTTAACATACTTTTTATTCAAATTAAAGCATTAGCCACCCAAGTGACTGGAATTAGAATTTCTGATCCTCTACTTAAAGAAATCTTAATGCCTTTAGCCTAGAAAATACCAAAGAAAGCCATTATTGAGTTCTGGCATGGGGAGTGGGAGGAAATTATAAAGGAGCCATGGCAAGCACACGGACCAATAAGACAGTTTGCAGGCTCTGAGAAGAATGGTTCTCTAAAGGAGTTTTTGTAGGTTAAAAAAATTGGGGGGTCTGTTTATAAAGGCATTCTATGTGTATTATTCATAAGATTGTCCATAAGGTGTCATACACACCCACACCCACATACTTAATAAGTCCACACCCCGAAGCTTTTTCCATGTTCTCGAAAAATCCTCATCTGCCTATAAAACCCCTAGACAATGCACCACCCTGGGCTCTCTTGTC
This sequence comes from Smutsia gigantea, assembly GCA_032199065.1. Taxonomy (NCBI): domain Eukaryota; kingdom Metazoa; phylum Chordata; class Mammalia; order Pholidota; family Manidae; genus Smutsia; species Smutsia gigantea. The sequence continues at coordinate 7,645 of JAVSCE010011486.1, forward strand.
CCCTTCTGGTGAAAGCTGGGAGCTCTGTCCTATCACTTTATCTCTAAATAAAACCCTGTACCTTGCTCTCCTACCTTGAGTGTTTGTGAAGCTCATTGTTTGACTTCGTGAACAAGAACTCCAGCATCAAGGTTTTGGATTCATAAGCTTTCCTTCTCTTTCTATGCTCTGAGATAGGTTAAGCAGTAGTGAAATTATCTGACCTAGATGTTTGGTAGAGTTATCCTGTGAAAATACTGAGCCTTAAGTTGCTAAGAACAATTACACATCCTTTTAGTGGAACTTCATTGGTGCTTACTAATAACATGGTCCTGTAAGTTAAGCTTAACGCAAGTGATTTTATTTCTGTGTACTTCATGTTATGGATTCAATTTTTGATACATAATCAGGCTAAAGATGTGTGATCTAAGTTACTACAGTCAGATCACTTTGTTAAAAGAAGGTTCAGTTATTATTATGACTTCCATAATCTAAAAACTACACTTGAAAACATTTACATTTTATTAGCTAAATTCATCAAGGTCTTGAGGAAAAGAGACACGTAGAATTACTTTTGATCATATGAGTTTGTTGTGCAGAAACGTACAGGCAAATGACATAAATAATTAGCTGAAGAAGTGAAAAGTGGTTGCCTTTAGGGAGAGAAAATTCAAGAGGGTGGGGGCAGTAACTAACAAATCTTGGAGGACTGTTACTGTTTGATTTCTTGCTGCATCTTGACTTTCCCATTTTAGGTATTTATTAATTTCTGACTCTGAAAAAATTAGCATCAACTTTTCCACTTCTGTTCATGGGCAGCATCTGAAGGGGTTCTTTAGCTCCCCAGCTCACTCGCTTGCAAAGAAGGACAGAAGAACTCCGTCAGCGTGGTTTTATTCCCTTTAAGACAGACAGAATGGCTATCTTGGAAAGGAGAGAGATGCAGCTTGTGGGTGAGGAAGCACGTTTCTAATGAGTAGGGTGTGTTTTACTGTGGGGACATTGGTGATTGGGTCTTAAGGGGTGGGGCAACCATCTGGTTGGTGATTGGATCTTAAGAAGAGGGGCAAAAAGGTGAGGCAAGTCCAGACAAGATTTTCACTGGCCCATGTGCTTGAGACCATGGGGTAAATGGAAGATAAAATCTTACATTCCTCCCTTTTTTGTTTTATAAATTGCAGAGGACTTGGTTAAGGGGTGAAGGTCAGTCTCTGGTAACTGCTTCCTGCTGATTAAAGGCAATGAAGTTCATTTTTGTATTGATGGGGGTGGTCTTTAGATGAGCCCTTGGTCTGAAGTGGCGATGGCATGTTCCAGGACTCGGGCTTCTGTCAGCACTGCGTTGTCTGCTGGCAGGATCCTTCTTCCATTGGGAGGCGGTGATATTCCTGCATGATTAACTGTTTGGTTAGTGATTTTTGAATTTTGAGTTTGAATGAGGTTTTTTAGAAGATTAATTAGGCACGGAGTGAAGAGTAGGAGAAGGCAGAAAATGATAAGAGGCATGAGGAGAGGAAGTAGGATGTCTCTCAGAGTTGATCTAAGCCCATGGTTTCTGTCTCATTCCTCCCTCTAGAGATAGAGACTGTAGCTGCTGCTAGGGAAAGGGGGCAACAACCGCTCTGCTGCTTCATGCTGAGAGGGGGTGCAGTAAGGGGTGCAGCTAGGTCTTCATCAATGGTTGGTCAGGAGGGCATTGGAAGGTGGGAATTTTTATCTTGGGCTCTGTTGCTATCACTATTTGCAGTTCATGGCTTCTACGCAAGACAGAACAAATCATGTCACTAAGTTAAGCAGCAACATCTGGAGTTGGAGTCTCAATTCTGGAAGGACAAACTTGACAAGAAGATTAAAGAATGCATGGCTGAATATGAGGACTAGAAATAGTAAATTTCTAATTGAGAATCATAGCCTGATATCTTGGGGAAACTAGAATTCTGGATCTAGTCTATGTACTAATGACTAGTATTAGGACTTAGTATAAATAAGGCCGCATTATTGAAACAATACTTTTCTCTAAAATCACCCTCATTTTTATTAGAAGTGACCAGATTAAGAAAATAATTAACATTTGGCTTAATTATTTGTATAAGTGCAGCAAGAAGAGCAATTGATTACAGGCGGTGGGGTGAAAGAATGGTGGTGGCTCTTTTAAATGTGCTTTGCTGGAACTTTTTACAAGGAACTTCAGATTGGACTTTTAAAGGCCTCTCAAGGCCAGAAAGCCAAGCTAGATTTGCCATCAGGTTTTGCCTGCAGTACCTGTAGATTTGGGTGAATTCCTCTCTTCTTGAGGTCCCCAAGACATTCTGAGGTTCTTGCACCTGCCAGGAAGTGACCTTCTTTACTCATCTGGTAAGGCTGCTGGGAATCCTGTAAGCAAGGTACCAGGCCAGTTCCTCCAAGGGGCTCTGTTGGCTTTATAAAGTCAACTTTGGTTCCTTAAAGCTGTCTGTTTGTATGAGTTTTATGCACGTGTCTCTCAGGTATAACATTGCAGTCAAAGCCTTGGTAGTATAACCAGTGTTTTTAATTGGTCCTCTTACAAGGAAAGCAGATTCTTATTGAACTTATGCAAATAAACATACTGCCGTGAAATATACAAGTAGTCACTGAGTTTTTAAATTCTGGAGGGATCAGGTAGAGAGAAAGATAAATGTTTCAATTCTGCTTACAAAGGTATTGTCATTTACTAAACTGTTGTCAGCTTAAGAGAAAAAGCTTAAAACACTATCAGTAACATTTGAAACAAAAAGCCACAAAATCATCTTCTTTAGTTTACTTAATCCTATGTAAATACCTGTTCTGCTGAAATCTAGTTCTTTACTAGTTTAGGAGTAATAAAACAGTGACTGTAAATGACAAAAGACTTGTAAATGAGAGTGGCTAAAGATCTGATGAGAGCTTACTATAAGACAGTTGACATAAGGCAATTTGGATATTTTTGCAACACAAAACGTTTAGTAACAAAGTTTAGCATCATTCTCTTTGGCAGTGTTTTCTAGGTAATTAAGCAGGTGATTATATATCAGATAAAGAAGCGAATTTAGCCAAACACTTTCCCCAATGAGAAAAAAAAATTCCTCTGACATGTTCGAGGGGCCTTCTGGAAAATATCAGAGTTAACTAGAGGTAAAAGCACCTTTTGAATTTGATTTTGGGAAGTTGTAGAAGAAAGTTTCTTTGGCACTTGCTTAAATAGGATTATAGGTTGCCATAAAGCAATACTTATCCATTTAACCAGAATGACAACAAAATACCTCAAAGGCAAATACAGAAGTTTACAATTGTTAGCAAATTTTAGCTTTTAGTCTTTCTAATACTAAGATCTCATTTTCTTAAATACTCAGACAACTCATTGAAACTTTAAGCATGAGAAACTTTGATAAAACAATTAGAGAACCCTTTGCAACTTTTCAACAGTAAGAGCAGACTAATCAGTTTAAGAAAACTTTGTCTTTAAGTGAAAACAAAATTCTAATTTTGCTGTGTACCTGATATCAAGACTCATTTGCTTTAATTTTACATAGCACGACCATGTCAATTTTTCAACAAACTTTCTAGAACTTTCTTTTTACATTCACTGTTCTCGCTCTTTAAATAAACAGCTGTACTTTAGAACAGTTACCTTCTTTTACCCTAAATAAAATGAATCTCCATTCCTTATACCTTCACTTGTTAAAACACACATCTTTTCTAGCAAGCAGAGATGTTTTCTTTATTACTTTAAGTAGTTTTAATTAGAACTTAAAACCATTAGGAACTTTAACTTTCAATGAACATTGAAAATAGGCTATGGTAAACTGTAACACCAGCATTCCTTATATTGATACATTTATGAATATATTTTATCATTTCTGAGAATGTGCCTTATAGCACAATTTTTTACTGAGCACAAAATATCTTCATATAACTTAGTAAAACTCTAAAACATCTTCATATAACTTAGCAAAACTCTAAGAATTTTGGTTACCACAAAATTCTTAGGCTGTTTGCAGATATATACAGTTATACATTAATATACTATTATTATAAGATATTCATTTGTTACACTTGTTTACACATTCTTTAGCAATTATGCTAGATTACTTACAAAACTTTTACTAAACATCAAAGTGAAGTGTTTTTTTAAGAATCTTCTTGAAAGATTTAACAAATAACATCAACTTAAACAATTTTAAGTAAACTTAGGCAGGTGATAATTATAAGGACATGTCCGTTTCAGTTACAGTTAAATTAGCATTAATGCTTAATATTTTTATTAGAATTTTCTGGAAGTTTTAGAATGCCCAATTTTCACAAGCGCTTGTTTTTAAATTAATTTGTATTTATACTATCTGGAGGTAGAAAAACATTTTTTATTTACACACTTAAACAAACATACAGACTGAGACATAATGATTACAGTTAGCAACACTTTTCATAAAAGAACGTATATTCAGATAGATAAACTGATACAAAGATTTAGATACTGATATCCAATTGCCATCTTTCGTTTTAGTTTATTTGACTAAAAATATTTCAGTCTAAGGGTGAGCAGTTTATATGACTGGGTTAAGGTTTAGATGGCCCCAAGCTAACAGGGCTGATGAAGGCTCTGAACTGATAGGGACTTGTGTGTGCCCAGGGGGCTGGAAGTTGAGGTGTCAGCCTGGAAGGGAGTACGGAGGCAATGTTGCTAGGGGTGCATGTAGCAAAGGAAATGGAGGGATCTTCTAGAAAGGTGACTTGCAGGCCTAGGATTTGGTTAGGGGGAAGGGTTATCAGACTTTTGTATGTTAAGAGTTCTGACAGGCGGTGGGGTGAAAGAATGGTGGTGGCTGTGCCAAAGGTGAGCTTTCCTGCCTCTTGGTGAAGAATAGCTGCAGCTGCTAAGGCGCAGAGGCATGGTGCCCATCCGCGGGTGGTGGTATCTAATTGCTTTGAAAGATATGCTACAGGGGTAGGTGTGGACACTGGTCTGGCAAAGGACTCCAAGGGCAAACCCATGGGTTTCATTAATATATAGGAGGAAGGGTTTAGAGAGATCTGGCAGGTGTAGTGCTGGGGCTCGTAGGAGAGCTTTCTGCAGGGAAGAGAAGGGGCTCGGAGAGGGAGCCCATTGCTTCAGCATACCCGTTGCTTCAGCATAGAGGGGAGCTGCGAGCAATGAGAAATTGGGGATCCAACTACGGAGAAAGTTTGCTAAGCCTAAGAAGGAAAGCATCTCTTCTTTTGTAGATGGGACAGGAATATCATGGATTACTTGTTTTCTGCCTAGAGTTATGGCTTTTTGGCCAGGGGTCAGAAGAACACCTAAGTATGAAACTTGAGACGTGGATAACTGCACTTTTTCTAGGGAGACATGGTAAACACAGTCAGAGATGTGGTTTAATAGGGTGATTGTGTCTTGTGAGATTGCTAGGGACAGGCTGCATAGAAGAAGATAATCGACATATTGTAGGAGGGTAGAGTGAAGGAAAGAAATATGTTGGAGGTCATGTGCTAGTACTTGGTCAAATAGGTGGGGACTGTCTCTAAAGCCTTGGGGAAGGACAGTCCATGTTAATTGGGTAGAGACACAGGATGTGGGGTCTGTCCATGTAAAAGCAAAAAGATTTTGGGAATTGGGGTGGAGAGGTATGGTAAAGAAGGCATCCTTTAAGTCTGTTACTGAAAAATAGGTGGTGGAGCTTGGGATGGAGGAGAGGAGAGTATATGGGTTCCGTACTACGGGATGGATGGGGATGACTGCTTCATTTATGATTCGGAGATCTTGGATTAGCCTGAAAGTGCCGTTAGGCTTTTTCACTGCAAGTATTAGAGTGTTGAACGGGGAGTGGGTTGGCTTCAAGAAGCCTTTTTTTTAATAGATTTTGGATGATTGGCTGGAGGCTGAGTTGGCTGAGCAAGCATAGCGGGTATTGGGATTGTGATGAGAAGAGTCTGGGTTTTTAAGACAAATATGGACTGGGATGCACTTAGCTAGAGATGGGTTGTTTGTATCCCACACGGAGGGATATACAAGGTTTGGTGGTAAGGGTGGAGCTGGAATGGGGGAGGGGTGCTCTGAAGACAGAGAAGAAGATGGACTGCTGGCGAGTCTGAGTTGAGGCGGTGTGAGGGGCGAAAGGAAATAGAAGCCCCTAGTTTGTGTAATGTCTCTGCCAATGAGGGGAGTAGGGCAGCGTGGGATAATGAGAAATGTGTGTAAGTGGTTTGAGTTATAGTGCAAGTGAGGGGGGCGGTTGAAAAGCGCTGGTAAGGGGTGCTGCAAACTCCAATGATAGATATGCAAGTACGGGAGACGGGGCCCTTATACGAATAAGAACTGAGTTAAGTAGCTCCGGTGTGGATGAGGAAGGAAAGTGGGATTCCTGCCACCGTGAATGTCACCCAGGGCTCTTCAGTGGTGATGGTGGTGGCGATTCGAGAGAGCCCTGGGGCCTGCTAATCTTCGTCTGCTACGTTGAAGGTAGCAGCTGGGGATGGAGCAGAGTCAACTGCCTGTGTGCTTCCATGAGCACTAGGACACTCAACCCAGTGTCCAGGGAGGTGGCACCTGGGACAGGGCCCAGGGAGCTTTCTCGGGTTGGGGCAAGCTCCTGCCCAATGGCCTACTTGGTGGCACCTGTAGCATGAGGGCTCTCTTGGGTTGGGGCAAGCTTTTGCCCAATGGCCTGCTTGGCCACACTTGTAGCATGGTTTTGGTGAGGCTGTCTTCTCAGGCCCTCGGGAGTTGACAGTAATGGGAGGAAAGGCTTTAGGCATCATTTGATGTTTTAGCTGGTATCTATGTTTTAAGGCATTCTCATCTCTCCCATTGTACACCTTGAAGGCTACGGCTAAAACTTTGGACTGTGGCGTAAGGGGGCCCTGCTCAAGCTTTTTTAGTTTTGCTCTTAGGTCAGGAAAAGTTTGAGCAAAGAAATAAGTGATTAGGAGTTACCGCCCGTCAGGAGTTTCTGCATCTAGATTGGCTGTGAGAGGGCCTGTGTGAGCCTGTCTAGGAAGGCTGAGGGGTTTTCATCTTTATCTTGGAGGATATTTTGTAATTTTTCATAATTAATGGCTTTATTGGCCGCTTTTCAGAGGCCTGCCAGACAGGTAGTAAACTGGTCTTGGCAAATGGTATCTCGGGGGTGGTTGTAGTCCCATCCTGGGTCTTTACCTGACCCAGCTTCTGGTCCCGTGGGGTGAGTGGGGTTGGTGAGGTGCATGTCATCTGCATGGGCTCTAGCCTGTTCCCAGACTTGCCTGCAATCTTTGGGCAGGAGGGTACTAGACATGATGACATGAAGGTCATGGAAGGTGAGATTGTAGGATTGGGTGAGGTACTGAAATTCTTTGGAATAGGTTGTCGGGTTAGAAGTGTATGAGCCGAGGTGGTTCTCGATTTGCGAGAGGTCAGAAAGGGAAAAGGGAACGTGTACGCTGATGACACCTTCAGCTCCTGCTACTTCCCTTCGTGGGGCTAAGAAGTGAGCTTTAGTGCGAGTGCGAGTGGTGGGCGGACTAGGAGGCAAGGGGACTGAACATGGGTTGGGGTAGGGAGGAAGTGGGAGAGGTGATATGGAAGCTGTGAAGGGAGGAGGGTAGGATGGGTGGAGACAGGCGGTGCAGAGGAAGGGAAGGGTGGAGACTGGCGGTGCAGAGGAAGGGAGGGTCAGAGGATTGGACACAGGCGGTGCACAGGAAGGGAGGGTCAGAGGCATGGAGATAGGTGGGGGTGGAGACAGGTGGCACAGAAGAAGGGAGGGTCGGAGGGGTGGACAAAGGTGGTGCAGAGGAAGGGAGGGTCAGAGGGTTGGAGACAGGTGGTGCACCTGAAGCTGCTAATCCTTGACCTGCTGAGTGATAAGGGGGGGGCTCATCTGCAGGATCTGGGTCTAGGGAGGAAGAGGGAGCTGGGTCTAGGGAAGAAGAGGGAGTCTTTGGAGGGTTTGAAAGGATGGCAAGGATATGCTTGGGGTGGACAGAGTTACACAGAGAAGGCTTGTTTTGAAGATAGAAGGAAGCTTGAACACAGGGAATTCTCTTCCATTTGCCTGAACACTCACAGAAGTTGTGAAGATCCTGAAGGACTTTAGCATCTAAGGATCCATATTGAGGCCAAATTGTTTTGTTGTCTAAAGGATATTGTGGCCAAATCTGGCTGCAGAGCCGAATTAACTTGGAGGGCTTTAGATCTGGATGTAGATGAAGAGTTTTGAAATTGCTTAGGAGGCAGCTGAGTGGGTAATTGGCAGGGATGGAGGGGGACGCTCCCATTGTGACTCTTTCGTGGAGTTGCTGCAGCACACCCCAGGCGTCCCTAGGGGGCTCAGAACTCAGAGAGTAGCCCAACTCCAAGTGAAGGGCTGTCACCTCTGTCACTGGAGGGGCGCTCTTGCCCTGAGCAAGCAGCAGGTGCCTAGCGCTAGGACTTTTCGGCTGTGAGCCTGGCTGTGAGCCAGTGGAACAGAAGAGTCACAATGGGGGCAGTCTCCCCTGCTGGGGACGAGAGGGACTGGGGGCGTCACTGACCTGCTGTGGGCCTAGTAGGGGTGCAAGAGGGACGGGAGAAACTAGTGGACTGGGGGCGTCACTGACCCGCTGCGGGTCTAGGGGGCAGTCTCCTGCCTGCTGGGGATGAGAGATTGGATTGGGAGTGACTAGGGGCATAGCCGTAGCCAATGAAGGCCGTGACTGGGGGCGGTCCCCTGCCTGCGGTGAGGCCACGAGGGTGCCGGACACTCAACGGTCAGCCCTCCGGCGCTCACAGAGGCGTTTTAGTCACTTGATGGGGAGGGTGACTCACTGCTCCTTTGGCGCGGGTGGTGGATGCTGGAGAATCGTTCAGGGAGATAGATGGAGGGCGCTGAGGAGCTCCCGTGTCTGGAGGAGCCGGGAGCTATTGGACTCCCGGGGAAGCTCGAATTCCTAGGGAAGAGCAGGCAACCGGGAGATCCCAAACCGGGCGGAAACACCAATGAATGGGTTCTTTAGCTACCCGACTCACTCGCTCGCAAGGAAGGACACGAGAACTCTGTCAGCGTGGTTTATTCCCTGCAAGACAAACAGACAGGATGGCTGTCTCGAAAGAGAGAGAGAGAGAGAGAGGAGAAGAGAGGGAGGCGGGGAGAGGGAGAGAGAGGAGAAGACAGAGAGAGATGCAGAGGGGGGTGAGAGAGAGAGAGAGGGACAGAGGAGAAGAGAGAGGAAGAGGGGGGAGAGAGGGAGAGAGAGGGACAGAGGAGAAGAGAGGGGAAGGGTGGGGAGAGAGGGAGAGAGAAAGAGGAGAAGAGAGAGAGAGGGAGTGAGAGAGAGCGGGAGAGAGAGTGGGGGGGAGAAAGAGAGAGGGAGAGAGCTTGTGGGTGAGGAAGAGTGCTTTTAAGGAGTAGGGTGTGTTTTACTATGGGGATGTTGGTGGTTGGGTCTTAAGGGGTGGGGCAACCATCTGGTTGGTGATTGGATCTTAAGAGGAGGGGCAAAAAGGTGAGGCAAGTCCAGACATGATTTTCACCGGCCCATGTGCTTGCGGCCATGGGATAAATGGAGGATAAAATCTTACACTATCCCTATCCAATGTCATAATTTTTCTTGAATTATTTTCTCTCATCTGTTTTGTTTCATATACCAAAACTCCCATTATTTTGTTAGAACTCCTAGATTATCCTCTTATTTTAATACTTTATCCAGCAATTCCACATCAAGATATTTATCCAAAGAAATGAAATCACTATTTCAAAAGGGTATCTGCACCCTCGTGTCCACTGCAGCATTATTCACAATAGCCAAGACATGAAAACATAAATGTATGTCAACAGATGAATAAACAAAATGTGTACAGTGCAGTATTACTCAACCATAAAAAAGAAGGAAATCCTGCCATTTATACTGACACTGATGGACCTTGAGGGCATCATGCTAAATGAAGTAAGTCAGAGTAAGATAAATACTGTATGATCTCACTTTTATGTGGAATCTAAAAAACTGAATTCATAAACAGAACAGATTTGTGCTTGTTTGAGGCAGGAGGTATGTGCTGGGGGAAGGTGGTCAGAAGGTACAAACTTCCAGTTATACAAGTTCTGGCGATGTAATTAATGTACAGCATGGTGGCTATAGTTAACAGTACTGTATTGTATATTTCAAAGTTTCTAAAAGACCAGAAGAAAATTATAGCTATGTGACATGGATGTTAATGAAACTTGTGGTAATCACTTCATAATATAGACACATATCAAATTATGTTGTATACCTTAAACTAGTACAATGTTATGTGTCAATTGTATCTCAAAGAAACTGGAAAAAAACATAAAAAAATAAGTTGCATAAAATTTTTTTTGAAAATTCACCTGTGGAAAATAAATAAATTACAGGCGTTATGACATCTCACCCCTAAATTTCCTAAGAAAGAGGTTGCTCAACACTTACTATTAACACATGTAAGAAAATGAACAGTTATCTAATATATGACAATATACGGTCTATATTTAAATTACTCCAGTTTTTCCTAAGAATATTTTTTATTCCTGTTTTCATTTCTTTTTTTGGTCCAGGATCCAATCAAGACTTGTGCATTGCATTTCTTTATTTTGTCTCTTTTGCCCTTTAAGTAAGAACAGAACCTCTGCTTTCTCATTTACTTTCCATAAAGTGTGTGGGACGGTGGGTGGGTGTGTTTGCAAAGAAAACTGAAAAAAAAATCATGTCCTTAAATAATAAAAGCACTCTCTTCCAATAGTGGAATGATTAGTGATTTTTACTTCCTTTAAGTTCTTTCCTTTTCTATTTTCCAAATTTGTTGTAATCAGTGTTTAGTACTTATAAAATAAGGGGGAAAACGTGGGGAAACTGTTAAATTTGCACTTCAGAGTGAGAAATTTGATTTAGTTAAAGGAGAGAATTTTCTGATAATTTTCAGTGGGCCACAAAAGAAAAGGAACGTTTTAATTTGTACACATCATTTATTTGTGTCTTATCCAGAGATAAAGATAGAGAATTGACTCCTCAAAATTTCTTCTAAGCATTTGTAATTGTTACTATTACTTTCTTCTTTAATCAGAGTTATATACACACCTGGCCACACTGATGATCATATGGCTCTACTTTTAGAAGAGGAAAATGCTCTCTTTTCTGGAGATTGCATTCTAGGTGAAGGAACAACTGTGTTTGAAGACCTCTATAATTATATGAACTCCCTAAAAAAGTTATTGAAAATCAAAGCTAATATTATATATCCAGGTGGGTACATTTTTGTTGTTTTCTTTTTTTTTTTAATTTTTTAAATCTATCCAACTATTCGTGTCAAATGATGAAGAAGGCTCCTTTTGGTTTCTCTGTGTGCCCTTTGTGTTCTGGCCTTGAAGCAATATACATAAGCTTCTTTAAATTATACCCCTAAGTCTTTTCTAGCCATCCAATTAGAAAGGCCAACAGTTATATTAGTAACTTTTTAGAAAAATATTAGGGTTATTTTTTAACATCTACACAGGCATTAAGAAAACTGTTAAACAAAGGAAGTAGATTTACATTGTTACAAGAAAATGTTTTCACTCCATAAGCTATTTTCAGTTTTGCTAACTTGATACCTATTGTGGACCACATTATACCCATGTAATCTTGGGCAATATTTGACCTCTGAACTTTAGTGTTTTAACTTCTATTTAGATATCAGTAACTTCCATATCAACTGTAGAACTGTATATTTATTTTAATTCTCCAGAGAAAGAAACCTGTTATTAGTATGACAGCTGTCACTGACATACTACACTGCACTGCTCTACAGTATAAATCTCCCTCTCTCCTAAAAGCTTAGAAAGATACGGTACCCACCATGAGGGCCAAGAAAGGAAAAAGGGACTAGGGTATTTAATTTTTTAAGTCCTTCTAACTTTGTCCTAACCAAAGAGCCATGAAAAGATCTGTAAATACAGTGTCTTCAGACCCTTATATTCTCTCATGAGTTTCTACTGCAGAGAAGGTACAAACATACAGTGGAGCTGGGCATTTGGGTTAATATTATGACATAAAAGGAGTGGAAGCTGACAGCTATTTTTAAAAAGAAGAGAGTAGACATTTAATGCACCCACATTCAAGCAAAGCTAATGAGAGGTTGCCTCGCAAAGGTTCTTAGAGCATTTGCTTTAGTGAATCCAGTGAATTGGCTTATTAGCACAGCAGGAGCTTATATGTAAATTTTGTTCTGTAGCCATAGCTACCACATATGAAAGCCTGCTACGCATCAGGTACCATGCAGAGATCTTTGTGGTGTTGTCCTCACAAAAACCCAATGAAGTAGATGGTGGTGTCCTCATTGTACAGCTGAAGAAAACCTCAGAGATTCAGAAAACTTTCATGCCCACAATCTAGTAAATCATAGTAGGTATTTTAATCAAAGCCCATGCTCTTTACATGATAATAGGTTAGTCTTGTCTTGCAAATGAGTTTCAGCCCCAGGCAAGTTCGCTATAGATTCACTGTGACTAAAGAAATTTACAGCAAAGGGTTCTTGGGGTGGAAAGGTTGTGCCCAACTTTATTTCCAGGTGGCAGGTCAGTCCCTCAGTGCTGCCACCACTTCAGCCTCCGCTCCGCTCCCCTACAGCCATCCAGCCCCACCACCCAGTGTCCAGCAGAGCCCTGGGCGGAACTCCTTACATTAACACAATAATGGTTTATTGCCTAAAGGTGTGGAAGTGGTAGCATAGCAACAGGCCAGTTACCTTTAAGTTCAGTGAGGATCCTAGCCATAGGAACCCCACTTTACCCACAGTCTGCTTCTGGGTATTTTGTCCTCACATATTTTAAACATCCCTTTTGCAAACTTGTGTAATATAGTAATTTGCCCTGTCTTAAACAGCAAGTAAATTTCAGTATAACTTAGTCTGGGTTGTTAACATTTCTGAATTTCTTGAAGTTCTGTGTGGTTCTTGTAAATTTTTAATAGATCCTAGTCACTTACATCTTGAAGCTACTTTTTATTCCCCTTTTCAATCTTTTTTAAGTAAGCGGAGTGCATAGTGGTTAAAAGCATGAGTGATTAAAAGCAGGGAAGTCAGAACCCCAGCTATACTCCTTCTCAGCTGTGTAACTGTGGACAGGTTATTTACCTTCTCTGTGCCTCAGTTTCTGCTATAAGAAAGGGATTAATATATAATAGCATCTACTTCGTGGGATTCTTGTAAGAATAATATATATTAAGCATTTCGAGCCGTGCCTGGTAAATAATGAGCACTCTAGATATTACCTAGCATTACTGTGTGCTTGATGTTTTCATTAGTAAATTTTTATTGATTTTTTTAATGTATAACATTGTATGTTGATTTTATTTGATACAGTTCTCTAATGTTTTTTGACATTGTACATACTTTTTAAATCTCTTATATGTGTATAGTTTTCCAAATAAGCCATGTTTGTTATATATTTAGTATGTTTTTCAATGCATCACATGGATTATTTTTAAATAGAGTGAATTCAGTTATACTTAATATTTTTTATCTGGTTGAAATAATTTTTATATTTATTCTAATTTAGGACATGGCCCAGTAATCCATAATGCTGAAGATAAAATTCTACAATACATTGCTCACAGAAATATCCGAGAACACCAAGTTCTTACAATATTTCATGATAATTTTGACAAGTCATTTACAGTAATGGAGCTTGTAAAAATTATTTACAAGGTAAGCTTCATTTATCTTATTTTTATTTGTACATAGCCACAATTTTATTAGAATAGTATCTTTGATAGACTATACGTATGGCAAACTTCATGCCACAGAACAAAATAAATCTGTTAGTTTATAAGTAATGTCATTTGTATAGATTTGAGACCAGCAATCTCAACTTTTCTAGAACACAGAAGTTGAACAAAAACTGGCCCAGAGAATAACCATTCTGAGCCATCATTCAAACTTACATACTTCATTCTGTGGGAGAGATCACTACCAATGGCCTGGTGACAAAGTTTTGTAATGATTTATGAATTATTTTAGCCATCTTGATTATCTGGTGTCTGACCCTGTAACAGTTCAGAAGGGATGACCTGCTAGAGACAGATTGGCCTAATAGCAGTAAGAAATAATGATGATGCCTAACAGTGGAGGAAAAGGAGAATGTACATGTGAAAGAGCATGAGTAGAGTAATTTAGTATATAGAAAAAGAACCCCTCACCTCAGCAGCCTCTGAGCACATCACAGTATGAAAGCACTGTGTGGCAATCAATTAATATAATTCAGATTTTCAGTAAATTTTTATTAGATATCTTCTGTGTAGGCAGTACAACTTAGAGGTTAAGAATGTAGGCTTTGGAATAAGATTACACAGGCTTAAAAGCTCCCAATGCCACAACTTGTACAGCCATCAGATACACGAAAGTGTAATTAAATGTGAACTTGAAAAGGTACCTGACGTGAGTTATGATTAATGACCACAATGTCTCATAGGCCTAAGTTATCAAAAAGTCATATCACTGTTAATGTGCTTTGTTTTAAAAGGGAGGGATGAATGGTTAAAATATCTAAAGATAAAAAGTACCATTGGCAAAATGGTAAATACTTAAATTCTGTGAAAGAGTTCATTCTCTCATAATACTCCAGTATATCCACTGTAGACTATATATGGTACACTGGTGGGTTTTTTCCCAATCTAAGAACAGACAACAGAGCTCTCTGGTAACTGCCACAGATAAGTAAGTCATCAACAACTGCCCATGCCTAAAATATACTGATTCTGCATCAGAGGTATATTCAGTATATGTAAGTGTGAAGTATCTGGTACATATCAATTAGAATTAGGTATTATAAAGGGATGTATTCATTCAGCAAACATTCACTGAGTGCCTTTCATCTGCCACACTCTTAACTGGGGCAGAGATACAAAGATGACCACAGATCCCTGCCCTCAAAGGACTCATAACTGAGTGAAGACAGATACATTCAACAGATAAAACACCTTCTCTCATAAAAGCTCCCCTTTTTTAAATCATATTATGCGCTGGAAACTGTACTAACTGCTTTATGTTTACAAATGTAATTTGAGGTATTTAATTCAAATACCTTGAATTTTCACTACATGAAGATACTATTAAAACTGACTCAGAAAGTGTGAGCTAAGTAACTTCTCCAAGGGCACACAACTAGCAGATACCACATACTCAAATGTCAGATGTCAGGCACACAAATCTTGTTTTGTCTCTCACACCAAGCTTCCTCCAAGGCTATCCACAATATATCAGGACATAAAGGAATGAATTCTTCCTGATGAAGATTCAGGGTAATGAGGTATGTCTGGAAAAACCTAAGAAACTTAATTATTTAATTGGTTCTTGAAGGAGGAGCAAGCATTTCCCAGGCCAGAGTACAAGGGAAAGAAAGCCATTCTAGACAGAAGGAAAGATGTGTTCAAATACTGTGGGACCCTAGGGGTAATAAAAGAGCATTTTGTGTGTCTGAAAACCCCCAAAGAAACTACATATGACTGGAGTACAGAATGCATTTGAGGATGAGCAGGAAGGGCATCCCAGGAAATGAGGTCAGAGAGACAGGCATGATCAAATCATAAAAGCCTTGATTGCCATGCTAAAAACTTTGGGCCTTATCCAATAACCCAGAAATGATCACTCACAGATCTTAGGCAGGAGAGTCACAAAATGCAACCTAGAAGATCACATTGGTGGCTACAGTGTATGGTATTGAAGCTTAAGGGAGAGTTTGGGGCTGGAGATTTATATTTGGGAATCACTAATGTGATATTACTGTAACAAGCTGGTTGATAAAAAGAGGAGAGTCAATGATACAACTCATTGTAAACATCAGTGTTTAAGAGAAGTCCAAGGAAGGTATCCAAGATGAAAACTAAATGATAAGAAAGATAACAATGGGAAATGTGCAGATATTATGTATCCTAATAAATAAATCATAGGGCCAACTGTCTGTAGCATCATCAGAACTATTTAGAATAGTTTTTACATTTATTTATTCATTCATTTGTAAGAAATTTGAGTTCCCACTATGTGCCTATATGCTGAGCACTGTTATTCAGTAGTGAACAAAACAGATACAGCTGCATGTCTTTATGGAGCTTATGTTCTATTTTATCTATAAGAATATGTATAAGAATCTGGTGGCCAAAAGCAAGACATGTACAAGGTGAAATTGTTTTGGTTAGTACCATATTAAAATGTATTTTAATTAATTAAAATTTTCTTTTTGTGTTGCATTTTTCTCTAAGTGTCAAAAGGATTAATACTTTTAAAAAATGAAGTTTTCTTTCACTCTCATTTTTCTTTTAGGGTATTCCTGAGCATTTACATAAAATGGCTGAACATAACCTCTTGCTTCATTTGGAAAAATTAGAAAAAGAAGGAAAAATACGTAAATATATTTCCAATTTTTAATTATTTATTACCAGCATTAAAAAATTTTTTTTACAAACTAGTTCCCTTTTAGGAAAAATAACGACCAGCTGAGTCTTCCCTTGAATGTACCTGTAAATTAGATTAGCCCTAGGAAGGGTTTAGTAGCAAAGAGCCAGTGAGTGAACCACAAATTGTAACCAAAAGCTGCCACAGGAATTAGAATCTCATTTAGGGTTTCCAGTCCTCACCCATCAGAATGGCAAAGACATGTGCTGGGAAGATAGGTTCTCTTCTCCCAGGCTACAAGATCATGAAGAATTTTACATGTAGTTGATTTTGGAACAGACATAAATTTTAGCAGTACTGAAGGTAAACTAACAGATATTCAAGCAATACTTCTATAATTGTTTGCTAGTGTTAGATTAATGCAACAAATTAACAATCTTTATATAATTTAATTCTGAAGATCAAAAGGTTCAAAGCTTGAATTTTACAAAGAAGCTTCAGGAGTGCTTTTATATGTACAAAAAATATACCAACTTTATATTGAGCAACAGAATTATTTTAGGCATGAATGTTTTTTCTAGCCATGTGGTAACTTAAAATACAGTGAAATTACTTATTTGTTCTTAAATTTTTACTCTCTAATTTTCTTTCCACAGTTGGTAACCTGGATCCTGACAAGAAATGGAAAGCCAATCTTTAGTTTCAGATTAATGAATGCTTTTGTTGTTTTGTTTTTAGAGAATGGTATGTTTTCTTAACAATTAATTATTTACAAAGAATATAGAGTGTAGAATATTGAAAATAACCCTAGATATACTTTTAAATAATGTCACATTTGCTCTAAAATATGTTACATTTTAATGTATACTGTGGGTTATATAAGTTTTAATGTATAATATAGGCTTATCTAGCCTAGGTCTAAAAATTCAGAATAGTTTATCAACTTCCAATACATGATTAAGTCAAATGGTTACTTTAAAAACAATAAAACTTATGTAACTTAACCTGGATATTATTCTTAGAGATTAGTTTTCTCTTACCAGTGACCATACTACTACTTTCTCTGTTTCAGTTAATAGCTCAGATTTCTATGTGATCCTTTTTCAAAACTCTTACCTATAATTGTAGATAACAGCTTTGTTTTCATGTTTCTGTCAATTGTATCACAGTTTTGTATTAGTTCTATAGTTTTGTATCATATATTTCCTTTTTTTCTTTCTTTTTTTATTTTTGGTGCCAAAATCCAGGATCAACATGTATATTTTCTAAAAATGGTATCCCACAGATGAGTCATGCATATCAACTTCTGGTACTTGAAAAATAAAAATTCCAAATTAAAGGCATTATGTAATACATTATTTCTAATATTTTAATAAGTATTTCTTAAAATAATTGTTTAATGTGTGAACTGTCATATAATATTATTATTTCTGTAATTATAATAATTAAATAATTATCCCCAATGGAACAACCAATTTCCAGGCTTAGCTTTTTTTTTTGTAACAGATGAATTATATCTTTTTTTTTTGGTATTCATATTCAGTTACATGAGCAACATTTATGGTTACTAGACTCCCCCCATTACAGTCATTGTCCATCAGCGTAGTGAGATGCTATAGAATCACTACTTGTCTTCTCTGTGCTATACTGACTTCCTTCTGCCCCTCCCCTCTAAATTATGCATGCTAATCATAATGCCCCTTTTTCCCCTTATCCCTCCCTTCCCATCCATCCTCCCCAGTCCCTTTCCCTTTGGTGGTTGTTAGTCCATTCTTGGGTTCTGTGAGTCTGCTGCTGTTTTGTTCCTTCTGTTTTTTTGTTCTTATACTTCACAGATAAGTGAAATAATTTAATAATTGTCTTTCCCACCTGGCTTATTTCACTGTGCATAATACCCTCTAGTTCCATCCATGTTGTTGCAAATGGTAGGATTTGTTTTCTTCTTATGGCTGAATAATATTCCATTGTGTATGTGTACCACATCTTCTCTGTCCATTCATCTACTGATGTACACTTAGGTTGCTTCCATTTCTTGGCTATTGTAAATAGTGCTGCGATAAACACAGGGGTGCATATGGTTTTTTTTTTTGAAACTGGGCTCCTGCATTTTTAGGGTAAATTCATAGGAGTGGATTTCCTGGGAAAAATGGTATTTCTATTTTTAGCTTTTTGAGGAACCTTCACACTGCTTTGCACAATGGTTGAACCAGTTTCAATTCCCACCAGCAGTGTAGGAAGGATCGCCTTTCTGCGCATCCTCTCCAGCATTAGTTGTTCTTAGCCTTTTCAATGTTGGCCGTCCTTACTGGTGTTAGGTGATATCTCATTGTGGTTTTAATTTCCATTTCCCTGATAATTGGCAATGTGGAGCATCTTTGCATGTGCCTGTTGGCCATCTGAATTCATTGGAAAATTGTCTCCTCATATCCTCCACTCATTTTTTCATCAGACTATTTGCATTATGGGTGTTAAGGGCATGTGAGTTCTTTATATATTTTGGATGTTAACCCCTAGTCAAATATGTCACTTACAAATATATTCTCCCATACTGTAGGATGCTCTTTTGTTCCACTGATGGTGTCCTTTGCTGTACAGAAGCTTTTTAGCATGATGTAGTCTGATTTCTTCATTTTTTATTTTGTTTCCCTTGCCCAAGGACATTTGTTCAGGAAAAAGTTGCTCATGTTTATATTCAAGAGATTTTTGCCACTTTTATTTATTTATTGAGGTCTTATTGATATACACTCTTATGAAGGTTTCACATGGAAAAACAATGCGGTTACTACATTGACCCATATTATCAAGTCACCACCCACACACCAATGCAATCACTTTCCATCAGTTTAGTAAGATGCCACAGGTACACTATTTATTTGCCTTCTCTGTGCTAGTTTTCCCATGATCCCCCACACCACATGTACTAAACATAATACCCCTCAATCCTCTTCTCCCACCCTCCCCAACTGCCCTCCCACACCCATCCGCATTGGAAACCACTAGTTCCTTCTTGGAGTCTGCTGCTATTTTGTTCCTTCGGTTTTCCTTCATGGTTACACTACACAAATGAGGGAAATCATTTGGCACTTGTATTTCCCCACCTGGTTTATTTTACTGAGCATAATATCCTCTAGCTCCATCCATGTTGTGGCAAATGATAGGACTTTTTTCTTTCTTATGGCTGAATAGTATTCCATTGTGCATATGTACCACATCTCTTTATCCATTCATCTACTGATGGACACATGGGTTGCTTCCATATCTTGGCTATTGTAAAAAGTGCTGCAATAAACATAGGGATGCAGATGTCTTTTTGAATCTGAGAAGTTGTATTCTTGGGTAAATTCCAAGGAGTGGGATTCCTGGGTCAAATGGTGTTTCTCATTGTAGCTTTTGGAGCAACCTCCATATTGCTAACCGCAATGGTTGAACTAGCTTCCATTCCCACCAGCAGTGTAGGAGGGTTCCCCTTTCTCCGCATCCTTGTCAGCATTTGTTGTTCTTAGTCTTTTCGATGCTGGCCATCCTTACTGGTATGAGGTGATACCTCATTACGATTTTAATTTGCATTATCCTGATTATTAGTGATGTGGAGCATCTTTTCATATCCCTATTGGCCATGTGAATTTCTTCTTTGGAGAAATGTCTCTTCATATCCTCTGCCCATTTAATTTTTAAATGGGTTATTTGCTTCTTCGGTGTTGAGTTGTGTGAGTTCTTTATATATTTCGGATGTTAACCACTTGTCAGATATGTCATTTACAAATATATTCTCCCATACTGTAGGATGAGTTTTTGTTCTGTTGATGGTGTCCTTTGCCGTACAGAAACTTTTTAGTTTGATGTAGTTCCATGAGTTCATTTTTCCTTTTGTTTCCCTTGCTCGAGGAGATATGTTCAGGAAGAAGTCGCTCATTCTTATATTCAGGAGATTTTTCCCTATGTTGTCTTCTAAGAGTTTTACGGTTTCATAACTTACATTCAGGTCTTTGATCCACTTCGAGTTTACTTTTCTGTATGGGGTTAAAGAATAATCCAGTTTCATTCTCTTGCATGTAGCTGTCCAGCTTTGCCAACACCAGCTATTGAAGAGGCTGTCATTTCCCCATTGTATGTCCATGGCCCCTTTATTGTATATTAATTGACCACATATGCTTGGGTTTATATAAGGGCTCTCTAGTCTGTTCCATTGGTCTATGGGTCTGTTCTTGTGCCAGTACCAAATTGTCCTGATTACTGTGGCTTTGTAGTAGAGCTTGAAGTTGGGGAGCATAATTCCCCAGCTTTATTCTTCCTTCTCAGGATTGCTTTGGCGATTTGGGGTCTTTTGTGGTTCCATATGAATTTTAGAATGATTTGCTCTAGTTAATTGAAGAATGCGGTTCGTATTTTGATAGGAATTGCATTGAATCTGTAGATTGCTTTAGGCAGGATGGCCATTTTGACAATATTAATTCTTCCTATCCATGAACACAGAATATGTTTCCATTTATTGGTATCTTAATTTCTCTCATGAGTGTCTTGTAGTTTTCAGAGTATAGGTCTTTCACTTGGTTAGGTTTATTTCTAGGTATTTTATTCTTTTTGATGCAACTGTGAATGGAATGGTTTTCCCAATTTCTCTCTCTGGTAGTTCATTGTCAGTGTATAGGAATGCCACTGATTTCTGCATACTAATTTTGTAACCCGCAACATTACTGAAGTCAGATATTAGATCTAGCAGTTTTGGAGTGGATTCTTTAGGGGTTTTTATGTAAAATATCATGTCACCTGCAAACAGAGACAGTTTAACTTCTTCCTTGCCAATCTGGATGCCTTTTCTTAGTGTCGTCTAATTGCCATGGCTAGGACCTCCAATACTATGTGGAATAGAAGTGGGCATGGTGGGCATCCTTGTCTTGTTCCTAATGTTAAAGGAAAAGCTTTCAGCTTCTTGCTGTTAAGTATAATGTTGGCTGTGGGTTTGTCATATATGGCCTATATTATGTTGAGGTACTTGCCCTCTATACCCATTTTGTTGAGAGTTTTTATCATAAGTGGATATTGAATTTTGTCAAATGCTTTTTCACCATCTATGGAGATGATCATGTGGTTTTTGTCCGTCACTTTTTGTTGATGTGGTGGATGATGTTGATGGATTTTCGAATGTTGTATCATCCTTGCAACCCTGGAATAAATCCTACTTGATCATGATGGATGATCCTTTTGATGCATTTTTGAATTCAGTTTGCTAATATTTTGTTGAGTATTTTTGCATCAATATTAGTCATGGATATTGGTTTGTAATTTTCATTTTTTGTGGTGTCTTTGCCTGGTTTTGGTATTAGAGTGATGCTGGCCTCATAGCAGGAGTTTGGAAATATTCCCTCTTCTTCTACTCTTTGGAAAACTTTAGGGAGGATGGGTATTAGGTCTTCACTAAATGTTTGATAAAATTCAGCAGTGGAGTCATCCAGTACAGGAGTTTTGTTCTTAGGTAGGTTTTTGATTACTAGTTCAATTTCGTTGCTGGTAATTGGTCTGTTCCGATTTTGTTTCTTTCTGGGTCAGCCTTAGAAGGTTGTATTTTTCTAGAAAGTTGTACATTTCTTCTAGGTTTTCCAGTTTGTGAGCATATAATTTTTCATAGTATTCTCTAATAATTCTTTGTATTTCTGTGCTGCCCGTAGTGATTTTTCCTTTTTCATTTCTGATTCTGTTTATGTGAGTAGACTCTCTTTTTTTCTTGATAAGTCTGGCTAGGGATGTATATATTTTGTTTATTTTCACAAAGAACCAGCTCTTGCTTTCATTAATTCGTTCTATTGTTTTATTCTTCTGGATTTTATTTCTCCTTTGATCTTTATTATGTCCCTCCTTCTATTGACTTCGGGCCTCATTTTTTCTTTTTCTAGTTTCATTAATTCTGAGTTTGGACTGCTCATATGGGATTGTTCTTCTCTCCTGAGGTAGGCCTGTATTTCAATATACTTTTCTTTGAGCACGGGCTTCGTTGCACCCCACAGATTTTGCAGTGTTGAATTATTGTTGTCATTTGTCTCCATATGTTGCTTGATCTGTTTTTATTTGGTCATTGATCCATTGGTTATTTAGGAGCATGGTGTGAAGCCTCCATATATTTATGGGATTTTTCATTTTCTTTGAGCAATTTATTTCTAGTTTCATACCTTTCTGGTCTGAGAAGCTGGTTGGTACAATTTCAATATATTTGAATTTACCGAGGCTCTTTTTGTGGCCTAGTATATGATGTATTCTTGAAAAAGTTCCATGTGCACTTGAGAAGAATGTGTTTTCTGCTGCTTTTGGGTGTAGAGCTATGTAGATGTCTGTTTGGTCCATCTGTTCTATTGTGTTGTTCAGTCCTTCTTTCTCCTTACTTCTTTTCTGTCTCATTGATCTGTCCTTCAGAGTGAGTGGTGTGTTGAAGTCTCCTAGAATGAATGCATTGCCTTCTATTTCTCCTTTTAATTCTGTTAGTATTTGTTTTACATATGTAGGTGCTCCTGTGTTGGGTGCATAGTTATTTATACTGGTTATATCTTCTTGCTGATTGACCCTTTTATCATTATGTATTGTCCTTCTTTGTCTCTTGTGATGCTGTTTTAAAGTCTATTTTGACTGATACAAGTACTGCATCTCCTGCTTTTTTTCTCCCTATTAGTTGCATGAAATATCTTCCATCCCTTCACTTTTAGTCTGTGTATGTCTTTTGAGTTTGAAGTGAATCTCTTGTATGCAGCAAATAGATGGGTCTTGTTTTTTCCATTCAGTGACTCTGTTTTTTGATTGGTGCATTCAGACAATTTACATTTAGGGTGATTATGGTTAGGTATGTACTTATTGCTATTGCAAGCTTTAGGTTCATGGTTACCAATGGTTCAAGGTTAATTTACTTACTATCTAAAAGTCTAACTTAACTCACTTAATATGCTATTACAAACACAATCTAAAGGTACTTAAAAATTTTTTCTTCCTCCTTATTCATCCTCCTCCATTCTTTATTAGGTATTATATTCTGTACTCTTTGTCTATCCCTTGATTGACTTTGGGGATAGTTAATTTAATTTTGCATTTGCTTAGTAATTAGCTATTCTACTTTCTTTACTGTGGTTTTATTATCTCTGGTGACAGCTATTAAACCTTAGGGACACTTCCATCTATAGCAGTCCCTGGAAAATACACTGTAGAGATGGTTTGTGGGAGGTAAATTCTCTCAGCTCTTGCTTATCTGGAAATTGTTTAATCCCTCCTTCAAATTTATATGATAATCTTGCCCGACAAATAATCTTGGTTCACAGCCCTTCTGTTTCATTGCATTAAATACATCATGCCACTCCCTTCTGTTCTGTAAGGTTTCTGCTGAGAAGTATGATGATATCCTGATGGGCTTTCCTTTGTATGTGATCTTATTTCTCTCTATGGCTGCTTTTAATTCTCTTTATCCTTGAACTTTGCCATTTTAATTACTATATGTCTTGGTGTTGTCTTCTTTGGGTCCCTTGTGTTGCGAGATCTGTGCACCTCCATGGCTTGAGAGACTATCTCCTTTCCCATATTCGGGAAGTTTTCAGCAATTACCTCCTCAATGACACTTTCTATCCCTTTTTCTCTTCTTCTTCTGGTACCCCTTTAATGCAAATATTATTCCATTTGGATTGGTCACACAGTTCTCTCAATATTCTTTCATTCTTAGAGATCTCTTTTCTCTCTGCACTTCAGCTTCTTTGTATTCCTCTTCTCTATTTTCTATTTCATTTATCATTGCCTCCACTGTATCCAGTCTGCTCTTAATACCCTCCATTGTGCTGTTCAACAATTGGATCTCCAACCGGAATTCATTCCTGAGTTCTTGAATATCTTTCCGTACCTCCATGAGCATGTTAATGATTTTTATTTTGAACTCCCTTTCAGGAAGAGTCATGAGATTGATGTCATTTAAATCTTTCTCAGGAGTTGTATTAATAATTTTACTTTGAACCAGGTTCCTTTGGCATTTCCTGTTTGTATATGGCGCCCTCTAGTGCCCAGAAGCTCTACTCCCTGGAGCTGCTCAGCACCTGAAACAATGGCAGGTGTTGCAGAGGAGTGGTGTCGGTGCCTGGGGGTAGAAAAGAGCTGTTTCCTGCTTCCCGGCTGCTATACCTGTCTCCAATGCCTGAACTAATGGG
Source organism: Smutsia gigantea (assembly GCA_032199065.1). Lineage (NCBI taxonomy): Eukaryota > Metazoa > Chordata > Mammalia > Pholidota > Manidae > Smutsia > Smutsia gigantea. The sequence continues at coordinate 32,119 of JAVSCE010011486.1, forward strand.
CCGAGCACACAAGTATAAGCCTCTGTGCTTTGTGTTTGTAGTTGCTGTAGACAGAGTTTCCTTCTGGCTGGGCTAACCAGGGTAGGTTTTGCCAGTTTGTGAGCCAGGTGGGGCTGGCTGGGAGAAAGCCACAGTAGGCTGTGTATCCTTGGAGCTGTGTAGGCAGCCAGGGAGCTGGAGCACCTTAAGATTGTCTAAGGAGGAAGATTTCTTTTTTCCTCCTTAAATATTAGAGTCTATAAGGCAAAGCTCCCAACCTTGTTGGTAGAGTGCACCCAGACAATTTTGTCTACCTGTCCTTCCTGAGCAGTAAGCTCTGTGTAATCCTTGCCCCTTTAAGCAGCCCTTTTGCTAAGGGCTTCCTTGTTAGGCAGTCTCTCAGACTACCCGCCTTTCTTTTGTCCCAGAGCTGCCAGATATGGATCCCTGCTTTCCACAAGTGGTCTTTTGTCCCAGAGCTGCCGGATATGGATCCCTGCTTTCTGCAAGTGGCTGGAATCTCAATCTCTCCAGGAATTCTGCCTGTCTTAGCTTTCCAACCCCATATTCACGACAGTATCATGCAAGCACCATGAAATGTAGGTTTGTGCTCCCAGAGCAGATCTCTGGAGTTATTTATTCACAGTCCCAGGCCTCCACTCCCTCCCTGCTCTGTTTCTCTTCCTTCCGCTGGTGTACTGGTGTCGGGGAAGGGCTAGGGGCCCACTGGGCCACAGCTTTGGTATGTTACCCTGTTCTGTGAGGTCTGCTCTTTTCTCCAGATGTATGCAGTCTGGCACAGTCCTCTTTCCTATTGCTCTTTCAGGATTAGTTGTATTAATTATATTTTCATATTACATGCGGTTTTAGGAGGAAGCCTCTGTCTCACCTCTCATGCTGCCATCTTTAATCCAATTCCAAGTGTTTGCCAATATTTTCTTCTAAGACTTTTATGGTTTCATGACTTACATACAGGTCTTTGATCCATTTTAAATTTACTTTTGTGTATGGAGTTATACAATAGCCCAGTTTCATTCTCTTGCATATAGCTGTCAAGTTTTGTCAATACAAGCTGTTGAAGAGGCTGTCATTTCCCCATTGTGTATCCATGGCTCCTTTATCATATATTGATTGGCCATATATGCTTGGGTTTATATTTGGGCTCTCTAGTCTGTTCCACTGGTCTGTGGGTCTGTTGTTGTTCCAGTATCACATTGTCTTGATTATTGTGGCTTTGTAGTAGAGTTTTGAAGTTGGGGAGCCAGAATCCCACTCTTAAAATAGTTTAATTTGCAACGCTACTGAAGACAAAGTTTAAAACTGTTTTTAAAATAACACAGGATACTGAGTTTTAAGAAATTTAAGTTTTAGAAACAGGTTTCTTTAGTATGCATCATGAAGGAGAAAACTAAAAAGACCTTGGCCTAAAATTTTTTGTTTACTTTTCCTCCACTCCCACTCCATAATTCTAGCATTTGAAAATAAGTGGAATTAAAAATTGAGAAACATCATCATTTGAGTGAATAATAATTTTGTGTCACTGTGGCCAAGGAAGAAAAGCACAACAATAGCAGTGTATGAATGAAAATTAGAGTCTGGAAAATTTTTTTCAAAGAGCTGTAGGAATATTTTAGTTAATATTGCAGTTTTCATATAACATCCCCAAACAAAAGGATTTATAAAACTAATCTGCTAAGACATTCATGTGGGCAAGGTCTGCTTCCTGATATATCCTAGGGGTAGAGCAAGTCTTGTTACCTTGGAGGCACACAGCAAATTCCTACTGAATACACTGCTTGGTATCATAATCACTATCTTTTCAATAAGTATTAAAACTAAAACTCAAAATTGCCTTCCTGATTCCTTATTATCTTTCTCAAAATAATAATACCTTCATGTAACCATAAAAAGCTTGCTCTTTTTTCTGTATGTTACTTTTTTTTTTAGCAAAGCAGAGGTACACTTCAATTTAGAAAAGGTTTTTATTTCCAAAAGTCTGACAGTAAGCCCAAACAAAATTTTCTTTGAAAGGTTCCACAAGGACTGGTACACAGTCTGTCTCATTTGCTGCTATGCTACCCACTAGCCTAGCACATGTCTGGTACACAGTAGATTCTAAACAAGTATTTGTTAAATGAATGGGTAAAATAACATTTTGGTAGTTTGGTCCTATGGCAAGTTCACAACAGATTATTTGGTCTATAACATCTCTAATGTGCAGAATGAGTAGAATGAAAAGGAACTAGATAAAAAACTATGGAAAAAAACACTCTTCCCCAAGAAAACTCGACACTTCCCTCTACAATGAAACAAGACTCCCACTTCTGCCATCTCCTGAACTTGAAATCCATTTCCTCCCACTACAAGTAACCGGATGCCAACTCCCAGGGCTGGGGGCAAAAGGATGTGAGAATATTGCTTTTTCCAGGCTCCCAAAGCAAACACAGGTCAATAAAGGTTTCCAAGGATTTTTCCTGTTGAAGAAGTCTTTTTCAAAGCAATACTTAAGTTGTTGGTATAGGGAAAAAGGATATTTGGGACTCTAGGTTAACCATTTAACCCTAAATCTATAGAATTCTGAAGGCATCAAATGTAGTAGTGTAATCAAATCGAGGGCATCAAATCGAAAGTAGTGTAATGAGCATGTTACACAAATCACAGTGTTTTTATTTATTTGTTTTATTTATTTATTTATTATTATTTAATTATTTATCCACTGAGGCAAAGAGAAAAATGGATAAACACAGTGAGAATTTCAACTAATAGAAAACCTAAGAGAGCCAAGCAGAAGTCACAGAGCTGAACACTGAATTGAAAACACAATAGAGGGGTTCAACTGCAGACTAGATGAGACAGAAGAAAGGATCAGCGAGCTGAAAGACAAAGCAATGGCACATACCCAGAGAAACAAAAAGAAACAAGAATGAAAAGGTGGAGTAACTTAAGGGACCTTTATACAACATCAAGTGGAATAACACTCCTCTTATAAGGGTCCCAGAAGGAGAAAAAAGACTGAGGTCCAGGAAGCTAAGAGAGTTCCAAATAACATGAATTCAGATTTATGGGAGCCACACCAAGGTATGTTATAATTAAAACGTCAAGTTAAAAACAAGAAAGAATCTGAAAAGCAGCAAGACAAAAACAAATTGGTACCTGCAGATGAAAGCCTGTTAAGTCTAACAGCAGATTTTGTAGAAGAAACTTTGCAAGCCAGAAGCAAGTGACATGATATATTCAAATGGCTGTAAGGAACAACCTTCCAGCCGGGAATACCCTTATCTGGCAAGGATATCATTCACATATGAAGGAGAAAGAGTTTTCTAGACAAGCAAACTTTAAAGGAGTTCACCAGCCTTATAAGAAATATTAAAGGGGCTTCCCTAAGCTTAAAATGAATGGTGTTAATTAGTAACAAGGAAAAATATGAAAGTATTAATTCTCAGTGAAAAAGGTAAATATATAGTAAACATAGTGGATTAATCAGTTACAGAGCTAATAAGATAAAAGAAAAAAGCAGTAAGAAATAAATAAAATAACCAGTCAACAGATACACAAAACAAAAAGATGTAAAAAGTAATATCAAAAACATAAAACTTGGGGAAGGAGTAAAAAGTGTAGTTTTGGAATATGTCCAAATTTAAGTAATCACCAACTTAAAATACATTGTAATAAACATAGGAGAATACATGTGAACTTCAAGGTAATCACAAAGCAAAAACTTAAAAGTATGCAAAAGAAAATGAGAAAGGAATCTAAGCATAACACTTAAAGCATAACAAGCTCAACAAACACAGTAAGCAAACCACAAGAGAAGAGAGTAAGTAAAGAAGAAAGTAACAGAGAGGAGCTATAAAAATTGAGAAAACAATTAACAAAATGGCAGCAAGTACATTACTATCAATAATAACTTTAAATTCAAATGGAATAAATTATCCAATCAAAAGATACAGAGTGGCTGAAAGGACAAAAAACAAAAAAAACAAGACACACCTATATACTGCCTACAAAAGACTCACTTCTGAAATAAGGACACACACATACAGAAAGCTAACGAACAGAAAAAGATGTTTCATGCTAGTAGAAATGAAAATTGGTGTAGCTATACTTAAATCAGATAAAATAGACTTTAAAACAAAGACTAAAAAAGAGAAAACCTAACCAAGGAAGTAAAACACCTGTACTCTGAAAACTATGACACTGATAAAAGAAACTGGAGACACAAATAAAAGGAAAGCTATCCCATGCTCATGGACACAAAGAATAAATATTGTCAAACTGGCCAAATGCCCAAAGCAATTTACAGACTCAACATAATCCACATCAAAATACCAATGTTGTTTTTCAATGAACTAGAGCAAAAAATTCTTAAAATTTATATGGAACCACAAAAGCTCCAAATAGCCAAAAAAGTCTTGCCAAAGAAGAACAAAGCTGGAGGTACACGCTTCCTGATTTCAAGCTGCAAAAGCTACAATGATTAAAACAGTATGATACTAGCACAAAAATAGACACATAGATCAGTAGAAAACAACAGAGAGCCCAGAAATAAGCCCATACCTATATGGTCAATTAATATACAACAAAGGAGGCAAGAATATATAATGGGAAGACAGTCTCTTCAATAAATGGCTTGGGAAGAAAACGGACAGCTACATGCATGAGAATGAAACTATCATTGTCTAACTCCATACACAAAAAGTAAACTTTAAATGGATTAAAGACTTAAATAAGACATGAAATCATGAAAAATTTTAAATAAAACATAGGAAGGAATCTTGTAAACATCCACATGAATAATTTTTTTTTGGATGTCTCCCCAGGCAAGAGAAACAAAAGTAAAAAAATAAACAAGTGGGACTACATCAAACTAAAAAGCTTCTGTACAACAAAGGAAACCATCAATAAAACAAAAAGGTAACCTACTGTATGGGAGAATATATTTGCAAATGATATATCTGATAAGGTACTAACATCAAAATATATAAATAACTCATATAATTCAAAACCCAAAAACCTGATTAAAAAATGGGCAGAGGACCTAAACAGACATTTTTCCAAAGAAGACATACAGATGGCCAACAGGCACATGAAAAAATGTTCAATATCACTTATCATCAGGCAAGTGCAAATCAAAACCACAATGAGACATCACCTCACACCACACATCAGTCAGAATGGCTACTCCAAAAGACAATAACAATTGCTGATGAGGATAATGGAAAAGCAAATGCTCCTTACCTTGTTGTTGGGAATGTCAATTAGTCCAGCCACTGTGGAAAGCAGTATAGATGTTCCTCAAAAAGCTAAATACAGAAATACCATAAAATCCACCAAATCCATTTCTCGGAATTGACTGGAAGAAAACAAAACCACTGATTTGAAAAGATATATACACCCGTTTATTGTCCCATTATTTACAACAGCCAAGATATGGAAACAAACAAAATGTCCATCAACAGATGAATGGATAAAGATGTGTGACATACATACAATGGAATATTTGCCATAAAAAAGAAAGAAATCCTGCTTTTGCAACAACATCGACAGACCTAGAGGACATTATGCTATGTAAAATAAGCCAGGCAAAGAAAGACAATACCATATGATTTCACTTATATGTGGAATCAAAAAACAAAAACAGAAGAACAAAACAGAAATAGACACAGACACAGAGAAGAAACCAGTGGCTACCATGGGGGAGGGGCTGAGGTGGGTGAAATAGGTGAAGGGGATAAAGAAGCACAAAAATCTCAATTATAATGTAAATTAATCACAGCGATGAAAATACAGCATAGACAATAATACTTTAATGTCTTCCTACATCAACAGGAAAAAAAAAAAAGCAGACGAGGGGCACTATGTAATGATAATGGAGTCAACCCAGCAAGAAGATATAACATAGACACATGAAAACAAATAAAGCAAATATTAACAGATTTAAAGGAAGAAACTGACAACAATATGATAACAGTAAGGGATTTCAACACCCCACGTACGTGAATGAAGAGACCATCCAGACAGAAAATCAGTAAGGGAACAATGACCTTAACACAACATGGATAGACCAGTGGACTTAACAGACATATATGGAACATTCCATCCAAAAGTAGAATACCTTCACCTCAAGTGCACATGAAAGTTTTCCAGGATAGATCACAAACAGGTTAGGCCATAAAACAAGTCTCAATAGATTCAAGAGATTAACATCACATCAAATATCTTTTCTGATATCACAAGATGAAAAAAAATTAATTACAAGAAGAAACTGGAAAAACTACAATTATGTGATTAAATGACATGTTACTAAAAACTAATGGGTCACAGAGAAAATCAAAGGAGAAATTAAAAAATACCTAGAAATGAAAACAATTAGAACATGCCAAAATCTGAGATGCAACAAAAGTGGTTCTAAGAGGGAAATTCACAGCAATAGAAAGCTATCTCAAGAAACAAGAGAAATCTTAAATAATATAATCTTACACCTAAACAAGTTGGAAAAAAACAGACTAAACCAAAAGTTAGTAGAAGGAAGAAAATAATAAAGATCAGAGCAGTAATAGAAAATAAAATGGTGATGAACATCAATGAAACTAAGAGCTAGTTCTTTGAAAAGAAAACAATACTGACAAACTTTTAGCTAGACTCACCAAGATAAAAAAATGAGGGCTCAAATAAAAATCAGTAATAAAAGAGAGTACAAATGATACCACAGAAATACAAAGGATCCTGACACTAATATGAACAATTTTACACCAACAAATGGGATAACCTAGAAGAAATGGATAAATTCCTATAAACATAATCTTCCAAGACTGAATTATTAATACAAAATCTGAATAGACTAATTACTATTACTAGTAAAGACATTGATTCAGTAATCAAAAGCCTCTGAACAAGAAAAGTTCAGGACAAGATGGCTTTGCTGGAAAATTCTACAAAACAAGCAAAGAAGATTTAATACCTATTCTTCTCAAACTCTTCCAAAATACAGAAGAGGAAGGAACACTTCCAAACCCATTTTATGAGGCCAACATTTCCCTGATAACGAAAACCAGACTAAGACAGCACCAATCAATCAATCAGTGAATAAAATTACTGGCCAATCCCTGATGAACAAAGATGCAAATCCTCAACAAAATATTAGCAAACTGAATTTGACAATATATTAAAAGAATTATACAGCAATCAATCACATGGGAGTTATTCCATGGATGCAAGGATGACAACATATTCAAAAAAATCAATGTGACACAATACATTAACAAAATGAAAGATAAAAATTATTATCTCAACAGATGCACAAAAAGCATTTGAGAAAATTCAACATTCATTTATAATAAAAACTCTCAACAAAGTAGATTTAGAGAAAACCTCAACATAATAAGGCCACATATGACAAACCCCCAGCTAATACCATACTCAATGGTGAAAAAGCTCACAGCTTTTTCTGTTAGGAACAAAAGGATGCCCACTATTACCCCTTTTATTCAACACAGGATTGGAAGTACTAGCCACAGCAATTAGGCAAAAAAAAGGAGGGGGGGGGAAGTATACAAATTGGGAAGTAAATTAGTAAGCTGTCACTTTTTAGAGATGACATGTTATATGTAAAAAAGCCCACAGACTCCACCAAAAAACTAATAAGTGAATTGAACGAAGATGCAAGATACAAAATTAATATACAAAATATCACTAATAATGAACTAGGAAGAGAAATCAAGAAAAAATCCCATTTTCAGCAGCATCTAAAATAATAAAATAACTAAGAATAAATTTACACAAGTTGAAAGACCTGTACACTCAAAATTTCTAAGATACTGATGAAAGAAATTTAAGAAGATACAAATAAATGGAAGGATAACCCATGCTCATGGACTGGAAGAATTAATATTGTTAAAATTTCCATAATACTACCCAAAGCAAACTATAGATTCAATGTAATTTTTATCAAAATTCCTATCAAAATGACATTATCCACAAAACTAGAACAAATAATTCTAAAATTTGGGTGGAACTATGAAAGACCCTAAATAGCCAAAACTGTCTTGAGAAAACACAAAGCCAAAGGTATAACACTCCCTGATTTCAAACTATACTAAAAAGCTACAGTAACAAAACAGTATGGTACTGGCATAAAAACACATAGATTAATGCAATAGAATAGACAGCCCATAAATAAACCCAGGCATATATGGCCAATTAAAATATGACAAAGGAGGAAAAATTATGTGATAGGGAAAAGATAGTCTCTTTAATAAAAGGTGCTGGGAAAACTGGACAGCTACATGCAAAAGAATGAAACCAGACACACAAAAATTAACTCAAAATGGATTAAAGACTTGAATATAAAACCTGAAACAATAAAACTACAAGAAAACATGGGCATGAGCTCCTTGACATCAGTATTAGTGACTTTTTTTGAATCTGACTCCAAAGGCAAGGGGGAAAAAAACCAAAAGTAAACAAATGGGACTACATCACACTAAAAAGTTTTGCACAGTGAAGGAAACTATCAACAAAATGGAACCGTACTGAATGGGGGAAGGTATCCCTAAGTCATATATCCACTAAGGGCTAATATCTAACATACATAAAGAACTCATACAACTCAAAACTAAAAAATAATCCAATAAAAAAATGGGTAGTGTTACTGAACATTTTTCTGAAAAAGACATATAATCAATAGGTATATGAAAAGATGCTCAACATCATTAATTACCACAGGAATGCAAAGCAAAGCCAAAATTAGATACCATCTTATACCTGTCAAATGTGCTATCAAAAAAACAATAAGAAGTGTTGGCAGGGATGTGGAGAAAAGAGAACCCTCATGCACTGTTGGTGGGAAGGTAATTTGGTGCAGCCATTACAGAAAGCAGTATGGAGGTTTTTGAAAAAATTAAAAATAGAGCTACCATATGATCCGGCAATTCAACTACTGAGTATCTATCCGGGAAAAATGAAAATACTAATTTGAAAATATAAATGAACCCCTATGGTCACTGCAGAATTATATACAATAACTGAGATATGGAAACAAGCTAAGGATCCACACTGATGGATAAAGATGTGGTGTGTGTGTACACACACACACACACACACACACACACACACACAAATGGAATATTACTCAGCCAAAAGAAAGAATGCAATCTTGCCAATTGCGACAACATAGACAGTCCTTGAGAGTATTATGCTAAATGAAGTAAGTCAGAGAAAGACAAATACTGCATGATTTCCCCTATATGTGGAATCTAAGAAACAAAACAAAACAAAACCCAACATATAGACAAAGAGAACAGATTCGTGGTTGCCAGAGGGGATGGGGGCTGGGTGAAATGGTTAAAGGGGATTAAGTACAAAACTCCAGTTATAAAAAAATAAGCATGGGGATGTGATGCACAGTGTGGGAAATGCAGTCAATAATACTGTACTAATTTAGTAAGGTGACTAAGACGGTAGATAACGAGACTTATCTGGTGACCATTTTGCCATGTATATACATGTTGAATCACTATGTTATACACCAGAAATGAATAAAATAATGCATAGGAATTATACCTCAATAAATAATAAATAAAATTTGGGACTCTAATTTAGAGTAAATGAAGCACAGATTTGGAGAAAGGGAAAAAAAAACTTTAGCTACCGTTGATGAGTTATTGAATTGCACTAATAAGCAAAAGCCTATAATTGTAATTTAATACACCATACCTATCAACTAAGGCTCTAACAATCTAACAAAAACTATACTTTAAATATCTATTGAGCACCTGTAATGTAATGCATGTAGAATAATAGTACTATCACAAGCACTTTGTCTTCACATAATAGTCCCTTGAAAAGTGTGTAAACTCTGTTTTCTGAAATAGATGTGTAAGTTAATGTCCATGGGAAAAAACATCATATAGAAACTCTGAAGATAATGTTCTCATAAAATAAATCTTCATGAAACAACAATCTCAATTTTGTTTTGTAAATTTTAGGTTTTGATATGTTGTAATTTCCAACTGAAACACAGCTAATCTTGTATATGTTTAATATTTTCAAAAGCCAATCCTACACTCATCTTGTTCTATCCTCCTAATATAGCCCCTAAGAGACAAGAGAATGAAATAAACCTGTTCTTTACAAAAAAAAAAACCCCAAAGTACCAGAACAATATTACAATTTTGTAATAAGAATCTATTGTCTATGATCACACAGGAAATTTCTTCAAAGTATTTCCTTTTAAATCTCCAAAATTTTGTGTATCAAACTTACTCCAAAAAAATAGTACAAGATTGTTGTGATATTTGGTGCCATAAGAATCTATATTTACATGCAATATACAAAATAATACTTAAGAAGTAGAGTCTCAGTGTTTAAAAATCTGTAACTGGATGCCGTCTTCCAAAATTATCTACTTGTCAATTTAAATGCTTCATCATCACATGAAAGACTTCTGTGTTGTTATAAAAGCAAAAGTTCAAAAAGCTTTTTTCAAAATGTCTATTTTATTTGTAGTTCCTGAAGGCAATGGGAAAAGACTACCTAAATATAACAATTTTAACTGCTTTTTTAAATGTTTTGCATTATTATACTTTCTAAATACCTTGCATTATTTTAACAGACAAGGCAAACTTCTAAAATTTGACATGTATGGACTAGAAATTGTTTTCTGTCCAAAAATATGGCCCAAATTTTAGATTTTCACTTAAAATAGCAAGGCCTTATTTTGTCTCTGTCACATAATAATTAATTTTAATAGATATTGTACAATAATAATAGAATATGATTATTTTAACCACCTCAAAACTTTGGAAAAACAATTTATCCTTCCTACAAGCTAATGAATTATTCATCATCTTGAGTTAGGATTAAATATCAAATTAATAAAAATTAAAATGTAACCTGCACATCATATCAAATACAATAAGGTGAAAATGACTAGCATAGAAGTATTTATAAATATACAATGCCTCAACCAAAACATTATTTTAACAAATGACAAGTGGGAAAAGACACACATTAAATCAGGAAAACAGAGTATTAATTTTAAATACTGTATTATTTGAAGATGAAACAAAAGATCAGGAACTGGTACACTTGCATGCTACATGCAGACATGGTTGGAAGATTCCCTCATTTAGTTCTGCTAAGTTTCTGGAAATATTTTGTAAACACATGGCTGCTGCTTTGTTTCCAAAGATCTTGGGAGAAAACGTTAAGAATAAAATATACACATTAAAAAAAAATAAAAAGCAAAAATACAAATTCAAATGTCCTAAAATATAACCCCAAAAACATAATCTTTCTCAATTACCTATTTATTGTACCATAAACTTAAATGGCTTCAAGCAGATATTGGAAGATGGCGGCATGAGCAGGGTGGCGGAAATCTCCTCCCAAAAACATACATATTTGTGAAAATACAACTGTGGGGAGCAGATATTGTAAAACAAGACTCCATTTTGTTTTAAGACTCCATCTTGTCGTACTTAGGTTTTGATTACTTTCGCGCCACAGCTTCCCGCCGAGTGTTCTCACTTAGGTCCGCTGCTTATGTCAGAGACAACTGCGCATGCGCACAACTCGGTGCATAATTGGAATTTGAAGATTGCTTCATTAGCATAAGGTGTAACCAATCAGAAGAGACCACACCCTGTAGTGTGTTTATATTCCGTGCTCTAAGCTGCAATAAACGAGACTTGATCAGAGTCCTGTCTTGTCTCCATTTCTTGCGTCTCTTGTCCCCTTCATTCCCTCTCCCTCTCTCCAGGTTCACGTTGCAGACTTGCAGGCCGGGTCAAGTGGTGCCCAACGTGGGGCTCCAGAATCGGAGATCCAGAGAGGAACACAGATGAAGGGGTCTGCAGCCCAATAAGAAAATTGCCGGCGAAAGCAAAAACAAGCAGCTGCTGCTGATTGAGCAAGTCACTCGCTGCTCCAGCACGGTGGTAAGTGAGTCTGTGAAAATGGGACAAGGCATGAGTAGTAGAGAAGCTTTTCTTGAATCTTTGAAAGAAGCTTTGCAGACGCGAGGAGTAAGGGTAAAAAGAAAACAGTTGTTAGAATTTCTTCAGTTTCTAGATAAGTTCTGCCCTTGGTTACTTCAAGAAGGTACTATAGATGAAAGAAAATGGAAGAGGGTAGGGGATGCTATGAATGATTTTTATAATTCTTTTGGACCAGAAAAGGTCCCTGTTACTGCATTTTCTTAATGGAATTTAATTAATAACTTGCTGGTCCACCGCCATAGTTCAGAGGAGGTTGCAGCCGTAGTTCAAAAAGGGGAAGTCATGCTCAAAGAACTCAAAAGGATCTCCCAGTGCAATTCCCCAGACCCATCTCTGGCACCATCGCACTCGAAAACGGTAAAACTTATTGAAAGGGACAAAAATGTGAAGAATACTACTAGAGACCGGGATTTAATATCCTTGAATAGTGAGGATGAAATGACAGAAACTGAGCAGGGTACAGGGACTAAAATGCACAAAAGGTCCATGTATCCTCGGCTGAAATCCCCCCATAAGGAGTCCAGGAGCCCTGAAGAAGGGTTAAGCCCCTCAGAGGAGGGAGGTCTAGAAAGTGAGGCCGCTGACTATCATCATCCTGACTGGCCTCCTTTATTAAAGAGACCCCCTCCTTACAGCGCTTCTGCTTCTGGTTCCGTGCAGGGTGATGATCCCTCTCCTTCAGCCCCTCCACTGGTTATGCCGGCCTTAGACCCTCAAAAAGAGTCACAGGACAAAATAAACTATTTAAAGCAACGGATACAATTAGAAAAGGAACATCAAGATTTGATAAATGAACTTGAAAGATTAAAGGTGGGACAGATAGGGTGTTTGGCAGCTGACCCCGAAATGGGCAGTGCACCAGCTCTTAAACCTTCAGCCTGAACCTACCCAAAAATTGGTTCCCGGCCTCCATTACAGAGTACACCGGTAGATGAAATGTCCAAAGAATTAGAACTCGATGCAGGCCAAAGTTTCCCTGTCATAGAAACAGGTCCCCCTAATACCAGAGTCAGGGAACTGCATAATTTAGATTTTAAAGTTATAAAAATTAAAAACAGTTTCCCAATATGGGGCTACTGCCCCTTATACACAAGCCATTCTAGAAGCCATTTCAGATGCCTGGATAACCCCTGCAGAATGGCAAACTGTTGCTAGGGCCACATTGTCGGGGGGAGATTACTTGTGGAAATCGGAGTATGTAGAAGCCTGTAGAGATACAGCCAGAAGAAATGCCCAAGCAGGGAACCCCAATACAGCAGATATGCTCCTCGGTGATGGAGCATATGAAGGAGCTGCCAACCAAATGCAATTTCCTCCTTATTTGTATGCTCAGGTCAGCGTGGTGGCTTTGAAAGCCTGGCGGTGCTTACCTGTTAAGGGAGACCTCAGTTCTAGCCTAGCCAGTATAAAACAAGGACCTGACGAGCGATTCTCTGAATTTGTACACAGGTTAATGACTGCAGCAGGAAGGATTTTTGGAAGTGTAGAGGCGGGTACTGAATTTGTAAAACAATTGGCCTATGAAAATGCTAATTCCACCTGCCAGGCAGCTATCAGACCTTACCATAAAAAGACAGATTTATCAGGATATATCCGGTTGTGTGCAGACATTGGGGCGCTTACCAGCAAGGCCTTGCTATGGCTGCAGCCCTGCAGGGGGCTACTGTCCAATAGTTGCTAACTCAAAGATCCAGAAAGAATTGTTTCAAATGTGGACAACTCGGACATTTTGCAAAAAATTGCAAAGGTGAAGCGGAGCACATAGGAAGAGAAGGCAGACTGCCTGGGACCTGCCCCCGCTGTAAGCAAGGACACCATTGGGCTAATGGGTGTAGGTCAAAAAGAGGTACTCAGGGGCAAGAACTCCCACCTATTTTGGGAAACGGGTTTCAGGGTCAGTCCCAGGCCCCCAGACCCCAAAGACAAGCTTTTGGGGTGATCAAGTTTGTCCCACAATCCACAAACAATCCATTTCACAGCTCTGCAGAGCCACCTCAGGAAGTGCAGGACTAGACCTCTGTGCCTCCTCCTACACAGTCTTGACCCCAGAAATGGGAGTTCAGGCATTACCTACTGGCATATTTGGCCCCTACCCCCTAATCTATTTGGACTTCTCTTGGGTCGCAGTAGCCATACTATGTGAGGATTGCAAGTTTTTCCGGGAGTTATTGATAATGACTATACTGAAGAAATAAAGATCATGGCCTCAGCTCCGCTCAATATTATAACTACTCCCTCAGGAGAGCGTATTGCCCAATTGTTGCTTCCGCTCACAAAAACTGAGAACATGTATAAAACAGAGTGTAGAAATGATAAGGGTTTTGATTCCTCTGATGCGTATTGGGTACAATCTGTTATGAAAGAAAAGCCACTTTTAACTCTGGCTTGATGGAAAGGAATTTACTGGATTAATCGACACAGGGGCAGATGTTATTATCATCAAAAAAGATGTATGGCCTCCTAGCTGGCCCCTTGCTCCTATACTAACAAATCTCAGAGGTATAGGGAAAAGTCAGAATCCAGAGAAAAGTACAAAAATGTTGCATTGGAAGGATAAAGAAGGAAATCAAGGGATCATACAAACTTTTGTTATAACGGGCCTCCCTATAAACCTTTGGGGTAGAGATTTACTTACTCAAATGGGAATAATTATGTGTAGCCCCAGTGATATAGTAACAGCCCAGGTGTTGCGACAAGGATTTTTGCCAGGTAAGGGTTTAGGAAAAAATGGTACAGGTATATTGGAACCTTTATTACCGCCAGGCATAAGTTATAAAGAGGGTCCAAAAAATTTATTCTAGAGGTCATTGACACTCCTGCGCCCCATGCAGATCAGATTACATGGAAAAATGATGACCCTGTATGGGTTGATCAATAGCCTCTTCCTCAGGAGAAACTTAAGGTGGCTCAACAGTTAATGCAGGAACAATTAGCTGCTGGCCATATTGTAGGGAGTACCTCACCCTGGAATACTCCTATCTTTGTAATTAAGAAAAAATCCGGTAATTGGAGACTTTTACAAGATCTTAGAGCTGTTAATAAAACTATGATACTTATGGGGGCTCTGCAACCTGGCCTTCCTTCTCCTGTTGCCATTCCTTTGGGATACTATAAGATAGTAATAGACCTAAAAGACTGTTTTTTCACTATCCCATTACACCCCATTGATCAAAAACGTTTTGCTTTTAGCATTCCATCCACTAACTTTAAAGAACCTATGAAGAGATATCAGTGGAAAGTACTTCCACAGGGTATGGCCGATAGCCCCACCTTGTGTTAAAAATTTGTTAGTGCAGCAATTCTAAAAGAGACTCATGGAAGGATATATATATTGTTCATTATATGGATGACATTCTGCTAGCGGGGAAACAAGGTCAACAAGTTCTTCTGTGTTATAGCCATTTACAGAAGGCCCTAGCTGACAAAGGACTACAAATAGCCCCAGAGAAAGTTCAGTTACAAGATCCCTACACTTATTTAGGGTTCCAGCTTTTTGGATCACAAATCACCACCCAAAAAGTAGAATTAAAATTGGATACATTACAAACTCTTAATGATTTCCAGAAACTTCTAGGTAACATTAATTGGTTAAGGCCTTGCTTAAGATTAACCACTGGAAAACTTAAACCATTATTTGATATTTTAAAAGGTGATACTGACCCGCGGTCACCTAGGTCACTTACGGAAGAAGTGCGTGCAGCCTTATATGAGGTAGAACAGGCCATACAATCCCAATTTGTTACCTTCATTGATTATGAAAGACCTTTATCCCTGATCATCTGCCAAACCTCCTGTACCCCTACTGCAGTGTTTTGGCAAGGCAGACCAATAATGTGGGTACATTTGCCCTCCTCGCCTGCAAAGATTATTTACCCTTATTACCAAGCTATTGCAAATATTTCAAGAAAAGAACAAGGTAGGAAATATTTTGGAAAAGACCCAGACACAATCATCCAACCATATTCACAAACTCAGATATCGTGGCTATTTCAAACCACAGAATACTGGCCTATCGCCTGTGCCTCCTACGCAGGTCAGATAGATAATCATTATCCTCCTGATAAGCTTATTCAATTTATCGGTACTCATGAGTTTGTTTTTCCCACTAGAACTTCTTCACAACCCATCAGTAAAGCACAAGTCATATTTACTGATGAGTCCTCTTCCGGCGTAGCTGCCTATAGTGTTAATAATGACATTGTAAAGTTTGATACCCATTCCACATCAGCGCAATTAGTAGAACTTCATGCTGTTATTGCTGTTTTTTCAGCATTTCCTAATGCTCCTTTCAATCTATATACAGATAGCTGTTACATCGCCAATTCCGTCCCTTTTAAAAACTGCAGCACAGATAAAACAAATGTCTGAGGCTGCATCTCTTCAAACAACTACAAGGATTAATTCAGAAGAAATGCGCCTTGTTTTTTATTGGACACTTGAGAGCTCATACGGGTCTCCCAGGGCCGCTCGCAGAGGGAAATCACAGAGCTGATCTAGCGACCAGAACAATTGGCGGTATAGTTACCTCCTTACAACATAATATTCAGGCCGCATCACAAGCTCATAAGCTTCATCATCTTAATGCTCATACTTTGAGATTAATGTTCAAAATTACCAGGGAACAAGCGCTTCAAATTGTTAAACAATGTGCATCCTGTACTGCATTTGTGCCCGTTCCTCATCTAGGCGTTAACCCACGTGGCCTAGTCCCCAATGCCTTATGGCAAATGGATGTTACACATATGCCCGAATTTGGTACTTTAAAATACCTTCATGTTATTGTAGATACTTATAGTGGATTTATATTTGCTTCTCTTCAATCTGGAGAGGCCTCCAAACATGTTATAGCCCATGTATTACTTGCATTATCTACACTTGGACTGCCCACGAAAATAAAAACGGATGATGGTTCGGGATATACTGGACGCAATTTTCAAAAGTTCTGTGCACAACTCAACATTGCCCATGTTACGGGTATCCCTTACAGCCCTCAAGTCAGGGGATAGTGGAATGGGCCCACTTAATCATAAAAGTTTCTCTTGACAAAATAAAAAAGGGGGAATGGTACCCCGTAAAAGGCTCTCCAAGAATTCTGATTGCACATACTCTTTTTATTTTGAATTTTTTAAATTTTGGATACAAATGGGCTTTCTGCTGCTGACGGATTTTGGCACCCTAATACAAAATCAACTTGCCACAGTACAATGGAAGGATCCGTTAGATAATCAATGGCATGGACCCAACCCAGTACTGATCTGGGGACGAGGTGCTGCTTGTGTTTTTTCAGAAAACCATGATGCGGGCCTTAACACCTAATGTACACCATTCCAAAGTTTTTGTCATTTTGCTGCAGTTTTTGCCTTGCTTTATATATCTTCTGTTGACCGAGTTCTTGTTTTCTCCTTTAGAAATAAGTTGTGTTTGCTGTGTTTCCATAGATATATATAGTTTTGGGGAGATTTCCTTGTCTGACAATTCTGCTGCCCTGCTCACACCGTCATCTTCTTGGACCTTGATATTGTTCTCCTTACATAAACGTGCACTACATGTTGGTACAACCACCATTCGTTATCACTGAATAACATTGTGTGGGCTGGTCAGCCAATGACGGGTAAGAGAAAGTCAGTCACCCTACCAACCTAAGACAGGCATACAACCAACACTGTTGTGATCGCCAAAGACGGGTAAGGAGGGTTGACCGTTCTCCAACCTAAGACAGGCGCAGTTCCTTTGCAATTATTAACTACAGAACTTTTTCTGTGGTTTATGGTGGTTTGTTTAGCCTCTGCCTAACGTGATGCCTTTTCTTGGGCTGTTTGCCCGTTTCATTTTATGAAAATTCAGAAGGGGGACATGTGGGGAGCGGATATTGTCAAACAAGACTCCATTTTGTTTTAAGACTACATCTTGTTGTACTTAGGTTGTAGGTTTCGATTACTTTCGTGCCACAGCTTCCCACCGAGTGTTCTCACTTAGGTCCGCTGCTTATGTCAGAGACAACTGCGCATGCACACCACTCGGTGCATAATTGGAATTTGAAGATTGCTTCATTAGCATAAGGTGTAACCAATCAGAAGAGACCACACCCTGTAATGTGTTTATATTCCGTGCTACAATAAACGAGACTTGATCAGAGTCCTGTCTTGTCTCCATTTCTCACGTCCCTTGTCCCCCTCTTTCCCTCTCCCTCTCTCCAGGTTCACGTTGCAGACCTGCAGGCCGGGTCATACAACAAATACAACTATTCCTAAAAAAAGAGACCAGAAGATACAGTACAACAGCCAGGCTACAGCTACACCTGCGAGAAATCAGCACCTCATGAAGCAGGTAACATACAAAGCCGGGACCTGAGCACTCCCCCACCCCAGTGCATGGGTGGGAGGAAAATATTCAGAGCAGGGAGGGAGTGGAAGCACAGACCAGCTAAATAACCAGTTCTGGTGATCTGTGCCAGGAGCACTG
This sequence comes from Smutsia gigantea, assembly GCA_032199065.1. Classification (NCBI taxonomy): domain Eukaryota; kingdom Metazoa; phylum Chordata; class Mammalia; order Pholidota; family Manidae; genus Smutsia; species Smutsia gigantea. The sequence continues at coordinate 50,559 of JAVSCE010011486.1, forward strand.
ACACATATCGCGTGGTGTATCGGAGATTAGGAAAACAGAAGGGCAGGATCTGAGACAAGACAGCAACCGGCTCCTCTCAGCCAGCTCTGCGGGACAAAAGAAAAGCTAGCTATTTTTTTTTAAGTCTTAAAGAGACAAGGACACAACAGTGGAACAAAATTGTCCCAGTGCACTCGGCCCAGCAGGCTGGGAGTCTTGGGGAATTTTGGACACTCTGGCTGGCAGCCGGGCAAAGCAGCCACACCGAGGCTTCCTACAGAGATCAGCATCAAGGCTTTCGCTCTCCCCACCCGGCCGGAGCTGCAAACGGTACAGCGGAGCCACCGTTACTGCAGAACAGTGGAGGAGTGGCGCCACCCACAGCATCCCCACAGAATCACATCTCAGTTGGCACACAGCTAAGCAGGGAGGACCCCAGAACCAGGTTCAGAAGGCATCAAGGGGACCAGAATGGACCCAATGAGACTGCAAACCCCTGCAGTGCTATAGGCTAAGCTGAGGGCGACCCCGCACACAGGCAGCTTAGGGGATTATCCCAGAGACTGCCTTCTGGTGTGCTGAAAAAGAGCTCAGGCCCCTGAGAAGGGCAAGGAGAACAAGCAGGAAGGGACTTTGTTCTCTCAGCTGACACACGTGGCAACTACCAGCGACCACTTCTATCACCATGAGAAAACAGAGGAATATGGTCCAGACAAAGCTTAGCCACACACCAGAGAGGGGGCCTGATGGGATGGATATGCACAATCTTCCTGAAAAAGAATTCAGAATAAAAGTCATAATCATGCTGATGGATCTACAGAGAAATATGCAAGAGCTAAGGGAGGAGGTGAAAGAAGTGAGGAAAGACAATGCAGAAATGAGAAAAGCGATCGAAGGGCTTAGCAGCAGACTGAATGAGATGCAAGAGACTGTTAATGGAATAGAAATCAGAGAACAGAAATACAGAGAAGCTGAGGCAGAGAGACATAAAAGGATCTCTACGAATGAAAGAATATTAAGAGAACTATGTGACCAATCCAAACAGAACAATATTCGCATTATAGGAGTACCAGAAGAAGAAGAGAGAGAAAAAGGGATAGAAAATGTCTTTGAAGAAATACTTGCTGAAAACTTCCCCAAGCTGGAGAAGGAAATAGTCTCTCAGATCATGGAAACCCACAGATCTCCCAACAGAAGGGGCCCAAGGAAGACAACACCAAGACACATAATAATTAAAATGGCAAAGATCAAAGATAAGGACAGAGTATTGAAGGCAGCTAGAGAGAGGAAAAAGATCACCTACAAAGGAAATCCCATCAAACTATCATCAGACTTCTCAACAGAAACCTTACAGGCCAGAAGGCACGATATATTTAACATAATGAAACAGAAGGGCCTCAAACCAAGAATATTGTATCCATCACGATTATCGTTTAGATTTGAGGGAGAGATTAAACAATTCCTAGACAAGTGAAAACTGAGGGAGTTTGCCTCCCATAAAAACACATCTACAGGATATCTTAAAGGGACTTCTCTACATGGAAGCACTCCTAAGGCTAAAAAGATTTCACCAGAAAAAATAAAATCATAGCAAAGAAGGCAGACCATCCAAATACTAAGTAAAGTCAAAAAGTAAAATCAACTATTCACAAAAATAGTCAAAGGAAACATAAAAGAGTACAGAATAAAACACCTAGTATATAAAGATTGGAGGAGGAAGAATAAGAAGGGAGAGAAATAATCATCAGACTGTGTTTATAATAACAAGAAAGTTAAGCTAGACTGTTAGTAAAGGAGCTACCCTAGAACCTTTGGTAACCACGAATGGAAAGCTGATAATGGCAATAAATACATATCTATTGATAATCACCCTAAATGTAAATAGATTGAATGCACGAATCAAAAGACACAGATTAATAGAATGGACAAAAAAGCAAAACCCATCTATATGCTGCTTACAAGAGACTCACCTCAAACCCAAAGATATACAAACTAAAGGTGAAGAGATGGAAAAAGATACTTCATGCAAACAACAAGGAGAAAAAAGCAGGTGTTGCAGTACTTGTATCAGACAAAATAGACTTCAAAATGAAGAAAGTAGCAAGATATAAAGAAGGACAATACATAATGATAAAGGGGTCAGTCCAACAAGAGGATATAACCATTTTAAATATATATGCACACAACACAGGAGCGCCGACTTGTGTGAAACAAATACTAACAGAATTAAAGGAGGAAATAGAAAGCAATGCATTCATTTTAGGAGACTTCAACATACTACTCACTCCAAAAGACATCAACCAGACAGAAAATAAGTAAAGACACAGAGGCACTGAACAACACACTAGAACAGATGGACCTAACAGACATCTACAGAACTCTACACCCAAATACACCAGGATACACATTCTTCTCAAGTGCACATGGAACATTTTCCACAATAGACCACATAGTAGGCCACAAAAAGAACCTCAGTACATAAAACACCCTAAAGACTCCATTCCAAAACAACTAGAACTAATATCTGAATTCAGCAAAGTTGCAGGATACAAAATTAACACACAGAAATCTGTTGCTTTCCTATACACTAACGATGAGCTAACAGAAAGAGAAATCAGAAAAACAATTCCATTCACAATTGCATCAAAAAGAATAAAGTACCTAGGAATAAACCTAACGAAGGAAGTGAAACACCTATACACTGAAAACTACAAGAAACTCCTGAGAGAAATTAAATAGGACACTAACAAATGGAAATTCATCCGATCCTCTTGGCCAGGAATAATAAATATTGTCAAAATGGCTACACTACCTAAAGTAATCTACAGATTCAATGCAATCCCTATCAAACTACCAACAGCTTTCTTCAATGAACTGGAACAAATAATTCTAAAATTATATGGAAACAGAAAAGACCCCAAATAGCCAAAGCAATCCTGAGAAGGAGGAATAAAACAGGGGGAATTACGCTCCCTGACTTCAAGCTCTACTACAAAGCCACAGTAATCAAGACAATTTGGTATTTGCACAAAAAATGACCCACAGACCAGTGGAACAGAATAGAAAATCCAAACATTAACCCAAACATATACAGTCAATTAATATTTGATAAAGGAGCCTTGGATATACAATGGGGAGATGAAAGCCTTTTCAGCAGCTGGTGTTGGAAAAACTGGACAGCTACATGTAAAGAATGAAATTGGACTACTGTCTAGCCCCATACACAAAAGTCAACTGAAAATGGATCAAAGACCTGAATGTAAGTAATGAAACCATAAAACTCTTAGAAAAAAAACATAGGCAAAAATCTCTTGGACATAAACATGAATGATTTCTTCATGAACATATCTTCCCGGGCAAGGGAAACAAAAGCAAAAATGAACAAGTGGGACTATATCAAGCTGAAAAGCTTCTGTACAGCAAAGGACACCATCAGTAAAACAAAAAGACATCCTACAGTATGGGAGAATATATTCACAAATGACATATCCGATAAGGGGTTGACATCCAAAATATATAAAGAACTCACACACCTCAACAAACAAGCAAATAATCCAAATAAGAAATGGGTAGAGGATCTGAATAGACTCTTCTCCAAAGAAGAAATTCAGATGGCCAACAGGCACATGAAAAGATACTCCACATCGCTAATCATCAGATAAATGCAAATTAAAACCACAATGAGATACCACCTCACACCAGTAAGGATGGCCAACATCTAAAACACAAAGAACAACAAATGTTGGCAAGGATGTGGAGAAAAGGGAACCCTCCTACACTGCTGGTAGGAATGCAAATTAGTTCAACCATTGTGGAAAGCAGTATGGAGGTTCCTCAAAAAACTCAAAATAGAAATACCATTTGACCCAGGAATTCCACTCCTAGGAATTTACCCTAAGAATGCAGCAGCCCAGTTTGAAAAAGACAGATGCACCCCTATGTTTATCGCAGCACTATTTATAATAGCCAAGAAATGGAAGCAACCTAAGTGTCCATCAGTAGATGAATGGATAAAGAAGTGGTACATATACACAATGGAGTATTATTCAGCCATAAGAAAACAAATCCTACCATTTGCAACAACATGTATGGAACTAGAGGGTATTATGCTCAGTGAAATAAGCCAAGCAGAAAAAGACAAGTATCAAATGATTTCACTCATATGTGGAGCATAAGAGCAAAGGAAAAAAACTGGGGGAAAAGAAAAACAGCAGCAGACTCACAGAACCCAGGAATGGACTAACAGATACCAAAGGGAAAGGGACTGGGGAGGATGGGTGGGAAGGGAGAGACAAAGGGGGAAAAGGGGCATTACAATTAGCAGACGTAATCTTGGGGGGGGCACGGGGAAGGCTATACAACTCAGAGAAGACAAGTAGTGATTCTATAGCATCTCACTGTGCTGATGGATGGTGAATGTAATGGGGTAAGTTGGGGGGACCTGATGAAGTGGGGAGTCTAATAACCATAATATTGCACATGTAATTGTAGATTAATGATACAAAAAAAGTATGTAGACTTCAGCTCAGCTCTAATTGGTAATTCCACTTAAATTCTTCTATAGCACATAATTTCATGTAATTTTAAAAAGAAAACTGTTCACACATTATTTAACATTCATGTACTGTTCCTTTGGACAAGAAAAATAATTTAAAGATTTATGACTTGCTCCTTTCAAAAGCGTATTCTTTTCTAGAAATCACCATGAACTTCTCAGAAGTGTCATATTTACATGGTCCCAATGTATTTTTTTCCTAGTTATGCTACTCAAAAATCCTAAATATTAATGAAATGTTTTGGTTGTATTAAGTTATAGTACTACTTTAAAGCTTGCTTTTTCAGTAACTGAAGTTCTTTTTTGAAATACATAAAAGAGGCTTCAGAATATGTATTGGGATAAATATATAAATGGATATATTTTTGTAATGAACCAAAAACACAATTTTAGCTTAAATTAAAAAAAAATTTATCTGATCCATATAGTGTGTCATACTTCTAATCATTATCTAGCTTTTTAGTGGTCAGATTTCATGAATATAATTTTTCTCCCATTGAAACAGGCATCTAAAGCCGAAAAAACCAAGGAGACTGATTTCAGGGACTTCTCAAATGCAAGACATATTTAAATACTCCAGCAGCTGGTTTTTTTATTGGAATACCAAATGGTGTATTTAGTCACATTTACACTGTATAATAAACTGCTCCTGATTTTTGCCTTAAAAATTTTATACTAAGTATCAAGTAATTCAAGGACTTAAGAAATTCTAACAAGGGACATTTAGTTTCATGTAAATTGCCTTGAAATAAACCTGAAACCAGTAATATCATGGTTCATTATTACAAAGTCATGTTTCCAAGATGGCTATTCTGAATCTGAGAATATGTGCAGCAAATACAGAATTACAGAAAAAAAAAATCTCAAATAAATCACATTAGTAACAGTGAGAGGTAAGATGTTTAACAACTACAGGAAAATATGGAATGGGCCAGTATCTGACCTTTATGTTGAAGCCATCCAAAGCTCATACACTACTATTTCCTAGTCTAGCTCATATTTATTCAATTTTTGCTTAATTTCAATAGCAATTAAAACCTCAGCTTTCCATTCTCAAAAACATGAGTTTTTGTTGTTTTATCTTTGCATCCCTAGCATCTAACAAAATGCCTTCTATATAGTATGTGCTCAATTAATGAATTTATTTATGCACTCATCCAAACATTAAGTACCTACTATGTATAAGGCATTAATTAATGAAAAAATGGTCATATTATTGCCTTATGACAGAATAAAGTATACTTTTGATAAGCAAAAGAGGCTAGAAATTTCAGTTCCAGTTGTTTATGTTGTACTTAAAAATTATGACTCCAGTTGAAGAACATTTCCTGAATGATCTTACCAAGGCCGTAAAATACAAAGAAAAGCAAAGATTGAAAAGAAAATTATATAACTACAAAAGCTCATTAATTTTGACAAAAAAATGATTCAAGATAGAACACTTTGCATTGTCTTTTGGAAAAAGAACAGTTTCAAGGGGTGGAAAAAGATCTTTTAGTATTTAATTCCACTGTTTCTGATACTGATATCAAGAAGGTCTTTTTTATGTTCAAACATAATATCCTAATATTTGGTTTCAGTTCACTAACAAGGAGGACAATTAATTTACATTATTTTGCATAAGAATCCTTTGTAAAATTAAAGACTGCAACCCACTAAAACTAGATTACTCTTTCTACAGGACTAAATGAACACACCATTCCCCATAATACTCCTCAAAATTAATACATTTTGTGTTCTTTTCATTCTTGGCATTTTAAAGAATTCCTTCTTTTCTACTTCTGGCATTTTTTCAAATCAGTTTTTACATTTGATATAGGAAAATTAATTATGAGGCTTTTAAGATTAATATTTTTTAAATCATAGGAAAAATGGCTGTCAGCAATAATACCAAATTTTAAGTTATTTCATCCTTAAAGTGGCTCTTCAACAACTCAGAATGAGAAGTCAAAATTGTCCATTTTGAATGAGTTATTTTTGCCTTCACAATAAGAAATTGAAACAAATTTTTAATGCATCATAAAATATAGAAAGCATAATAAAGTTTATACTGCAATCTGAACCTTTTTATGTAGACTTCATATTTTCAAAATACAGAAAAATCAATAAATTATATATCTGATTCTCAGGATTTGGCCCTAAACAGGTTTTAGAATTTTAGGCTTCTAGGCCTAAAAGATGTTTCTCACTGAAACAGTACAATATGGCAAAATGTAACAAAACTATAGAAAATATAACAAATACAGTTTTTTTGCTGTTGATGCACGAAGAGAAATAAATATCTATCTTGTTTATATATGTTTTCAATCTAACATAATGTATAGAACAGTTCAATATAATTTGTGGGAATTTTAATATTTTATGAAGTTTTATTTTTAAAATGTGGAATTTCTGGTATAAAAAGAATCTAAATGTTTATTTTTATAAACAAGGGAAAAGAAGATTCTAAAATATAACAGGATTTCATAGCATTTATTTTTAATTTTTATTAATTACATAATATTAACAATAGGTCATGTGTGCAAAGTCTCATCATTAATGTTCTGTGTGTTGCAGGATACAAAATTAATAAACAGATCTCTGTTGCATTCCTATACACTAACAATGAAAAAGCAGAAAGAGAAATCAGGAAAACAATTCCATTCACAGTTGCATCAAAAAGAATACCTAGGAATAAACCTAATGAAGGAAGTGAAAGACCTATACTCTGAAAACTACAAAACACTCATGAGAGAAATTAAAGAAGATACCAATAAATGGAAAAACATCCCGCACTCATGGATAGGAAGAATTAATACTGTCAAAATGACCATCCTGCCTAAAGTATTCTACAGATTCAATGCAATTCCTATGAAAATACCAACAGCATTCTCCAATGACTACAGTAAACAGTTCTAAAATTCATATGGAATCACAAAAGGCCCCGAATACCCAAAGCAATCCTGAGAAGGAAAAATAAAGCTGGGGGAATTATGCCCCCTGACTTCAAGCTCTACTACAAAGCCACAGTAATCAAAACAATTTGGTACTTGCAGAAGGACAGACCCATAAACCAATGGAACAGACTAGAGAGTCCAGATATAAACCAAAGCATATATGGTCAATTAATATATGATAAAGGATCCATGGACATACAATAGGGAAATGACAGCCTCTTCAACTGGTGTTGGCAAAACTGGACAGGTACATGCAAGAGAATGAAACTGGATTATTGTCTATCCCCATACACAAAAGTAACCTTGAAATGGATCACAGACCTGAATGTAAGCCATGAAACAAATAAAACTCTTAAGAAGAAAACATAGGCAAAAACCTCTTGAATATAAACATGAGTAACTTCTTCATGAACATATCTACCCGGGCAAGGGAAACAAAAGCAAAAATGAACAAGTGGGACTATATCAAACTAAAAAGCTTCTGTGCAGCAAAGGACACCATCAACAGAACAAAAAGGCATCCTATAGTATGGAAGAATATATTTGTAAATGACATATCCATCAAGGGGTTAACATCCAAAATATATAAAGAACTCACACACCTCAACACCCAAAAAGCACATAACCTGATTAAAAAATGGGCAGAGGATATGAAGAGACAATTCTCCAAAGAAGAAATTCAGATGGCCAACAGGCACATGAAAAGATGCTTCACATCACTAATCATCAGGGAAATGCAAATAAAAACCACAATGAGATACCACCTCACACCAGTAAGGATGGCCACCATCCAAAAGACTAAGAACAACAAATGCTGGCGAGGATGTAGAGAAAGGGGAGCCCTCCTACACTGCTGGTGGGAATGTAAGCTAGTTCAACCATTGTGGAAAGGAATATGAAGGTGCCTCAAAAAACTAAAAATAGAAATACCATTTGACCTGGGAATCCCACTCCTAGGAATTTACCCAAAGAATATAATTTCTCAGATTCAAAAAGACATATGTACACCTATGTTTATTGCAGCACTATTTACAATAGCCAAGATATGGAAGTAACCTAAGTGTCCATCAGTAGATGGATGGATAAAGATGATGTGATACATATACACAATGGAATACTATTCAGCCATAAGAAAGAAAGAAATCCTACCATTTGCAACAACATGGATGGAGCTAAAGGATATTAAGCTCAGTGAAATAAGCCAGGTGGAAAAAGACAAGTACCAAATGATCTCCCTCATTTGTGGAGTATAAAAATGAAGCAAAACTGAAGGAACAAGACAGCATCAGACTGACAGACTCCAAGAAGGGACTAGTGGTTACTAAAGCAGAGGAGTGTGGGAGGGCGCGTGGGGAGGAAGAGAGAAGGGGATTGAGGGGTATTATGATTGGCACACATGGTGCCCCCTCATGGGGAAAACAAGTGTCACACAGAGAAAGCAAATAGTGACTCTGTAGCATCTTACTATACTGTTGGGCAGGGACTGCAATGCAGTGTGGGGGGAACATGATAACATGGGTGAATGTGGTAACCACATTGTTTTTTCATGTGAAACCTTCATGAGAGTGTATATCAATAATACAATAATACGTTAATAAAAAAAAAAAGAGGTAACCCGGGTTGCCAATGTCTAGAGTTGATTCACAGAAATATAAAAAATATACATAATATGTAAATATAGCTATATTAAATATGTATTTTTGTGGATTTATTTTTGTTTTACATAAACAAATGTTATCATTATACTCTCAAAAAAAAAAAGAAGCATCACAGAGAATGTGATCATAGAATGTTTAGCCAAAATAGATCTTCTGTTGCAGTGGGCCCATTAGTAGATCCTCGAAGAGCTGCTATACAGGATTCAGATTCAAATTTAGCAGCAGCTGGAAAGGAAAGGAAAGAATTATACTCTTTATATAAAATACTCCAGAATTAACAAGTATGAGTTTTTAAAAAAAGTTGGGACCTTTATGAGTGTTAAGAATGAAAAATACCTATTATGTATTGACAAAACAATACAAGACTACTAAGGAAATATAAATTGCCCATTGCTGCACACTTTATTTGCTATTGTGGTAAGCATCAGAGCTTCTTGTTTTCTCATTACAAGACGGAACTACACAAAATGAAGATGACACAGTTCACCGCGACAATCATACGCTATAAACCAGAGAAACAGACCAACAGGCAGTTCTCATACAGTCAGGTATACCATGACAGGTATAAAACAGGGTGCTATTGGAACACACAGAGGGGACATCCCAGTCTTGTGTCAGTACTGTCGGCCATTTGGTGAGGTGACATATAAATTGATACTGGCAGGACAAGGGAAAGATGTGCCAGGTAGAGGGAAGAAGCATCTGCAAAGACCTGGAGGTGAGAAAGAACATTTGTGGAATTGTAAGTAGTCTAGTTTGGTGACACGCTACAGCAAAAGGGCAGAGTAGGGTAAGTAGCAAGAAATGAGGCTGAAGGATTTGGCAAGAACCAGATTTGATTTTGGTGTTTTTATTCCTTCCTATGGAATTTGGAATTTTCCCTGAGGGCAAACAGTAAAACCAATGACCAAGACAATGGCTGGAGATTTAAATGTCAACCTTCAAGTGACACTTATTCGAACTGTAATTGTCTATTACTACATGAGTCTTGGTTTTTTGGCCTTAAATCAGTACCAGAAACATGAGAAGCTGGCAATGCCCATGTGTTCTGAGAAGTGCAGGATGATAGTTGTATAGGAATAGCAGAAGTAAAGAAAAGGTGTAGCCAAAAATAAGAACATATCCATGGATGTGTTGAGATTTTTGAAAAGCTATGGAACATGGTGAATAAACAAGGAGTAAGTATATTCTTCATTATGAAAGGATATGCTTTCACATTTTTCATTAGATATGTATAAGAAAAAAGTATTTAATGTAATACTTATTATCCAAACAATGAAAAGGGCTGCTATTTACTATTTAGAATTCATTTCAGAAGGTAAGGTCATCTAAATTTAACTCATAAATGTTGGCAACATACCTTCTTTTAGTTCTCTAGTTATATATGTTTTCCAATTCTTGCTGCATCTGCAATAAATCAAATATGTATAATTTTTAAGTTAAACAAGATATTATCATATAAATAATACATAGCTGATGAAATATGGCCTTTAAATAATACTTTTAGAGATAGGATTTGGGGATTTCTTAAATTAAATAGAAAAATAATCACATAAAATAAATTTCTGTTTAATTTAGGTAACATGTATCAGTAATACTACTTTGATTAATCAGACAAAAAATACAATATTGGTGTATTGATTATGCATTATTTCAGAAAGGTGATATTTGATCTTACTGGTAAGAAGAGATTTAAACAAGTCATATACTGAATGCATCATATAATACTAATGCATTACTTTACAATTCTCAGAAAAAACACCCTTTATAAAACTTTAATCAGTTTTTTTACTCTAATGAATTTTTCCTCAAAATTCACTTTCCATCCTTGCACTTTTAGAAAATTAAAATGTTAAGGTATAATCTGTGCTATTAATTTTTCAGCACAGGATCTTAAATGCATAAAATGAAAGTGGGACTGTCATAAAAATGTCATGTAAAACTTTTGGCAAAAAATTAAGTGAAAACATTTTTCTATTTGTACTATGACTACATCTCTTTATTCACATGAACACAAAGATTTCAGAAAATCTGCTTTAAGAAAGGAAAAATAGAGCCTAGAGCTGGTTTTCAAATTTCGTTTCTGATTCATAACTTTCTAGAATTAGAAACAAAGAAAATACTACACAATTCTTTAATGGTAACTTTGTTCCTTTCTGGAAATTAGGGCCAATTTTGGAAACACTTGACTAGTTATAGTTATCCACTTAATTATAAAATATGTGGGAATATTTCAAACTATTATAAGTGTCGTTATTACAATAAAAGTGTTGTGTCTTATTACAATAAAAATGTCCTTATTTAAATCTTTCTTATAAAATGTACCCTCTAACTGACCTTCAAAGTAGGATCTAAATTAGCATACTGAACATAATAAACACTGTGATCAGAATGATAATGTGATATGTAATGCCTTTATAAATTTTAGGTGTGAAGACAAGGTTTTTGGCTAGGATGTTTCCCAATATTTTCAGACACCATTTTCCATAACACTTTTGTGACAACACCATTATAGACAGGCCTTATAAAAGGCCAAAACAGAAATTTATTTTATGTGATTATTTTTCTATTTACATTAGTAAACAAGGCCTGTAAAATTAACAACTCAATCCCAGTTCAGGAAGAAGTACTTATTGATTGAAACAATTTTATATTGCCATTTCTAAACACTATGTAAAATGAAAATCACATTTTCACATAACTTGAATTAAGGAACTACCAGTGTAATGTTAATTACCTTTTCCCCAAAAGCTTTTTTCCTAAATATTAACTTCCTTGACCTTTATGTTGATTTCTGGGTAAGGACTGCGTTCTGGTGGTGGAAGTTGCTGAAAGTCTGTTAATCAGGAGAATACATCTGCAATTTTATTTATAGTTTTCCATTTATTAAAAGTAGAGAAAGGGGAGCAAATTATACACAAGAAAGCAAGATATCAGCAAGTTTTAATTCAAAAGGTTTTTTTCATTAGAAGGATTTTCTCATAACTGTTGGTCCTCAAACTATGTCCTTAGAAATCTAAGCTTCCACTGGGACACACTTCATCTCTCTAGCTGGAGAGCTCTCCTTGTCTCTGTTTTATATAATAGTTTAATGTAATTTTTTCTTTTTTCAAAGAAAAGCTCTATTGTTTGAAAGAAAAAATATTTAAGGTATGAAAGTCACTGATCTATTCAAAGTCCCTAATTTTACATAACAGGCAACAAAGGCTCAGTGAGAGGACAGCTTGCCTAAGGTCACAAAACCAAGGAGCTGCAGGCCAGGAACGGTGGCTGTAGGTATTCATACTGAGCCTCAAATTCTACACCAACCACTACTTCCTCAAAATCAGGAAAAATACATAGATTTTTAACCATAACTCAGAGAAAATTAATACATAAAAACTTGTCACATACCCCAGTAATGTTTAGGCCTGAGACACAAAATAACTTTCTAACTTATAAGTTTTAAAGTTATGAATAAAAATAAAGCAACAGAAATTAATACCCTAACTCCTATTAGCAGTCAATATACTCAATTGATAAAGCACACATTTTTTTAAACACAGGACAGAGATCTTGAAGATGTAAATCTTTAGTTGGATCAAGCAAGCTGAAATCAAGGAAATTCTTCCTTAAAAGAACTATTCATTTCCTCCAAATTAAACTTAGTTTACCAAAATCAGTCAAGAAGTAAATCATCCATGTTGTGAGTTGCTTATAGTAAAATTCTAGCAATAAATACAATATATGTTCATTCATTCAACAATAATTTATTGACAGGGTACCAGTATAATTGAGATTACAGGTTGGAAAATAATGTTGCATTCTACTTTTGAGACCAACTTGATAAATACCAAACATATATACATGCACACACACACAGAGTTAACATTTTCAGTATCTATTGATGTTTTAAGTTAAAATTTGGTATTTTAATTTTAAATGTTACAAAAATAAATATAAAAATGTTATGAAATCAAGTAAGTTTTCCCATTTAAACTACTGCAATTCATCATCCAATTGTAAATAGGTTAATGTATGAAAGAAATTCTGACTCTATCCATCTACTTTGCTAACACTACTTACCCTGCACCAGCGTTCACCTGCAGACTGCCCACCCAACATTCCCAACCTGGCAGGTGCCCCTTCAAATGGCTTCCACCCTGCCGCAATAAATATTTATGTACCCAACACAGGGGCATCTAAGTATCAACACAAAAAGGGAGAAATTGACAGTAATATAATAATTGTAGTGAACTGTAACACCACAACTACATCAATGGATTGATAATCCAGACAGATCAATAAGGAAAAAGTGGCTTGGAATCATACACTACACAGATGGACTTTAATGGGTATATACAAAACATTCCTTCTAAAAAATGCAGAATACATTCTTTCGAAATGCACATGGAACATTCTGCAGGACAGATCACAGTCAGCCAAACAAACAAGTCTTAATAAATTTAAGAATACTGAAGTCTTATCAAACATCTTTTGTAACTACAATGGTATTAAATTAAAAATTAATTATAGTATAAAACCTGTAAAAAACAAACATGTAAGTTAAACATGTTACTAAACAACCAATAGGTCAACAAAGAAATCAAAGAGGAAATCAAAAAATACCTCGAGACAAATGAAAATGGAAACTCAACATTCCAAAATCTTTGGGACACAGCAAAAACAATTCTAAGAAAAAAGTTCGTAGCAATACAGGCCTACCTCAAGAAAGAAGAAAAGCCGCAAGTAAACAATCTTACCTTACTCCTAAAATAGCTAGAAAAAAACAGAGCAAACTAAGCACAAAATTAGTAGAATTAGTAGAAGGAAGGAAATAATAGCAGTTACACTGGAAATAAATGAAATAAAGACTTAAAAAAATAATAGAAAATATCAATGAAACTAAGAGTTGATTCTTTGAAAAGATAAAGAAAATTGGTAAAGCTTTTGCCAGACTTACTAAGCAAAAAAGAGAATACCCCAATAAATAAAATCCAAAATGAAAGAGAAGTTACAACTGACACCATAAAAATACAAAGGATTATAAGAGACTACTACAAAAAAGTGTATGCCAATTAATTGAACAACCTAGAAAACATGGATAAATCCTTAGAAACACATCTTCCAAGATTCAATCAGGAGCAAATAGAATACCTGATCAGACTGCTTACCAGTAATGAAATTGAATAATAATTTAAAAAAAAACCTCCCAAGGATAGAGGTCTTCATAGGTGAATTCTACTAAATATTTAAATGAGTTAATACCTATCATCAAAATTTCCAAAAAATTGAAGAGAAAGTACTGCTTCCAAACCAAATCTATGAAGCCAGCATTACCCTGATACCAAAACTGGAAAAAGACACTATCAAAATAAAAGAAAATTATATATATATCTTCAATATCCTTAATGAACATTGATGCAAAATTCCTTAACAAATGTTAGCGAACAGAATTCAACAATACATGAAAAGGATCATTCACCACAACTGAAATCAATTAGAAAGTCAGTCAAAGCATCTCCAAGTATACCTCTGGTGACTGGCAATAATGGTTAATTTCTAAAATAAAATTTAATGCAGTTTTGATTTATTTTTTCAAGATGCAGCTTTCACAAAATTTAAAATGTGTCAGTTTTGTTTCATTTATTGAATAGAGTTAACATTAGGTATCTCTTGAAAATGAGAGATCCAAGGACTTTAAAAAAAGAAAATTTCTGTCTCCTTTCTTAGAAACACAAATAATTATGACTTTTACTTAGTGTGTATTAATCAATTAAACAACTCAGAATTTCACAAAATTAAAAACAAGAATTACATCAGAAATGTAAAACCCAAGGGGAAAAAAGATAATATAACTAACCTTGAACAAGTATGTCTCCATTCTGTTACTCGAAGTTTGTTGCTGAGGGTAGGAACCATTAAATATTCTTCTGGAGTAAAGTCTATTGAGCAATAAATGCCAATGAATTCCAACATAAGTTGGCTCCAGCCCTGGCCTCACAGTAAGAGAGCTGGGTGAAGATACGTTCTGTTTCTCTACAGAAAGTGTGGTACTGATCTCTGCTAGTATCTCATTAGGCCTGTGGAGATTCCAATAAAAAAATGCTTAGTATTTCGTTTTTCCCTAAATGATAACTAAATGACTTGCATTAAAAAAGTTACTGTAACAGTAAATAGAATTTCGTATAAAAGTGTTTCAGCACTGAAAATGTGAAGGTTTAAACTTGTTCTATAGAAGTACATATTTTTCTAGGGCAATTCCTAACTAACAAGTAATTCAAAGTAGGGATGGATAGATAGATGGCTTACAGGTTAAACTTGCTGCCTTCTGGAATGGCTGCACTTACAAGATTCTCAAGGAGGCCACAAAGACCTACTTAGTAATGCCAGTTAGAGATAAAATATAAAGTATCCATCAAAGACATTTTAAATATTTGCTTTCATCACCCTTTTGTTTCACTCATTATCCCAGAGAAATTAAGAATTTGGCACTGAGGCATAATTTAGAGCAACAATCTCTAGGGGAGGAGGAGGGGTGTGGGAAAAATTGAAGTTCCTATGGCCAGGAACCTCACCTGAACCTAAACTACTTGATGATGTAATTATCTTACAGCTAGGCTACTGCTTCCAAACATGTGGCAATAAGCTATTACTACTGAATTACTATATAAAGACCTTGGCCCAGTGCTCTGGGCACAGTCAGAGACAGAAGAGAATTATGGATCTGCAGACTGTTGGATGCAGACATGATTCTAATGCTCAACCTGTAGCTGGGAGAATAGAGCCAGGTATGAACCCTTTTACCTCAAGAATGTTCCATTATCATTTCTCAGGTCTCACTGAATCCACAGTGAACTTGCCTGAGGCTGAAACCCTCAGGCAAGACAGCTAAGTAGTAGTACTTGGCCCTTTGGGTTTAAGATGTACTCTTCCAAAAAACAGTTAAACTCATTAATATTTGTATTTAGGGGAATTCTTTATGAAGCAATTTTATAATATTATCACCATCTAAATTACAAAGCTTCAAAAGCACTGAGCTTAAAGACTAGTAGATCAGGTTAACTATGAAAATACTAAGAAAAAATAAAAGTCATATAAAACTAAGAAAAGGGAGAAAGATACAAACTGTGCTGGATGATCATTTTAAAGTTAAGTTCACTTACTAACATCATTTTCCAGAATATACTATCTACTTAGCTTTCACTTCCTACTAATCTTATAAACCTGGCTCAATAAAAATAATGCTTTAGAGGCAAACTAATGATATTAACTTATTTAGTATGATTCTGTGTTTTGACTTACTCATTTTGTTGAGTTGCAGATGACCTTGTAAATTTTAATTACTCTAGGTAGAGTTGTTTCTATTTCTCCAAGTTAATTTTAATAGAATCTTTTTGAGAAGTATTTTTGAAGAGTTCAGATTCTAGGTCTTTAATTCTGAGTTCCATTTGCCCTCTAAATGAAGCATTATCATTCGCTGTCAACTGCTCTAACATCTCTTGTTCTACCTAAAGCAAATTAAAAGAATACATTTTAAAATAACTATAATGTGAATAATTACAGCATATTTTTTTCTTTAGTTTTGAGTCAATGATTCAGAGAGCAATTTTAAATGTGAAATAAAGACCTGAAATTTAACATACTTATTAGAACCTCAATTGAATTACATCTGCATTATAAAAATAAACTTGAATCATTTTTATTTTAGTACTCATATAATATGACAATTCAAAGAATAACAGAATCTGTTTAAAATATTTTAAACTAAACAATATTATCCAAGAGTATGGTACAATTTTCAAATCACAAGTTTTCTTTTCCTCTTAATAGTTTTATACCAACAAGTCTTAAAATAAAATGATTATCTAGTGAGAATCATTCTGAAAGATAAATTTTGTGCTAATAATGATGGAAACTGAAATATTTAAATGGAGAAACACATGCTACCATCCTTCCAGAAATCTATAAAACCAACTGCTTTAAGTAGAGGAAAGAGAGACAATGTATATATCCAAAATGTAATCTGCAATGAAATGAATTAAGGCACATTACAGATTACTAAATTAACCTGTAAAAACCAATTGACTCGTTTTAATTTTTCTGGTATTTCCATCAGTCTATGCACTATAATGAGTCAATGAAACATAATGAAGTACACAGACTGAGTCAGCAGGTTCTGTGACCAAGACTGATGCAAATAGGAGTAAAGTGGAGGAACTGAGTGAGAGAGTAAAGGTGTGAATAGAGAAAAGAGGGAATGGGCTCTACCTTTGTCTGCCTGACTTCCCATCATGGCACACTCAGCAGGGCACAAGCTGGACAAAGGCTCTCTGAGAAGCAGAATGTCTCCCCAGGAGTGGACAGAAGCAAGTGGTAATATGCAAGATGACACAGAAAGTGTTCTCACAAAATTTGATTTGGTGCTGGCATAAGGATAGACATACAGAAAACTGTGTTAGAATTGAGAATCCAAAATAAACTCTCACATTTGTAGAGAACTGATTGTCAAGAAGGGTGCTAAACAGTTAAAGGGAACAAGAATAGTCTTTTAACACATGGTATTGGGACCACTGAATATCCACATACAGAAGAATAAAATCAGACCTCTGCTTCATAGCATATATATAAAGTTAACTCAACATGTAAGAGCTCAAATTATAAAACTCAGGAAAAAACAAAGATGTATGTCTTAGTGACTAGATTTGGCAATGGTTTCTCAGATATGACACCAAAGGAGAAAAGCAGATTAACTGGACTTCTCCCAGACAGTGAAAAGGGAAGCTATGGAATAGGAATAATACTTGAAAACCCTTTATCTGATAAGGGATTTGCATCTAGGATATAGAAATAACTCTTACAATTCACTTATAAAAAGATAATCCAATATCAAAATGGGCAAAGGAATTGAACAAGCAGGTCTTCAAAGAAGATATATGAATGGATAATAAGCATAGGAAAAGATGCTCAACATCATTATTCATCATAAAAATACAAATCAAAACCACAATGAGACACCATTCCACATCCACTAGGATGGCTATAATAAAAAAGACAGATGATGACAGATGCTCACAAGAATGTAGAAAAACATCGGAACCCTCAAGCACCACTTAGGAAAATGTAAAATGGTGCAGCTACTTTGGAAAACAGACTGGCAGTTCTTCAAAAGGTTAAACAGAGTTACCACATGTAAGTATATACCATTCAGAAGTATATACCCAAGAGAAATGAAAGCATAAATAATAGGCTTTACTACTAAATCAAAGTTCCCAAACCACTACATTCCCAGCAATTGTTCCTATTCTGCTGCTTTACCAAATACTGTCACAGGGTTAGATACTATGGCATCTCAGAAAAGCTGACCCAGAGCTTTACATACGTAAATTCCAATTCTGGCTTCATAATGAAGAAAGGCAAATTGAGACTTTTTCTCATAGTGAGGGGGGAAAAAAACAGCATTCGATTAAACAATTCCCCTCTTTTAGGTTAAATGCTTTCAATTTTATATTTAATAACTTAAAATACACTTAGAATAAAAGCTTTACTATATCAGTGTTTCTAAGGAGAAATTAATTGGTATGGTATAAACAGCTAAAAAACTTTAATTGATACAAGGGTAGGTACCATGCGTATCAACTGTTATTTCGTCTTAGACAAACTCATACTTAGAAAGACAAGATGTGATGGATTGAAGATGGCGGCATGAGAGGTGAGACTGAGACCTCCTCCTAAAACCACATATAATATGAAAATATAATTAATACAACTAATCCTGAAAGAGCAACAGGAAAGAAGGTTGCACCAGACTGCATACACCTGGGAAAAAGAGCAGACCTCACGGAACAGGGTAACATGCCAAAACTGTGACAAGGCAGAACCCAAGCCCTTCCCCCACCCCAGCTCACTGGCAGTAGGAAGAGAAACAGAGCAGGGAGGAAGTGGAGGTCTGGGACTGCAGAACACCTAGCACTGGAGATCTGCTCTGGGAGCACGAACCTACACTGCATGGTGCTCTGGTGATTAGTGGGGTTGGATAGCTAACACAGGCAGAATACCTGGAGAGACTGAGATTCCAGCTGCTTGTGGAAAACAGGAATTTATATCCGGCTGATCTGGGTGGGCACTCTGAGAGAATTACTAACAGTGAGAGGGCTGCTAAAGGGGCAAGGATTGCACAGAGCTTACTGCTCAGGAGAAAGGAAGGTAGACAAAATTATTCAGGTGCACTCTGCCGAGCAGGTTGGGAACTTAAAACTATCTTCAGGTGCTCCATCCCCTGGGCTGCCTATGCAGATCCAAGGCCCCCGACCGTGATATGCAGCGTGATGTGTCTTCCTCCTGGCTAGACTGCATCTGGCTCCCAAACCAACAGCCTCTGCCCTGGCATCAGGCCAGCCAGAGGGAAGCCCTGCTTACAAACACAAAGCACAGAGGCTTACACCTGGGTGTTCAGCCCACTGGTTCGAGCAGTGGAGACAGGCATAGCAGCAGGGAAACAGGAAAAAACTCTTTTCTCCCCCCAGGCACCAGCACCACTCTCCTGCAAACCCTGACATCACTCCAGGGGCTGAGCAGCTCCAGAGAGTAGAGCTTCTGGGCACTAGAGGGCGCCACAGACAAATATGAAACATCAAAGGAACCTCATTCAAAGCAAAATTATGAATACACAAGAGAAAAATTCAAATGAAATCAACCTCATGAATCTTCCTGAGAGAGATTTCAAAATAAAAATCATTAACATGCTCATGGAGGTACAGAAAAATATTCAAGAACTCAGGAACAAACTTAGGACGGAGATCCAATCGTTGAAGAAAATAATGGAGGATATTAAAAGCAAATTAGATGAGGTGGAGGACACAATAAATGAAACAGAAATTAGGGAAGAGGAATTGGAGGAGCTGCTATAGATGGAAGTGTTCCTAAGCTTAAATAGCGGTCACCAGAAGTAATAAAAAGGGATAGACAATGAGCACAAAATATGATACCTAATATATAAAGAATGAAGGAGGAAAAAAATGAGGGGGTAAAAAAAAAACTTTAGACTGTGTAATAGCATACTAAGTGAGTTAAGTTAGACCCTTAGATAGTAAGAAAGTCACCCTTGAACCTTTGGTAACCATGAATGTAAAGCCTGCAATTGCAATAGTACATACCTATCGATAATCACCCTAAATGTAAATGGTCTGAATGCACCAATCAAAAGACATACAGTCACTGAATGAAAAAAAAAAAAAAGACCAAACTATATGCTGCCTACAAGAGACTCATTTCAAGCACAAAGATATACACAAACTAAAAGTGAAGGGATGGAAAAAGATATTTCATGCAATAGGGAGAAAAGAGCAGGTGTTGCAGTACTTGTATCAGACAAAATAGACTTCAAAACAAAGAAAGTCATAAGAGACAAAGACGGACATTACATAATGATAAAGGGGTCAATCCAACAAGAAGATATAACCATTATAAATATCTATGCCCCCACCACAGGCACACCTACATATGTGAAACAAATATTAACAGAATTAAAAAGGCAAATAGAATGCAATGACTTCATTCTAGGAGACTTCAAGACTCCACTCACTCCAAAGGACATATCAACCAGACAGAAAATAAGGAAACAGAGGCATTGAACAACACATTAGAACAGATGGACCTAATAAACATCTACAGAGCTCTATACCCAAAGGCAGCAGAATACACATTCTTCTCAAGTGCACATGGAACATTTTCAAGAATAGATCATACACTAGGCCACAAAAATGGCCTCAGTAAATTCAAAAAGACTGAAATTGTACAAACCAGCTTCTCAGACCACAAGAGTATGAAACTGGAAATAAATTATGCAAAGAAAATGAAAAAGCCTACAAACAAATGGAGGTTTCACAAAATGCTCCTAAATAATCAATGGATCATGACCAAACAAAAACAGAGATCAAGCAATATATGGAGACAAATAACAACAATAATACAACACTGCAAAATCTGTGGGACGCAGTGAAGGCGGTGCTAAGAGGGAAGTATACTGCAATACAGGCCTACCTCAGGAAAGAACTACTCCATATGAACAGTCTAAACTAACAATTAACGAACTAGAAAAAGAAGAACAAATAAGGCCCAAAGCCAGTAGAAGGAGGGACATAATAAAGATTAGAGCAGAAATAAATAAAATCGAGAAGAATAAAACAAGAGAAAGAATCAATGAAAGCAACAGCTGGTTCTTGAGAAAATAAACAAAATAGATAAAACCCTAGCCAGACTTATCAAGAAAAAAAGAGTATCTACACACATAAACAGAATCAGAGATGAGAAAGGAAAAATCACTACAGACAGCACAGAAATACAAAGAATTATTAGAGAATACTATGAAAAATTATATGCTAACAAACTGGAAAACCTAGAAGAAATTGACAACTTTCTAGAAAAATACAACCTTCCAAGGCTGACCCAGAAAGAAACAGAAAATCTGAACAGACCAATTACCAGCAACAAAATTGAACTGGTAATCAAAAGCCTACCTAAGAACAAAACTCCTGGACCAGATGGCTTCACTGCTGAATTTTATCAAACATTTAGTGAAGATCTAATACCCATCCTCCTTAAAGTTTTCCAAAAAGCAGAAGAGGAAGGAATACTTCCAAACTGATTCTAGGAGGCCAGCATCCCCCTTAAAGCAAAACCAGACAAAGACACCACAAAAAAAGAAAATTACAGGCCAATATCCCTGATGAATATAGATACAAAAATACTCAACAAAATATTAGCAAACCAAATTCAAAAATACATCAAGAAGATCATCCATCATGATCAAGTAGGATTTATACCAGGGATGCAAGGATGGTACAATATAAGAAAATCCATCAACATCATCCACCACATCAACAAAAAGAAGGACAAAAACCACATGATCATCTCAATAGATGCCAAAAAAGCATTCGACAAAATTCAACATTCATTCATGATAGAAACTCTCAACATAATGGGTATAGAGGGCAAGTACCTCAACATAATAATAAAGGCTATATATGACAAACCCAGAGCCAACATCATACATAGTTCTGGAGGTCCTCGCCACAGCAATCAGACAACACAAAGAAATAAAAGGCATCCAGATTGGTAAGGAAGAAGTCAAACTGTCACTGTTTGCAAATGACATGACATTGTACATAAAATACCCTAAAGAATACACTCCAGAACTACTAGATCTAATATCTGAATAGAGCAATGTTGCAGGATACAAAATTAATACACAGAAACCTGTTGCATTCCTAAACACTAACGATGAACTAGCAGAAGGAGAAATCAAGAAAACAATTCCATTCACAATTGTATCAAAAAGAATAAAATACCTAGGAATAAACCTAACAAAGGAAGTGAGACCCTGAAAACTACAAGACATTCCTAAGAGAAATTAAAGAGGACACTAATAAATGGAAATTCATCCCATGCTCTTGGGTAGGAAGAATTAATATTGTCAAAATGGCCATCCTGTCTAAAGCAATCTACAGATTCAATGCAATCCCTATCAAAATACCAACAGCATTCTTCAATAAACTGGAATAAATAGTTCTAAAATTCATATGGAACCACAAAAGACCCCAAATAGCCAAAGCAATCCTGAGAAGGAAGAATAAAGCAGGGGAGATCTCGCTTCCCAATTTCAAGCTCTACTACGAAGCCACAGTAATCAAGACAATTTGGTACTGGCACAAGAACCGACCGATAGATCAGTGGAACATACTAGAGAGTCCAGATATTAACCCAAGCATGTATGGTCAATTAATATATGATAAAGGAGCCATGGATATACAATGGGGAAATGACAGCCTCTTCAACAGCTGGTGTTGGCAAAACTGGACGGCTACAAGTAAAAGAATGAAACTGGATTATTGTTTAACCCCATACACAAAAGTAAACTTGAATGGACCAAAGACCTGAATGTAAGTCATGAAACCATAAAACTCTTAGAAGACAACATAGGCAAAACTCTCCTGAATATAAACATGAGCAAGTTTTTACTGAACACATCTCCTCGGGCAAGGGAAACAAAAGCAAAAATGAACACATGGAACTACATCAAGCTGAAAAGCTTCTGTACAGCAAAGGAAACCATCAGCAGAACAAAAAGGCATCCTACGGTATGGGAGAATATATTCATAAATGACATATCTGACAAGGGGTTAACATCCAAAATATACAAAGAACTCACACACCTCAACACCCAAAAAGCAAATAACCCTATTAAAAAATGGGCGGAGGATATAAACAGACAATTCTCCAAAGAAGAAATTCGGATGGCCAACAGACACATGAAAAGATGCTCCACATGGCTAAATATCAGGGAAATGCAAATTAAAACTATAATGAGATATCACCTCACAACAGTTCAGATGGCCAGCATCAAAAAGACTAAGATTAACAAATGCTGGCAAGAATGCAGAGAAAGGGGAACCCTCCTATACTGCTGGTGGGAATGTAATCTAGTTCAACCATTGTGGAAAGCAATATGGAGGTTCCTCAAAAAACTAAAAATAGAAATACTATTTGACCCAGGAATTCCACTCCTAGAAATTTACTCACAGAATACAAGTTCTCAGATTCAAAAAGACATATGCACTCCTATGTTTACTGCAGCACTATTTACAATAGCCAAGATATAGAAGCAACCTAAGTGTCCATCAGTGGATGACTGGATAAAGAAGATGTGGTACATTAACACAATGGAATACTATTCAGCTATTAGAAACAAATCCTGCTATTTGCAGCAACATGAATGGAGCTGGAGAATATTATGCTCAGTGAAATAAGCCACGTGGAGAAGGACAAGTACCTAATGATTTCCCTTATTTGTGGAGTATAACAACAAAACAAAACTGAAGGAACCCACCAGCAGCCGACTCACAGATTCCAAGAAGGAGCTAGCGGTTACCAAAGAGGAGGGGGTGGGGAGGGAGGAAGGAGTGGACTGAGGGGTATTATGATTGGTCCACATGGTGTGGGGCGGAATCATGAGGAAGACAGTGTAGCACAGAGAAGGCAAATAGTGACTCTGTGACATCTTACTACACTGATGGGCAGTGTCCTCAGTGGTGAATGGGGGGGATTCGATATTATGGGTCAATGTAGTAACCACATTGTTTTTCATGTGAATCCTCATAAGAGTGTATATCAATAACAGCCTAATAAAAAAAAAAAAATAGAAAACAGGACAGGGATGCAATCAGCAAATCCAGAAAGACAGACTCAGTCAGACGATCCAGTGGTTTTCCACAGCTAAGTTATAAGTGGAGAGAAAAGAAAGTAAAAAGAACAGAAAATCTATATATTAAAATTCTGTGTGTGCTTTTGGCCAAGATGGTGTCATCGACCAGATTTTATCCTCCCCCTTGACACATCAAAAAAAAAAAATACCTAAAACAATAGTCTTCCAGACAATGGACATGGGTGACAAAGGACAACAATAAAGATCAACCCTGTAACTGTCTCACCTTAATGTTCTGAAGAGTTTCCAGGCCGTGGAGTCAGAAGGATGAACAATTACTTCACCAAAGAAGATATGGGGACGGCAAATAAGCACATAAAGAAAATGTTCAATATCATTTGTCAGTAGGCAAATGTAAGTTAAAACCACAATGAGATACCACTACACACACACACACACACACACACACACACACACACAATAGAATTCCTAAAAATTTAAAAACTGATCATAAGTGCTAGCAAGGTTGTGGAGCAACTGGAATTTTTATATACTGCTAGTAGGAATTAAAACTGTAAAACCACTTTGGACAAGTTTGCAGTATCTTAAAAAATTAAGTATACCACTACTGTATGATTCCATTCCTGAGTATTTACCCAAGAAAAAAGAAAATATATGATCACAAAAAGACATATGAATATTCACAGCAGCTTTATTTGTCATAGCCAAACAAATGTCTCTCAAGAGGTGAATGGATTAAAGCAAACCTGGTATATCCGCACAATATACTACTACTCAGCAATAAAAATCATTAATTGATACATGCAAAATGTAGATGTCTCCAAAAAAATTATGCTGAACAAGATAGGCAAAATAGTACAAAATTGAAGATTTTGTTCATATAAAACTCTAGAAAATGTGAACTAACCTATAGGAATAGAAGAGTGGACCAGTGTTTAGGGTATAGGGGATGGGAGAAAGAGTTACAAAGGGGCATGAGGAAACTTTGGGGCAGGACGGATATATTCAGTATTTTGATTGTGGTGATAACTTCACAGGTGTATACATATGTCAAAACTAATCAAACTGTGCACTTTCAATGACAGTTTACTGAACGTCAGTTATACCGCAGTTATTTTTTAATGTAAAAAAAAAAGAATTAAAGCAGAGATTCAAACAGATGTTTGTACACCCCTCTTCATAAAAACATTCACAATAGCCAAGAGGAGGAAGCAACCCCAGTGACCACTGACAAATGATGGATAAACAAAAGGTGGTCTACACATAATGGAATATCATTCATCCTTGCAAAGGAAGGAAGCTCTGACACCCACTGCAACAGGCTTGAACCTGGAAGGCATTCTGCTAAAAAGGACAAATACTGTATGATTCCGTTTATATGAGGTGCCTCAAGGAGTCACGCACACAGAGAGAAAGTACATTCTACTGCTGGTTGCCGGGGCCTCGGAGAGGCGGGAATGGAGAGCTATTGTTTAATATAGAGCAGAGAGTTTCAGTTTGAGAGGATTTAGAAATTCTAGAGATGCAGCCCCTGGTGATGGTGGCACAACAGTGTGAATGTACTTAATGACACACAACTGGACACTCAAAAAAAGTCAAAATGGCAAGTTCTGTGTTGTATACACTTTGCTACAAAAAAGCAGTAATAATAATACAGGGGACAAGGGCATGGGGTAGATATGAAATTATGTGGCTGAGAGTTGATGATGGTTGAAGTCAGATGATAGGTACATGGGATTCATTGTACTCTTCTCTGCTTCTGTTCGTGCTTGAAATTTTCCATAATGAAAATATTTTTGCACCAAAACAAGATTTATACAAGGAAACAAGAAAATTCAGTTTAAAAGAAAAAAAATTAAAACAAAAATGGCTAATAATACTCATCAGAAAAATACTATCACAAAGAAGATGGAAATGACCAAAAATTGTGTCCCAAATTTCCACAGCCTAAGAGAGATACCTAGTTAGGACCTTGATGAAGAGATAAAGAGCCGACGGTAAAGATAAGCTTCAGCGAGAAATGCTGAAAAAGAAAAATCTTCGGAAAAGCAGCTCGCCGCAGCGAGGGGATTTGCCTGTGGTGCTTCCGCGTCTCTGAGACGAGGTAACAACTCCACAAAAGCAGCTGCCGCCCAGCTCGCCGCCAGCTCTCCGTCTCCCACGGCGGCAAGGAGGTGCCCGCTCGTGCCCGGAATCCCCGGCCGCTCCGCTGGCTCCCCACGGAACGTGGGCGGCACTCCCGGGGTTCGCCTCGCAGTGGCCAGCCGGGACCCGAGGAGCGGGGCCGCTGAGGGCCCCGCGACCCCGTCCCGCCGCCCCCCATTCCGCGGGCGCGCCTAGCCGGCCGGTCCCAACTTCATCGCGACCGGCCCAGCCCGGTCCTCCCGCGGCGCGCTCCGCTGGGACCCGCGCACACGCGCGCACGGACGACATGCAGCCCGAGGCCCGCCGCCACCCGCCGCGCGCCCGCAGCCCGGGCCGGCCCAAGCCGCGAGGTCGAGCGACAGCGACCGCGCCGGCAGGCACTTTGCAGGGGCCGCGCCGGGCACAGGTTACTTCCCCGGCTCCCAGGCGCCTCCGCGCTGAGGGAGGATAACACGGAGGGGGATTAGAGGAGGAGGCGCCGAGGGGCAGCAGAGTGGGGAAAAGAGCAGAAAGAAGCAATAGCTGCTCCACCCGGGACCAGAAAACCGGCCTGCCGCGTCCCGGCCGCCCGTCCAGCGCCGGGGATGCGGCGGCGGCTAACCGTCCCGGGGGGCGGCAGCGGAGGCGGGAGAGGCTGGCCGGAGAGAGACCAGGTAAGAGAACGGGTTGGGGCGAGCGGAGCGGCCGCAGCGCCCGTCGGGCAGCTGCGGCAGCGGAGGGGGGCAGACAGCGCTACGTCCCACGTGGCCGTCCCTGCTCCGGCCGCCCCGGTTGCCCGGCTCCCGCTGACTCCACCGTTCCCCGATCCCCTCCACTACTCACCGTTGTTGCACCGCAGGTTCGTCGGCTTTCTGCGCTAACACCTGGGTCTGCCCGTCTGCTCCTTCTGCGGGCGTCTGTTAGAACCAAGTCCTGCGCGTCTCCGCACCGCACCTGCTTTACGACACTCGCGGCTTTACGACATCACGTTCCTCAGACCCAGAGCCGCTCGCTCGCTCTACGGCGGGAACCTTGTTGCTACGGAGAGGACGGTTTGAACCAATGGTAGAAGCCTGTGAGTCTGCATCCAGCGGCGAGGGAAGCGCCAACTTTTTGTTAATTTCCAGCCTTTCATCCTTGCCTGCATCCATGTGTTGCATTGCACTGGATATACAGAAGCAGATTAAATAATTTATTTGCATGTAACATTGTCCTAAATGATCATTTAATGGCTTTGTAAAAGCATCATATGAAAATACTGTTCTTTAAAAATATGACAATTCCCTATGAATGCATTCAACTGTATTTAGTTGCCAGCTTTTGTGAATGATTTAAATTGGCTAATCCTCCAAATTAATGAGTAGTGAAGTTTGGTGAGCAACTTCTGGCTGCAAGGTGAGGCAAGGTGAGGGTTCCTAGAAAATGTAATAGCTCTTTGTTGGATGTACAAAATTTTATTAGACATAATTGAATACGTTTCGAACTTATTTTGAAGACATTGTAATAGAAACTGTATATCATTAGGGTGACTTGCAATGTTTCATGTAAGAAGTTTGGTAACTCTCCATCCCCTGTGGGAGGGACGCTCAGCAAATATTTCTGAGGTTCCTCTCTGGCCCAATATGTCTGTATATATGGAACCATACATAGTCATCTATTCTGCTATATTTCATCATGAGGATGCATGAAACTTTCAATGGGTCTTGTAGCCTCCAGGAGTAGCCAGATAGAAAACATAAAATTCCTCCCTCTGCTTTCAGATCCCCCAAATATAAAATTTTATCTCACTCCCTTGCTAGGAATCAGCCTGGGAGGTGAGCATAGATTCCTTTCTCTGGGACCCTCTCTGATCTAAAATCTTAACTCTAATTTCCTTTCTCTATTCATCTTGAAGCATTTTTATCAAGTACAGGAAAATGGTGGGATATGGATGGCAGGGAAAGTAAGTTCATCTAATTGAAACTTTCAACTTTCTTTTTCATTTACATCTGAATCTAGTCTTATGCACTAAAAAGCCAGAATTGTTAACTTTCTTCTCTGTTTCCTCAGTTACTCTTCCTAGTGTAGAGCAGCCATTGATGCCCCATTAAATGGAAATAAATTTGTTTGTAACTGGGTATTCCTATAATGATCCATGTGTCACCCTCCCTATGTCAAGATATAATCTCTGAAAATAAATAACTTACACCATATGCAAAAGTTAACAATATAAATATAAGAACTAAAATCATTAAATTCCATGCCACTACATAACCAGCACGGAAAGTTAGTTCTTTCAGCTTCAGTTTGAAAAATCCTAGGAAAGGACTCAGTGATTTTTATTATCTCATCACCCCTTAGGCAAGTCCCTGAGGTCAAAACACTATAAGGCACTGTATTTGGCCCAGCTTCGGTCATGTGCCTACCCTTGCAGAGTGGGCATGTCGCCAGATAAAGAGGAGTGTCACAGGAAGATTCTGGGTCAATACTGATTCGTTACTGAAGAGCTTTCCCTTTTTTTCCACTGTATGTAAAATAAGAGTTCTCTGCAGTAGCATACAGAACAACTAGGCCAACTTTATGCAAAATGAATCTTTTCTG
This sequence comes from Smutsia gigantea, assembly GCA_032199065.1. NCBI lineage: Eukaryota > Metazoa > Chordata > Mammalia > Pholidota > Manidae > Smutsia > Smutsia gigantea. The sequence goes on from JAVSCE010011486.1 coordinate 79,593, forward strand.
TGTATTTCTGTGAGACGTTCTGAGTATTTTTAACTTACTTGGGAGTATTTTCATATCTCTAGATTGTGACTTCAAGAAAAAGTAAAGTTGGCTAGTAGCAGGGAATCTAGAATCCTGTGAGAAAATAAAAGTTCAGGTTTTTCTTAATTCTTCCAGTATTATACATCAGTGCCCTTCCCTTGGCAAGTCTCGGGCAATGGATGAGTACGAAACTTGCTACTAACTTCTAGGCATTGCTGGAGTAGGAAAATTCACATTATCAGTTTTTTCCTCCTATTTAAGGGTGTGTGTGAAAGGATACTGTGTTTTAATAGGAAAAAAATGTTCAATATTTGAAAAGTTGATTGTGAAAGTGTTAGTTTCAGGCACATTGGTGCTGGGCCTTTTGAAACATTTGGAATTAAAGTGGAGAATAGAGGAGGGGCATATATATGTTTACTTATGTATCCAGAAAATAGCTTTGGAAAGACACCAAAAATATAAGAAAAACAGTAACATTGATTACCTCCCAGGAAGAGAACTTATGGGTAGTTAAAGACAGAGGGTAGGACTAGAAATGTCACAATATACACTTCTGTGTCCTTCGAATTTTGAATTCTTTGAATGTATTGCTTATTCAAAATACAAATAGGAAAACATTTTAATTAAAAAGCCTGACCCTGTCTCACAATCTGCGAAGTTAGTCCCCCAAAATAGAGGGGAGAAACACAACCACTGCGGAAATGGAGAGCTGATCTGGCACCCTGGTCCACAGAAAGTATGAAATCTGGATTAGACATATAGGTTAGTAAGTCATCAGTGTTGAAGTTGTAATTAAAGCAAGGTGTAAGTGTGTGTAGACAACCATGGGATGGTTACACAGAAAAAGAAGTTACCGGACTTCTGGGAAGATGGCGGCGTGAGCAGGGCGGCAGAAATCTCCTCCCAACACTATATTTATCTACGAAAACACAGAAAATACATCTATTCCTAAAAGAGAGACCAGAATACACAGGAAAGTGCACACCATGCAGCTACACCCGAGAGGACTCGGCACCCCAAGAGGCGGGTAAGATACGGAGCTGTGACCCGGCAGGACCCGAGTACTCCCCCACCCAGCGCACCGGTGGGAGGAGAGGATTCAGAGGTGGGAGGGAGTGGAAGTACACCCCGCGAAGTAGGCAGCCCCGGTGATCTGCGCGGGGAGCGCTGACCCACATTGCGCAGTGCAGCGGAGATTGGAGAGACAGAGGGGCAGGATCTGAGCAGGGAACGCACCAGGGTGCTTGCAGCCAGCTCCCGGGAAGGAAAAAAAAATGCGCACGCTTTCTTCAGCGGTCTTAAAGAGACAGGAGCCCAGCGGAGGAGCCAGATCTCCCAAGCACACTCAGCCCAGCAGGCTGCGAGTCCTGGGGAGTTTCAGATGCCTTAGCTGGCGACTGGGGAAGGGTAGCCATACTTACACTTCTCACTGAGATCAACAGCCTCCTATTCGTTCCCACCCCTGCCCGAGCAATAAAGGGCCCTGCGGAGCGGCGCAGCCACGGCTGCTGAATAGTGGGGCAATAGCGCCACCTAGAGCATTCCCACAGAACCTACTCCCGGTGGGCGTTTTTTTTTTTTTTTGTTTTTCTTTTTTGTTTTTGTTTTCTTTTCTTTCTTTTTTTCTTTTCTTTCTTTCTTTCTTTCCTCTTTTTCTTCTTTTTTAAAGTATTAAACAGCCCAGCTGACATACATGGCAACTACCAGTCACCAATTATATAACCATGAAAAGACAGAGGAATATGGTTCAGACCAAAATCAACCAGACAACCTCAGAGAGGGAGCCTGAAGAGATGGAAATGCACAGTCTTCCTGAAAAAGAATTCAGAATAAAAGTCATAACCATGCTGATGGAACTACAGAAAAATGTGCAAGAGCTGAGGGAGGAAGTGAGGGAAGTGAGGAAAGACAATGCAGAAATGAGACAAGCAATCGACGGGCTTAAACAGCAGACTGGATGAGATGGAAGAGACTGTTAATGGAATAGAAATCAGAGAACAGGAAAACAGAGCAGCTGAGGCAGAAAGAGATAAAAGGATTTCTAAGAATGAAAGAATATTAAGAGAACTGTGTGACCAATCCAAACGGAACAATATTCACATTATAGGAGTAGCAGAGGAAGAAGAGAGAGAAAAAGAGATAGAAAGTGTCTTTGAAGAAATAATTGCTGAAAACTTTCCCTCGCTGGGGAAGGAAATAGTCTCGCAGTCCACCGAAGTCCACAGATCTCCCAATACAAGGAACTCAAAGAACACAACACCAAGACACATAATAATTAAGATGGCAAAGATCAAAGATAAAGACAGGGTATTAAAGGCATTCAGAGAGAGAAAAAAGATCACCTACAAAGGAAAACCCATCAGATTATCATCAGACTTCTCAACAGAAATCTTACAGGCCAGAAGAGAATGGCATGATATATTTAATGTTATGAAACAGAACGGCCTCAAACCAAGAATATTGTATCCAGTATGATTATCATTTAAATATGATGGACGGACAATTTCCAGACAAACGAAAGTTGGGAGAGTTTGCCTCTCATAAACCACCACTACAGGAAATCTTAAATGGACTGCTCTAGATGGAAGCACATCTAAGGTTAAAAAGATGTCACCAGAGAAAATAAAATCATAGCTAAGAAAGCAGACCATCCAAATACTATCTAAAGGCAAAGAATAAAACACCTAGCATAGAAAGAATGGAGGAGGAGGAATAAGAAGGGAGAGAAATAAAGAAACATCAGACAGTGTTTACAATAACTTAACAAGAAAGTTAAATTAGATTGTTAGATTGTAAAGAAGCAACCCTTGAACCCTTGGTAACCACGAATCTAAAGCCAGCAATGGCAATAAGTACATATCTATCAATAATCACCCTAAATGTAAATGGACTGAATGCACCAATCAAAAGATACTGAATGGATAAAAAAACAAGACTCATTTATATGCTGCCTACGATAGACTCACATTAAACCCAAAGGCATAAACAGAATAAAAGTGAAGGGATGGAAAAAGATATTTCATGCAAACAACAAAGAGAAAAAAGCAGGTGTTGCAGTACTTGTATCAGACAAAATAGACTTCCAAATGAAGAAAGTAGCAAGAGTCAAAGAAGGACATTACATAATGATAAAGGGGTCAGTCCAACAAGAAGATATAACCATTATAAATATATATGCACCCAACACAGGAGCGCGAGCATATGTGAGACAAATACTAACAGAATTAAAGGAGGAAATAAATAGCAATGCATTCATTTTAGGAGATTTCAACACACCACTCACGCCAGAGGACAGATCAACCAGACAGAAAATAAGTAAAGACACAGAGGCACTGAACAACACACTAGAACAGATGGACCTAACAGACATCTACAGAACTCTACACCCAAAAGCAATAGGATACACATTCTTCTCAACGACACATGGAACTTTTTCCAGGATAGACCACATACTAGGCCACAAAAAGAACCTCAGTAATTTCAAAAATATTGAAATCCTATCAACCAACTTCTCAGATCACCAAGGTATAAAACTAGAAATAAATTTCAGAAAGAAATCAAAAAGGCTCACAAATACATGGAGACTTAACAACACTCTCATAATTAATCAATGGGTTAACAACCAAATCAAAACAGAAATCAAAGAATATATGGAGACTAATGACAACAACAACATAAAGCCACAACTTCTGTGGGACGCAACAAAGGCAGTTCTAAGAGGAAAGTATATTGCAATGCAGGCCTATTTAAAGAAGGAAGAACATTCCCAAATGAATAGTCTAAAGACACAATTACTGAAATTGGAAAAAGAAGAACATATGAGGCCCCAAGTCACCAGAAGGAGGGACATAATAAAGATCAGAGAAGAAATAAATAAAATTGAGAAGAATAAAACAATAGAAGAAATCAATGAAACCAAGAGCTGGTTCTTTAAAAAAATAAACAAAATAGATAAACCGCTAGCCAGACTCATTAAGAGAAAAAGAGAATCTACACACATAAACACAATCAGAAATGAGAAAGTAAATAATCACAACGGACCCCACAGAAATACAAAGAATCATAAAAGAATATTATAAGAATCTTTATGCTAACAAGCTGGAAAACATAGAAGAAATGGACAACTTCTTAGAAAAATACAACCTTCCAAGACTGACCAAGCAAGAAACAGAAAAACTAAACAGACCAATCACCAGCAACGAAATTGAATTGGTAATCAAAAAACTACCCAAAAACAAAACCCCCGGGCCTGATGGATTCACCTCTGAATTCTACCAGACATATACAGAAGAAATAACACCGATTCTCCTTAAAGTTTTCCAAAAAATAGAAGAGGAGAGAATACTTCCAAACTCATTCTATGAAGCCAGCATCACTCTAATACCAAAACCGGGCAAAGACCTCACCAAAAAAGAAAATTACAGACCAATATCGCTGATGAACGTAGATGCAAAAATACTCAAGAAAATATTAGCAAACCGAATTCAAAAATACATCAAGAGGATCATACACCATGACCAAGTGGGATTCATCCAAGGGATGCAAGGATGGTACAACACTGGAAAATCCATCAACATCATCCACCACATCAACAAAAAGAAGAACAAAAACCACATGATCATCTCCATAGATGCTGAAAAAGCATTTGACAAAATTCAGCATCCATTCCTGATTAAAACTCTCAACAAAATGGGTATAGAGGCAAGTACCTCAACATCATAAAGGCCGTATATGACAAACCCACAGCTAACATCATACTTAACAGCGAGACGCTGAATGCTTTTCCTCTAAGATCAGGAACAAGACAGGAATGCCCACTCTCTCCACTGTTATTCAACATAGTACTGGAGGTTCTAGCCACAGCAATCAGACAAAACAAATACAAGGCATCCAGACTGGTAAAGAAGAAGTCAAATTGTCACTATTTGCAGATGACATGATACTGTACATAAAACACCCTAAAGACTCCATTCCAAAACTACTAGAACTAATATCTGAATTCAGCAAAGTTGCAGGATACAAAATTAACACACAGAAATCTGTTGCTTTCCTATACACTAATGATGAACTAACAGAAAGAGAAATCAGAAAAACAATTCCATTCACAATTGCATCAAAAAGAATAAAATACCTAGGAATAAACCTAACGAAGGAAGTGAAAGACCTGTACTCTGAAAACTACAAGACACTCCTAAGAGAAATTAAAGAGGACACTAACAAATGGAAATGCATTCCATGCTCTTGGCTAATAAATATTGTCAAAATGGCTATATGACCTAAAGCAATCTACAGATTCAATGCAATCCCTACCAACTACCAACAGCTTTCTTCAATGAACTGGAAGAAATAATTCTAAAATTCATATGGAACCACAAAAGACCCCGAAGAGACAAAGCAATCCTGAGAAGGAGGAATAAAACAGGGGGAATTACCCTCCCTGACTTCAGCTCTACCACAAAGCCACAGTAATCAAGACAATTTGTTATTGGCACAAAAACAGACCCACAGACCAGTGGAACAGAATAGAAAATCTAAACATTAACCCAAACATATATAGTCAATTAATATTTGATAAAGGAGCCTTGTCTATACAATGGGGAGATGACAGCCTCTTCAGCAGCTGGTGTTGGAAAAACTGGACAGCTACATGTAAGAGAATGAAACTGGACTACTCTCTAGCCCCATACACAAAGGTAAACTCAAGGTGGATCAAAGACCTGAATGTAAGTCATGAAACCATAAAACTCTTAGAAAAAAACTTAGGCAAAAATCTCTTGGACTAAACATGAGACACTTCTTCATGAACATATATCCCCAGGCAAGGGAAACAAAAGCAAAAATGAACAAGTGGGACTATATCAAGCTGAAAAGCTTCTGTACAGCAAAGGACACCATCAGTAGAACAAAAAACATCCTACAGTATGGGAGAATATATTCATAAAAACGTATCTGATAAAGGGATGACATCCAAAATATATAAAGAATTCATGCACTTTAACAATCAGAAAGCAAATAATCCAATTAAGAAATGGGCAGAGGACATGAATAGACACTTCTCTAAAGAAGAAATTCAGATGGCCAACAGGCACATGAAAAGATGCTCCACATCGCTAATCATCAGAGAAATGCAGTTTAAATCACAATGAGATATCACCTCACACCAGTGAGGATGGCCAACATCCAAAACACAAACAACAACAAATGTTGGCGAGGATGTGGAGAAAAGGGAACCCTCCTACACTGCTGGTGGGAATGCAAATTAGTTCAACCATTGTGGAAAGCAGTATGGAGGTTCCTCAAAAAACTCAAAATAGAAATACCATTTGACCCAGGATGTCCACTCCTAGGAATTTACGCTAAAAATGCAGCAGCCCAATTTGAAAAAGACAGATGCACCCCTATGTTTATTGCAGCACTATTTACAATAGCCAAGAAATGGAAGCAACCTAAGTGTCCATCAGTAGATGAATGGATAAAGATGATGTGGTACATATACACAATGGAATATTATTCAGCCATAAGAAGAAAACAAATCCTACCATTTGCAACAACATGGATGGAGCTCAGAGGGTATTATGCTCAGTGAAATAAGCCAAGCAGAAAAAGACAAGTATCAAATGATTTCACTCATATGTGGACCATAAGAGCTAAGAAAAAAACTGAAAGAAAAAAACAGCAGCAGACTCACAGAACCCAAGAATGGACTAACAGTTACCAAAGGGAAAGGGACTGCGGAAGATGGGTGGGAAGGGAGGGACAAGGGGGAAAAAGTGGCATTACGATTAGCAGACGTAATTCTGGCAGGGCATGGGGAGGGCTGTACAACTCAGAGAAGACAAGTAGTGATTCTATAGCATCTCACAACGCTGATGGACCGTGACTGTAATGGGGTTGGTGAGGGGTACCTGATGAAGGGGTAGTTCAATAACCGTAATATTTCACATGTAATTGCAGATTAATGATAATAAAATAAATTATATTAAAAAAAGAAAAAGAAAAAGAAGTTACCAAGGAAAGTTAAGCAAGCTTGATCAAGGACAGGATGATCACTGGGAGAATCGTATTAGAGCAGCCAAGAAAGGTATTGACGGGTCAACAGTATTAAATGAACACTCTTATTTTATGTGCTATTTATGCTTATTTTATCCATTATTGGATTATATAACATTAAATTGTCAATGAAGTGACTGCTTATTTTATTGTGAAAGATTGCTCACAGATACTAGAAGTCTGAATTCCCAACAAATCACCATTGAAAGACATTAACATTATAGGCAGTTATTTAAAACATTTTAATCATGATTCTTGGAAAATGTATTTTTTCGCTTGATTATTCATAGCAGATTGACCACATGTTTTTTGGTACTCCTTTCTAAGACCCAGCAAAAAATAATATAATGTATACAGGAGTACAGGTTAAAAAATAATAGTAAAAGGGAGACTTCTGAGAAGATGGTGGCATGAGCACGGTGGCAGAAATCTCCCAAAACCATATATATTTATGAAAATACAACAAATACAACTATTCCTAAAAGAGAGACCAGAAGATACAGGATAACAACCAGACTACAGCTACACCTGTGAGAACTCAGTGCCTCACGAAGTTGGTAAGATACAAAGCCGCGACCCAGCGGGAACTGAGCCCTCCAGCTGGAGGAAAAGATTCAGAGCAGGGAGGGAGAGGAAGCACAGGCCCGCTAAATAACCAGCCCTGGTGTTCTGCACTGGGACCACAGACGCACATCGCGTTGGTGTATCGGAGATTAGAGGAACGGAAGGGCAGGATCTTAGATGGAGATAAGCGGGTCCCCTCAGCTGGCTCCCCAGGACAAAAGAAAAGCAGGCGCTTTTTTAAAAGTCTTAAATACACAAGGGCCCAACAGGGGAACAAAATCATCCCAGTGCGTTGAGCCCAGCAGGCTGGGGGTCTTGAGGAATTTCGGACCCCTTGGCCAGCAGCCGGGCAAAGCAGCTGCACCGAGGTTTCCCATAGAGATCAGCAGCCTACCATTCCTTGCCTCCCTGGACGGCACCACAAAGGATCCAGCAGAGCCGCCACTACTGGGGAACAGCAGAGGAATGGCCCTGCCTACACCATCGTCACAGAATCTACTCCCGGAGGGCGCTTTTTAAAATTTCTTAAAGAGACAATACCCAGCAGCAGAACAAAATCGTCCCAGCGCACTCAACCAGCAGGCTGGGAGTCTTGGGGAATTTTGGACTCCTTGGTGGAGGCCGGGCAAAGCACCTGCGCTGAGGCTTCCCACAGAGATCAGCAGCCTGCCGTTGGTTCCCTCCCCAGCCGCCACCACAAAGTGTCTGGGGGAGCCGCCACTGATGCACAGCATTGGAGGAATGGCCCCGCCCAGAGCAACCTCACACATTCTACTCTTGGCGGGTGCGCAGCTAAGCTGGAAGACTCCCAGAACCAGGTCCAGAGGCACACAGGGGCCCAGAACGCACATAGCACAACTGCAAACTCCCGCAGTGCTATACACTAGGCGAAGGTGACCCCGCACACAGGCAGCTCAAGGGATTATCCCAGAGACTGCCTCCCAGTGTGCAGGAAAAAAGCTCAGGCCCGGGAGAAGGGTAAGGAGAACAACAAGCAGGAAGGGACTTTGTTCTGCCAGCTGACACATGTGGCAGCTACCAGCGACCACTACTATCACCACGAAAAGACAGAGGAAGATGGTCCAGACAAAGATCAGCCAGACAAACCCAGAGAGGGAGCCTGATGGGATGGGCATGCACAATCTTCCCGAAAAAGAATTCAGAATAGAAGTCATAACCATACTGAAGGATCTACAGAGAAATACGCAAGAGCTAAGGGAGGAAGTGATGAAAGTGAGGAAAGACAATGCAGAAATGAGACAAGCCATTGACGGGCTTAGCAGCAGACTGGACGAGATGCAAGAGACTGTTAATGGAATAGAAATCAGAGAACAGGAATACAGAGAACTCAGGCAGAGAGAGATAAAAGGATCTCTAAGAATGAAAGAATATCAAGAGAACTTTGTGACCAATCCAAACAGAACAATTATCACATTATAGGAGTACCAGAAGAAGAAGAGAGAGAAAAAGGGATAGAAAGTGTCTTCGCAGAAATAATTGCTGAAAACTTCCCCAAGCTGGGGAAAGAAATAGTCTCTCAGACCATGGAAGGCCACAGATCTCCGAACACAAGGAACCCAAGGAAGACAACACCAAGACACATACTAATTAAAATGGCAAAGATCAAAGATAAAGACAGAGTATTAAAGGCAGCTAGAGAGACAAAAAAGATCACCTACAAAGGAAAACCCATCAGACTATCATCAGACTTCTCAACAGAAACCTTACAGGCTAGAAGAGAATGGCATGATATATTTAATGCTTTGAAACAGAAGGACTTGAACCAAGAATATTGTATCCAGCACGATTATCATTTAAACTTCAGTGAGGGATTAAACAATTCCCAGAAAAGTGGAAGCTGAGGGAGTTTGCCTTCCATAAACAACCTCTACAGGATATCTTAAAGGGACTGCTAGATGGAAGCACTCCTAAGGCTAAAAAGATATCACCAGAGAAAATACAATCATAGCAAAGAAAGCAGACCATCCAAATACTAACTAAAGGCAAAGAATAAAACACCTAGTATAGAAAGAATGGAGGAGGAAGAATAAGAAGGGAGAGAAATAAAGAAACATCAGACTGTGTTTACAATAACTTAACAACAAAGTTAAGTTAGACTGCTAGATAGTAAAGAAGCAACCCTTGAAACTTTGGTAACCACAAATCGAAAGCCAGCAGTGGCAATAAGTACATATCTGTCGATAATCACACTAAATGTAAATGGACAGAATGCACCAATCAAAACACAGAGAGTAATAGAATGCATAAAAAACCAATACCCATGTATATGCTACTTTAAGAAACTCACCTCAAACCCAAAGATATACACACACTAAAGGTGAAGGGATGGAAAAAGATATTTCATGCAAACAAGAAGGAGAAAAAAGCAGGTGTTGCAGTACTTGTATCAGACAAAATAGACATCCAAATGAAGAAAGTAGCAAGAGATAAAGAAACACATTACATAATGATAAAGGGATCAGTCCAACAAGAAGATATAACCATTTTAAACATATATGCACCCAACACAGGAGCACCAACATATGTGAAACAAATACGAACAGAATTAAAGGAGGAAATAGAAAGCAATGCATTCATTTTAGGTGACTTCAACACACCACTCACTCCAAAGGACAGATCAACCAGACAGAAAATAAGTAAAGACACAGAGGCACTGAACAACACACTAGAACAGATGGACCTAACAGACATCTACACAACTCTACACCCAAATGCACCAGGATACGCATTCTTCTCAACTGCACATGGAACATTTTCCAGAATAGACCACATACTAGACCACAAAAAGAACCTCAGTAAATTCAAAAATATTGAAATTTTACCAACCAACTTCTCAGATCACAAAGGTGTAAAACTAGAAATAAATTGTACGAAGGAACAAACAGGCTCACAAATACATGGAGGCTTAATAACATGCTCCTAAATAATCAATGTGAAATGACCAAATTAAAACAGAGATCAAACAATATATGGAGCGTAATGACAACAATAACACAAAGCTGCAACTTCTGTGGGATGCAGCAAAGGCAGTTCTAAGAGGGACGTATATTGCAATCCAGACCTATTTAAAGAAGGAAGAACAATCCCAAATGAATAGTCTAAAGACACAATTATTCAAATTGGAAAAAGAAGAACAAATGAGGCCCAAATTCACCAGAATGAGGGACATAATAAAGATCAGAGAAGAAATAAATAAAATTGAGACGAATAAAACAATAGAAAAATCAATGAAACCAAGAGCTGGTTCTTTGAAAAAATAAACAAAATAGATAAACCCCTACCCAGACTCATTAAGAGAAAAAGAGAATCTACACACATAAACAGAATCAGAAATAAGAAAGGAAAAATCACGATGGACTCCACAGAAATACAAAGAATTATAAGAGAATACTATGAGAATATATATGCTAGCAAGCTGGAAAACCTAGAAGAAATGGACAACTTCTTAGAAAAATACAACCTTCCATGACTGACCAAGCAAGAAACAGAAAACCTAAACAGACCAATCACCAGCAACGAAATTGAATCGGTAATCAAAAAACTACCCAAGAACAAAACCCCCGGGCCAGATGGATTCACCTCTGAATTTTACCAGACATATAGAGAAGAAATAATACCCATTCTCCTTAAAGATTTCCAAAAAATAGAAGAGGAGGGAATACTTCCAAACTCATCTATGAAGCCAGCATCAGTCTAATACCAAAACCTGGCAAAGACCTCAAAAAAAAAAAAAATTACAGACCAATATCCCTCATGAAGGTAGATGCAAAAATACTCAACAAAATGTTAGCAACCCGAATTCAAAAATACATCAAGAGGATCATACACCATGATCAAGTGGGTCATCTCAGGGTTGCAAGGATGGTACAACATTCGAATGTCCATCAACATTATCAACCACATCAACAAAAAGAAGAACAAAAACCATGTGATCATCTCCATAGATGCTGAAAAAGCATTTGACAAAATTCAACATCCATTCATGATAAAAACTCTCAACAAAATGGGTATAGAGGGCAAGTACCTCAACATCATAAAGGCCATATATGACAAACCACAGCTAACATCATACTTAACAGTGAGAAGCTGAAAACTTTTCATCTAAGATCGGGAACAAGACAGGGATGCCCACTTTCTCCTCTGTTATTTAACATAGTACTGGAGGTGCTAGCCACGGCAATCAGACAAAACAAGGATACAAGGCATCCAGATTGGTAAAGAAGAAGTCAAATTGTCACTATTTGCAGGTGACATGCGATTGTACATAAAAACCCTAAAGACTCTACTCCAAAACTACTAGAACTTATATCTGAATTCAGCAATGTTGCAGGATACAAAATCAATACACAGAAATCTGTTGCTTTCCTATACCCTAAGATGAGCTAACAGCAAGGGAAATCAGGAAAACAATTCCATTCACAAGTGCATCCAAAAGAATAAAATACCTAGGAATAAACCTAATGAAGGAAGGAAAGAACTGTACCCTGAAAACTACAAGACACTCCTAAGAGAAATAAAAGAGGACACTAACAAATGGAAATTCATCCCATCCTCTTGGCCTGGAAGAATAAATACTGTCAAAATGGCTATACTACCCAGAGCAATCTACAGATTCAATGCAATCCTTATCAAAATACTAATAGCATTCTTCAATGAACTGGAACAAATAGTTCTAAAAATCATATGGAAGCACAAAAGATCCCGAATAGCCAAAACAATCCTGAGAAAGAAGAATAAAATGGGGAATTACACTCCCTGACTTCAAGCTCTACTACATAGCCACAGTAATTAAGACAATTTGGTATTAGCACAAGAACAGACCCTCTGACTAGTGGAACAGAATAGAAAATCCAGACATTAAGCCAAACATATATGGTCAATTAATATACGATAAAGGAGCCTTGGATATTCAACGGCGAGATGACAGCCTCTTCAGCAGCTGGTGTTGAAAAACCTGGACAGCTACATGTAAGAGAATGAAACTGGACTACTGTCTAACCCCATACACAAAAGCAAACTCAAAATGGATGAATCACCTGAATGTAAGTCATGAAACCATAAAACTCTTTAAAAAAAACATAGGCAAAAATCTCTTGGACATAAGCATGAACGAATTCTTCATGAAGATATCTCCCCAGGCAAGGGAAACAAAAGCAAAAATGAACAAGTGGGACTATATCACACTGAAAAGCTTCTGTACAGCAAAGGACACCATCAGTAGAACAAAAAGACATCCTACAGTATGGGAGAATATATTCATAAATGACGTATCCGATAAGGGGTTGACATCCAAAATATATAAAGAACTCACGCACCTCAACACACTAAAAGCAAATAATCCAATTAAGAAATGGGCAGAGGACATGAATAGACACTTCTCCAAAGAAGAAATTCAGATGGCCAACAGGCATATGAAAACATGCTCCACATCACTAATCATCAGAGAAATGCAAATTAAAACCACAATGAGATATCACCTCACACCAGTAAGGATGGCCAACATCCAAAACATAAAGGACAATGAATGTTGGTGAGGATGTGGAGAAATGGGAACCCTCCTATACTGCTGATGGGAATGCAAATTAGTTCAACCATTGTGGAAAGCAGTATGGAGGTTCCTCAAAAAACTCAAAATAGAAATATCATTTGACCCAGGAATTCCACTCCTAGGAATTTACCCTAAGAATGCAGCAGCCCAGTTTCAAAAAAACAGATGCACCCCTATATTCATCACAGCGCTATTTACAATAGCCAAGAAATGGAAGCAACCTAAGTGTCCATCAGTAGATGAATGGATAAAGAAGATTTGGTACATATACATAATGGAATATTATTCAGCCATAAGACGAAAACAGATCCTACCATTTGCAACAACATGGATGGAGCTAGAAGGTATTATGCTCAGTGAAATAAGCCAAGCGGGAAAAGACAAGTAAAACAAGTATCAAATGATTTCACTCATATGTGGAGCATAAGAACAAAGAAAAAAAAAACTGAAAGAAAAAAGCAGCAGACTCACAGAACCCAAGAATGGACTAACAGTTATCAAAGGGAAAGGGACTGGGGAGGATACGAGTGGGAAGGGAGGGACAAGGGGGAATAAGGGGCTTTAATGTTGGGGGGTCGTGGGGAGGGCGGTACATCTCAGAGAAGACAAGTAGTGGTTCTATAGCACCTCACTACGCTTATGGACAGTGACTGTAATGGGGTTGGTTGGGGGAACTGATGAAGGGGTAGTTTAATAACCATAATGTTGCACATGTAATTGTAGATTAATGATACCAAAATAAATTACAATTAATTGCAAAGAAAAATAACAGTAAAAGGTATAAGCCTGAGAAAACATAGTACAAGACGAGGTTGCAGAGATTTTAACCAAATTTTTTAAGACAGCAGATGGAACTAAGGTAGTGATAAATCTATAGCCTAAAATTGCTGCAGGAAGGGGAGAGAGCCAATTCACATAATGTTTGGAGAACATTGGGCTTGGAGGCCCTAGGCACTGCAGAAGATGGGGGACCACTCTGTTCTAAAACTAGGATTGCTGAAAGCTTGTATGTGCGACATGCCCCAGTGCTACACAATCAGGCAAACACCACCCAGAAAAATAGACCAAGGTCTATTCTTGGAGGTAAAAGGCAGAAAAAAAAAGTGAAAGTAAGAACAGTAGACCTCCATTCCCCTTTTCTTACCTGTGTCCAGAACAGTGGCTTCCACGTAGATGAATGTTAGGTAGAAGTTTGGAAATTTATCTTGAGAGAAAAGTGAATGATCTGGAGAAAGAAACCTTCACATACCGTTATATGTGGGGTCTCCAGCTGAATGGCCACATCTCCAGTAAAGCCCACAACTTGACAAATACACCCATACGCCCAATCCACACAGTTTCCAATCAGTATCTATTAATATAAAGATATCCAAAGATTATCAGCAATGAAAGAGCAAAACAAGCAGGAGTAAGGAAAAAATGTAGAGAAAAAAAATGTAATTAATAGTGTAAGACTTTATTCTCCATTTATCCCATGGCCCCAAGCACATCGGCCACTGAAAATCTTGTCTGGACTTCGCTCACCTTTTCGCCCCACCTCTTAAGACCAAACCACCAGCCAGATGGTTGCCCCCACCCCTTAAGGCCCAACCACCAACATCCCCATAGTAAAACACACCCTACTCCTTTAAAGCGCGCTTCCTCACCCACAAGCTCTCTTGCTCTCGCTCTCTCTCTCCCCTCCTCTCTCTCTCTTCCTCTCTCCCCCTCTCTCCCTCTCTCTCCCCCACTCTCTCTCCCTCCCCCCTCTCTCTCACTCCCTCTCTCTCTTCCTCTCTCTCTCTCCCATCTCTCTCCATCTCTCTCTCTGTCTTCTCCTCTCTCCCCGCCCCCCTTCCCCTCTCTCTCTCTTTCCAGACAGCCATCCTGTCTGTGTGTCTTACAGGGAATAAACCATGCTGACAGAGTTCTCGTGTCCTTCCTTGCGAGCGAGTGAGTCGGGTAGCTAAAGAACCCTTTGATTGGTGTTTCCGCCCGGTTTGGGATCTCCCCGTCGCCTGCTCTTCCCTAGGAATTCCAGCTGCACCGGGAATCCAATAGCGCCCGGACCCTCTAGACACGGGAGCTCCTCAGCGCCCTCCATCTCCCTGAACGCCTCTCCAGCATCCACCACCCGCGCCAAAGGAGCGGTGAGTCACCCTCCCCATCAAGTGACTAAAACGCCTCTGTGAGCACCTGAGGGCTGACCGTTGAGTGTCTGGCACCCTCGTGGCCTCACCGCAGGCAGGGGACCGCCCCTAGTCACGGCCTTCATTGGCTACGGCTATGCCCCTAGTCACTCCCAGTCCAGTTTCTCTCGTCCCCAGAAGGCAGGAGACTGCCCCCTAGACCCGCATTGGGTCAGTGACGCCCCCAGTCCACTAGTTTCTCCCGTCCCTCTTGCACCCCTACTAGGCCCACAGCAGGTCAGTGACGCCCCCAGTCCCTCTCGTCCCCAGCAGGGGAGACTGCCCCCATTGTGACTCTTCTGTTCCACTGGCTCACAGCCGGGCTCACAGCCGAAAAGTCCTAGCGCTAGGCACCTGCTGCTTGCTCAGGGCAAGAGCGCCCCTCCAGTGACAGAGGTGACAGCCCTTCACTTGGAGTTGGGCTACTCTCTGAGTTCTGAGCCCCCTAGGGACGCCTGGGGTGTGCTGCAGCAACTCCACGAAAGAGTCACAATGGGAGCGTTGCCCTCCATCCCTGCCAATTACCCACTCAGCTGCCTCCTAAGCAATTTCAAAACTCTTCATCTACATCCAGATCTAAAGCCCTCCAAGTTAATTCGGCTCTGCAGCCAAATTTGGCCACAATATCCTTTAGACAATAAAATAATTTGGCCTCAATATGGATCCTTAGACGCTAAAGTCCTTCAGGATCTTCACAACTTCTGTGAGCGTTCAGGCAAATGGAAGGAGATTCCCTATGTTCAAGCTTTTTTCTACCTTCAAAACAAGCCTTCTCTATGTAACTCTATCCACCTGAAGCATATCCTTGCCATCCTTTCAAACCCTCCGAAGACTCCCTCTTCCTCCCTAGACCCAGCTCCCTCTTCCTCCCTAGACCCAGATCCTGCAGATGAGCTCCCCCCCTTATCACTCAGCAGGCCAAGGATCAGCAGCTTCAAGTGCGAGGCCTGTCTCCACCCCTCCGACCCTCCCTTCCCCTGCGCCGCCTGTCTCCACCCCTCCAACCTCCCTTCTTCTCCCTTCACAGCTTCCATATCACCTCCCCCGCTTTCTCCCTACCCCAACCCCTGTTCAATCCCCTTGCCTCTCAGTCCACCTGCCACTCGCAGTTGCACTAAAGCTCACTTCTTAGCCCCACTGAGGGAAGTAGCAGGAGCCGAAGGTGTCATTAGAGTACACGTTCCCTTTTCTCATTCTGACCTCTCACAAATCTAGAAGCACCTCGGTTCATACACTTCTAACCCTACAACCTATACCAAAGAATTCCAGTACCTCACCCAGTCCTACAATCTCACCTTCTGTGACCTTCATGTCATCATGTATAGTACCTTCCTGCCCTGGGCCCTGTCCCAAGTGCCACCTCCTTGGACACTGGGCAGTCGAGTGTCCTAGTGCTCAGAGAAGCACACGGCCAGTTGACTCTGCTCCATCCCCAGCCGCTATCTTCAACCTAGCAGACAAGGATTAGCGGGGCCCAAGGCTCTCTCGAATTGCCACTGCCATCCCCACCAAAGAGCCCCGGGTGACAGTCATGGTGGCAGGAATCCCACTCTCCTTCCTCATCGACACCAGAGCTACTTACTCCGGTCTGTGTTCATATAAGGGCTCCGTTTCCTGCTCATGCATATGTATCATTGGAGTTTGCGCACCCCTTACCAGCCCTTTTCAACCACCCCCCTCACTTGCACTATAACTCAAACCACTTTCACACACTCATTTCTCATTATCCCATGCTGCCCTACCCCCCTCATAGGCAGATATATTCTACAAAAACTAGGGGCTTTTATTTCCTTTTGCCCCTCACACCGCCTCAACCCAGACTCACCAGCAGTCCATCTTTTTCTCTGTCTTCAGAGTGCCCCCTCCCCCATTCCAGCTCCACTCTTACCACCAAACCTTGTAAATCCCTCCATCTGGGACACGAACAACCCATTTCTAGCTAAGTGCAGCCCAGTCCAGATTAGTCTTAAAAACCCAGACTCCTTCCCATCACAATCCCAAAACCCACTACCCTTGCTCAGCCAACTCAGCCTCCAGTCAATCATCCAAAATCTGTTTAAAAAAAAGGCTTCTTGAAGCCAACCCACTCCCCGTTCAACACTCTAATACTTGCAGTGAAAAAGCCTAATGGCACTTTCAGGCTAATCCAAGATCTCTGAATCATAAATGAAGCAGTCATCCCCATCCATCCCGTAGTACCCAACCCGAATACTCTCCTCTCCCCCATCCCAAGCTCCACCACCTATTTTTCAGTAATAGACTTAAAGGATGCCTTCTTTACCATACCTCTCCACCCCAATTCCCAAAATCTTTTTGCTTTTACATGGACAGACCCCATATCCCGTGTCTCTACCCATTTAACATGGACTGTCCTTCCCCAAGGCTTTAGAGACAGTCCCCACCTATTTGACCAAGTACTAGCACATGACCTCCAACATATTTCTTTCTTTCACTCTACCCTCTTACAATACGTCGATGATCTTCTTCTATGCAGCCCTTCCCTAGCAATCTCACAACAAGATACAATCACCCTATTAAACCACCTTTCTGACTGCGGCTACCGCGTCTCCCCAGAAAAACTGCAGTTATCCATATCTCAAGTTTCATACTTAGGTGTTGTTCTGAGCCCTGGCCGAAAAGCCATAACTCTATGCACAAAACAACTAATCTCCGATATCCCTGTCCCCTCTACAAAAGAAGAGATACTTTCCTTCTTAGGCTTAGCAAACTTTCTCCGTAGTTCGACCCCCAATTTCTCATTGCTCGCAGCTCCCCTCTATGCTGCAGCAAAGGGGCTCACTCTCCGAGCCCCTTTTGCATCCAGTAACCTGCCCCTTCTCTTCCCTGCAGAAAGCTCTCCTACGAGCCCCAGCCCTACACCTGCCAGATCGCTCTAAACCCTTCCTCCTATATATTAATGAAACCCATGGGTTCGCCCTTGGAGTCCTTTGCCAGACCACAGTGTCCACACCTGCCCCTGTAGCATATCTTTGAAAGCAATTAGATACCACCACCCGCGGATGGGCACCATGCCTCTGCGCCTTAGCAGCTGCAGCTGTTCTTCACCAAGAGGCAGGAAAGCTCACCTTTGGCACAGCCACCACCACTCTTTCACCCCACCGCCTGTCAGAACTCTTAACATACAGAAGTCTGAAAACCCTTCCCCCTAGCCGAATCCTAGGCCTGCAAGTCACCTTTCTAGAAGATCCCTCCATTTCCTTTGCTACATGCACCCCTAGCAACATTGCCTCCGTACTCCCTTCCCGGCTGACACCTCAACTTCCAGCCCCCTGGGCACACACAAGTCCCTATCAGTTCAGAGCCTTCATCAGCCCTGTTAGCCTGGGGCCATCTAAACCTTAACCCAGTTAAACAGCTCACCCATAGACTGAAATACTTTTAGTCAAACTAAAATGAAAGATGGCAATTGGATATCAGTATCTCAAATCTTTGTATCAGTTTATCTATCTGAATATACGTTCTTTTATGAAAAGTGTTGCTAACTGTAATCATTATGTCTCAGTCTGTATGTTTGTTTGTCTTAAGTGTGTAAATGAAAAATGTTTTTCTATCTCCAGATAGTATAAATACAAATTAATTTAAAAACAAGTGCTTGTGAAAATTGGGCATTCTAAAACTTCCAGAAAATTCTAATAAAAATATTAAGCATTAATGCTAATTTAACTGTAACTGAAATGGACATGTCCTTATAATTATCACCTGCCTAAGTTTACTTAAAATTGTTTAAGTTGATGTTACCTGTTAAATCTTTCAAGAAGATTCTTAAAGAAACACTTCACTTTGATGTTTAGTAAAAGTTTTATAAGTAATCTAGCAAAATTGCTAAAGAATGTGTAAACAAGTGTAACAAATGAATATCTTAATAATAATAATAGTATATTAATGTATAACTGTATATATCTGCAAACAGCCTAAGAATTTTGTGGTAACCAAAAGTCTTAGAGTTTTGCTAAGTTATATGAAGATGTTTTAGAGTTTTACTAAGTTATATGAAGATATTTTGTGCTCAGTAAAAAATTGTGCTATAAGGCACATTCTCAGAAATGATAAAATATATTCATAAATGTATCAATATAAGGAATGCTGGTGTTACAGTTTACCATAGCCTATTTTCAATGTTCATTGAAAGTTAAAGTTCCTATTGGTTTTAAATTCTAATTAAAACTACTTAAAGTAATAAAGAAAACATCTCTGCTTGCTAGAAAAGATGTGTGTTTTAACAAGTGAAGGTATAAGGAATGGAGATTCATTTTATTTAGGGTAAAAGAAGGTAACTGTTCTAAAGTACAACTGTTTATTTAAAGAGGGAGAACAGTGAATGTAAAAGAAAGTTCTAGAAAGTTTGTGGAAAAATTGACATGGTCATGCTATGTAAAATTAAAGCAAATGAGTCTTGATATCAAGTACACAGCAAAATTAGAATTTTGTTTTCACTTAAAGACAAAGTTTTCTTAAACTGATTAGTCTGCTCTTACTGTTGAAAAGTTGCAAAGGGTTCTCTAATTGTTTTATCATAGTTTCTCATGCTTAAAGTCTCAATGAGTTGTCTGAGTATTTAAGAAAATGAGATCTTAGTATTAGAAAGACTAAAAGATAAACTTTGCTAACAACTGTGACCTTCTGTATTTGCCTTTGAGGTATTTTGTTGTCATTCTGGTTAAATGGATAAGTATTGCTTTATGGCAACCTATAATCCTATTTAAGCAAGTGCCAAAGAAATTTTCTTCTGACAACTTCCCAAAATCAAATTCAAAAGGTGCTTTTACTTCTAGTTAACTCTGACATTTTCCAGAAGGCCCCTGGAACATTTCAGAGGGATTTTTTTTTTCTCATTGGGGAAAGTGTTTGGCTAAATTCGCTTCTTTATCTGATATATAATCACCTGCTTAATTACCTAGAAAACACTGCCAAAGAGAATGATGCTAAACTTTGTTACTAAACGTTTTGTGTTGCAAAAATATCCAAATTGTCTTATGTCAACTGTCTTATAGTAAGCTCTCATCAGATCTTTAGCCACTCTCATTTACAAGTCTTTTGTCATTTACAGTCACTGTTTTATTACTCCTAAACTAGTAAAGAACTAGATTTCAGCAGAACAGGTATTTACATAGGATTAAGTAAACTAAGGAAGATGACTTTGTGGCTTTTTGTTTCAAATGTTACTGATAGTGTTTTAAGCTTTTTCTCTTAAGCTGACAACAGTTTAGTAAATGACAATACCTTTGTAAGCAGAATTGAAACATTTATCTTTCTCTCTACCTGATCCCTCCAGAATTTAAAAACTCAGTGACTACTTTTATATTTCACGGCAGTATGTTTATTTGCATAAGTTCAATAAGAATCTGCTTTCCTTGTAAGAGGACCAATTAAAAACACTGGTTATACTACCAAGGCTTTGACTGCAATGTTATACCTGAGAGACACGTGCATAAAACTCATATGAACAGACAGCTTTAAGGAACTAAAGTTGACTTTATAAAGCCAACAGAGCCCCATGGAGGAACTGGCCTGGTACCTTGCTTACAGGATTCCCAGCAGCCTTACCAGATGAGTAAAGAAGGTCACTTCCAACAGGTGCAAGAACCTCAGAATGTCTTGGGGACCTCAAGAAGAGAGGAATTCACCTAAATCTACAGGTACTGCAGGCAAAACCTGGTGGCAAGTCTAGCTTGGCATTCTGGCCTTGAGACGCCTTTAAAAGTCCAATCTGAAGTTCCTTATAAAAAGTTTCAGCTATCACATTTAAAAGAGCCTATGTAATCAATTGCTCTTCATGCTGCACTTATACAAATAATTAAGCCAAGTGTTAATTATTTTCTTAATCTGGTTACTTCTAATAAAAATGAGGGTGATTTTAGAGAAAAGTATTGTTTCAATAATGCAGCTTTATTTATACTAAGTCCTAATACTAGTCATTAGTACATAGACTAGATCCAGAATTCTAGTTTCCCCAAGATATCAGGCTATGATTCTCAATTAGAAATTTACTATTTCTAGTCCTCATATTCAGCCATGCATTCTTTAATCTCCTTGTCAAGTCTGTTCTTCCAGAATAGAAAATCCAACTCCAGATGTTGCTGCTTAACCTAGTGACATGATTTGTTCTGTCTCGCCTGAAGGCCAGGAAGCTGCAAATTGTGATAGCCATAGAGCCCAAGATAAATACTCCCATCTTCCGACGCCCTCCTGACCAACCATTGATGGAGACCTAGCTGCACCCCTTACTGCGCCCCCTCTCAGCATGAAGCAGCCAGAACGGTCATTGCCCCCTTTCCCTAGCAGCAGCTAGCATCTCTATCTGTAGAAGGGGGAATGAGACAGGGACCATGGGCTTAGATCAATTCTGAGAGACATCCTACTTCCTCTCCTCATGCCTCTTATCATTTTCTGCCTTCTCCTACTCTTCGCTCCCTGCCTAATTAATTTTCTAAAAAACCTCATTCAAACTCAAATTTCAAAAACCACTAACCAACCAATCAATCAGTTAATCATGCAGGAGTGCCACCGCCTTCCATTGGAAGAAAGATCCTGCCAGCCGACAACACCATGCTGACAGAAGCCTGTGTCCTGGAACATGCCATCACCACTTGAGACCAAGTGCTCATCCGAGGACCACCCCCATTTATACAAAAATGAACCTCTTCACCCCTTATCAGCAGGAAGCAGTTACTGAAGACTGACTTTCACCCTCTCCCCAAGTCCTCTGCAATTTATAAAACAAAAAAGGGAGAATGTAAGACTTTATCCTCCATTTATCCCATGGCCCCAAGCACATGGGCCACTCAAAATCTTGTCTGGACTTCGCTCACCTTTTCACCCCTCCTCTTAAGACCCAACCACCAACCAGATGGTTGCCCCCACCCCTTAAGACCCAACCACCAACATCCCCATAGTAAAACATACCCTACTCCTTAAAAGTGCACTTCCTCACCCACAAGCTCTCTCTGTCTCTCTCTCTCTCACGCACAAGCTCTCTCTCTCTCTTTCGAGACAGCCATCCTGTCTGTGTGTCCTACAGGGAATAAAACCACGCTGATGGAGTTCTCATGTCCTTCCTTGCAAGTGAGTGAGCTGGGTAGCTAAGGAACCCTTTCAATTAGTATCCTTAGAGAAATAAGGGTATTATAATTTATAAAACAAGAACAGGATAATATGAAAAACAGCTCTACGAAAAATCCTGAGAAAGTAAAAATGTGTAACCACAATAAAAAAAAGGTTGAAAAACAACGTTGAGAAAGCTTTTGGAAAACAACAACAAAAAGATGTAAAATAGAAGAGATAGAAGACTTTAGGAGGAAACTAGGAGGTACAATATCAAAGCAAAGCAATAGGTCCTCCAGAGAAAAAACTGAAAACAGAAATTATAAAAGAAGAAATACAAAAATTTCCCAGACTGAAGGACATTGAGACAGGGACGACTGTGGGTGTAGTCAGAGTAGGGGGGAGGGCCTTCAGAAAAAGCAAAGCAAAATATTTGCAGTCAGAGCAATGTAACTATATGCAAGGAAACCCCATACCAAAACTGTGTTAAACATTAAGCTCTAGGGTCATTCGTCAGTAAGATCAGTTTATGTTCCCCAGACAAAGAAGAGTAGCATGTGTTTTTATTATGCTAATCATTTGTAATCATGTGTGGGATTCACTTTAGCATGCTGAAAGGCCCGGGCCTCTGTGCTGTCTTTCCTCTTTCAGATCTGATGGGGTGGTTTTGCGAACTGGGCAACTAATTTAGCATGCAGACCCAGCTGTAAACAACCTAGTAAAAGGCAGCAAAGATTCCACCTTAAAGGTAAGCTTGCATTTTAACAGCCAGGAAGTTTGGGAAGTAGGATTCTTAACTTACTCTTTAGCAAGCAAACAATACCTCAGCCCACCTTGGGGGCTGGGCAGGCTGCCTTTTGATATGCTCCTAGACCAGGATGCAGGTGTTCCGGAGAGAGATCAGGGTGGGGAATTCCTTGTGTTAAGTTAATTCGGGGTGTTCAGACACCATGTAGCAGGTCAACACCCCTTAACCTTTTTTTCATGTTCTCCAAAAATCCTCATCTGCCTATAAAACCCCTAGACAATGCACCACACCGGACTCTCTTGTCCCCTCCTGGCGTGACCCAGGAGCTCTGTCCTTTCACTTTATTTCTAAATAAAAGCCTTTACCTTGCTCCCTACCTTGGTTGTTTGCTAAGCTCATTCTTCGGCTTCATGAACAAGAACCCCGGCATCAACATGATTCTCAGTTGAATGTGTCTACATAGTGCCAAACAATGTAAAAAATATGTATAAAACAATCCAGATTAGGCCATACAATTATAAAATTCCAGAACATCAGTGATAGCAGCTTTTAATAGATACTAGGTTGTGGGTATGGTGATAGCATTGTGGATTTGGAGTCACTTAAAAGGGAGCATGAATCAAAATGGCACTGGCTTTTTCAGTGGGTATAAGGACAAAGTGCCTTCAAAAATCTGAGGCAGAAATTACTTGTGTCCTTGAAGTTTATAACCAACCAAAATATCAATCGTGTGAATGTAAGGACTCAAAAATGTATCTGCCATACATATCTCTTTAGGGAACTGCTGGTCAATGTACTCCAGAAAAACAAGAAAATGGAAGGCACACAATCAAAACAGTAAATCCAACATAGAAAAATGTAAAAAGGAAGTTCTAAGACAAAAGTGTGTCCCAAGCCTGCTCCTGATTGAAGCATGAGGAAGTTGGAGCTTGAGAAAGAGACTGCATGGTGAGGGAGTAGGTATAAAATTGATTATCTTGTATGAGGCTTTTTCCCCTCTTGCATGAGGGGAAAATTTTCTGGTGGTCACACAACACATGCATTTGAGCAGTTGAAACAATCACAGGTTAACAGAAAACTATACTGGTGAAAAAAAATAATGAGGCAATTATTGATTCCAAAAATCAAAAGCTATGCAAGGGAGGAAGTAATTATGAAACACTATCTGACCCTGCAATTTTACAGATAATAAATGCAATTTATAGGCAATAATGTAAACAGTGATTAAAAATTGTGTTATAGGATATACAGGAAAGGAAATTGGTGGTTGACAGTGCTAAGTCATTACCTATGATAATAGAAAGTCAATACATTCTCAAATTGACACATCAGCAAGTAGAAGTAGAAGCATTTTATTCATTCATATGAGAACAATTTTTAAGAAGAATGGGGAAAGAAGTTTGGGGTGACTAATGACCATGAAGAAGCACTCCTCAGAAGAAAATATATTTTCCTGATGCACTGTATAATGAAGACCAGTCTGGAAAAGCATGTGTAGCTACAAACCAGAGGTTCCAAATATAAGTTAAGCTGCAGCAATTCAGGATACATATATATGATCTGACTTTGCTCATGATTATGTTAATACCATGCTATTTCTGGTACTTCGTGTTATGAGTGAAGTGCATCTATACTGAAAGACTAGTCAATTAGTTTTCCCATACTTTCCCCATGGTTCTAAAAGATTTTAATCCATTGAGCATCAATTTCTTCCTTTTAGGGTGAGAATAATAGCTTTCTAGTGGCATACAAAGCAGTCTATTAATATTTTCCCAAAGGTTGAAGTAAAAGTTCCCCTAAAACAGTGCTCTGGTTTTATACTACGGAAATGTCAGCATACTGTGTGGAAGTAGACAATCCAGCTTCCTTCCCCTGCTTCAGCTTTCAAAAATGGTAAAAATACCTATCATAAATGGTGTATCTCAAGGTTTTTTTATCTAAACCTGAAACTCTAAGGATTGTCAACCATCCATTCTCTCAGGGCAAAAAATGTGGTCTTGGACCACTTGCACCACTATCAATTGGGGAACTATTACAAATGCAAATTTCTGGATCCTGCCCAGATTCACTGAATCAGAATTTCTGAAAAAGACCATGAAATATAATTTTTTCTATCAATCCAGATGATTCTTTTCTTACATCAACAGAATTATAATTTAGTAAGTTGTGGTTATGTATCAAAGATCAGTGTGAGATGCACATAAAATCTCATGTTTTTTAATGCTACTGAGAACCTCATCTATTTTATTATCAAATGTTCTTCAGCATCCATGGAACAAAATCAGATTTCAGAGCTAGAAAAAAAGTTTTTCTTTTTTGTTAACTAGTATGTTTCTTTTATTAGACTAATGTTTGTCAAATTTGACTAATTATCAAAATCACCTGAGAATTTTTTTTTAATACACAGCTTCCCAGAACCTATGTAAGATCCATTCATCAGAATCTCCAAGTGAGGAAGGATCCATGTGATAATGATAATTAACCATGTTTCAAAAACACTAAATGGGACAACATCTAGATAATTCACCATGTTCACTTTTTCCCTTGGCTTCCTGGAAGCTGGTCTTACCGCAGTTTTTCTTGGAATTTAGTTCTTTAAAATAATTATTCTCCTTTTCTTTCTCCTGTTTTATTACTTGTCTCATTGAGCATGTTTTTAACGAATTGTAACTTCAGAGGAAATAACTTACAATAATACTATCCTTAGGATCAGCACATCCCTTGCAATAGCATGTAAATCTAAAAATATCAGTTATTAGGATTATAGAATGAATATTGTGAGCTTAAAAGTTACATCATTCAGATTGTATAAAGGCTTCATGGTAAATTATTGTTTGAAAAGCATTCTGAAAAATCACCACTATTAAATGCCATATACATAAATTAAGATCCTGATCCCCTTTCAGCTTGTTTACTGTGGGTACTCCCAAGACTAAATACATTACTCTTTATTCTGTTTACATACTACCTCAAAGATCTAATTCACTTCAGTGGTATAAACCATTATCACCATGCTAATCAATTTCAAGGTGTATATTTGAGCTTGAACCATTCACCAAAGACCCAGACCTAAATCCTTTGCTATCTATAGGAACTCTTCATTTGGCTGTATCCCAAAGTCCAAACATCAATATGAAGAAACTCAATCTATCTAAAACTTAACTATTCTGCTAACTTCACAATTTCATATTCCTGTTTTTCTCCCTTTCCCAACTCACCATTTGGGTAAACATTATCACCATTCTTCCATGTCCCAAATTGAATTAGTCCTTGGTTACTCCTATTTCTTTTAATCCCCACTCAGCAGGGCAGTATTTATGTGATAGTTTGAGGAGGCAGATGCAATTTGAAAGCAAAGAAAAATGCTGATGGGTGTAAGTGATGCTCAGAAAGAGTGATAAATTGCCTAAGAAATCAAAATGTTTTGCTTCACAGGAAAAAAACCTATCATATGTCTTAGACAGTAGTAGGGATTTATCCCTTTCTCTTATCTTCCCTGGCCTAGGCACATTTCCCAAATTAAAATAAACTACTAATTAATTTCCCTGTATGTGGCCTAGTCCTGTTTCCATTCATCAAGGTGGCAATAGCAGTAGCAGTGGTAATGGTTTAGTAATAGTATTTGTCCAGTGAATTAAAGATGGCGGCATGAGAGGTGAGACAAGGCTTCCTTCTAAAATCGCATATAATATAAAAATATAACTGACACAACTACTCCTGAAAGAGCAACAGGAAAGAGGACTGTGCCAAACTGCATACAACTAGAGACAAGAGGAGACCACACAGAAGAGGGTAACATACTAAAGCTGTGGCCCGGCAGGACCCAAGCCCTTCCCCCACCCAAGTTCAGCAGCAGGAGGAAGAGAAAAGGAGTGGGGAGTGAGTGGAGGCCTGCAGCTGCTGAATACCTAACTCCGGAGATCTGCTCTGGGAGCACAAACCTACATTTCATGGTACTTGCATGATACTCTTGTAATTAGGGGTTGGAAAGCTAAGACAGGCAGAATTCCTGGAGAGACTGAGATTCCGGCTGCTTGTAGAAAGCAGGGACCATAACTGGCTGCTCTGGGACAAAAGAAATGTGGGCAGTCTGAGAGACTTCCTAACAAGGAAGCCTTAGCAAGAGGTCTGCTAAAGGGGCAAGGATTGCACAGAGCTTGCTGCTCAGGAGAAAGGACAGGTAGACAAAATTGTGTGGGTGCACTCTGCCCAGCAGGTTGGGAGCTATCATGATCTTCAGGTGGTCCAGCTCCCTGGCTGCCTACACAGCTCCAAGAACCCCCTCCGTGATAGGCAGCCTACTGCACCTTTCTCCTGGCCAGCCCCACCTGGCACACAAACCCACAACCCCTACCCTGGTGTTAGGCACCCAGAGGGAAGATCTGTCTACACAAACTACAAATGCAAAGCATAGAGGCTTATACCTGTGTGCTCAACCACTGGTTCAGGCAGTGGAGAGAGGTATAGCAGCCTGGAGCAGGAAACAGCTCTTTCCTCTCCCAGGGCACCAATACCACTCCCCTGCGACCCCTGACATTGATTCAGGGGCTGAGCAGCTCCACAGAGTAGAGCTTCTGGGCACTAGAGGGTGCCATATGCAAATATGAAACACCAAAGGAACCTGGTTCAGAGTAAAATTATTAATACAACTCCTGAGAAAGATTTAAATTATATTGACCTCATGGCTCTTCCAGAAAGGGAGTTCAAAATAAAAATCATTAATATGCTCATGGAGGTATGGAAAGATATTCAAGAACTCAGGAATGAACTCTGGTTGGAGATCCAATTGTTGAAGAACACAGTGGAGGGTATTAAAAGCAGATTGAATACGGTGGACAATACAATATATGAAATAGAAACTAGAGAAGAGGAATACAAAGAAGCTGGAGCACAGAGAGAAAAAAGAATCTCTAAGAATGAAAAAATATTGAGAGAACTGTGTGACCAATCCAAATGGAAAAATATTCGCATTATACGGGTACCAGAAAAAGAAGAGAGAGAAAAGGGGACAGAAAGTGTCTTTGAGGAGGTAATTTCTGAAAACTTCTCTAATCTGGGGAAAGAGATAGTCTCTCAGGCCATAGAGATGCACAGATCTCCCAAAACAAGGGACCCAAGGAGAACAACACCAACACGTATAATAATTAAAATGTCAAAGATCAAGGATAAGGACAGACTATTGAAAGCAGCCATAGAGAGAAATAAGATCACATACAAAGGAAATCCCATCAGGCCATCATCAGACTTCTCAACAAAAATCTTACAAGCCAGAAGGGAGTGGCATGATGTATTTAATGCAATGAAACACAAGGGCCATGAACCAAGATTATTTATCCGCCAAGATTATCATTTAAATTTGAAGGAGGGATTAAACAATTCCAAGATAAGAAAAAGCTGAGAGAATTTACCTCCCACAAACAAACTCTACAGTGTATTTTGGAGGGACTGCTATAGATGGAAGTGTTCCTACAGTTTAATAGCTGTCACGAGAGGTAACAAAACCACAGTAAAGAAAGAAGTACACCTAATTACTAAGCAAATGCAAAATTAAATTAACTATCCCCAAAGCCAATCAAGGGATACACAAAAAGTACAGAATATGATACCTAATATATAAAGAATGGAGGAGGAAGAAAAAAGAGGAGGAAAAAAATGAACCTATAGATTGTGTTTGTAATAGCATATGAAGTGAGTTAACTTAGACTCTTAGAGAGTAGGGAAGTTAACACTGAACCTTTGGAAACAACAAATCTAAACCCTGCAATTGCAATAAGTACATACCTATCAATAATCACCCTAAATGTAAATGGACTGAATGCACCAATCAAAAGACACAGAATGGATAAAAAAATAAGACTCATTTATATGCTACCTACAAGAGACTCACATTAAACCCAAAGACATAAACAGAATAAAAGTGAAGGGATGGAAAAAGACATTTCATGCAACCAATGGGGAGAAAAAAGCAGGTGTTGCAGTACTTGAATCAGACAAAATACATTTCAAAACAAAGAAAGTCACAAGAGACAAAAAAGGACATTACATAATGATAAAAGGGTCAATCCAACAAGAAGATATAACTATCATAAATATCTATGCACCCAACACAGGAGTACCTACATATGTGAAACAAATACTAACAGAATTAAAAGGAGAAATAGAATGCAGTGCATTCATTTCAGGAGACTTCAACACTCCACTCACTCTGAAGGACAGATAAACCATACAGAAAATAAGTAAGGAGAAAGAAGCAGGGAACAACACAATAGAACAGATGGACCTAACAGACATGTACAGAACTCTACACCCAAAAGCAGCAGAATACACATTCTCCTCAAGTGCACATGGAACATTTTCAAGAATAGGTCATATACAAGGCCACAAAAAGAGCGTCAGTAAATTCAAACACATGGAAATTGTACCAACCAGTTTCTCAGACTGCAAAGGTATGAAACTAGAAATAAACTATGCAAAGAAAATGAAAAAGGTCACAAACACATGGAGGCTTCACAACATGCTCCAAAATAACCAATGAATCAATGACCAAATAAAAACAGAGATCAAGAAATATATGGAGACAAATGACAACAATAATTCAACACCGTGAAATCTGTGGGACACAGCGAAGGCAGTGCTAGGAGGAAACAATATTGCAATACAGACCTACCTCAGGAAAGAAGAATAATCCTATACGAACAGTCTAAACTCACAATTAATGAAACTAGAAAAAGAAGAATAAATGAGGTCAAAGTCAGTATAAGGAGGGACATAATAAAGATTACAGCAGAAATAATTAAAATCAAGAAGAATTAAACAATACAAAGAATCAATGAAAGCAAGAGCTGGTTCTTTGAGAAAATAAACAAAATACATACAACCCTAGCCAGACTTACCAAGAAAAAAAAAGAGAGTCTACTAACATAAACAGAATCAGAGATGAGAAAGGAAAAATCACTATGGACACCATATAAATACAAAGAATTATTAGAGAATACTATGAAAAATTATATGCTAACAAACTGGATAACCTAGAAGAAATGGACCACTTTCTAGAAAAATACAACCTTCCAACGCTGACCCAGAAAGAACCAGAATATCTGAACAGAACAATTACTAGCAACGAAATTGAACTGGTAATCAAAAACCTACCTAAGAAAAAAAACCCTGCACCAGATGACTTCACTGCTGAATCTTATCAAACATTTAGTGAAGAACTAATACCCATCCTCCTTAAAATTTTCCCAGGAGTACAAGAGGAAATACTTCCAAACTCATTCTATTAGGCCAGCATCACTCTAATACCAAAACGGGCAAAGACACTACAAAAAAAGAAAGTTACAGACCAATATCCCTGATGAACATAGATGCAAAAAAACTCAACAAAATATTAGCAAACCAAATTCAAAAATATATCAAAAGGACCATCCATCATGATCAAGTAGGATTTATTCCAGGGATGCAAGGATGGTACAACATTTGAAAATCCATTAACATCATTCACCATTTTAACAAAAAGAAGGACAAAAACCACATGGTTATCTCCATAGAGGCTGAAAAAGCATTTGACAAAATTGAACATCCATTCACGATAAAAACTCTCAACAAAATGGGTATAGAGGACAAGTACCTCAACATAATAAAGACATATGTGACAAACCCACAGCCAATATCATACATAACAGTGAGAAGCTGAAAGCTTTTTCTTTAAGATCGAGACCAAGACAAGGATGCCCACTCTCCCCACTTCTATTCTACATAGTACTGGAGGTCGTAGCCATAGCAATCAGACGACACAAAGAAATAAAAGGCGTCCAGATTGGCAAGGAAGAAGTTAAACTGTCCCTATTTGCAAATGACATGATATTGTACGTAAAAAACCCTAAAGAATCCACTCCAAAACTACTAGATCTAATATCAGAATTCAGCAAAGTTGAAGGATGCAAAATTAATACACAGATATCTGTTGCATTCCTATACACTAATGGTGCATTATCAGAAAGAGAACTCAGGAAAACAATTCCATTCACAGTAGCATCAAAAAGAATAAAATACTTAGGAATAATCCTAACCAAAGAAGTGAAAGACCTATACTCTGAAAACTACAAGATACTCATGAGAGAAATTAAAGAAGATACCAATAAAAGGAAACACCTCCTGTGCTCATGGATAGGAAGAATTAATATTGTCAAAATGGCCATCCTGCCTACAGCAATCTACAGATTCAATGCAATTCCTATGAAAATACCAACAGCATTCTTTAATGAACTAGAGAAAATCATTCTAAAATTCATATGGAACCACGAAAGACCCCGAGTAGCCCAAGCAATCCTGAGAAGGAAGAATAAAGATGGGGGGATTATGCTCCCCAACTTCAGGCTCTACTACAAAGGCACAGTAATCAAGACATTTGGTACTGGTACAAGAACACACCCATAGACCAGTGGAACAGACTAGAGAGCCCTGATGTAAACCCAACCATAGATGGTCAATTAATATATGATAAAGGAGCCATGGACATACAATGGGGAAATGACAGCCTCTTCAACTGCTGGTGATTGCAAAACTTGACAGCTACATGCAAGAGAATGAAACTGGATTATTGTTTAATGCCATACACAAAAGTAACCTTGAAATGGATCAAAGACCTGAATGTAAGCCATGAAACCATAAAACTCTTAGACGACACATAGGCAAAAATCTCCTGAATATAAGCATGAGCAACTTCTTCCTGAACGCATCTCCTCAAGCAAGGGAAACAAAAGCAAAAATGAACTCATGGGACTACATCAAACTAAAAAGTTTCTGTATGGCAAAGGACACCATCAACAGAATGAAAAGGCATCCTACAGTATGGGAGAATATATTTGTAAATGGCATATCTGACAAGGGGTTAACATCCAAAATATATAAAGAACTTACATGCCTCAACACCTAAAAAACAAATAACCCGATTAAAAAATGGGCAGAGGATATGAAGGGGCAGTTCTCCAAAGAAATTCAGGTGGCCAACAGACACATGAAAAGATTCTCCACATCACTAATCATCAGGTAAATGCAAATTAAAACCACAATGAGATATCACCTCACACCAGTAAGGATGGCCACCATCCAATATACTAAGAACAACAAATGCTGGTGAGGATGCCGAGAAAGGGGAACCCCCGTACACTGCTGGTGGGAATGTAAGCTAGTTCAACCATTGTGGAAAGCAATATGAAGGTGCCTCAAAAAACTAAAAATAGAAATACCATTTGCCTCTGGAATCCCACTCCTCGGAATTTACCCAAAGAATACATCTTCTCAGATTCAAAAGACATATGCACCCTTATGGTTATTGCAGCACTTTTTACAATAGCCAAGATATGGAAGCAACCTAAGTGTCCGTCAGTAGATGAATGGATAAAGAAGATGTGGTACATTTACACAATGGAAAACTATTCAGCCATAAGAAATAAAGAATCCTACCATTTGCAAGAACATGGATGGAGCTAGAGGACATCATGTTCATTGAAGTAAGCCAGATGGAGAAAGAGAAGTGCCAAATGATTTCCCTCATTTGTGGGGTATTACAATGAAGCAAAACTAAAGGAAATAGCAGCAGACTCAGAGACTCCAAGAAGGAACTAGTGGTTACCAAAGGGGAGGGGTGTCGGAGGGTTTTTGGGGAGGGGGAGACTGGGGGATTGAGGGGTTTTTTGTTTAGTACACATGGTGTGGGGGGTCACCAGGAAAACAGTGTGGCACAGAGAAGGCAAATAGTCAATCTGTGGCATCTTACTACATTGAA
Source organism: Smutsia gigantea (assembly GCA_032199065.1). Classification (NCBI taxonomy): domain Eukaryota; kingdom Metazoa; phylum Chordata; class Mammalia; order Pholidota; family Manidae; genus Smutsia; species Smutsia gigantea. Next base: position 112,562 of record JAVSCE010011486.1, read on the forward strand.
GGACAGTGACTGCATTGGGGTATGGGTGGGGACTTGATAATATGGGTAAATGTAGTAACCACATTGTTTTTTCATATGAAACCTTCATAAGTGTATATCAATAATACCTTAATAAAAAATTTTTTTTACGTATTTGTCCAGTGAATTCCTCATCTGCAGAAAAACAGTGATGATAGTACCAAGCTCAATGAGTTGTAAAGAGTACTAAATGTTCATAGTGTTTAGCACAGTGCTTGACACCAAATAAATATTAGTTGCTGTTACTTTGTTGTTAACAGAATATATTCACATATTCTATTAAGATTATTTCACCTTGACTTATACCAATTAAGCTCTACAAAGTTCCATATTTACTCTTTAGCAAGATCTTACCATAACTTTTTGATTTAAAATTCACATTCTCCATCTTGGAAATTAAAACTTAATAATTGTAAATCCTTAAACAAGGTATTTTATTGAGGCTGTGTTTACTGATTTTAAATAGGTGTAATATTACATGCTAGGTTGTTGTGAGGCTTAAATTAATAATGTCTATCAACAGTACTTGGGGGAATTGCAAAGAACTGTATACATTTTAGTTGTTTTCGCTTGTGCCGTAAACTGTCTTAGAGCACAGGGGCTGATGGAAACAAGAAAACAGCTCCAAAGAATCCTTGGCCACCATGCAAGACCCTCCTTCTAACAGGTACTGAGCCATATGCCATCTTTTGATGGTTACAAGATACCAATTTAGTTCAACCAGTCACAAATTCCCTGGGGCATAAGACCTGATTTTTGAAGTAGTTTAGGAAAGCATTTTGCACTGAATAATGTTCTTATTTCATTCTCCTTAGGTGACCATGATCTACTGGGTGGCTTCCCTGGCAGATATAAGTGCCCAATTACTTTATGAATATCCTGATTCTGCTGCTGTGCCCTGCATGTGCCAACCTCCCCAGGAACTGCTTACCTACCATAATATTCTTGTCTGTTCCTGAGATATAGGACCTTCTTGAAAGTACAACAAATTCAAACTAAGACTCCTTCTCTATCTGTGTCTGCTGAGATTATTTCAGAAATCCATCTGTAGTTCCAGAGGAGGGGGTTTCCTGCCAAGGGCAAGTTCTGTATGAATTCAGTTAGACTAAGGAAAGTCAAGGGCAAAAAGTTGGAGATAAAGGGGGTTACCACATTTATTCTCACAGTGGTCATAGGCAGCCCGGTACATGCAGGTGGCTCAAATGCACTCCCCAGGCCACCTACAGGATCTGCTCCCAGCACAAGCATAATCCTCTAGGCAATCATTCTCATTCTCTCCTCGCTTCCTGCTCTCCCCACTCCAAGCTCCCTGCTCCTACACTCGTACCTTAATTCTCCAGGAGTACCAGGACTCCACAGCTCTCTCAACACTCTCCCAGTGGCCCAGGTCCCTGCTCCCATGCTCCAGAAGCAACTCTGTGGATGGGTCCCTGGTGACTGGTGGTGGCCTGACCAATTACATACCAGGAACTGAGGGTAGGGGTGAACAGGTGTTTCCTCTCCACCCGACCCCCTGGGTCGGCAGTCCTGTGACTGACCAGCTGCTCTGTTCCTGGTAAACATCACATTGATGTATGAATAGGCACTTATATGTATATATAATGGATGCTGTTAAGGCCAGGTGGGAATCCTGGTCAGAAAGTTTCCATTTTCCCCACACCATCCCACTACACAACTCTACAGTCCTTGGTCATTGCCTCAAGTAAAAGATACTCTTTCCATCTATGATTCTCATTCACTCATGTTCATACTAACTGTTGGATTTTTTTCCCCTGAATCAATCACACCTATTATTTCATATTTACCTCCAGAACTTTTATACAATATTCTCTGGAGCACCTATAATTGTTCATGTTCTTATTGCCCAACACCCCCTCCTCCACACCTCTGGTAACAGACTCACCCTACCTGCAGAGAAAAGCATGTGACCCAGATGGCCACAAATATTGACCCAGAAATGATCACCCAACCAGGCCAGCCTACTACTCCAGGCTTCCTTGGGATTGTTCTCATAGAACTACAAGTGACCATGTTCTTTCTCTGCCATGTAAATAAAGTCCATTTACAATAGGAAAAAATAAAGCCAAAATAAAACAGAAGGCAGAAAAACAGAAATATGTTGAGAGTCTTGATGAGGTCAAGTGTCTGGCTCTAGTGCCTGAGATCCACCATAATTGGTTCCCAAAGTTTTCCTCTTGAACTGGTTACTTTCAGTCCAGTATATCCTCTTTTCAGTCACAACTATAAAATTTATAACTAATAAAATCCATTCTATTATTAAACTACCCTATATCATCCAACATTACCCCAAACATTCCTTTTACCAGTTGCTTTGTGTCCTAGCCATCCCTGCAAATAATTTCCTTTGGCCTCAAAAGGGGCTGATAATTTCCTCTCCACCAAGCCATCCTGTTCCTGAAAAGCCCCAGCTCCTTGGGCCATCTTTCCCACCACCCTTACTGCTCGTGGGGAAGTTGGGGTTCCTATGGCCAGGATCCTCACTGAACTTAAACAACCTGATGATGTAACTGGCCTGTTGCTAGGCTACTGCTTCCACACCTTTAGGCAATAAGCTATTACTGTGCTATATAGAGAGCTCGGCCCTGTGCTCTGGGTGGAAGCAGAGACGTTAGTGCTCCACCTACCGCTGGGAGAACAAGCCTGGTAATAAACCTTTTCACCCCAAAGAACGTTCTGCTGTCAATTTCTTTGGTCGCATTGATTCCATAGTGAACTTGCCTGGGGCTGAAACCCATTGCCAAGACAATTGGCGAAAGTAGGCAGGGTTCATTGTTGACCAAGGGAAAAGACAAGCTGCCCTAATGGGAGGGGTGCTTCAGCTGGTTGCCCCTGTGAATGGGGAGACAGTGGATTGTCCCCCAGTGGGTATGTGGTGGGAGGTGGCTTGCCTCCTAGAGGACTGAGCCCCACCCCAGGACTGGATGAAAGTGAGATGACACCTGAGGCAGTAGGGGTGGCCCTTGGTATAGTAAGCAGATCCTTTGAGAAGCAGAGTGCCCGTGAGGCAGTGGGGAGTGTGGGTTGGCTGCTTCTCACAGTATTAAGAAAGTCTACAGAGGAGACCCAAGAAATGGCAGCACAAGAACGTGAGCTACAAACTTCTGTGGATTCCCTGAGGAAGGAGATGGCTTTGATGTGAGAGGAGGTGGCACAAAAACGTGAGCTGCAAACGTCTGTGGATTCCCTGAGGAGGGAGATGGCTTTGATGTGAGAGGAGGCAGCACGGGAACACCGGCAGCAAGGAGATATTGGCGACAAGACAGCAGCGCTGCCAGGTGTTCTGAAGGAGGAAGAGGCCATCAAGGAAAAAGACGAACTCCTGAGGGAAGCACAGGCGGAGGTGGTACAAGAACGTCAGCTGCGAAGCATTGAGCTGAAAGTAAGAGAGCTTCTGAAGACTGAGGTAGCATTGCTGCGAGGTACAGTAGAAAAGGTAAAGGTTGTAGCAGTGGAGGCACTCGGGGGAGGGGAGAGAAAGGTTCCATCAGCCGCATAAATGGAGGAGCTGGAGAAAGATGAAGGGGTGATGCCAGAGGCACTGGCACCTCCTGTATTGAAAGCACGTCCAGTGGTTGTGAAGAAAATAAAGAGCCAGCAGCTGAAGGTTCCCCAAGGAGAGAAGCAGCCCCCTCCCCAGAATGTGGAACACTCCATGGTCCTCCCTATACTCAGGCTGAGCTGGTGGATTTCAGCTCCCAGTGTAGGCAGAAGCCCTTGGAGTCAATATCAGCTTGGCTCCTGGGTCTGTGGGACTTAGGGGTGGATGGAATTGTTCTGTCGGGGTCAGAGATGGGAAAGCTGTCTTCCCTGACAGTGCAGCCCACCTTGAGGCAGCGATTACAAAATGCACATCAGACCCCAGGGAGTCACTCCCTCTTCGACTGGCTCATGGCTGCACTTCGTGCTGTGTGGCCCAATCCAGGTGATCTACCATCCTCTCCTGTTAGATGGCAGACACATGCTGAACTCCAACAGGTGCTATGAGAGCTAGGCATGAAAAATGCCATCTATAGCCCAGAGAATTATGGCCCAGATGAAGAGATTTTCACTACTGGGATGAGAAATATTGTACTTCAAATGATTCCTACATTCCTCTTTGGGTATCTAGTGGCTATTCTTTCTCCTCACTTAGGGCATCACATAAGAGAGGTGACATGTACAGTAGCAGACTTAGGAGAGGCTGAAGCAACGAGAATTCAGAAACAGATAAGACCTGTTGCTCACAAGAAGAATTTACAGGGCCCCATGAAGGTTACAAGGACCCAGATGTGGGTTGATTTAATATGGGCAGGAGCAGATGGAAGAAAATTAGATGGGAAGTGAAATAGGATCTTACTAGAGCTATGGCAACAGCTGAAACCAGAGCAGCAGTTCCAGCCATTAAGACCAAAGAGGCAGAGATCAGAGACAGCCATGAGTCTGGCCTGTGTGTTTGCAAGACTTCCTGCTGGAAAGTGAGCCAACCTCACTTGAGCCAACACAGGAAGGTGATAGGGGAACATGGTTTGATTGAGGGGAAGGTCAAGGAATCTGCCCTGACAGACCATTGGGGGGACCCGAGGCCACATGTTGAAATAGATATTCATTGGTCCCCAGTAAACATACAACGTGTCCTGGCTCTGGTGGATACTGGGGCTGAATGTTCACTGATTCATGGTAACCCTGAGTGGTTCCCTGGGACGCCCACTATCATAGATGGATACGGGGGGAAGGCTATCACAGTGAAAAAAGTCCAAATCCCTTTAGGAATAGGGCATCTACCCCCAAAAAAGTATACCGTGTATATATCTCTTATCCCTGAGTATATTCTGGGGATTAATATCCTGCAGGGACTAAGGTTGCGGACCACTGCAGGTGAGTTCACACTGAGAGTACATGTGGTGAAGGTAGTTCTGAGGGGACATGCTAGACACCCACCCAAAGCTTTGCCTGTACCTCGGTGGGTGACTAATACAAAACAGCATAAACTGCCTGGGGGACATAAAGAGATTGGAGAAACTCTCCAAAAGCTGGAAAAGGTGGGTATTATAAAGCCCACCCATAGTCCATTCAATTCCCCAGTGTGGCTGGTAAAAAAGCCAGATGGCTCCTTGAATAAGGTCATACCCTCTATGCGTGCTGCTGTCCCCTCTATTGCAGGCTTGATGGATACTCTCAGCCGTGAACTAGGAACATATCATTATGTGGTAGATCTTGCTAATGCCTTGCCAACCCATTGGATTCTGGTCACAACTCTGGAAAGGGGCAGAGGTATGATACAGTTTGATAGAAAAGCAAGTGGCTGCCATGTATCACATTAACATTGAGCAGGAAAGTCAGGAACAGTTTGCCTTCACATGGGAAGGACGGCAATGGACTTTTACCATCCTCCCACAGGGATACCTCCACAGCCCCACCATCTGTCATGGACTTGTAGCCCAGGACTTGGCTACATGGGAGAAACTGCCAACAGTACAGCTGTACCATTATATTGATGATGTCATGCTCATGTCTGATTCTCTTTCAGATCTAGAAGGTGCAGCACCGAGACTGCTGCAACATTTACAGAAAAAAGGATGGGCTGTGAACAGCACCAAGGTTCAGGGACCTGGTTTGTCTGTCAAATTCTTGGGGGTCGTCTGGTCGGGTAAGACCAAAGTGATACCAGAAGCAGTTATAGATAACGTCCAGGCCTCTCCTACCCCCACAACTGTAGCATTGCTACAGGAGTTTCTGGGTCTTCTAGGCTACTGGAGAGTGTTTATCCTGCACTTGGCACAAATTCTGAAGGTCTTATACTGGTTGGTATGAAAGGGCGTCAGGTAGGACTGGGATGAGACATGTGCATCTGCCTTTACTACAGCAAAACAGTCAGTCAAGGCCATGCAGGCCTAGGGTGTGATAGACCCATCAAGGCCCTGTGAGCTGGACGTTCATGTCACTGAAGACGGTTATGGCTGAGGTCTCTGGCAGCGGCTTGAACGAACTCGCCAACCCATTGGATTCTGGTCACAACTCTGGAAAGGGGCAGAGGTATGATACACTTTGATAGAAAAACCACTGGCTGCCGTGTATCACGGCTTGCTGGCTACAGAACCCAACACTGGAATGGTCCCAATTAAGGTAATAACCACCTATCCAATTTTGAGGGGTGGGTACGAGACTGGACCCAAAAGCCAAGGAGTGGCGTGGCACAAACACCCACACTAGCGAAGGCCCTATTCCCGAAGATGCATGGTACACAGATGGATCCAGCTGTGGGCAGCCCCCAAAAGGGAGGGCCATAGCTTTCCATCCTAGGACTGAGACAATATGGGTGGATGATGGTGAGGGGAAGAGCAGCCAATGGGCAGAGTTGTGGGTCATGTGGCTTGTGATCAGCCAGGAGCCCTCCCCTATACTTGTCTTCACTGACAGCTGGGCTGTCTATCGGGGCTTGACCCTGTGGCTACCAACCTGGTACCATGCCAACTGGCTGGTTGGTCACTGAACCCTTTGGGGGAAAGAATTGTGGCAAGACTTATGGGCCTGTGGTCAGACTAAAATAATTACAGTATACCATGTGACAGGTCATTTGCCACTGGCATCCCCAGGAAATGATGAAGCAGATAAATTGGCCCAGACACATTTTTTAGAAGGAAAGTCTGCCCCTGATGTAGCCCAATGGCTACATCAGTATTTGTTGCATGCGGGGCAAAAGACAATATGGGCTGTAGTCCATCGGTGGGGCTTGCCTTTGACCTTCGAAGAAATTAGTAGAGCCCAGCAGGAGTGTGTCTTGTGCTCCACAAGGGACTTACACCGAGTTCCACAGCAACGTGGACAATAACTAAGGGGCCAATACCCCTCATCAGGTGGCAGATAGACTATATTGGGCCTCTACCTGTGTCAAAAGGATATTGGTATGTGATGGACACAGCTACTGGACTTCTAATTGCTTTTCCTAACCGTTGTGCAGACCAGCAGATGACCAAAAGAGGCCTGGAGCATCTCCTTGCTGCCTATGGCTGACCACAGGAAATTGAGAGTGATCAGAGCACCAATTTTACTGGACATACACTGCAAGAATGGATGCCACAGCTGGGAATCAAATGCAAGTTTAATGTGCCTTACAATCCTACTGCAGCAGGCATGTTAGAGAGGCACAATGCCTTGTTAAAATCCGGACTAAAGTCAGATACCAATAGTCTATGGGGATGGTCAGTCCCCTGATGGACTGTGCTACGATGTTTGAATGAGAGACCCCAAAAGGGAGCCCTAAGCCCCTTAGACATGTTAACACATATGGCTGCCTCCCCTGTACAACTGCAAGTACAAACCAAGGAAGAATCACTGAAGCCGAGGTTTGGCCACCAGAATAACATCTTGCTGCCAGCACCAACTGCATTGAATCCCGGAGACTCCATTGAATAGACATGTCTTTGGACCTTTTGACACATGGACCAACAATGGCTGGCTCTCCTGGCACCTGGGGACAAGGCCTGGAAGCTGGGCTCCTGTGTATTCCTGGAATAACAGCAGAGTGGCCGCCAAAGTTCACAGTAGTATATCCTGAATGGCCAGAAGGTAGGAGCATCTTACTGGGGAGTTTTGTTTTATCATTATGACCAGTGCATGCACCTCCAGTAGCACTATATATAGACCCTTTGGTAACCCACACAGGGAGAGGAGTCCTAGTATGGTATACTAGGTCTGGAGGGGACCCCCTTCCTGCCACAGTCCTATCACAGGACCACTCTCTTGCATGCATCCTACCTGATGGACAAGATTTGCCTATGTTGGTGGCATTAAAACATGTGTCTTATCGCCCCTAAATTCTTTGTGGATTGGGAACTTCCTCTGGCTTGAGGATTGTTATTAGGAACCTCCTCTGGCTTGAGGATTATTATAATTTTTGTTACCTGTATCTTAATTTTTATTATCTCTAAGTTGTTGTTAGCCTCTGTTGCTATTGTGGAATCCGGTTACTTTGCTCCAGCTTTCTCGCACAGGGACCATTGCGGAAGATGGAAAGCGTGTAGATTGTAAGGCGAGAATCCTGGAGGGGTGGAGTGTGGGGAAGTTGGGGTTCCTATGGCCAGGATCCTCACTGAACTTAAACCACCTGATGATGTAACTGGCCTGTTGCTGGGCTACTGCTTCCACACCTTTAGGCAATAAGCTATTATTGTGCTATGTAGAGAGCTCGGCCCTGTGCTCTGCATGGAGATAGAGATGCTAGTGCTCGACATACCGGGAGAACAAGCCCTTTCACCCCAAAGAACATTCTGCTGTCAATTTCTTTGGTCACATTGAATCCACAGCGAACTTGCCTGGGGCTGAAACCCATTGGCAAAAAACTGCTATTACTACCCACTGATTCATTCAAAACAGGACTCTGGCTTACCAGCCTCCTTGCATTGCTCTTATCACCCATGTGGAAGAACTTCCACTCTGATCTCTGACTGCCTTGTTTCTACTGACCTTTCCTTCTCCCCAGGCAAAGCTGGTGTACCCTCCTATGTAAAATTAATCCTCTAACTATGTCCTGGAGGATCCCAAAACCATAGAGGCTACAGCCCATCAGTTTTCCCACATCTCCCCATCTCTTCAGTCTTTCCCTCCCTTCCCCACTTCTTGTCATCCAAACATGCTCAACTGCCCCATCATCCAAAAGCAAACCCAGAACCTATCTTAACTCCCTTCTTTGTCTCAAGTTACATCCCTGCTCGCCTCCATTGCTAAACTTCTTGAAAGCATTTACACTTCCTGTTTCCACTTCTTCACTTTGCATGTACCACTTTCAGAATCTGATCTCTCCTGTCAGAGAAGTATTAACTCGGGCCCTTGATGTCTTAAGTAAAGTGAGGTTAAATAAAGTAAAATATGTTACAGATTAAATGAGGAGAAAACCCATCTTAGGCTGCTTACGTTTCTAGAGGTCAGAGGATCGCAGTCCTCCCCATAGAGGGATACAGAAGTGGGAAGGTAACAGACTTTTCATAATCATTTCAAGCCAGCTCTGCCTCAACTGCCAGATGCCCCTTGAAGTGCGATGTATGATCTCCTGCCAGTCTTTCCCAGTAGAGACAACACTGCATTACAAATTCAGTTTATAGATTCTATAGCAGTAAAACTTATACTCAAGAAAATTATATAATTTCTAACAATTGATGGAGTAGTTTTGCTTCCTCACAGAAATACAGCTTCTTTCTTGCAATTGAGGGCAACTTTATATGTTTAAAATGTACTTTAATTGATAAAGCAATGGCATATAAACAGATAAGTGACCTACTTTTTTTAAAATTGATTTTGTGTTTCTATTAAGGCAAGAACCTCAGTTTCTTGACTGGATTAGGTTCAGAATCATTGCTCTCTGGATTTTTAGGATCCTTCTGGCAAGCGAATCTCCTGGAGGACAATTTATATGAAATAAGAATGGGTTCAGCAGACAGATTACTTACTAGCCCTGTGACTTTGGTGTGGAGAGCGGTTGGGACAGAAGGAGCAAGAGTACAGGACAGGGCTGATTATGTTTTTGTGCCTAGTCTCCATCTAAGGCCTGAACCGGGCCTGACTCTGAAAGAAACCTTGAAAAGGTTTCCTAAATTCCAGGTACAAGTATCTCAGGAATGCAGGGAGGTCTTATCTCAAGGCCAGCCACCTGGACCAGATGCCACCAGGCGTATGTGACTTAAGTATTGGATTAATGTCTGACTGGATTGATCTGTGGGCAATACTTAAGTGATTGGATTGAGGTCCTTGAGAAAGGTGTGTGAATCTAATCTGTAGGCAGTTCATGTGTATATAAGCCATGCCAGAATAAAGCTTCTTGGCATTCTGCATTCTGCAACAGACAGTTTGCCCTCCTGTCATCTTGTATATACAGCCCGACGCCCCCACTCAGGAACTGTTCGACTCCTGCCGGCAGGCCCCGGCACTTTGGGAAAATTATTTAATCTCTCTGAGCCCCATCTGCACCATTTCTAAATTAAAACAATAACCCTATTTCACAGGGTTTCTGTGAAGACTAAATAATATAACCTATGTGAAAACAAAATATGTGGAACACAGCTGGTATGCAACAAAGTTTCTTATTCTTCAAACCTTTGTCCAGAGGTTGAAATCCAACAGTCCCCTGTGAGTTCTTATGTCTGTTAGGCACTTCTTGTACTGACTCTAACATCATCTCAGAAATGTTTTTCATTCTTATGCATTTCTTTTTTTTCCTTAATTTATTTTTTATTTCTTATTTTGGTATCATTAATCTACAATTATATGTGCAACATTATGGTTACTAGATGCCTCACATCATCACGTCCCCCCCAACATACCCCATTACAGTCACTGTCCATCAGCGTAGTGAGATGCTATAGAATCATTACTTGTCTTCTCTGACCTGTACAGCCCTCCCTGTGCACCCCCCCCAACATTATGTCTGCTAATCATAATGTCCCTTTTTTCCCCTTGTCCCTCCCTTCCCACCCATCCTCCCCAGTCCCTTTCCCTTTGGTAACTGTTAGTCCATTCTTCGGTTCTGTGAGTCTGCTGCTGTTTTGTTCCTTCAAATTTTTCTTTGTTCGTATACACCACATATGAGTGAAATCATCTGATACTTGTCTTTTCCACCTGGCTTATTTCACTGAACATAATACCCTCTAGCTCCATCCATGTTGTTGCAAATGGTAGGATTTGTTTTCTTCTTATGGCTAAATAATATTCCATTGTGTATTCCTACCATATCTTCTTTATCCATTCACCTACTGATGGACACTTAGGTTGCTTCCATTTCTTGGCTATTGTAAATAGTGCTGCGATAAAAATAGGGGTGCATATGTATTTTTCAAACTGCACTGCTGCATCCTTAGGGTAGATTCCTAGGAGTGGAATTCCAGGGTCAAATGGTATTTCTATTTTGAGTTTTCTTTAAATAATTTATTTTAGTATCATTAATCTACAATTACATGTGCAATATTATGGTGATTAAACTACCCCCTTCATCAGGTCCCCCCCACCAACCCCATTGCACTGTCCATCAGCATAGTGAGATGCTATATAGTCACTACTTGTCTTCTCTGAGTTGCACAGCCCTCCCCAAGCCCCACCAACATTACATCTGCTAATTGTAATACCCCTTTATCCCCCTTGTCCCTCCCTTCCCACCCATCCTACCCAGTCCCTTTCTCTTTGGTAACTATTAGTCCGTTCTTGGGTTCTGTGAGTCTGCTGCTGCTTTGTTCCTTCAGTTTTTTTTCCTTTGTTCTTATACTCCACATATGAGTGAAATCATTTGATACTTGTCTTTTTCTGCCTGGCTTATTTCACTGAGCATAATAATCTCTAGCTCCACCAATGTTGTAGCAAATGGTAGGATTTGTTTTCTTCTTATGACTGAATAATATTCCATTGTGTATATGTACCACCTCTTCTTTATCCATTCATCTACTGATGGACACTTAGGTTGCTTCCATTTCTTGTGATTGTAAATTGTGCTGCGATAACCATAGGGTGCATATGTCTTTTTCAACCTGCGCGGCTGCATCCTTAGGGTAGATTCCTAGGAGTGGGATTCCTCGGTCAAATGGTATTTCTATTTTGAGTTTTTTGAGGAACCTCCATACTGCTTTCCACAATGGTTGAACTAATTTGCATTCCCACCAGCAGTGTAGGAGGGTTCCCGTTTCTCCATATCCTTGCCAACATTTGTTGTTGTTTGTGTTTTGGATGTTGGCCATCCTCTGGTGTGAGGTGGTATCTCATTGTGGCTTTAATCTGCATTTCTCTGATGATTAGTGATGTGGAGCATCTTTTTATGTGCCTGTTGGCCATCTGAATTTCTTCTTTGGAGAAGTGCCTATTCATGTCCTCTGCCCATTTCTTAATTGGATTATTTGCTTTATGTTTGCTGAGATAAATGAGTTCTTTATATATTTTGGATGTCAACCCCTTATCGGATAAATCATTTATGAATATATACTCCCATAGTATAGGATGTCTTTTCCTTCTACTGATGGTGTCCTTTGCTGTACAGAAACTTTTCAGCTTGATACAGTCCCACTTGTTCATCTTTGCTTTTGTTTCGCTTCCTTGGGGAGATATGTTCATAAAGAAGTCGCTCATGTTTACGTCCAAGAGATTTCTGCGTATGTTTTTTTCTAAGAGTTTTATGGTTTCATGACCTACATTCAGGTCTTTGATCCATTTTGAGTTGACTTTTGTGTATGGGGTTAGAAAGTAGTCCAGTTTCATTCCCTTACATGTAGCTCTCCAGTTTTGCCAACACCAGGTGCTGAATAGGCTGTCATCTCCCCATTGTAAATCCAAGGCTCCTTTATCAAATATTAATTGACTGTATATGTTTGGGTTAATGTTTGGATTTTCTATTCTGTTCCACTGGTCTGTGGGTCTGTTTTTGTGCCAATACCAAATTGTCTTGAATACTGTGGCTTTGTAGTAGAGCTTGAAGTCAGGGAGTGTAATTCCCCCTGTTTTATTGCTCCTTCTCAGGAATGCTTTGGCTATTAGGAGTCTTTTGTGGTTCCATATGAATTTTAGAATTATTTTTCCAGTTCATTGAAGAATGCTATTGGTATTTTGATTGGGATTGCGTTGAATCTGTAGATTGCTGTAGGTAGTACAGCCATTTTGACAATATTTATTCTTCCTAGCCAAGAGCATGGGATGCATTTCCATTTCTTAGTGTCCTCTTTAATTTCTCTTAGCAGTGTCTTGTAGTTTTCAGAGTATAGGTGTTTCACTTCCTTCATTAGGTTTATTCCTAGGTATTTTATTCTTTTTGATACAATTGTGAATGGAAGTGTTTTTCTGATTTCTCTTTCTGTTAGTTCATCGTTAGTGTATAGGAAAGCAACAGATTTCTGTGTGTTAATTTTGTATCGTGCAACTGTGCTGAATTCAGATATTAGTTTTGGAGTGGAGTCTCTAAGGTTTTTAATGTACAGTATCATGTCATCTGCAAACAGTGACAATTTTACTTCATCTTCACCAATTTGGATGCCTTGTATTTCTTTGTTTTGTATGATTGCCGTGGCTAGGACCCCCAGTAGTATGTTGAATAACAGTGCTGAGAGTGGGGATCCCCTGTCTTGTTCCCCATCTTAGATGAAAAGCTTTCAGCTTCTCGCTGTTAAGTATGATGTTAGCTGTGGGTTTGTCATATATAGCCTTTATGATGTTGAGGTACTTGCGGTCTATACCCATTTTGTTGAGAGTTTTAATCATGAATGGATGCTGAATTTTGTCAAATGCTTTTTCGGCCTCTATGGAGATGATCATGTGGTTTTTGTTCTTTTTGTTGATGTGATGGATGGTGTTGATGGATTTTCGAATGTTGTACCATCCTTGCATCCGTGGGATGAATCCCACTTGATCATGGTGTATGATCTTCTTGATGTATTTTTGAATTCGGTGTGCTAATATTTTGTTGAGTATTTTTGCATCTATGTTCATCAGGGATACTGGTCTGTAATTCTTTTTTTCGAGAGGTCTTTCCCCGGTTTTGGTACTAGAGTGATGCTGGCTTCATAGAATGAGTTTGGAAGTATTCCCTCCTCTTCTAATTTTTGGAAAACTTTAAGGAGAATGGGTATTATTTCTTCTCTGTATGTCTGGTAGTATTCAGAGGTGAATCCGTCTGGTCCGGGCGTTTTGCTCTTGGGTAGTTTTTTGATTACCGATTCAATTTCGTTCCTGTGATTGGTCTGTTTAGTTTTTCTGTTTCCTCTTTGGCCAGTTTTAGAAGGTTGTATTTTTCTAAGAAGTCCATTTCTTCTAGGTTTTCCAGCTTGTTAGCATATAGATTCTCATAATATTCTCTTATAATTCTTTGTATATCTGTGGGGTCTATCATGATTTTTCCTTTCTCATTTCTGATTCTGTTTATGTGTGCAGATTCTCTTTTTCTCTTAATGAGTCTGGCTAGGCGTTTATCTATTTTGTTTATTTTTTCAAAGAACCAGCTCTTGGTTTCATTGATTTTTTTCTATACTTTTATTCTTCTCAATTTTATTTATTTCTTCTCTGATCTTTATTATGTCCCTCCTTCTGGTGACTTTAGGCCTCATATGTTCTTCTTTTTCCAATTTCAGTAATTGTGTCTTTAGACTATTCATTTGGGAATATTCTTCCTTCTTTAAATAGGCCTGCATTGCAATATACTTTCCTCTTAGAACTGCCTTTGTTGCGTCCCACAGAAGTTGTGGCTTTGTGTTGTTGTTGTCATTAATCTCCATATATTCTTGATTTCTGTTTTGATTTGGTCATTAACCCATTGATTTAGGAGAATGTTGTTAAGTCTCCATGTATTTGTGAGCCTTTTTGATTTTGTTCTAAAATTTATTTCTAGTTTTATACCTTTGTGATCTGAGAAGTTGGTTGATAGGATTTCAATATTTTTGAAATTACTGAGGTTCTTTTTGTGGCCTAGTATGTGGTCTATTCTGGAAAATGTTCCATGGGCACTTGAGAAGAATGTGTATCCTGTTGCTTTTGGGTGCAGAGATCTGTAGATGTCTGTTAGGTCCATCCGTTTTAGTGTGTTGTTCAGTGCCTCTGTGTCTTTACTTACTTTCTGTCTGGTTGATCTGTCCTTTGAAGTGAGTGGTGTCATGAAGTCACCTAAAATGAATGCATTGCTGTGTATTTCCTCCTTTAATTGTTAGTATTTGTTTCACATCTGTCGGTGCTCCCGTGTTGGGTGCATATATATTTATAATGGTTATATCCCCTTGTTGGACTGACCCCTTTATCATTATGTAATGTCCTTCTTTATCTCTTGCTACTTTCTTCATTTTGAAGTCTATTTTGTCTGATACAAGTACTGCAATACTTACTTTTTTCTCCTTCTTGTTTGCATGAAATATCTTTTTCCATCCTTTCACTTTTAGTCTGTGTATATCTTTGGGTTTGAGGTGAGTTTCTTACAGGCAGCATACAGATAGGTCTTGCTTTTTTATCCATTCTGTTACTCTGTGTCTTTTGATTGGTGCATTCAGTCTATTTACATTTAGGGTGATTATCGATAGATATGTACTTATTGCCATTGCTGGCTTTAGATTCGTGGTTACCAAAGGTTCAAGGGTTGCTTCTTTACTATCTAACAATCTAACTTAACTTTCTTGTTAAGTTATTGTAAACACAGTCTGATGTTTCTTTATTTTTCTCCCTTCTTATTCTTCCTCCTCCATTTTTTATATACTAGGTGTTTTATTCTTTGCCTTTGGTTAGTATTTGGATGGTCTGCTTTCTTTGCTATGATTTTATTTTCTCTGGTGATATCTTTTTAGCCTTAGGAGTGCTTCCCTTTAGAGCAGTTTCTTTAAGATATCCTGTAGAGGTGGTTTATGGGAGGCAAATTCTCTCAGCTTTCACTTGTCTGGAAATTGTTTAATCCCTCCATCATATTTAAATGATAATAGTGCTGGATACAATATTCTTGGTTCGAGGCCCTTCTGTTTCATTACGTTAAATATATCATGCCATTCTCTTCTAGCCTGTAAGGTTTCTGTTGAGAAGTCTGATGATAGTCTGATGGGTTTTCCTTTGTAGGTGATCTTTTTTCTCTCCCTAGCTCCCTTTAATACTCTGTCTTTATCTTTGATCTTTGCCATTTTAATTAGCATGTGTCTTGGTGTTGTGTTCTTTGGGTTCCTTGTGTTGGGAGATCTGCAGCTTCGGTGGACTGTGAGACTATTTCCTTCCCCTGAATGGGGAAATTTTCAGCAATTAATTCCTCAAAGACACTTTCTATCCCTTTTTCTCTCTCTTCTTCCTCTGGTACTCCTATAATGTGAATATTGTTCTGTTTGCATTGGTCACACATTTCTCTTAATATTCCTTCATTTCTAGAGATCCTTTTATCTCTCTCTATCTCAGCTTCTCTGTATTCCTGTTCTCTGATTTCTATTGCATTGACAGTCTCTTGCATCTCATCCAGTCTGCTGCTAAGCCCGTCGATGGCTTGTCTCATTTCTGCATTGTCTTTCCTTACTTCCCTCACTTCCTCCCTCAGCTCTTGGATATTTCCCTGTAGATCCATCAGCATGGTTATGACTTTTATTCTGAATTCTTGTTCAGGAAGGTTATGCATTTCCATCCCTTCAGGCTCCCTCCCCGGTTTTGTCTGGGTGAATTTTGTCTGTTCCATATTCCTCTGTCTTTTCATGGCGATAGAAGTGGTCGCTTGCAGGTGCCACGTATGTCAGCTGGGCTCTTTAAGACTTAAAAAAAAATAGGAAGAGAAAGAAAAGAGAAAAAGAGGCGGAAAAAAAGCCCACCGGGACTAGATTCTGTATGGATGCTGTAGGTGGCGGTGTTGCTGCACTATTCCACAGCCGTGGCCGCTCTGTTTTGCTGGGCCGTTTGCAGCTCTGGCCAGGGCAGAAGTGAGTGGGAGGCTATTGTTCTCCGTGCAAAGTTTCAGTGTGGCTACTTTTTCCCAGTCGCCAGGCAGGGTGTCCGAAATTCCTCAGGACTCCCAGCCTGCTGGGCTGAATGTGCTGGGACGTTCCTAAGACCGCTGAAAAAAGCGCACTCTTTTGTTTTGTCCCAGGAGCTGGCTGCACAGACCCGGGCAGGTTCCTAGCTCAAAACCTGCACCTTCTGCCTCTTCAATCTCCCCTTCACCACGCGATGTGTGTCAGCGTTCCCGGCGCCGATCACCAGGGATGGTTATTTCACGGGTGTACTTCCACTCCCTCCCAGCTCTGAATCCTCTCCTCCCACCGGTGCACTGGAGTGGGAGTGTGTTCAGGTCCCAGCGGGACGTGGCTCTGTATCTTACCCGCCTCGCTGCGTGCCAAGTCGTCTCAGGTGCAGATGCAGGCTTTGCATTGTCCTGTGTATTCTAGTCTCTCTTTAAGGAATAGTTGTATTTGCTGTATTTTCATAGATATATATGGGTTTGGGAGGAGATTTCTGCCACCCTGCTCACGCCACCATCTTCCTGGAACTCTATTTTGAGTTTTTTGAGGAACCTCCATACTGCTTCCCACAGTGGTTGAACTAATTTGCATTCCCACCAGCAGTGTAGGAGGGTTCCCCTTTCTCCACATCCTCATCAACTTCTGTTGTTGTTTGTGTTTTGGATGCTAGCCATCCTTACTGGTGTGAGGTGATATATCACGGTGGTTTTAATTTGCATTTCTCTGATGATTAGCGATGTGGAGCATCTTTCCATGTGCTGTTGGCCATCTGAATTTCTTCTTTGCAGAAGTGTCTATTCACGTCCTCTGCCCATTTCTTAATTGGATTATTTGCTTTTTTTTATGTTGAGGTGTGTGAGCTCTTTATATATTTTGGGTCAACCCCTTATCGCATATGTCATTTATTAATATATTCTCCCATACTGTAGGATGTCTTTTTGTTCTATTGATGGTGTCCTTTGCTGTACAGCTTTTCAGCTTGATATAGTCCCACTTGTTCATTTTTGCTTTTGTTTCCCTTGCCCAGGGAGATATGTTCATGAAGAAGTTGCTCATGTTTATGTCCAAGAGATTTTTGCCTATGCTTTTTCCTAAGAGTTTTATGGTTTCATGACTTACATTCAGGTCTTTGATCCATTTTGAATTTACTTTTGTGTATGGGGTTAGATAATGATCCAGTTTCATTCTTTCACATGTAGCTGTCCAGTTTTGCCAACACCAGCTTGTTGAAGAGGCTTTCATTTCCCCATTGTATATCCATGGCTCCTTTATCGTATATTAATTGATCGTATATGTTTGGTTTAATATCTGGACTCTCTATTCTGTTCCAGTGGTCTGTGGGTCTGTTTTGTGCCAGTACCAAATTGTCTTGATTACTATGGCTTTGTAGTAGAGCTTGAAGTCAGAGAGTGTAATTCCCCCTGTCTTATTCTTCCTTCTCAGGATTCCTTTGGTTATTCTGGATCTTTTGTGGTTCCATATGAATTTTAGAGCTATTTGGTACAGTTCATTGAAGAATGCTGTTGATATTTTGATAGGGATTGCATTGACTCTGTAGATTACTTTAAGTAGTGTAGCCATTTTGACAGTATTCTTCCTAGACAAGAGCATGGGATGAATTTCCATTTGTTAGTGTCCTCTTTAATTTCTCTTAAGGGTGTCTTGTAGTTTTCAGGGTATAGGTCTTTCACTTCCATGGTTAGGTTTATTCCTAGGTATTTTATTCTTTTTGATGCAGTTGTGAATGGAATTGTTTTCCCGATTTCTCTTTCTGCTAGCTCATCATTAGTGTATAGGCAGGCAACAGATTTCTGTGTGTTAATTTTGGATCCTGCAACTTTGCTGAATTCAGATATTAGTTCTAGTAGTTTTGGAGTGTATTCTTTAAGGTTTTTTATGTACAATATCATGTCATCTGCAAACAGTGACAATTTGACTTCTTCTTTACCAATCTGGATGCCTTGTATGTCTTTGTTTTGTCTGACTGCTGTGGCTAGGACCTCCAGTACTATGTTGAATAACAGTGGGGGTAGTGGGCATCCCTGTCTTGTTCCCGATCTTAGGTGAAAAGCTTTCAGCTTCTCACTGTTAAGTATGATGTTGGCTGTGGGTTTTTCAAATACCTTATGTATTTCTTTTATGGTCAACTAGAGAGACCTTCTTTGAGGCAAAGAACGTCTTTCTGTTTCTTTCATATTTCTCATAACTACAGTAACTCTATGCCACAGATTTTCCAGAATAGACCCAAGTCCACATAATCTGCCTTTTTTCCCTTTTCTAAATTATTGAAAATATCCTGAGAACCCAAGTATTTCAGGGCCCAAGATACATTTGCCAAAATGTCACTTACCCAGGATATGGCTACTGTATGTAGGAACCAGCACTGTACTGGATGCAACTGAGTAATCAGTCTGCTCAGAGAGGCCTCCAGAGCCCCCAAAGCCTTGTAAGAACACCTTCCCCACCACGACGACCCACCGTCGGAGGATTTTAATGGAAGTCACCCCTCCCTATAAATTTAATAGGCCAAGTTAAAATGGAACTAAAACTGGATTCCCCACTTTCCCCTAAAGACCACTAGGATAATTCCCCCATGCAACAGAGCCCTTCCTGCCTTAGTAACCTTAGGGGCAAACAAACCCCCCTGTGTCATCCATCCTCACCGCATTCTCTTCCCCATGTGGCTCTATTCATACTCTTACTTGAATTAAGCTAAAAGCACCACCTCTGCCCACTGAGCCTTTCACTGTATCCCCTTGAACCCCGGCTGTGTCCTCTGTCAAATACTCCACACCTTTCACCACTTTCTGAACATTTTCTGTACCCTCTTGTGCACAAACCTGGCTGCAGCTCTACCTAAAAAGTGAAACCTGCTTTCCAAAGTACCATCTCAGGAGGTGGCTGTTTTTTCCCTCCCATGCTCCAGAAACCACAGAGCCTAGGGGTGGAGTGGGTGTTTTTCATGATCCTCATGGCTGCTGACAAACAGTTCTCCCTCACTGAGAACCCCAGCTCTTTTAGAAGCCCATGCTGTCCAACTATGCCACCCACCACATGATTATCTGCTACCCTCTCTGACTTCTCTTCATTCGTGCCAGATGTCAGTGCCTGGCTCACTCACTGTCTCCCTTCCTGTTCTCCGGGTCATTCCTGGTGACTAAACATCCAGGTAAAGTGTGTGCTGAGCACCCTGGCATCTTAGGGCTTTTGACTCCTCACTTCCAGTGTGCTCGTCCTCTGTCCTCCTCAGCCACCCACTCCCTTCATCGTTCCCTCACCATCTCTTGCCAGTGACTGCACGACCTCTGAATTCTCTGCTAGCATCCCACTTCCTGACCACTTCCTCCTCAGCCAACTAGCCCCCTTCCAACAACCTTCAACACCATGGGTGCTGCCCGTTCAGAAGCTCAAGCACCACTTCTCTGTCCTCTGCGTCTGTCAGAGATGCAAGGAATGGATGGCACGCTGGGATGCGTCTAACTGGAGGGAGTTTAATGAAGGGCCCCATCTAGAGGAGGAGCGAGGCTAAGGGAACCAACAGGGGTTGGGAGCTCCTGGGGACTAGGAATGTGGGAGGCTCTTACCACGGACAGCCCAAAGAGGCAGGGAAGATGATGAGGTCTCGGGCCCAACGAGAGCTGTAACAGTGACAGAAAGGCTGCCTGACAAGGGCTGTGGCCACAGAAGAATACAGCCTCTGCTAAACCTCAGTAAGGCAGGAGTGATCAAGGCAGAACAAATCCCTGAAATCCACCTCTGATTATTGGCCAGTGCCTTCCCTTAGCCAAACTCAACTAGAAGTCAGAGGGCAAGGGAGCCCCAAGTGATACAGTCTGCAAAGGTTTGCCTTTCACAGCTGAAAAAGGTGGATTTGGAGTTCGGGGGACAGAGCATCGGAGCACAATCACCCCTCACAGCCTGTACTTCGTCACCCCTGCCCACTCCTTCATGCATTCTCAACATCCTTGCCCTCTTTCATACCGTCCTGGCAAAACCAACTCTCTGCCCTCCCCCACACCTGTATCGGAGCAGGGGAATGTGACTGGAGACAGTTAAGTGACTTTGCTTACTAGTCTCACATTAAATTTATGTCCACAAGTCTCAGGTAGGCTCTGCTGTCTGATTATGTTCCCCTAATCTATTCACCCTCCCACAGTTTTACCCCATCTCTCTTCATGCTCCATTATACCATCCCCACTCCTGATGATTTCATTTCATATTTTATTAAGAAAACAGAAGCAATCAGAAGACAACTTCATCTTGCCATGCCAACCTGTCCACAAACTCTGCTCTCCCGCCTTGTTACTGTGGGTGCTCCTCTTGTGCACTAGATGCCATCACCTCTGGGGGGCACCATGGGAGCCCCAGGCCCTGACTGACCACAACAGGGGTAGAAGGACCTGTTGTGTCTGCCCAGTGCAGCTCCCCACCTGCATGACCAAAACTTTCTCAGCCTGCACCTCAGCCTGAGGCTCTTCCTGCCCAGCCCCCCTTCCCTGTCTTAACTCTGTTTTAGCATCTGTTTCCTGCATTACCCAAACTGAACAACTACACAACCTCTGTCTTGCCAAATCTGATGGTCATCTCAAATCCCATGGCTGACCAGAGTATGGCAGGTTTATGCAACTGAAAAAAGACCAGTGGGAATGTTTTCTCAGAAAAGGGTGGAAAATAATTAAATTGTAAGGTTTGAAAATCAACCTAGTTTTAAAACTCACTTTAGTACAACAGTTAATTTCCAAAAGACCTGGAACACTTCCATTGCACCCTGCACCCAGCAAGTGCTGAAACCAGCCATTCTTTTATATGAAACATTTTTAAAGCATTCCCAGACCCAAAAAATAACCTCTCTCAGGCTTGTCTTTTACCTTAAAATACATCTTGCTAATGGGTGCCCAAAATAAATCACAGCTCAGGCAGTGGATGCTGAGATGGTGAGCATAGCTCCCAGGAGCTTGGTGGTCCCCTCTCTCTGCTCAGGCGCACTCCCTCTGGAATGGCTCACTGCAGAACAAATGCTCAACACTATTTTTGCCTTTTGCCTTTTTCCATAAAAGCTAAAACCCTCTTCAGATTTCCTTCAATTAGTGAAAATGGGTACTGATGTAGGTCTTTTGTGAAAGCCAAGTGGCATAATGTGAACTTTCAAATGGTGGGGGATACCTGTACATGAATTTCAAGAATGAAGACTACGTCTGTCTTGTTCACAGTTACATCCCTCATACTCAGGCCATACTTAGTACATTGCAGGTGCTCTTTAAATAGCTTTAAAATGGGTAACTTTGTAGATTCAATCCATTTTTATATTTGCTTATTGGCTAAACTATCTTAAGGTTGTATTCTAGTCCATGAGAAACCACTGTCCTTTTCATTCACTCAATAAAAATATTGAGCACTAAAATTTGACAGCATAGTACCAAATAGTAAGAGATACAAAGATGAAGACTCCCCGTTCCTGAGGAGCACTAGTCTAGTGGGCAGACTGACAATTAGCATAGAGTATGATATTTGCTAATGTTAAAATAAAATATAGGCAAGTAAATTTGAAGATCTAATTGGCTTTATCAAGCATTTCGTGAATCAGGAAGCATCCCCTCTAGTAACGAGAGAGATGCTCCAAAAGGCTACAGAAAGAGAGAGGTTTTTAAAGCCAAGACAAGGAAGTCATAAACAGAAAAAAGGATTATTTTGTGTGATGCCACCTTCGTTTGGGAACAAAAGGGTCTTAGTAGTTGGATTATCGCATCTTCCTTTGGGGGTGGAGAGGGCACATGTGACATTATCTTATGGATGCTGATTAGAAAATTCCTGACTGACTATATTTGTGAGGGAGGTTGAAACTGAAATGAGGTTCGGTATTAAGCCCCAGTTTGGTGACTAGGCCTGGCAGAAGTGATCCTGTCGATATTATTTTGCCGTAAAAAGGAATGAAGTATTAGTACGTGCTACAAGGATGAACCTCGGAAACATTATCCTAAGTAAAAGAAGCCAGTCACAAAAGACCACAATTCTATTCACATGAAATCTCAGAGTAGGCAAATCTAGTGAGCTGAAAGTAGATTAGTGGTTGCCAAGGGCTGCTGAGACTCTGAGGGAAAATGGAGAGTGACTGGTAATGTGTATAACGTTTATTTTAGGGATGATAAAAATGTTCTAAAGTCAGAATATGGTGATGGTTGCACAACTTTGTAAATATATGGAAAATCATCAAAGTGTACACTTGAAATAGGTGAACTATGTGATACAAATTTATCTCAATTAAGCTGTTTAAAAAGATACATTTGAATCTAAGACTCAGATTGCCTATGTCTGTGAATGGACATCAGTAAAGGATCCAAAGAGATCACATGTGAATGAGACAAAGGAACAGTAGGAGAGTGTTGGGTGTATGAGAGGAGAAAACATTCCAGACAGAAGCAGCAGCAGGCACAAAGCTAGTCCTAGGAGAGTATGGAAGAGAGCATGTCACAGGGTCTATAGTGTGTGAAGTCACTAATGCTGGTTAAATAGACCGGGGCCTACAGAGACAGGGTTTGGGCCTGTTTGGGTATGCAGGGATCAAGTCATAATGGGCTGTTTTGTCATGCTAGCTTTCCATAAAGGAAAAGAGAAACCACTACAAAATTTTGAGCCTGTTAGAAGCATCATTCTAATGTAAAAATTGAAAGGTGATTCCAGATAAGTGAAACTAGTGTCATTTGAACAGAAAGGAGGAAAACAATTACAGCTAACATTTAAAGTCCTCTGTAAGCCTTTCTTTGAGTCATCCTATTTAATTGCTAAAGTAGGTACACCATGATCTCCTTTGTCTAGATGACATCCACATAACTTGCCCCCTCACTTCCTGCAGGTCTTCAGGCAAATACAACTTCACCAGGTTTCTCCTTCCCCTTGCTTTACTTTC
Source organism: Smutsia gigantea (assembly GCA_032199065.1). NCBI lineage: Eukaryota > Metazoa > Chordata > Mammalia > Pholidota > Manidae > Smutsia > Smutsia gigantea. Next base: position 135,905 of record JAVSCE010011486.1, read on the forward strand.
CTTTGGGACCCTCATCTCAATTTAACAAGTTTCCCTTTTTAAATCTTGTTTAAAGATTCTCCCCTCCAACTAGAATGAAAACCCATCTGAACAGATTCAGTTGTACTTTTCATTCAATTCTGTATCATCAGTGCCTAGCATATGGTAGATGCCCAATACGTTTTTTTAATAAATGAAGAAACTGAGTCTCATAGAGATTAAGTAACTTATCCATGACCATACAGGTAATAAATGACAGAATTCTGATTCAAAAACCCATGTTCCTTTAGACCACTACGTGATTCCCCAGAGTTTAATATTGTAGCCAAAGGTGAGTCCCCTCCTGAGGCTGTGGTAATGGGAAGAGAGAAGAGGGAAGGGGACAGAATTGCCTGGGTTTGATAATAGTTTGGATGTGGATGGATGCTGAAAGGTTCAGTCCAGGAAGATTTTGGTTTCTAGATTTGGCGAATGTGTAAACAGTGGTATAATTCATCAGAATACAAAGGTGTCTTGGTTTGGGCAGAAAAGATGAAATTAGACTACATGTCCAATCCACAAACCCTTTATACTATCTCCTTAGATATTACGATGAAGCATTAGTAAATATGAAGCAAGTAACCCAAACTGATCCCAGTGTCTTCAACTGGGTGGGGGGTGGGGGAATTGGTATAGGAGTAGAGATGCATAGGAGGGATCCTGTTCTTTTAAAAAAAACTAGTTTAAAGAATAGAAAAAAGTGCACAGGAGTGTTTAAAATAACTCTTTTAAGTTAGTAGTTGAGGCAGATGATAAACGAAGAACACTCCGTACCTTGTGTAGTTAGGCTGTAGTCAGTCGTATGTTTAGATTATCTTGGTGGCAGGGGTTTTCAACAAGTAACAATATGGAGGCAGGCACTGACACCTAAGCTCCGGGAGGCCAGGAAGGCGGGAAGGCCAGAGGACTCGGCCGCGTTCTAAGCCTAACTAGTCGCCGGAAGCTCGTGGCTCAAACGACTCCCAACCGCGCCCGAGCGCGGAGCAGGGGGCGCGCAGCTCATGTTCCTAACATTGGCCGGGCTGCGGGCTTACGACCTCCGGTCCCCAGGCGGCGCTGTGGGCTCCGAAGGGCGGCCGCTGCACGAGCTAGTTTCGTCTCCCCAGTGCGCATGCTCGCCCCTGCTGTGCGCTCCTTCCCCCCCTCCCCCTCCCCCCGGCTGCCCCGGCGGCTGCGTACTGGCTGTGGGATGGGACGTGAAGCCCCAGCTACCGGCGGCGACGGGGCTGTAAGGAGCAGCCAGGGGGAGGCAGCGGCGGCAGCTTGTCGGTGAGCAGCTAGGAAGAGCGGAGCTGGGCGCCAGCACCTGCAGGCACGGGCGGCGGCTTCACCATGGCGGTTCGCAAGAAGAGCTCCAAGAGTCCCCCGGTCCTGAGCCATGAATTCATCCTGCAGAATCACGCGGATATCGTCTCCTGTGTGGCGATGGTCTTCCTGCTGGGGCTCATGTTCGAGGTGAGCCCGTCCCGCGCCCCAACAGCCCGCCTGCCCTGCCGCCCCTGACCAGGCTTCCAGCCTCGGCCCCTCGGCCCGGGACCGCGGCGGAGCCGGGCCAGCGGAGGTGGCGGACCCCCAGCCGCGAGGAGCGGGCCCTCCCTGCCCCGCGCCCGCCCAGGGGTGTGGAGCCCCGTTGGGCCTGCCGCCGACCGCCCGGACTGGGGGTCGCCGCATCGCCCCCGGCCGCCGCTCACACCTCCCCTCCCGCCGCCGCCGCCCCTCCCGCCGCCCGCGCCGCGCCGCGCAGTTCCTGGTTCCCGCGAAGGGTTACGTGGCAGCCGGCGAGGGGCCGGCGGGCAGCGGGGGCGGCCCCTGCTGCTGAGCTGGCTCTAGGCGGGTGGGCGGGTTGGGGGGATGGCTGGCGGCGCCGTACGCGTCGGGCGATGAGGCTGGAGAGGAGTGGAGGCCGGGCTTCTGGCGGCCGGGGAGCGCCCCCCGCCGTGGGGGCCTCTTGTAGGACCGAGTTTGGGGCGAACGAGAAACAGATGGAGCCGGGCGTCTGCAGTCTCCTGGAAGGGCGGTGGCCGCGGGGCTGCGAGGATCACCGCGGGTTCAGCACTCCGAGGCACACCCGATTGTTTGGATTCTTGTCTCCCAAAGTGGTGTTAATACCAGTTATCGAACTTTTTGCCGTGGCGCTTGCTCTTTTCCTTAAAGAAATGAGGTCTGATACAGAAATCGAGGTTCTGAACAGCAGTGCCAAGGAGTCGAGTAATTTTCTTTTTGTTTCTTGACGTATGAGGGGATAGAAATGTCAGGAGTGTGTAAATTCTCTTCCCACATATCTAGTGTTTTGATGACTTATTTAACAGCTGTTGAATGTGGGTAATAAACGTTGCAGGGTGAACGTGTAACATCCTACGGTTTTCCATCCCTCGCTCCCTAATGCACACGCCCATTCCTTATTTTATTTTCCTTTTTTTCTCTGTAGCTCTTAGGCTTCATCAAACATACTAAATGTTTTATTTTTTGCCTCTTTCCTCCTGAAATGTAACCACAGTAAGGGCAGAAATTTGGGGATTTTAGTAGTCCGTTTCCAGTGCTAGAATAGTGCCTGGGATATAGGACTTGCTTAAAAAAATTTGTTGAAAGAGTGACATTAAGAATTCTTGAGAAAAACTGGTGGGATGAGATTGTCAGTGACCAAAAAAATGAATATATTTGTTAAATAGAGCCCAGGTGGGTTTTTTAACTGTTATAGGTAAATATTTTAATTTCTTTTTGCTTCTCTTTAAATGGACTTTCTTTTTTGGGCCCAGATACAGATTTACTAAATTCCTGATAGTGTCATTTATGTCCACTTAGTCCACTACCACTAAGAAGGTAATGGTGGAAGGAAAGGGGAAAGGTAGAAGGAAATTAACGTAAGTCCCTGGCTTTGTTTTAGGCTGGGCCTGTGATACTTATCTACTGGGTGACCCAAGGCTAAGCCTCAATTACTCTGTTCTATGTAAGGAAATAACATCACCTGTGCTATTCTCACAGCCACTGTGCAAGGATCACATAACATGGGTAAAATCATCTGATGGTTTTTTGAAATATTAAATGAATATATGGTATTAAAAATGCAGTGATAAACGTTTGTATTCATTTAATTTTACATTTATATATACTTCCTGCTCTGATATTAGAAGTAGTAATTATGTATATACAGTATTTTAAATGGTGTTAGAAAACTTGCCTAAGTTGTCCCTGCATGGTAAGAGTTCCTGATTTTAAAAATGTAATTTAAGAGTAACACTATCTACAAGGCATATTTGCAGTGCTTTGAATGAAATGATATATAAAAATAAAAAATCCTGATACTCTGAAATGGTATAATTGTGCTTTTAAATGTTAGCATTCTCTTATATTTCTAGGGAAGTTTGTCACCTATACCTTGCCTCACATGTTAATTGTTTTGATAGTGGATTTTCATCTTTATAGAAATCTATAAAATTGGCAAATCTAAATAAGCATAAGAAAGATCTAAGTAGAAGTTTTAGTTCAAAAGAGAGCATTGAAGTATACAGAAGAGGGAAGTTTGTGCAAGTTGTACACTTTACTTAACCGTATGTTAAAGTTTTGGTATTTGAAAGTATGGTATGTACATACAGGAAAAATTTGACTAAGCTAGTTTTACTATTTGACTTTTAATATAACTGCTGCTGAATCTGAAAGTTAATGTAGTCATAGAATTACAGTATTTGTACTAGAATAATACGAAGTTGATGTTTTTGCAGTAGAACCTGTGAGCCTTTCATGTAAATATATTGAGGAAATGTCAAAGGATTTATGGCGAAATTGATGAAGCAATTAACAGATACTGTTCTGGTAGGCCAAATGAAGAATCAGTGTAGATATACTGTAGAATCATAGATTCTGGAGCTAAAAGGATCCATTTTCAAGTTATGGCTCTGCAGCTTGCTCAAGGGGGGATCTAGGGCCTGTCATTTAACTTTGCAGAACTTCCTCTTCTGTAACATAGGGTTCTTTGGGTCACTTCAATAATTAAATTAACATGTATAATGCCTGCTTACAGGAGGTATGCCATAAATAGTAGCTATTATTTTTCATTAGATATTTATCAAAGTTGGAAAATAGAAGACAGCATTTTTATTAGAGAGAAAAGGTCCAATAATGAGCATCCAAAGAGATTATATATACCCCAAAAAGGTTGATAAAGAAATAGTATGTTTGGGGGAAATGGAAGTTTAATTTCCAGGAAACTTCATGCTATCAAGAATTGCTTATGAATCTTTGAAATCATGGTTTTAGTACAGTCACATTATGTTCACATAATGCATATCATGGTCTGTAATTAATGGCTTTCATAATTGAGTGGGGAAAATTTGGCCGGTTGAAAAATGTAAGGGTATGATTGGGAAGCTTTCTGAAAGTGAGTATCTAGAACAGGAGTGAGGAGTTAGGAGTTTCCAAGAGGAATATATTCTTCTGGAAGGGAGTTACTTTCCAGATATTCAGCAGTCTAGTTTGTGCCATTCAGATTTGGGGAACATTTACAATTAACAGCTACCTTGGAATAGTTTTGGAGATGTTTTGTTTTTAAGCATGACTTGCCTTAATGCTAACATTTTCTCCCCCCACCCCAAACTCCTTTTTTTTTTTTTTTTCAAGAAAATTTTATGTAAGCTGCTGGGAAAGTAGAATTTGATATCCAGAAACTGTTTTATCTTTCAGGCATCTAGTCAGTGTAGTAATGTCACACTTTGCTCTAACAAGTACAAAATAGTTAACATCTTTGTATAACAAAGAAAGACCAAACCCCTATTGTTGACTATTTGATTAAGGAAATAGTATGATATTCACCGTATTGCATACAACATAAAATTAGATAATTCATTAGAGTTTGTGGTAACCTATTTAAGGTATATCTGAATAAATCTCATTATTTTCTGGTAAATGGAGGGAGAGCAGTGCTATAAATGTCCAAAACTGTCATAGACTCAGTTACTTTTGTTTTTGAATGCATTATAAATTTGTGCATACTTTATTCCAAAGTAATTTACCTTACTATTTATTAATTGTAATACTAGTTTTTAACTAAAGAGTGAAAGCTGGGGTTGGGGCTCATGCCTAGAAATGGCTAGGAGCACAACTACTGGTTTAATTTTTCTGTAAACTCTTTTTGGATGTGTAATTGGTATTTTTTCTCTTAGCTGGAGGTCAGGTTTTAATTTTATTTAGAAGCCTAGCATAAAAAGGTAATCTAATTTTGTTGCTTTTGGAATTTATTAAATTTATCTTCGAAGAATTTCACTTGTCATTTGTAAAAGATTCTTAAAACTTTTCTTAGCAATTGTAGTGGTGACCTCAGGTGACCCTGTTTCCAAACTAGAAACAGGGATATAGAGAGAGACAGTGTCTGTGTGTTTACATGTATCGAGTCAAATCAAAGATGTTAAAAATGAAATTTAATAATCAGTGTTATTTAAAATAATCACATGAAAACAGTGTTCCCTTGAAAACTCATGCTATCCTTCTGCTCTAATGCATCCATATGAATGATACAGAATCCTTACTGGCATTTTCTATTTACGTGACCTTTATGTATCTACCCCAGTTAAGCAGTTTACTTTAGTGGCCATTCCCTGGACTTGTATCACTTGGGCCTGCCTTTTTTCCAGATCCTGAATTCCAGTATAGCAGAGCTCAGCCTCAACTTAACAGGTTGTTCACCTCCCTCACTCTGCTGTTCACGGCAGCTTCCACCTGCCCCAGGCTTTTATGGTGCCTTGGCCTCCTTTCCTTTTCTCCAGTGTATTAGTGTGATCATTGCTTTGCTTTTCTTCCTGAAGACTTTAACTACATTCTACACTCCCCAAGCCCTCAGCTCCCTTCCCCTCTGTCTTTCTTGTTGTTTGCCCTGCAAGTAATCAGACTATGGATGCAGCCCATTTGCCTTTTCTGTGCCTCCCATTCATGGATTGCTAAAGGTTGCCAGAGAAAGACATACACTCATACTGACAGATAACAGTATAAATCAAAGGTTTCTAACCTCAGACATCAGTAACACCCAGTGATCTTTTTACTTTTCCCAGGCCAGTTCTTTCCCTATAGGACTATGTAAATATTCGTCATTGAAGAACAGATGACTTGCTTTTTTTCCCCCACAGAGAAAATGAGAGTTTCTGAGATGTGAATTTTTTCATTTTCCTGCCTTTTGAACTTATCTGTCATATCCTTTGCTGCCTTCTTTCCTACCTTAAGAAGAAAACTGTTCAAGATTAATTTCTAGCTTTGTCCTTATATTTCATTCCGTACCAGATCTTTCTATCCCTTATCTCCTTATATGTTTAACTTCTCCCTTTTCCCTATCACCTCCCTGTTTGCCCCCACACAAGCTCAGTCTCTCTTATAAAAACAACATAAATCTTGATGTGGCGTCTGTGACTAGATACCAGTTTGTTCCTCTTAGGTTTTTCCGTCCACTGTGATGTCGCTTTTGCTCTCATCATCACTGGAATCACTCAAGCTATGACCACTGATGACTTTTTAAATCATCCAGTCCATTGCTCTCTTTTCATGCCATGTCTCTTTTGAAATTTTGATTTTACTAACTACACCTTTTGAAATGTATCCCCCTTGGCTTTGGGAGAAAACCTCTTCATCCTTTCTCTCTGACCATTTTTTATTTTGCCACCAGCTTTTGCTCTGCTTTCTCCACAGTTCTGATGTTGTCCTACTTGTCTATAAATACTGTACATTCTCTTTAGACGATTTCTGTACTTCCTTCCACAGCTTCAACTATTATCTGTAAATAGAGACTCCCAAATCTGTAAGGTAGGGCCTCCTCCTCAAAGTTCCAAGGTTAGGCTTTAGCTGCCTGTTAGTCTTTCCACCTGTGTATCTCAAAGAAATGCAAGTTTTTCTAAAACTCAGTTTTTTATCTTTTCCCCAAAACCTGCTGTTTCTCCTGTGTTCTGCATAGTATTACTTTTCACCTAGTTCAAGCTGTAAGCATCAATACATAATCTTCCCTCTTGCTTACCAAGCATTACGCTGCTTCAGAAATACTGCCTCTATCCCACTACCACTGCCTCAGTTCAGACCTTATATTCTTTCATGTGGTCTCTTAAAGAAGTCTTACACTTGACTTGCATACTAATTTCTATTTATATCTTACCTAGTATTTTTTCAGTAATATTTATTAATCACCTGTATGTGCCAGGCCCCATGCTGTTCTCTAAGCATATAATGTAGTGATGAGCAGAAACAGGCGTGGGCCCAGCCCTTATGTAGCTCATTACTGAATGGACAGAAATCATTAATATAATTACGCCAAGAGTGTGTGTTTTGAAAGAAAGGAACACAACTCTGGGATAACAAAGGACCAACTCTAAGAAGACAGGAAAGGCCTCCTTGAAAAGGTGTGATTGAACTGAGATCTGAAGGGGGAAGGTTTTCTAACTGTGTTTAGCTAGAAGTGCATGTGCACAGACCCTGTGGTGAGAGGAATGCAAGAGGCAGGGAGCAGGAGGAAAGGGACTGAGATAAGCCTAGAGAGGCAGAGAGGAGGGGTCAAACCATGGATTGTTGTAGGGGCCACATTAAAGATTTTGTTCTCTGTCCTAGAAAGATGGGAAGGATTTTCAGAGTGGGGTTTGGGGAAGAGGAAGGATGGGCATGGGGAGAGGTTCACATGAGCAAAAGATGCTTCTGGTTGCAGTGTGGAGAATGGATCTGAGGGGCCCTGAGAGACCACTTAGGAGGCCGCAAGGCAGTGATCTAACTAAAAAGCACAAATGAACTCCCCACTCCTCAACATTCTGTGGACATGCTAAAATAAAATCTAAACTACTGAGCTCAGTGAACAAGGCCCTTTCTAGCACTTGATAGCTTTCCTAGGCTTTTCTGCCACTTCCTGATATGTACTCATATGCCAGACCTCATATTACTGCTACTTGACCTTTGCACTTTGTTTCTTCTACCTATGCATTCTTCATTCCCCTTCATGAGTTTAGGAACTTCTGTTTTTCAGCAAAAGTACTCCACACCACATCCTGTGAGAAGCGTTTCCAGAACATGCCTCATTCCCCACCCCAGGAAAAATGTAAAAACCAAAGAAGTTTGTTGTTTTTCCTGAGTACCATTGGCATTGATTCTGCAATATTAAAACAATTTGTTAACCTGACCCCACTGAGCTCCCAGTCATCAGGGATTATATCATTCATCTTTTTGTTATCCTGAAGGTTGAGCACATTGCCTGGTGCTTGTAAAAACTGAATAAGCATTCCGTTTTTCTGCTCTAACCACTTTACCAATAGTCAGACCACTTAACTATGCTAGGTGTATGGACGATTGACAGACACATACCATAGACCCTACCTTTGATCCATTTTTGTCTTGGTAACTGTGCTTCCTTTTCTTCTATTTACATTTAATTTTTTTCTTGATAGGAGCTTTGTGTTAATTGTACATGTCTAGATTAGAGAATCATTATTTGTCAAATCACTGTTTACTAAAACTGCAGTGTCTCTTTTGAAATCTTAAAGTTAGGGGTGAATTAACACAATCTCATCCAAACTGCAGAATGCTCTAGTGAATTACATTAACTCCCAAGCTCAGCTCCTTGGCGATCAGGAATTCCTACTGGGCCTGTCAGGATGCCACAGGAATTGGGGTGCCCTTGGTTGTTTGATTTGGAGGCAGAATTGATAATGTTTTTCTCCCTTGATCTGCTATTTGGAAGAAGGTCACAAATTGAATTGATCTTTTTTTCTCTCTATCTAGATAACAGCAAAAGCCTCTATCATTTTTGTTACTCTTCAGTACAATGTTACCCTCCCTGCAACAGGTAGGTAGTTTTCTTATAGAATTTTATATTTAATAAATAGAAGAGTTAAGTTAAACAAACTTGGAAATTTCCATGAACTTGTAAAGCATAATATTTTTTCATTAATTTTCACAGATTAGGCAACATTATTTTGATGATTTTATGATACAAGATCTGATGCTTTTTGTTGACTTCACCCTATACATTGTATGAAAAGCAGTTTTTACGTGTTTAATGTTTATTGTATACTCCTGTAAAAGGACTTGAAATTCTATAGAAGAGTTTTGGGTTTTTTTTTTTGCCTTCCCTTGCCTCTGGTCTTTTCATAAGAAAATTTTAAGAATAGGTATTATATTTCTTTAAAGTGCTATTGTTCATTTAAGGTCTCTAAAGGCACAGTGTTCATGTCCAGTTTTTCTGACCTGTGAGTTAGGTCTTGGACCTGTAATTATAATCCTTTAAGCCTATTTTATTTTCATTTTTTTGTTGTGCTTTACCTCTGACAGTTTTGATTAGAGATAATTGTCAGTAAGCTCTAGGAGTTACCTGATAGCATCCAAACTACACTTTTAGGTTTTATTTCTTAAGCTTTCTTTTCTAAATATTGGGAGTTGATTGTACTGGAATTCAGTAATATAATTAACTAGCATGGGTGAAGGATGGGATATTTCGTTAATAAAATATTAACATATTTGGGCAGTTAACGTGCCCTGAGGCAAAGTGTTTTGAAATTTGAATATGCCAGAGAAGATTGAAGCTCTTTTACCCAATGGTCCCCATAAAGTTCAAGAACACGTGACAGCAATTTACAAGTATTTGAGTAAGATTTGTTCTGAAAAACTAGAGCAGTTTCAGGGCTTAAAAACAATTTTAAGTAGCAATTGCCTCTGTCTCTACTGCTTATATATCAAAACTAAATCACATGTAGGTTAAATCCGTTTCCATCAGATCCATAATGTAGTGCCTAGTTTGAAAGGGAAGGTAGACAGTAGAAAGTTCCAAAATTTCTTTGAAAAGACAGCCAAATATAATTTTGATATAATCTAAGTATGAACTAATCTTTACTCCCAGGATAATGCCAGGTTTACAATCTTCCCAAGGATCTGAGTGTGGCTTCCCTTCCCTGTTTTTTGGTCTTCGAAGGCTGTAACTAACATGTGTCAAGTCTTTGTGAGTAATTTCTAAGGCTTTAGATCACTAGATAGTCTCCTCAGTTTTTATTGCTCCTAAGACTCAAGATGTCCAAAAGCAAATTACCTGTGATACCTTGTAAAACTTACTTATTGGGTTAGTCTTTTGTTTGTTTCCATAACTATGTTGTACTTAGTGCTGTTTTTATAATCTTATGTATATTTTTGTATGTGTGTGTGCGTCCTGTCCTTTTTGGCCTTCAGAAGAACAAGCTACTGAATCATCATCCCTTTATTACTATGGTATCAAAGATTTGGCTACAGTTTTCTTCTACATGCTAGTGGCGATAATTATTCATGCCATAATTCAAGAGTATGTGTTGGATGTAAGTATTCAACCTTAGACATCTATACTTTGTAAAGTACTGGCTTTCCATACTATGATAATCATATATTAAATATATTTTAGAATATATTCTTGATTACTAATGATTGTTTTTATTTTTAGAAAATTAACAGGCGAATGCATTTCTCCAAAACAAAACACAGCAAGTTTAATGAATCTGGTCAGCTTAGTGCATTCTACCTTTTTTCTTGTATTTGGGGCACATTCATTCTAATATCTGTAAGTATGTACTGTGCTTTAATTTTCATTTACATTACATACATAGTATTTGCAGAGTATTTACATTATATACCCAGAACAGAAAATGATGTCCCATTTTTAATGCTCACATGCATTAAAAATGAATCTTAGAAAAATCCCTCTTCTGTTGTTCTTATCTAAGGTTAGGAATTCTGCTATATTGAACTAGTATAAATCAAGTTTCAGCAATAAGTCTTTTAGTTAGTTTTTATAAAACATAAATATTTTAAACTATGTTTAATGTTTCAGAAAGCTTTACTCATTTTTAGTCAGTCTGAATGTTGTTTTTATGTCTTGTAGTCATTTGCAGATATCTCTGTATTAGCAAAATGACTAAGATGTCAGTGATATTTTTAGTAGGTTACATGACTTACAATGTTTCTCATCATTTTATCCTTTAAAAGCAGTCCAGTTATTTTCCAAGCAACTTAAAATGTTGTACAACTTTTAGTTAAAAGCTGTCAAAATGTTTAACTATCATTCTAATTAATGATGGGAGAAGGTAATATGTATTTTATAATTAGTAATAACAAGCCCTTAAATTTATGTGGACTCCAGTTTATGTATTTTTGAGTTTGTCAGGACAAATAATTTTTTTAATGACCATGTTAGAGATAAATAAATAGGCAAAGTAAATTTTCCAGGGTACAGTACTTAATCCTCAAGAGAGACTACACTCAGCCTTTTAATCCAGTGCTTGTTCTATTTTAAATATCCATCTGCTTTGAATATACCTTATAGATATGCATACATTTCATCTTAAAATCTATAATTTTTTTAAAAACAGAATGTTATGTTTCAGTGGGAAAATATTAAATCACTTGAGGTTTTTTTTTTTTTACATCTGCATCAATTCTCAATAGATCTGGTTATATAAAAAAGATTTGGTTAGGATGTTGACATAATCCTATAAAATTTGGCAACACTTTGATTCTCCGTCTCCTGTCAGGTGCTGCATCTTTCCTGAAACCCTTCTGATTACCCAAGACAGAATTCATCTCTCCCATTACTGTTTTTTGGTTATTTTATGTTATTTGCATACATGTATATTTTACTTAACTGGCTTGTGAGAATTTTGAAGGCCAGGAATTACACATATTTGACTTTGTGTCTTGCATAGTGATTTCCACTTTGCTTAAAATAAGCAATTCAAAGCAATTAAAAATAAGACAACTAAAAAGTTTGACTTCATTAAAGCTTTTTGGAGCCTGATATGGAGAATTGTAAATGTACAATACATGTAGTCTAACTTTCTAAGTGTGCATTACACTCATAGGCTAATTTTTTTATCTCTTCTCTTAGGAAAACTACATCTCAGACCCAACTATCTTATGGAGGGCTTATCCGCATGACCTGATGACGTAAGTCATTTTTTGCAGTCTTTTCTTACTTTAGGACCCATGGTCATACCACTTTTAAGCAAATTCATTCTTGTTTTTCTCCTTAGGACCTCAGGCAAATTCATGTAATACGTATGTCTTTGGCAGTCCACTGCCATAAGAAAATTTCTTTGTGCTTTTTTTCATGTTTATTAGCTTGAGAAAACTGAGTTTAACAATAATCTTAATTTAGTACTCTGTTTTCTTCTCCCTCCTTTCCTCTTTTCAGTGCACCATCTTCTCCATACTTTTTTGCTCTTTTTCTTTGCTTCAGTCGCTTTTCACTCCCATTTATCTTTTTATACTATAAGCTTGAAGGTGATGGTAGAAATTTTCTTTTTTATCTTTCTAGCCCCCAAAGTTTCTGTACAATGCTGTAAGAAGCTCAGTGGTTGTAAAGACATTTAGCTGAATTACTCATCCTTCAAGCCCAGCTCTAGTACAACTATTCCTTATTAATTTTCCTTGCTACTTGAGCCTGTATTGTCTTTTGCTTTCCTGAGTTTGTCCTTTTGGTGTATAATATTGTATGTAGTATCTATAAATTGTCTTGACTATTCTATCCTGTCTGCTTTATGTAAGTCTTACATTGTGCCCGTGCCCATCAAGACTCTTACATCTCTTGATAGCAGTAGGAACTATCTCTTTATACTTCATATTCTTCATTGTGCCAAACTGTAGGTGCCCATCACCTAGACAATATGCATTAAATGCACTCTGATGGAAGAATTGGAGAAAAAGATATGAAGAGAATAACATGACCATGCATATCTTTGTTTTAAATCCAGCAATAATACCCACTCTGCTGAGTCATTTTGACTTCTTAATAATTGCATTAATTGAATAAAGTGAGGTTACAAACATCATGTTTATATGGAATGGTATGCCCCCCTCACCTCCCCCAATTATTTCAGATTGGCTTTGTGTTTTCTGTTTCAGACTTCTGGAGGGGAGGGTGAAGGGAAAATAAAGAGAAAGCAGAGGACTGGAGGACTATAATGTAAAGAGGAGACTATCGATTCTAGACTAGATTAAGATATATCTCCTGGCGAACTCTTCTATGCCCTTTTCCTCTCTTTATTCCTGGTTTGCCTCCATTCTATTTGGGGCTCTCTGTGTTCAACCAGGTAGGGTTACCATATTTCCCTAAGAAAAAAAGCCAAGGGAGAGTTGCAATTGGGATTATCCTAATTTCAGGTGCTTGTTGATCTGCACTCCTTTGCTTTTCTCTGAATTTTTCGCCCTTTCTGCTTCCCTTTTGATGAACCTTAAGATCCGTAATTTGATTCCCTCAGGGTCATGTTCCTTATATTTTCATTAGCTAACATGACATACTAATCCGTATTAATTAACTAATAGACAAGGGGCTCTGCTTCCTCCCAGCTAGCTTGTATGTTAACAGGGTTCTACAGATAATGTATTTGCTTTAATAATGTTCTGCTGTTTAATCCAGAGGAATTGACTCATGGTTGGAATATCCTAGGGAGACAGGGGAAGTGGCTGTTGGAGAGTTGTTTAAAGGTACTCAGAGTACTGTAAGGCGACCTGGAATGATAACACAAAGAGCTACTTAGCATGTCTTGGTTTGTTTCCAGTGTTTGTATTTACTTTATTCTTTAAAAATATTATGCTTTACAAGGTTTTTTTTTGCTTTCTTGTGTTGTGCAGATTTCAAATGAAGTTCTTCTACATATCACAGTTGGCTTACTGGTTTCATGCTTTTCCTGAACTCTACTTCCAGAAAACCAAAAAAGTAAGCTGTGATTCTGTAATTTTAAAGACTGGCTTGTCCTTACTTCCTTTTTTTGAAATCTTCCCAAAATTATCTTCCCAAAATCATGTCTCTAACGTTCTCACTCCTTCTCACCTCCACCTGTCCTCCATTATTCTTCCACTACCCCTCTTTCCACAAAGACTAAATATCCTTAGGTACTTCTTGAAAAACCTTAGTCATTATTTTAAGTTAGGATCTTTTATATTTGACATGATAATTGCTTGTCTTAAAATTAGTGGTAATTTTAAAATAAAACTATAATTCAAAAACTTTGAAATGTAGTATTAGTTTCATATTATTGATATTCTTGGTTTCACAAGTGAGAGAGATCAAAAGGATTATTCTGCCATTAACAGTTCCATGTAAAAGTCAGAGAAAAGTTAAGTATTAAAAAAAAAACCATAGTTAAATAGTCACCACTGAGGCTTTTCCTAAAGTGAGTGGGGCATTCGCTTTTTAGCTTGTGGTGTTTATTTGAACAGATAAGTAAACTGCTAAGCATTGCAAGTTCCTTTCTAACATTTTACCCTCAGTACTTCTAAGGTCAGACTTCCATGATAACACAAAGTAAACTTTCTTTCCTTTATTTAACTCTTTCTCCTCTAACACTTGTACCAGGTGTCCCTGTTGTGCTTTTGACTAAAATAAAGCTGCTCACCTATGCTCGGAGGGCTGCTTCCATCTGTGCCCCCCCTTTCCTGATCCCTTTTTCTTTCACTCTCACCTTAGTCTTCAGTCACATGATAGTCCCTAAGTTTATAATTCCAATACATCAGTTCTTTTCCCTGACATGCCTTTCCCTCTGATAAATTAATCAAGCACTTTTCCCTTTTTTGGAGGAGACTAAGTAAAAATCAACATATATGAAATGATACTTGGGTCATGGGGACATGGGTGAATCAAGTTTGGTTGAGTTAACAACTGTTGAAGCTGCATCACAGGTACATGTGGGTTCATTATATTCTATTTGTTGTATATATATTTGCATTTTTCTAATCCCCTTACTTTAAGAAGCTTTCCAAAAAAGAAGTGTAACAACACTTCCAGGGATGTGTTTATCTCTGCCTTCTCAAAAGCCACAAACACTTATTTGTAGGTAATGCAAATAGTTAATTCATGAGTATAGATACTTGACTTAGTATTGTTTTATGTCTGTGTTTTTTTGTGTGCTGTGCATCTGTCATTGATGTTCTCCACTGTGATTAGAAAACAGCATCAAATTAGAGCCCATGCACCATGGCTCAAAATTTCTTTTTTTGTTGATTTTTAGAAAGTAGGATGTTTTTCTAGCTAAATCAGTTGTAAGGATTATGATGGTGATCCATAAGACCTTTGACTTAGAACTGTCTCAAAATAAGATAAAATTTTTAGGCTCACTGTTTTCCAGTAGCCCTGACATATTTACCTAAGTAAGCACCTAATGGGGATCATGGATGTCCTGAGCTGCACTGTCCATAACAGTAGCCACTTGCCACATTTAAATTAATTGAAATTAAGTACAAAGCAGCTTCACTTTCTTGGCCACACTAGCCCTATTGCAAGTGCTCATCAGCCACATGTGGCCACACTGTCACTTCAGACAGCAGAGAACATTTCTGTCATTGCAGAGAGTTTTGTCAGTCAGCATTGCTGAGAATAGCATAGTTTCTTGATGTTTTAGTACTGTGGCTCAAATATTTAAAGCTTTCTTCATGTACCGGTATACATACCGCTGGGTTCTATTATTAATTCATATATCCCCATCTTGTTCATAGACCCTGTAGATAAAAAGAAACATTGTAATTGTTCACTATAGTTTTCCATTCTCTTAACAGTTCCTGCCAGATGGCATTTCTCCAGAAATGCAGTTTAATTTTTGTGGAATAATTTGCATAACTTAGAACTTAAACGGAAACTATTTTTAACTACATATGACTGTCGAAGTAACTGTTTCAAGTAATTAACATAATTTGAAAGTAACAGCTGCATATGTGTTAAACAGTTGCTTAAAATTTACTCTATGAAATTTATTTTTGGAAGAACTCTTTACTGGAAGAAACTAGTACAGTGATTGTTTTGAACCAGTCCTACAGAAAAACAAAAAAAGAAAAGAACACTGTTAGTAGCAGTTCAAGAGGTATGCTAGTCACAAATAACTCAATTTCTTTTAAGGAGAATATTTTAATTACATATGATACGTATGCTTCAATATACATATTTTGTCCATAAGAAGATTCAAAATGTAATTTCATAGCCAACTTGAATATTTGAGGTTTCAGGGAAGTGTGTATGACACAGCCAGGTGTTTTGTTTCTGGTATTCAGTTTATTTAGTTAATAACACGCGTAATTGCATATTATATAAAGTACATTAAATTAGATATTTTTTTCCCCACTCCTACTTCATGAAAGTTATATTCACATTTTTCATATGCAACTTTATTGTATCTGTCATTCATCCCTGGAGCCTCTTGAATCATCTCATCAGTTTTGCCAGAGTATGTCATCTTTACTTCTGTCCTACTGATTCTTCCACTAGACCTCTATAAACATTTAGAAATGACATTGATTGAGTTTTTTGGGGCTAAGTATCTTCTCCAAGCATGTATTTGTTGTTCGAAATAATCAATAGAAATCCTTGTAAAAAGAGCTTTGAAAAGATTTAAGTATTAGATGACTCCATCTGTGGTTTAGGGGAAAAATCTTAGCCTTATATTTGGGCATATATATGATATTCTGTTTAAAGTTTGTTTTTAGTACAATATCTTACTAGTAGTTAAAAGTATTTTCTTATGAAAGTAGCAATTTACTAAAGTATATAGCTGACCTTTTCACAAAAAGATGTTGGATAACAACAAAAACTCACTTGAAGTTACTTATAATTTAGGATTTTTTTTATTTATATCTATATTTATTATATATTTTTATAATAACTCATTTTCATTATATAATTTTTCCTTTCAAGTATTAAAAAAAGTTTGTTAATCTTTAAACAAACAAATAAGCAAAACCTCATTTCTGGCTCTTGGTAGAAAAGGTTTATTTACATAACAAAACCATAGGATGATGTATGAAAATGTCTTTGAGACACCAAAATAATTTTCTCTCTGTTGCTTGTATATTCACCTAGACTCTAGATTGTAGAACAGTGATGAGCTGCTATTGGGTGGCATGCTGACTCCTTAATTGACACCTGTGATTGGCAGGTGCACTGATACCATGAACTCCCTCTAAGAGGGCCAGATTTCAACTAGCCTCCTCTGTTCCCCTTGTGGAAATGAGTAAGCTTAGAGACGGTGGTGCTGGGCAAGGCCTCTGTTGTTGGCCTCAGACATGTAAACACCATGCCAGTGGGGCTGTAACCCCATGAGGGTTGGAGAATGTTGGAGGAGTTTGACCTACATTAGTATTGCTGAAAGCAGCCATTTTAAAAATAAAACCTAGATGAAACTTCTCATTGAAAAAATCTTGCAACTTTTTACCTTTGTATTTTTTAAGTAATACCGAAATGCCTTTAATCTAGGGTGAGTGTTCTCCAGTTCGCCACTATCTCCACCAATCCCTTTGTTAAACTCATCTCCATCACTTATTTTTACTTTTTCTCTGGTTAGGCTTTCAGTATGCAAACATTGCTTTAGAGACACTAGTCAATTTGTGTATATATAGCTGAAGGGAAGTTAGAGATTTTGTTGATACTCTCTCCTTTTGAAAATAATATTTTTAAGTTTTTACTTTAAAAGCTCTTGCTAACTTCCGGGAAGATGGCGGTGTGAGCAGGGTGGCAGAAATCTCCTCCCAACACTATATTTATCTACGAAAACACAGAAAATACATCTATTCCTAAAAGAGAGACGAGAATACACAGGAAAGCGCACAGCGTGCAGCTACACCCGAGAGGACTCGGCACCCCAAGAGGTGGTCTTAAAGAGCCCAGCTGACATACGTGGCAACTATCAGTGACCAAATTATACAGCCATGAAAAGACAGAGGAATATGGTTCAGACCAAAATCAACCAGACAACCCCAGAGAGGGAGTCTGAAGGGATGGAAATGCACAGCCTCCCTGAAAAAGAATTCAGAATAAAAGTCATAACCATGCTGATGGACCTAGAGAGAAATGTGCAAGAGCTGAGGGAGGAAGTGAGGGAACTGAGGAAAGACAATACAGAAATCAGACAAGCGATCGACGGGCTTAACAGCAGAATGGATGAGATGCGAGAGACTGTTAATGGAATAGAAAACAGAGAACAGGAGTACAGAGCAGCTGAGGCAGAGAGAGATAAAAGGATTTCTAGGAATGAAAGAATATTAAGAGAACTGTGTGACCAATCCAAACGGAACAATATTCGCATTATAGGAGTACCAGAGGAAGAAGAGAGAGAAAAAGGGATAGAAAGTGTCTTTGAAGAAATAATTGCTGAAAACTTTCCCTCGCTGGGGAAGGAAGTAGTCTCGCAGTCCACCGAAGCTCATAGATCTCCCAACACAAGGGACCCAAGGAAGACAACACCAAGACACATAATAATTAAGATGGCAAAGATCAAAGATAAAGACAGGGTATTAAAGGCAGCTAGAGAGAGAAAAAAGATCACCTACAAAGGAAAACCTATCAGACTATCATCAGACTTCTCAACAGAAACCTTACAGGCCAGAAGAGAATGGCATGATATATTTAACGTATGAAACAGAAGGGCCTCGAACCAAGAATATTGTATCCAGCACGATTATCATTTAAATATGATGGAGGGATTAAACAATTTCCAGATAAACGAAAGTTAAGAGAGTTTGCCTCTCATAAACCACCACTACAGGATATCTTAAATGGACTGCTCTAGAGGGAAGCACACCTAAGGCTAAAAAGATGTCACCAGAGAAAAAAAAATCATAGCAAAGAAAGCAGACCATCCAAATACCAACTAAAGGCAAAGAATAAAACACCTATTATAGAAAGAATGGAGGAGGAGGAATAAGAAGGGAGAGAAATAAAGAAACATCAGACTGTGTTTACAATAACTTAACAAGAAAGTTAAGTTAGATTGTTAGATAGTAAAGAAGCAACCCTTGAACCCTTGGTAAACGAATCTAAAGCCAGCAATGGCAATAAGTACATACTATCAATAAACCCTAAATGTAAATGGACTGAATGCACCAATCAAAAGACACAGAGTAACAGAATGGATAAAAAAGCAAGACCCATCTATATACTGCCTACAAGAAACTCACCTCAAATCCAAAGATATACACAGACTAAAAGTGAAGGGATGGAAAAAGATATTTCATGCAAACAACAAAGAGAAAAAAGCAGGTGTTGCAGTACTTGTATCAGACAAATAGACTTCAAAACGAAGAAAGTAGCAAGAGATAAAGAAGGACATTACATAATGATAAAGGGTCAGTCCAACAAGAAGATATAACCATTATAAATATATATGCACCCAACACAGGAGCGCCAGCATATGTGAGACAAATACTAACAGAATTAAAGGAGGAAATAGACAGCAATGCATTCATCTTAGGAGACTTCAACACCACTCACTCCAGAGGACAGATCAACCAGACAGAAAATAAGTAAAGACACAGAGGCACTGAACAACACACTAGAACAGATGGACCTAACAGACATCTACAGAACTCTACACCCAAAAGCAACAAGATACACATTCTTCTCAAGTGCACATGGAACATTTTCCAGAATAGACCACATACTAGGCCACAAAAAGAACCTCAGTAATTTCAAAAATATTGAAATCCTCCCAAGCAACTTCTCAGATCACCAAGGTATAAAACTAGAAATAAATTTTAGAAAGAAATCAAAAAGGCTCACAAATACATGGAGACTTAACAACACTCTCCTAATTAATCACTGGGTTAACGACCAAATCAAAACAAATCAAAGAATATATGGAGACTAATGGCAAAAACAACACAAAGCCACAACTTCTGTGGGACGCAGCAAAGGCAGTTCTAAGAGGAAAGTATATTGCAGTCCAGGCCTATTTAAAGAAGGAAGAACACTCCCAAATGAATAGTCAAAGACACAATTACTGAAATTGGAAAAAGAAGAACAAATGAGGCCCAAAGTCACCAGAAGGAGGGACATAATAAAGATCAGAGAAGAAATAAATAAAATTGAGAAGAATAAAACAATAGAAAAAAATCAATGAAACCAAGAGCTGGTTCTTTGAAAAATAAACAAAATAGATAAACCCCTAGCCAGACTCATTAAGAGAAAGAGAATCTACACACATAAACACAATCAGAAATGAGAAAGGAAAAATCACGACGGACCCCACAGAAATACAAAGAATCATAAGAGAATATTATGAGAATCTATATGCTAACAAGCTGGAAAACATAGAAGAAATGGACAACTTCTTAGAAAAATACAACCTTCCAAGACTGACCAAGCAAGAAACAGAAAAACTAAACAGACCAATCACCAGCAACGAAATTGAATTGGTAATCAAAAAACTACCCAAAAACAAAACCCCCGGGCCTGATGGATTCACCTCTGAATTCTACCAGACATATAGAGAAGAAATAACACCGATTCTCCTTAAGCTTTTCCAAAAAATAGAAGAGGAGGGAATACTTCCAAACTCATTCTATGAAGCCAGCATCACTCTAATACCAAAACCGGGCAAAGACCTGACCAAAAAAGAAAATTACAGCCCAATATCCCTGATGAACGTAGATGCAAAAATACTCAACAAAATATTAGCAAATCGAATTCAAAAATACATCAAGAGGATCATACACCATGATCAAGTGGGATTCATCCCAGGGATGCAAGGATGGTACAACATTCGAAAATCCATCAACATCATCCACCACATCAACAAAAGAAGAACAAAAACCACATGATCATCTCCATAGATGCTGAAAAAGCATTTGACAAAATTCAGCATCCATTCCTGATTAAAACTCTCAACAAAATGGGTATAGACGGCAAGTACCTCAACATCATAAAGGCTATATATGACAAACCCACAGCTAACATCATACTTAACGGCGAGACGCTGAAAGCTTTTCATCTAAGATCGGGAACAAGACAGGGATGCCCACTCTCTCCACTGTTATTCAACATAGTACTGGAGGTCCTAGCCACAGCAATCAGACAAAACAAAGACATACAAGGCATCCAGATTGGTAAAGAAGAAGTCAAATTGTCACTATTTGCAGATGACATGATACTGTACATAAAAAACCCTAAAGACTCCATTCCAAAACTACTAGAACTGATATCTGAATTCAGCAAAGTTGCAGGATACAAAATTAACACACAGAAATCTGTTGCTTTCCTATACACTAATGATGAACTAACAGAAAGAGAAATCAGAAAAACAATTCCATTCACAATTGCATCAAAAAGAATAAAATACCTAGGAATAAACCTAACGAAGGAAGTGAAAGACCTGTACTCTGAAAACTACAAGACACTCCTAAGAGAAATTAAAGAGGACACTAACAAATGGAAATGCATCCCATGCTCTTGGCTAGGAAGAATAAATATTGTCAAAATGGCTATACTACCTAAAGCAATCTACAGATTCAATGCAATCCCTATCAAACTACCAACAGCTTTCTTCAATGAACTGGAGCAAATAATTCTAACATTCATATGGAACCACAAAAGACCCCGAATAGCCAAAGCAATTCTGAGAAGGAGGAATAAAACAGGGGGAATTACACTCCCTGACTTCAAGCTCTACTACAAAGCCACAGTAATCAAGACAATTTGGTATTGGCACAAAAACAGACCCACAGACCAGTGAAACAGAATAGAAAATCCAAACATTAACCCAAACATATACAGTCAATTAATATTTGATAAAAGTGCCTTGGATATACAATGGGGAGGTGACAGCCTCTTCAGCAGCTGGTGTTGGAAAAACTGGACAGTCACATGTAAGAGAATGAAACTGGACTACTGTCTAGCCCCATACACAAAGGTAAACTCAAGGTGGATCAAAGACCTGAATGTAAGTCATGAAACCATAAAACACTTAGAAAAAAACATGGGCAAAAATCTCCTGGACATAAACATGAGCAACTTCTTCTTGAACATGTCTCCCCGGGCAAGGGAAACAAAAGCAAAAATGAACAAGTGGGACTATATCAAGCTGAAAAGCTTCTGTACAGCAAAGGACACCATCAGTACAACAAAAAGACATCCTACAGTATGGGAGAATATATTCATAAAAAACGTATCTGATAAAGGGTTGACATCCAAAATATATAAAGAACTCATGCACCTTAACAAACAGAAAGCAAATAATCCAATTAAGAAATGGGCAGAGGATATGAATAGACACTTCTCCAAAGAAGAAATTCAGATGGCCAACAGGCACATGAAAAGATGCTGCACATCGCTAATCATCAGAGAAATGCAGATTAAAACCACAATGAGATATCACCTCACACCAGTGAGGATGGCCAACATCCAAAACACAAACAACAACAAGTGTTGGCGAGGATGTGGAGAAAAGGGAACCCTCCTACCCTGCTGGTGGGACTGCAAATTAGTTCAACCATTGTGGAAAGCAGTATGGAGGTTCCTCAAAAAACTCAAAATAGAAATACCATTTGACCCAGGAATTCCACTCCTAGGAATTTACCCTAAGAATGCAGCAGCCCGATTTGAAAAGGACAGATGCACCCCTATGTTTATTGCAGCACAATTTACAATCACAAGAAATGGAAGCAACCTAAGTGTCCATCAGTAGATGAATGGATAAAGAAGAGGTGGTACATATACACAATGGAATATTATTCAGCCATAAGAAGAAAACAAATCCTACCATTTGCAACAACATGGATGGAGCTAGAGGGTATTATGCTCAGTGAAATAAGCCAAGCCGAAAAAGACAAGTATCAAATGATTTCACTCATATGTGGAGTATAAGAACAAAGAAAAAATACTGAAGGAACAAAACAGCAGCAGACTCACAGAACCCAAGAACGGACTAATAGTTACCAAACGGAAAGGGACTGGGGAAAATGGGCGGGAAGGGAGGGATAAGAGGGAAAAAGGGGCATTACGATTAGCAGATGTAATGTTGGGGGGGCACGGGGAGGGCAGTACAACTCAGAGAAGACAAGTAGTGATTCTATAGCATCTCACTACGCTGATGGACAGTGACTGTAATCGGGTTGGTGGGCGGGACCTGAGGAAGGGTAGTTTAATAATCGTAATATTGCACATATAATTGTAAATTAATGATAAAATAAATTATATTAAAAATAAATAAATAAATAAATAAATAATATATTCAAATAAAACTTTCCTTCTTCTCCAAAAAATAAAAATAAAAATAAAAAATAAAAGCTCTTGCTAAGCATTTGATGGTTGTGAAGACAAGCTGGTAATGGTGTTTTACTCTCCATTATTGACTCAGTTGGTCAACTGTCAGAAAGGCAGGACTAAGATGCGAGTTTGAACCTGAATTTGGAAAGAAGTTCTGGGTTTTTCTTTAGCTAATGGCAAGTACAACCTTGCCTGACCTAACTAGGTTGAGATTTAAAGACAAAAGATACGAGTAATGGAATAGCTTTTGTAATGTAATTTATGATAATGTTTTTAGATTTATCAGAGAGGGTAAAAAGATAGGCAGCTTAGGTTCTTTGGGCATATTTTTAAAACTTATTTGTGTTTCTTCTTTAAATTTAATCTTTTTTTCTAATCATCCTAAGAAATTATACTTCTGTAAAATAGAGATTTTTTAGCAGTTATTCTAGCAAATCAACTTTTTAAATTGACTTAAACAAGTTTTTATGTAATGAAATGAGTTTAGTGAGTAGTATTTTATTTAGTAAATAAAAAACTAAAAAGCTATCATTGTAAGTATTAGGTGTCTCCCTGGTCTGTTTTCCTCTCAGAAATTTGGCATACTGATGAACACATCTGAAGGAAAATGGCAGAATTTCCCATACCTAATCATTTTACATGCCACCTTGCTATAACTTAAAATATTTAAAAATCATGGTTAAAGTTAAAAGTCATTTGTTATATAACTATCTAAAATCATGTATATCAGTGTCATGATACACATACCACACTTGGAAACATATCTTGTATATATAGTGACACCTGTATATCCATAGCATAGTAATAACAACTACAGCGGAGCTGTTCTGAAATGATTGTAAGAGAAGAAAGAGGTCCCCTTGTGATTGAACTTCTTGTTATCTCAGCACCTTTCCCCCTCTCTCTTTTTAGAAGAGGAAATATTTCATTGGAAGTTTGGAAATTATGTGGAGAAGATCTTAAGACAGTTTATTCTCAGAGATATTTCTCTCTGTAATTGGAAGAGCTACTGTAAATTTGGTGGCATTATGTCTTGAGAATTTTCCCCAAATGTCCCAAAACATAGTGCTGTATATAGATTTTTATGTCATAATCCTGTGTGTGTGTGAGAGAGAGAGAGAGAGAAACCTGGAATAAAATTTTCATGAAACAGTGTAGTGTGTGCTGTACACTAGCGTTTTCTATTCTATTATTTCATATTTTAAAAGATGTTAGTGTGAGCCCCTAAAGGATTTCACTATCCTCTAGTAGGTCTTGACTTACATTTTTTTAAAACCAGTGTTTCTAAGATAACCAGGTCACCAGGGACTATGGAAGAAAAAAGAAGCAAAAGTAAAAATCTAGATATTGGCTTACAGGGTTTTAAGAGGAGAAAGAATATGCGATTAGGTGATACCCTAAGACAGAAGATAAAATGTTAACCTTCAATTTTAATGTCTAGCTGACAATGAAAGGGACTAAAATTTAGCATAAACTACTCAAAAGTGTGTGAATACTTTTATTCTATTTATGCTATTTAGGTAAACAAAAGCATCTCAACTGCTATAAACAGCAATTTTAATTTAGGACATTTGGGTTATTAATACTGTTATTTAGTAAATGTTTATTATAAAAAGAACCATAGATCTTAACAGTGAAAGGATTTTTGAGTTTCATCTGTTTCAAGCAAACATATGAATTACTCTTTTTTTTTTCATATCACTCATATTTTACAGGTAATGTAACTGAAGCTGAGAGGCTAAATGACTTGCTAAAGCCATGTAGTTAATTGGGATGAGCAAATGGCATAGGGTGCTAGGGCAGAATAGCCTTTAGGTCTTCTACTTCTCTAATGGTACATTTTTCTCTCTATCACACTGCTCCTAAGGAGCAGAAATGTTTCAGCATGTTTTATTCTATAATGCAATTTTCTGTTTACAGGAAGATATTCCTCGTCAGCTTGTCTACATTGGTCTTTACCTCTTTCACATTGCCGGAGCTTATCTTTTGAAGTGAGTTGGGATTTTTCTTGGATGTATATATGGGTTAGACAAATAGTATGGTAGTATGTCTTAATTGATAATTAATCTTTGCATTTTAAATATGTTCTTTTTAACAGCTTGAATCATCTAGGACTTGTTCTTTTGGTGCTGCATTATTTTGTTGAATTTCTTTTCCACATTTCCCGCCTGTTCTATTTTAGTGATGAAAAGTATCAGAAAGGGTAAGTTGTTGAGCCATTCAGTTTCTTGTCAAAGTCAGTGCATGTGTTGCCAAGGTACATGCTGTGGCAGTTATATTACTCTATAAGCTGTTAGTAGTAGCTTTAATTAAAGTGAAACTTTAGCAGTTCAGATTGGTATTTTCTATAAAATGGAGTCTTTCTTGGAGAAGTATATTGCAACTTGTAATTTTGAAGGCTTTTGGGTTTACTTTTCTTTTATAACTTCCATCTTGTTTAATGCATGTTTTTCTTTTGGAAAAGTAGTAATAGGGAAGTGATTATAGAGGTAATAGTAATAGGCAAGAAGAAAATGAAATAATAGATTGTATAGCCTTAAAGATATTAAAATTTTTGATGGGAAAATTGTACTGAAAACAGAATTGTAGTAGTATGACTTGTAAAAATGTGTAAAGACTTAAAAAAAAGTAAAACTATAACTCTTAAATGGGAATTGGATGTCTGTATTTACAGCACAGCTTTTATTTTCCCCAGACTTTTTCAAAATTACTCTATATACTGCTAGTCTGAGGACCATTAATAGTAGTTATATTAAAAAAGATCAGCTAAACAAAAAGTCAAAACACTTCTTTTCTGGACTTCCTAGAACCTTGAATATGCTAAGTTATGTATCTCCAGGAGCATGATATAATATGTAGCATTTTCCAAACATTTTACTTCAGAATACTTTTGCAGAACAGTAAGAAATGCTGTTCTAATAAACGTTTACTTAATAGGAATTTTATTTCCTATTAGAATCTTTTCTTCACAATTTTATAAATTTGACTTATTTTTCCTACAGGTTTTCTCTGTGGGCAATACTGTTTGTTTTTGGAAGACTTCTGACTCTGATTCTCTCTGTGCTTACTGTTGGCTTTGGCCTTGCAAGAGCAGAGAATCAGAAGCTGGATTTCAGTACTGGGAACTTCAATGTGTTGGCTGTTAGGTATGGTTCACTTAACATTCTTCTCACTTTGTACTACTCTGTGGTATATATTATCAGTTTATGATTAAATCATCTTTTAAAAAATTGGATTATGGGAAAAATTAGGGAAAATATTCATTTGATTTGACTTCATACGCATTGCAGTTTCCTAAATTACTAAAGCACCTACTTAACTTTTGGCATTAATATTAATGGAATAATTATTGACATAACCTGTCAACAAAGTGGGAATTTTACTAATTCACTATGATTTTTTATTTCTTAATATTCTCAGAATTGCTGTTTTGGCATCCATTTGCATTACCCAAGCTTTCATGATGTGGAAGTTCATTAATTTTCAGCTTCGGAGGTGGAGAGAACATTCTGCATTTCAGGCACCAGCTGTAAAGAAGAAACCAACAGTGACTAAAGGCAGGTCTTCTAGGAAAGGAACAGGTTTGTATTCAGTAAGCAGTTAAACATCTGAGGTAGAAACCTTTTTTTTTTAATGTTGGGGTTTTATTTTTAATCTTACTAAGATTTAAAGTCAATAAAATTATATTATACTTTTTAGCAAACTAGAGGCAAAGTAAACTTACCCCATTCTACAGTTTAGTGATTCCCTAGGCTCAGTTATTACCCTCAAAAGCCATCTTCTAAATTTCTCCCTCATGGATGAGCCACTGTCACCCTGTGTATATGGGCAGTTTTGGTGATTAACTAACTTAGAGAGTCTGTTTTTTCAGAGATCTTGTTCATATATTTAAAAGAAAAACTCTTTGTAACCCCTGCCCCTATCTTGGGATAGCTTGATCTGTCATTGCTTCATGTTAGAGCCTGCATCCAACCTCTTCTCTCCTTTTAGCTTTTGACTGAAAACACATTGACATTACAGTAGTATATTTAGTGTTACACTTAGAATTGTAATAGTTCCAGTTCTAAAAATATATCATCTCTGGTTTGCTCTAACTCTTCATATCTGACAGTTTATGTCCTCCAGCCCTCTCCCTGTTCAAGCTTGTCTCAGCAATTCTTGATCCTTTGTGCCTTTAATTTTTTTCAGTAATATTTTTTAAATAACCACTTTGGGGACATAATTCATATACCATAAAGTGCACCTTCAAAGTATACGTTTCAGTGGTTCCTAAGTATATTCACAGAGTTGTGTGAACCACTGTGTAATTCCACAATGTTTCTCTCACCTCAGAAAGAAACCCCCATACCCATTATCAGTCCCATTCCCCCCACCCCCTGCCCTTGGCTATTTTTTGTATCTCTGGATTGGTCTTTTCTGGACATCACATATAATGTGTGATCTTTTGCAGCTAGTTTCTTTCTCTTAGCATGCATTTAAGGTTCATATGTGTTGTAGCATCTTAGCAATACCTTTATTCCTTTTTATAGCTAAACATTCCATTGTGTAGACATACTATATTTTGTTTATCCATTTATTAGTTGATGGACATTTGGGTGGTTTTCACTTTTTGGCTATTATGAATAATGCTGCTGTAAATATTATGTACAAGTTTTTGCTTGAATACTTGTTTTTTGCTCTCGGGTATATACCTAGGAATGGAATTGCTGGGTCATATAGAAACTGTATGTTTAACATTTGGGGAAACTGCTAAACTATTTTCCAAAGTGGCTGCACCATTGTACAATCAGTTGTTTTACATATTGATATCTAGTTGTCCCTTCACCATTTGTTGGAAAGACTAATCCTCTATTGAATTGTCTTGATGCTTTTGTTGAAAATCAGTTGATCAGGAAAGAAAGAATTTACTACTATGCTCAACTCTATTCTGTTAATCTGTATTTCTGTTCATAAGCCAGTACCATACTATTTTGATTATTGTTGCTTTCTAGTAAGTTTTGAAATTAGAAAATGTGAGCCCTCCAGTTTTGTTTCTATTTTTCATGTTTTGGTTATTATGGGTCCCTTGTATTTCCATACGTACTTTAGGATCAGCATGTCAGTTTCTTCAAAAAGACATCTGGGCTTTTGATAGGGATTTATTTTGCATCTGTAGGTTTCTTTGGAGGGTATGAACATGGATGTCTTCCCTTTACTTGGATCTTTTTTCATTTCTTTCAGTTAAATTTTGTAGTTATCAGTGTAGAAGTCTTCCACTTCTGTAAAATTATTCCTCATTATTCTTTTTGATGCTGTTGTAAATAGAATTGTCTTCATAACTTCAATTTTGGATTGTCCATTGCTAGTGCATAGAAATACAATGGATTTTTCCTTAACTGATCTCTATCCTGCAACATTGTTGAACATACTGGTTTTTAAAATTTTATAGTTTAATAGTGGAGTTTTTGTGTATATTCCTTTGCATTTTCAGTATACAGGATCATGTCATCTGCAAAGACAGATAGTTTTACTTCTTCCTGTCTAGTCTGTATGCCTTTTATTTCATATTCTTGCCAAATTGCCCTAGCTAGGACCTCCAGAACCATGATGACTAGAAGTGGTGAGAGCAGACATCCTCATTTTCTTCCTAGTCATAGCAGGAAAGCATCTGGTCTTTCACCATTAAGTATGAAGTTAACCTGTGTGTTTTTCCTAACTGGCCTTTTTCAGGTTGAGAAAGTTCCCTTGTATTCCTAGTTTGTGTTTTTATCATGAAAGGATGTTAGATTTTGTAACTTACTTTTTCTGCATCTACCAAGATTACCAAATGGTTTTTGTCCTTTATTCTATTAATGTCACTTATTATACTGATTTTTGAATGTTAAGCCAACAAAGCGTTCTTGGGATAAATCTCACTTGGTAATGGTACATAATCCTCTTTAGATGTTGCTTGATTTGCTTTGTCTGTATTCACAAAGGATGTTAATGTGAGTTTTTCTAATGTATTGATATTCAAATGTAAAACCAATCTTGCATTCCTGGCATAAAACAAAGTTGATAATAATACATCACTTTTTCTGTATTGGATTTTTCAATATTTTGTTAGGGTTTTTATATTCTGTGTTCGTCTAAAAGACTGGCATGTAATAAGTCGTTGGATTTGTTTTAGTTACTGTGGTATCCTTGTCAGGTTTTCATATCATGGTTTTGCTGGTTTTATAAAAAATAGTGCTGGGCAGTTTTGTCCTTTGTGTAATACCAGCATTATTCTTATTTCAATGTGCGGGGAGAATCTACCAAGGAAGCCATCTAACCTGGAGCCTTCTTTGTGGGAAGGTTTTACCTACAGATTCAAATTGTTTAATAGATAATAGGATTATACATATTTTCTAATTCTTATTGTATCTATTTTGTTAAGTTGTGTTTTTCAAGGAGTTTTTTCATTTCATCTAAATTTGCAAATGTATTGATGTAAAATTATTCATAATATACTCTTACTAATGCCTGTAGAACAGCAGTAATTTCCATTTTTCAATTCTTATATTAATAATTTATACCTTTCTCTTTTTTTCCATCAGCCAGGAGCCAACATTTGTCCTTTTTTTGTCATTGATTTTCTCAGTCATATCATTGATTTCTGTTATTTCCCTTTTCTTGGGTTTAATTTGCTGTTTTGTTATTTGTGGTTTACCTTCTGAAGATGGATCTTGAGATCATTGATTTTCATCCCATCTTGTGAATTACTTGCAATTAAGGGCAAACTTTCCATTTCAGCACTGTTTTAGCTGAATTTCACAAGTTTTGATACGTCTTTTTCATTATCACTTATTTCAGATTATAATTCCAACTGTCATTTCTCCTTTAACCCATAAATTACTTATAAGCACATTGCTCAATTTATGAATATTTGGGCATTTCCTAGTTTTCTTTTTGTTAATGGTGTCTAGCTTAATTCCACTGTGGTTTAAAAAATATACTCTAAATGACTCCGATTCCTTTGAATTCATTGAGACTTTCAGCATGTGTTCAATTTTGGTAAATTTTCCACTTAGACTTCGAAAGGATGTGTATTCCACATTTGTTGCATATTATGATCTGTGTCAGGTCAGATTTATTAATTGTGTT
This sequence comes from Smutsia gigantea, assembly GCA_032199065.1. Lineage (NCBI taxonomy): Eukaryota > Metazoa > Chordata > Mammalia > Pholidota > Manidae > Smutsia > Smutsia gigantea. Next base: position 166,014 of record JAVSCE010011486.1, read on the forward strand.
CAATATTTTGCATCTACTGGTGTGGTGGAAGGAGTTATGCTTGTTTAGTCAGTTACTGCAAAAGATGTTGGCCATTGCCCCTTGTGGCTTATACATTTTTGCTTTAAATATTTTGAAGATGTATTATATGTACATCAAAATTCAGGGTCATTATAAACACTTGTTGGTTTTCACCTTTTTTTTATTGTCCTTTTAAGGAAAAGTTATAGCTATAGTTAAAAACTGTAGAGTTTAAGAGATTCCAAATAAAAATGACTTGGAATAAATTGAGAGAATTAAATATTATTACTATTATTTCTAGATAGTGTATCAGCCTGGGCTTTTCTTTTTTAATTGAAGTATCATTGATATACAATTAAAATCTCTTTAAAATTGTATATCAACACAGTGGTTCAACAGTTACCCGCTCATATTAGTAAATCCTCACCTCCACTAGTGCAGTTACTGTCTGTCAACATAGGAAGATGTTACAGAATCTGTACTGTACTACCATCCCCATGGTCAACTTATATTATGGTTGAGCATTTTTTGTCCCTTTATCCCCCTCATGCTCCACCCATCCACCCCAACACTCCCCCCATTGGTAATCACCAGTCACTTCTCAGTGTCTATACTACTGCTATTTTATTCATTTTGTTTTGTTTTTATATTCTAAAAATAAGTGAAATCATGTGGTATGGTATTTATCTTTTTCAACCTGGCTTATTTCACTGAGCATAATACCCTCTGGATCAATCCATGATGTTGCAAAAGGCAGGGTTTTTTTTTAATGGCTGAATAATATTCCATGTATATGTGTACCACCTCTTTTTGGGGGGGTATAATTACTATACACTTACATAAGCAACATTGTGGTTACTAGATTCCTTCCATTATCAAGTCCCCACCACATACCATATTACAGTCACTGTCCATCAGCATTGTTAAGATGCTACGTTATGTGTGCTAATCGTAATGCCCCTTTTTCCCTTTTTCCCTCCTTTCCCACCCATCCACCCCAGTCCCTTTCCCTTTGGTAACTGTTAGTCCATTCTTGGGTTCTGTGAGTCTGCTGCTGTTTTGTTCCTTCAGTTTTTGCTTTGTTCTTATACTCCACATATGAGTGAAATCATTTGGTAAAAGTCTTTCTCTGCCTGGCTTATTTCACTGAGCATAATACCCTCTAGCTCCATCCATGTTGTCGTAAATGTCTGGATTTGTTTTCTTCTTATGGCTGAATACTACTCCATTGTGTATATGTACCACATCTTCTTCATCCATTCATCTACTGATGGACACTTAGGTTGCTTCCATTTCTTGGCTATTATAAATAGTGCTGCGATAAACACAGGGGTGCATATGTCTTTTTCAAACTGTGCTGCTGCATCCTTAGGGTAAATTCCTAGGAGTGGAATTCCTGGGTCAAATGGTATTTCTATTTTGAGTTTTTGAAGAACCTCCATACTGCTTTCCACAATGGTTGCACTAGTTTACATTCCCACCAGCAGTGTAGGAGGGTTCCCTTTTCTCCACATCCTCGCCAACATTTGTTGTTTGTGTTTTGGATGTTGGCCATCCTTACTGGTGTGAGGTGATATCTCACTGTGGTTTTAATCTGCATTTCTGTGATCATTAACTATATGGAGCATCTTTTCATGTACCTGTTGGTCATCTGAATTTCTTCTTTGGAGAAGTGTCTGTTCAGCTCCTCTGCCAATTTTTAACTGGCTTATTTACTTTTTGTTTGTTGAGGTGCATGAGCTCTTTATGTTTTGGATGTCAACCCTTTATTGGATATGTCATTTATGAATATATTCTCCCATACTGTAGGATGTCTTTTTGTTCTACTGATGGTGTTCTTTGCTGTACAGAAGCTTTTCAGCTTGATATAGTCCCACTTGTTCATTTTTGCTTTTGTTTCCCATGCCCGTGGAAATATGTACATGTACAAGTTGCTCATGTTTATGTCCAAGAGGGTTTTGCCTATGTTTCTTCTAAGAGTTATGGTTTCATGACTTACATTCAGGTCTTTGATCCATTTCGAGTTTTCTTTTGTATATGGAATCAGACAGTAATCCAGTTTCATTCTCTTCCATGTATCTGTCCAGTTTTGCCAACACCAGCTGTTGAAGAAGACACTGTCATTTCCCCATTGTATATCCATGGCTCCTTTATCATATATTAATTGACCATATATTCTTGGGTTAACATCTGGACTCTCTATTCTGTTACACTGGTTTATGGGTCTCTTCTTGTGCAAGTACCAAATTTTCTTCATTACTGTGGCTTTGTAGTAGAGCTTGAAGTTGGGAAGCAATATCCCCCCTGCTTTATTCTTCCTTCTCAGCATTGCGTTGGCTATTCGGGGTATTTTGTGGTTCCATATGAATTTTAGAGCTATTTGTTCCAGTTTGTTGAAGAATGCTGTCTTTATTTTGATAGGGATTGCCTTGAATCTGTAGATTGCTTTAGGTAGAATGGCCATTTTGACAATATTGATTCTTCCTACCCAAGAGCATGGGATGAATTTCCATTTATTAGTGGCCTCCTTAATTTCTCTTAGGAGTGTCTTGTAGTTTTCAGGGTATAGGTCTTTCACTTCCTTGGTTAGGTTTATTCCTAGGTATTTTATTCCTTTTGATGCAATTGTGAATGGAATTGTTTTCCTGATATCTCTCTCTGCTAGTTCATTGTTAGTGTATAGGAATGCAACAATTTCTGTGTATTAATTTTGTATCCTGCAACTTTGCTGAATTCATTATTAGTTCGAGTAGTTTTGGAGTGGAATCTTTAAGGTTTTTTGTGTACAATATCATTTCATCTGCAAACAGGGACAGTTTAACTTGTTACTTACCAATCTGGATGCCTCATTTCTTTGTATTGTCTGATTGCCATGGTTAGGACCTCCAGTACTATGTTGAATAAAACCAGGGAGAGGGGGCATCCTTGTCTTTTTCCGTATCTTAAAGGAACGGCTTTCAGCTTCTCACTGTTAAGTATGATGTTGGCTGTGGGTTTGTCACATATGGCCTTTATTATGTTGAGGTACTTGCCCTCTATACCCATTTTGTTGGGAGTTTTTGTCATGAATGGATGTTGAATTTTATCAAATGCTTTTTCAGCATCTATGGAGATGATCATGTGGTTTGTCCTTTTTATTGATGTGGTGGATGATGTTGATGGATTTTCGTATGTTGTACCATCCTTGCATCCCTGGGATGAATCCCACTTGATCATGGTGTATGATCCTCTTTATGTATTTTTCAATTCAGTTTGCTGATATTTTGTTGAGTATTTTTGCATCTATGTTTATCAGGGATATTGGTCTGTAGTTTTCTTTTTTTGTGGTGTCTTTGCCTGATTTTGGTATTATAGTGATGCTGGCGTCATGGAATGAGTTTGGAAATATTCCCTCCTATTCTTTGGAAAACTTTAAGGAGAATGGTTATTATGTCTTCTCTAAATGTCTGATATAATTCAGCCGTGAATCAATCTGGTCCGGAGTTTTGTTCTTGGGTAGTTTTTTGATTTCTGATTCAATTTTATTGCTGGTAATTTGTCTGTTTAGATTTTCTATTTCTTCCTGGGTCAGTCGTGGAAGGTTGTATTTTTCTAGAAAGTTGTCCATTTCTACTAGGTTATCCAGCTTGTTAGCATATCGATTTTCATAGTATTCTCTAATAATTCCTTGTATTTCTGCGGTGTCTGTCATGATTTTTCCTCTCTCATTTCTGATTCTGTTTATGTGTGTAGAATCTTTTTTTCTTAATAAGTCTGGCTAGGGGTTTATCTATTTTGTTTATTTTCTCAAAGAACCAGCTCTTGGTTTCATTGATTTTTTTCTGTTGTTTTATTCTTCTCAATTTTATTTATTTATTCTCTGATCTTTATTATGTCCCTTCTTCTGCTGACATTGGGCCTCATTTGTTCTTCTTTTTCCAGTTTCAGTAATTGTGAATTTATACTATTCATATGGGATTGTTATTCCTCCTTTAAATAGGCCAGGATTGCTATATACTTTCCTCTTAGAATTGCCTTCGCTGCATGCCACAGAATTTGGGTGTTGTGCTTTTATTTTCATTTGTCTCCATATATTGCTTGATCTCTGGTTTAATTTGGTCATTGATCCACTGATTATTTAGGAGCATGTTGTTAAGCCTCCATGTTTTTGTGAGCCTTTTTGTTTTCTTTGTACAATTTATTTCTAGTTTTGTACCTTTGTGGTCTGAGAAGTTGTTTGGTAGAATTTCAATCTTTTTAAATTTACTGAGGCTCTTTTTGTGGCCTAGTATGTGGTCTGTTCTGGAAAATGATCTGTGTGTACTTGAGAAGAATGTATATCCTGCTGCTTTTGGGTGTAGAGTTCTGTAGATGTCTGTTAGGTCCATCTGCTCTAATGTTTTGGTGAAGGAAGTAGTCTCTCAGACCATGGAAGCCCACAGATCTCCCAACACAAGGGACCCAAGAAGGACAACACCAAGACATATAGTAATTAAAATGCAAAGATCAAAAACAAGGACAGAGTGTTAAAAGCAGCCAGAGAGAGAAAAAAGATCACCTACAAAGAAAAACCCATCCGCTATTATCAGACTTCTCAGCAGAAACCTTACAGGGCAGAAGGGAATGGCATGATATATTCAGTGCAATAAACAGAAGGGCCTTGAACCAAGAATAGTGTATCCACCAAGATTATCATTTAAATTTGAGGACGGATTAAACATTTCCCAGATAATCAAAAGTTGAGGGAATTTACCTCCCACAGACCATCTCTACAATGTATTTTAAAGGGACTGCTCTAGGTAGAAGTATGCCTAAGGCTAAATAGCTGTCACCAGAGAAAATAAAACCACAGCAAAGAAAGTAGACCAACCAAATACTAACTAAAGGCAAAATAAAATCAGCTATCCACAAAATCAGTCAAGGAAAACACAAAGAGTACAGAATAAAACACCTAGCATATAAAGAGTGGAAGAGGAAGAATGAGGAGGGAGAGAAATAAAGAATCATCAGATTGTGTTTATCATAGTGTAATAAGTGTTGTTCAATGCCTCTGAGTCCTTACTTATTTTTTGTCTGGTTGATCTGTCCTTTGGAGTGACTAGTGTGTTGAAGTGTCCTAAAATAAATGCATTGCTTTCTATTTCCCCCTTTAATTCTGTTCGTATTTGTTTCATATATGTCGGTGCTCCTGTGTTGGGTGCATAGATATTTAAAATGGTTATATCCTTTTGTTGGACTGACCCCTTCATCATTATGTAATGTCCTTTTTATGTCTTGTGACTCACTTTGTTTTGAAGTCTATTTTGTCTGATACAAGTACTGCAACTCCTGCTCTTTCCTCCCTATTGTTTGCATGAAGTATCTTTTTCCATCCCTTCACTTTTAGTCTGTGTATATCTTAGGGTTTGAGGTGAGTCTTTTGTAAGCATCATATAGATGGGTCTTGCTTTTTTATCCATTCTGTTACTCTGTGTCTTTTGCTTGGTGCATTCAGACAATTTACATTTAGGGTGATTATCGATAGATATTTACTTATTGCCATTGCACAACAAGGTCAGCTTCTTTACTATCTAATCATCTAATTTAACTCACTTATTACACTATGGTCTACTTTCTTTGTTGTGGTTTTATTTTCTCTGGTGACAGCTATTTAGCCTTAGGCATACTTCCACCTAGTGCAGTCCCTTTAAAATACGTTGTAGAGATGGTTTGTGGGAGGTAAATTCCCTCAACTTGCTTATCTGGGAATTGTTTAATCCTCCCTTCAAATTTAAATGATAATCTTGCTGGATACAGTATGCTTGGTTCAAGGCCCTTCTGTTTTATTGCATTGAATATATCATGCCATTCCCTTCTGCCCTGTAAGGTTTCTTCTGAGAAGTCTGATGATAACGGATGGCCTTTCCTTTGTAGGTGATCTTTTTTCTCTCTCTGGCTGCTTTTAATATTCTGTCCTTGTTTTTGATCTTTGCCATTTTAATTATTGTATGTCTTGGTGTTGTCCTCCTTGTGTTGGGAGATCTATGGGCTTCCATGGTCTGAGAGACTATTTCCTTCCCCAGATTGGGAAAGTCTTCAGCAATTTTTTCTTCAAAGACACTTTCTGTCCCTTTTTCTCTCTCTTCTTGTTCTGGTGCCCCTATAATGCGAATATTGTTTCATTTGGTTTTGTCACACAGTTCTCTTAATATACTTTCATTCCTAGAGATCCTTTATCTCTCTCTGCCTCAGCTTCTCTGTATTCCTGTTCTCTGATTTCTATTCCATTAACAGTTTCTTCCACGTCATCCAGTCTGCTCTTAAATCCTTCCATTATTTGTTTCATTTCTGTTATCTCCCTCCTGAATTCATCCCTTAGCTCTTGAATATGTCTCTGTAGCTCCATCAGCATGCTTATGACTTTTATTTTGAATTCTTTTTCAGGAACATTGGTGAATTCAGTCTCACCAAGCCCTCTCTCTGGTGTTTGAGGGATTTTGGACTGAACAAGGTTCTTCTCTCTTTTCATGGCGATGGGAGTGGTCACTGGTGAGTGGCGCATATGTCAGCTGGGAGAACAAAGTCCCTTCCTTCTTGCTGGTCGCCTTGCCTGTGTCCACTCTCTGTGCCAGTTAACCACAGACAGGGAGCAGTCTCCGGGTTAATGCCCTAAGCTGCTGTGGGCTGGGCAGCCTTCGAGATGGCCTAGGGCACTGGCAGGGGTCACAGGCAAGCGGTGTATGTTTTGCTGCAATAACAGAGTCCCTTTGTGCCTTCCGGACTCTGCACCCTTCTCCACTGTCTGCACTTGTCCACCACACACAGGGAGCAGTCTTTGGGTTAATCCCCTGAGCTAATGTAGGCTGGTTGGCTCTTGCAATGGCCTGTGGCACTCGCGGGGGTCGCAGGCGAGCGGCACATGTTCTGCCATGAGAACAAAGCCCATTTGTGCTTCCTGGACTCTGCGCTGGTCTCTCCTGTCTGTGCTGGTCAACCATGCGCAGGGAGAAGCCTCTGTGCTAAGCTGTGTGGTTGCTATAGTCAGGGCTGCTCCCCTGTTGTTCCGCAGCAGTGACGGGTCAGCTGGTTTGCTTGCAGTGCCGGCAAGGGGGAAGGAACAGCATGCTGCTTATCGTTGCGAGGGGCTTCGGAGCTGCGCTGCCACCCAGGGGATTAGGATCCCTGAAGTTCCTTAAAGTTCTCAGCCTGCTGGGCTGAGTGTGCCAGGACAGTTTTGTCCACCTGTTAAACCCTTGTCCCTTTAAGACTTTTAAAGTGTCTGCTTTTCTTTTGTCCCAGGGCAGCTGGCTGTGGGAACCTGTTCGCAGTCTCAATCTTGGTCCTTCCTTTTCCACTTCTCCAATATCCAGTGCATCATGCAATGTGTGCCTGTGCTTCCAGGGCAGACCATCAGGGCTGGTTATTTAGCAGCTGTCTTGTGCTTCCACTCCCTCCCCACTCTGATTCTTTTCCTCCCGCCAGTGCGCTGGGGTGGGGGAGTGCTCGGGTCCCACTGGGTCATGGCTTTGTATCCTACTCTTTTTCATGAGATGTTGGCTTCTCGCAATGTAGCCTGGCTTGTGTACTGTATCTTCCCGTCACTCTTTTAGGAGTAGTTGTATTCGCTGTATTTTCAAAATATATATGGTTTTGGGAGGAGGTTTCTGCCACCCTACTCATGCCGCCATCTTGAGAATCCTACCACCTCTTTATCCATTCATTTACTAATGGACATTTAGGTTGCTTCCATATCTTGGCTGTTGAAGATAATGCAGCAATAAACATAGGGGTGCATATATCTTTTTGAATCAGGGATTTTGTTTTCTTCAGATAAATTCCTAGAAATGGAATTACTGGCTCATATTGTTTTTCTTTTTCAGGTTTTTTAGGAACCTCCATACTGCTTTCCACAGTGGCTGCACCAATTTACATTTCCTCCAACAGTGTAGGAGGGTTTCCTTTTCTCCACTTCCTCACCAATACTTGTTATTTCTTGTCTTTTGGATGCTGGCCATTCTAACTGGTGTGAGGTGATATCTCATTGTGGCTTTGATTTGCATTTCCATGATTAGCTATGTGGAGCATCTTTTCATGTGCCTGTTGGCCATCTGTATGTCTTCTTCAGAGAAATATCTGCTTAGATTTCTACCCACTTTTTAATGGGGTTACTTGTTCTTTTGGTTTGAGGCATATGAGTTCTTTATATATTTTCGATGTTAGCCCCTCATCAGATAAGTCATTTACAAAAACATTTTCCAGTACTATATAGGTTCCCCTTTTGTTGTGCTGATAGTGTCCTTTGCTATACAGAAGCTTTTTTAATTTGATGTAGTCCCACTTGTTCGTTTTTTGTTTCCCTTGCCCAAGGAGAGGTAGGTGTCCAGAAAAAACTTGTTTATGTTTAAGATATTTTTGCCTGTTTTCTTCTAAGAGTTTTAAGGTTTCATGTCTTACATTCATAAGTCTTTGATCCATTTTAAGTTTACTTTTGTATATGGTGTTAGACAGTAATCCAGTTTCATTCTCTTGCATATAGCTGTTAAGTTTTTCTGGCACTAGTTTTTGAAGAGACTGTCATTTCCCCATTGTATATTCATGGCTCCTTTAACATATATTAATTGACCATATATGTGTGGTTTTATATCTGCGCGCCCTATTCTGTTCCATTGACCTATGGGTCTGTTCTTGTGCCAGTACCATACTGTTGTGATCACTGTAGCTTTATAGTAGAGCTTGAAGTCAGGGAGCATAATCCCCCCAGCTCTGTTCTTCTTTCTCAGGATTGCTTTGGCTATTTGAGGTCTTTTGTGTTCCATATGAATTGTAGAACTATTTGCTCTGGTTAATTGAAAAATGCTTTTGGTATTTTGATAGGGATTGCATTGAATCTAGATTGCTTTAGGCAGGATGGCCATTTTGACAATATTAATTCCTCCTGTCCATGAGCACAGGATGTGTTTCCATTTATTGGTATATTCTTTAATTTCTCTAATGAATGGCTTGTAGTTTTCAGGGTATAGATCTTTCATCTCCTTGGGTAGGTTTATTCCTAGGTATTTTATTCTTTTTGATGCAATTGTGAATAGAATTGTTTTCCTGATTTCTCTTTCTGCTAGTTCATCGTTAGTGTATAGGAATGCAACAGATTTCTGTGTATTAATTTTGTATCCTGAAACTTTGCTAAATCCAGTTATTACTTCTCATGGTTTTTTGGTGGATTCTTTAGGGTTTAGTATGTGTAATATTATGTTATCTGCAAATAATGATAGTTCAACTTCTTCCTTACCAGTTTGGAGGTCTTTTATCTCTTTGAGTTGTCTGATTGCTGTGGCTAGGACCTCCAGTATTGTGTTGAATAAAAGTGGTGAGAGTGGGCATCCTTGTCTTGTTCCTGATCTTAAAGGAAAAACTTTCAGCTTTTCACCATTGAGTATGATATTAGCTCTGGGTTTGTTGTATATGGCCTTTATTATGTTGAGATACATTCCTATTTGGTTGAGTTTTTATAATGAATGGATGTTGAATTTTGTCAAATGCTTTTTCAGCATGTATTGAAATCATCATGTTGTTTTTATCCTTCTTTTTGTTAATGTGTATGATACTGATTGATGTTCGAATATTTTACCATCGTTGCATCCCTGGACTAAATTCCACTTGGTCATGATGGATGATCCTTTTGATAATATTTTTTAGTTTGGTTTATATATTTTGTTGAGAATTTTTGCATCTGTGTTCATCAGGGTTATTGATCTAAAATTTTCCTTTTGTAGTGTCTTTGGTTTTGGTATTAGAGTAACGCTGGCCTCATAGAATGAGGCTGGCAGTATTCTAGTTTGTCTGAATTTACTGTAGTTGCACCAGCTGTTTTTTGGTAAAATGTTAAGGTTTTATATTTTCCTGTATTTTTCTAGTTTAAACTTTTCTTTGTGTTTAAATATAAGTTGTGTCCCTAGTAAGCAGCATATAATTGGGTTTCATTTTTTTCATCTAGTTTGATAATAATTTTTTTTTTTTAGCAGTTAAACTGCAACATGTCAGGATATGATTTTCTTTGTATTCATCCTGCTCTGTGTCCTGTAGAGCTTCATGAATCTTGGTTTGGTTTCTTTGTATTGTTTTTGGAAAAATTCTTGACCATAGGGTATTAAATATTACTTCTATCCCATTCTCTTTCTCCTGCCCTTCTGGGACTCTAGTATATGTGTTAAATCCTTTTACTCTATCCCTTTTCATGCCTTCTGCATTTTCCATTATTTTTTTCCTCTCAATTTCAATCTGAGTAATTATTTCTAGTTCACTTAACTCTCCTGTTGTGCCTTATCTATTAAACTCATTTTATTCAACTTAAATTTTTAGTTACTGTTATTTTCCAGTTCTGGGATTGAAGATACCTGTTCTCTAACAAAATTCTCCATGTTTTAATTTATTTTTATGACTCATTGTTCTTTTAATGATTAGTGACTCCAGATCTGGATCATGTAAGGGTCTACTTCTGTTCTATTTTTTCTTAGTTTTTAGTCATTTGATCTTGTTTTCTGACATGCTTGGTAAGTTTTAATTGAATACTGGGCATTTTGTATAAAAAATGTGTAGAGGCTCTGGATAAATTTGTAAAGGCTCTTCACTGAATATGTGTACATCATTCTATTCCATTGAAGCTGATATGTTTCTAGTTTGCCCTCAGTCCTAAGACATCAACCATTCATAAGGTCTTTCTTCCCTGACAGGCCCTGGATTCAAATTTTTGTCTACCTTTTAAAAGCCTATTCTTTACCTTTACCTTTTAAGAATATTTTTAGAGAGAGAGTTAGTCTGAAATCAGTTTTTTCATCATAGCTTGAAGGCCATAACACACTATTAATCATAAGAGTTATTCTTAACACCAATTTTTTATATCTTGTGAAGAAACCTTTTCCAAAGAAAATGTAATGAAGTAATTTTTTGAGTTTACCATTTTCTATCACTTTTCTGCTTCCTGTAGTAGTTACTTTCCCCTTTTTTTAACTTTTAATGAAATATTATAGACATTTTTAAATTTGCTACTTCTAGTTCATTGTGTTTAACATGTTACCATATTTTCTGATTGGTTAAATAAAACTAGTAGAGATTAAGCACTAGTAAAAAAGTTTCACCTAAGGGCATATGAGTTACATTTTCTTTCTTGAAGGTACCTTTATGTATATACATGGTATAAGTTGCACTTATTTATAAAGGAGAGTGTAACACCGATTCTCTTCTCTTTTCAGAAAATGGTGTAAATGGAACAGTAACTTCAAGTGGAGCAGACTCTCCCCGTAATAGAAAAGAGAAATCTTCATAATTAATTATAATCTGATTAATGTCCCCAAAGAAATCTGCTTTTTACTCTTTCAGCACTAGAAATTTTTTCTGTTCTGAAAATACAGTTTGTGCTCTTTGATTCTCGCTATTTACTGTTTCATGCATTTTTTTAAAGGGCATTTGAGGGAAAGATGATTACTATGAGTGAAAAAAAAAATTTAGCCTAGACTAAGTTACCTGCCTTCAAAATAGTTTAGGGACCACCACCATATTTTATTTTGTTTTTTAATCTTTGAACATTTTTCTAATGATTTGGAGAGAGAACTATTTACAGAAATTCTACATATCAGTGATACAATTTCTTGCTCATCAATTTTTTATATTAGCAAGATGGCCTGTTCCAGCAAGGTCATATTTTTTAAGTTGTCTTTCAGGGTAAAATGGAAATACTATAAAGAACATCAAACTTTAATATGTTTTCAGTGTTCTCTAATTTTTAGGAATTTTTGTAGCCTTTACACCTGGGAAAAAAATTTATAAATTCACTAATTGTGTGCTTTATTTGTAGGTAGTAGTTGTTAGTGTTATATTCCCAATAAAAACACACACTATCAGTTACAGTGTGGAGATTTATCCCCACATATATTGAATCTAAATGTGATATTTACAAAAAGTACTTACGAAGTAAAATCTTGTGTATTTTCAACACTTGTGAACTGGAAATCAGAAAATTAAGTATTTACTATATATAAAGAAAACTATATAGCCCTTTTTGATATGTTTAATAGTGATTCTTAATGGGGCTTGTCATAAGTTTGATGCACAGCATCTTAGAAAAATACTGTTCAACCTGCAAACCCTTTTTAAAAATAATGCCTACTTGATTTATATCTATAAAAAGAATGTCAGGTAATTATATTTGGAAAACATTTAATGCACTAACCTTAAAGAAATTGAAAATTCAGGTGGACAAATAGTCTTACAAAAGACAGTGTTTTATGTTACAACTATAGCTTTGGTCCCATCTTTCATTGAGAAGCATTTATCTGTATAAAACATATTTTTGGATAAATATATATATATATATATATATTTCTATCTCTACAGAAAGGCTCTAAAAAACATTTGAGTAAAATACTTAGTTCCCTTTTCTATGATTATCCTTTAAAATCCTTATAGCTATAGTTGGTTTTTTGTTGTCTCTACAGTATATATATTGCTCCTTTTGGTGTTCACATCCTGTTCCCCATTTCTCACTTTGTCACCAGTTCATGTTTGTGCCATTTTTAGTATAAAAGTTGCAGACCTTTTAGGTCTGCTGTTTATAGTGAGTTGCCATGCTGCTAGAAAGTTGTGCTTTGTTTCCAGCTGTTTACCTCCTTCTTGGAAAAAGTAGTAGCTCTCTGTAGCATCACAGAACTTCAGTGGAACCAAATTTTTGCCATTAGAAGAAACTGGTATTATATTGAACTATACATTGAGGAATCAATCAAAATAAAAATTTTTACTTTCACAAGCTGTATCCTGGACATTTTCTTCATTGGTAGCTTGTTTTTATGCTATTCTAGTATATAATCTCACTAAAACATACCATATTTAAAGAGTAATACGTGATAGTCATTTAGAATAGCCTTCCCAAAAAATGTATTTAGTAAAAAAAGATTATTAGTTTTATATATTAGTTCTGAGGCCTGCTGGTTGGGAAAAACGATTCTTAATAAATTCAGGGAGTATTGTGTTAAACACAGAGTATTTCTTCATTTACTCTGTTTCTTTGTTCTAGGGCTGTTCAATCTGCATGTGCAGATGTGCTCCTGGTGCCCCAAGAATGCTTTTGGGATATTCAGTTTCCCAACTCATTTGACTCTGGAGCCTTCTTTCTATGGAGTTACTTAGGGAACTTGTGTTCTTCAGTATTTGCCCTTGGTTCAGGAAGAAGACAAAAAAAAGCCCTTGGTGTATAGTTAAAACTTTATAAGGCACATATACATACACAAGTAATTACAAATTATAAACCCTAGGCTTCCTCCTCCCAAGTGCTCTGAGAAAAGTGTAATTAGTAGCCTCCAGATCTTCAGAGGATCTCACTGTCACTTGGCCTCAGGTCAAACTTTGAAGCCTCATTGGAAACATGTAGGCTAGAACAAAGACAGCTGTCTTAGATCCATGGAGTGATCTGATCCTAAAACTAGTTGCTTTTCCATTCTGTTGTTTTCTTTCCCTCTATACAATGTCTTCTTGCTATTGCTAGCATTTTAGAAAATGGTTTTGAGTGGTCCAGGTAGACTATAATGGAACAAAAGTATTAACTACATTCCTCTAAAATAAAGTAACAGCACAGTCCTTAAGTTCAGAACTAACCCTGGAGCAAAGCTTATGTAGATGAAATAGATTTTTTTTCTTGTATAGATGTTAGCAATAGCTGTGACATCTAAGGTATTTATAAATGTTTCCAATGAAAAGTAGTTCTGCCTGTGTACATATGGCCAACAATAAGAATTTTTGAGAAATGTCGATACTGATCACTTGTTTGTATCTTCTTAAATAGTGGTTTCATAGTAACCCTGTGAAAAATTCTAGGGTAATGTTTAAACAGATGTTTGTTGCTAAAGTCCACCCTAGGTGTCAAGCAATTCAGTTAAGAAGCATCATTCACTATAAAACTTCTAACAAGACAGATTTGGGAATTTCAAAGTATATTAGCAGGTTTAGATTGAAGAATGAAAGACTAGTAACCCAGGGACCAAGGAGAGTGAGTGGAGCTGGCCTGAGTCTAGTGCTTCAGAAGCCCTGCATATACAGCCCAAATGACAAGAATAGAGGGGCAAGAAAACAAACTCATAAAACTGCTGTGTTAATCTGCTCACTGAGCAGAGCTATTGGTCATTTGCAGAAGGCACACACCACCATGGCTTAGTTCTGTATGGTGAGAACAGCAGACAGCCCAGTATTTACAAAAACAGAACCGTCCTGTGTTTACCTAAGCATGATTTCCTTTACAAAAAGCTGCACTAGGTAGCTATGTGCCACACACTGACCAATGTTATTCACTACCATTCGGGAAAAGACTAACCCAGTTTGTCAAGCTTGAAACTATGTTCAGTGAAGAGATTATTAATATGTTCGCTTAAGAAATCAAGCATGCTGGGTGTTCTGAAATCAGGAAAAATTTTAAGAGCTTTAGGTCCATCACATAATCCATGACTATATGTAACTTTGACCTTAAGTTGGTCAAAGAAAAAACATTTGGGATTAAAGATGGTGGCATGAGAGGTGAGACACAGGATTCCTCCTAAAACCACATATAATACGAAAATATAATTAATACAACTACTGCTGAAAGAGCAACAGGAAAGAGGACTGCGCCAGACTGCATACACATGGAGAAAAAAGCAGACCTCACAGAACAGGGTAACGTACCAAAGCTGTGGCCCAGCAGAACGCAAGCCCTTCCACCACACCAGCTCACTGGAGAGAGGAAGAGAAACAGAGCAGGGAGGGAGTAAAGGCCTGGGACTGCTGAATACCTAACTCCGGAGATCTGCTCTGGGAGCACAAACCTACATTTCATGGTGCTTGCATGATACTCTCATGAGTAGGGGGCTGGAAAACTAAGGCAGAATTCCTGGAAAGACTGAGACTCCAGCTGCTTGTGGAAAGCAGGGACACGTATCCAGCTGCTCTGGGACAAAAGACAGGTGGGCAGTCTGAGAGACTTCCTAACAAGGAAGCCCTTAGCAAGAGGGATGCTGAAGGGGAAAGGATTGCACAGAGTGTACTGCTCAGGAGAGAGGACACGTAGACAAAATTCTCCAGGTGCACTCTGCCCAGCAGGTTGGGAGCTTTCTCATATAGACTCTCATATTTAAGGAGGAAAAAGAAATCTTCCTCCTTAGATGATGTTCACATGCTCCAGCTCCCTGGCTACCTACACAGCTCCAAAGACCCCCGCGTGATACGCAGCCTACTGCACTTTTCTCCCAGCTAGCCCCACCTGGCTCACAAACCGGAAAACCCTACCCTGGCATGAGGCCAGCCGGAGGGAAGCCCTGTCTACAGCAACTAAAAACACAAAGCATAGAGGCTTATACCTGTGTGCTCGGCCCACTGGTACAGGCATTGTAGACAGGCATAGTAGCCGGAAGCAGGAAACACCTCTTTCCTCCCCCCAGGCACCAATACCACTCCCCTCCGACCCCTAACATTGCTTAAGAGGCTGAGCAGCTACAGAGAGTAGAGCTTCTGGGCACTAAAGGGTGCCATATACAAATATGAAATGCCAAAGGAATCTGGTTCAGAGTAAAATTCTTAATACAACTCCTGAGAAAGATTTCAATGACATCAACCTCCTGACTCTTCCTGAAAGGGAGTTCAAAATAAAAATCATTAACATGCTCATGGAGATACGGAAAGATGTTCAAGAACTCAGGAATGAATTCCGGTCGGAGATCCAATCATTGAAGAGCACAATGGATGGTATTAAAAGCAGATTGGATACGGTGGAGGAGACAATAAATGGAATAGAAACTAGAGAAGAGGAATACAAAGAAGATGAGGCACAGAGAGAAAAAAGGATCTCTAAGAATGAAAGAATATTGGACTTCCGGGAAGATGGCGGCGTGAGCAGGGTGGCAGAAATCTCCTCCCAACACTATATTTATCTACGAAAACACAGCAAATACATCTATTCCCAAAAGAGAGACCAGAATACACAGGAAAGCGCACAGCGCGCAGCTACACCCGAGAGGACTCGGCACCCCAAGAGGTGGGTAAGATGCGGAGCCGCGACCAGTCGGGACCCGAGCACTCCCCCACCCCAGCGCACCGGCGGGAGGAGAGGAGTCAGAACTGGGAGGGAGTGGAAGTACATCCCGTGAAGTAGCCAGCCCCGGTGATCTGCACAGGGAGCGCTGACCCACATTGCGCAGTGCAGCGGAGATTGGAGACAGAGGGGCAGGATATGAGTGGGGAACGCGCCAGGCTGCTTGCAGCCGGCTCTGGGAAGGAAAAAAAAAAGCATGCGCTTTCTTCAGCAGTCTTAAAGAGACAGGAGCCCAGCAGAGGAGCAGGATTGCCCGAGCATACTCAGCCCAGCAAGCTGGGAGTCCTGGGGAGTTTCAGACGCTTTAGCTGACAACTGGTGAAGCGTAGCCATACTTACACTTCTCACTGAGATCAACAGCCTCCTAGTCGTTCCCACCCATGCCAGAGTGATAAAGGGCCCTGCGGAGCGGCGTGGCCATGGCTGCATAGTAGTGGGGCACCAGCGCCACCTACAGCATTCCCACAGAATCTGCTCCCGAGGGTGGTTTTTTTTTGTTTTGTTTTGTTATTTGAATTTTTTTTTTCCTTTTTTCTTTCTTTCTTTTTTCTTTTTTCTATTTTTTTCTCTTTTTAAAGTCTTAAAGAGCCCAGCTGACATACGTGGCAACTACCAGTGACCAATTCTATAGCCATGAAAAGACAGAGGAATATGGTTCAGACCAAAATCAACCAGACAACCCCAGAGAGGGAGCCTGAAGGGATGGAAATGCATAACCTTCCTGAACAAGAATTCAGAATAAAAGTCATAACCATGCTGATGGACCTACAGAGAAATGTGCAAGAGCTGAGGGAGGAAGTGAGGGAACTGAGGAAAGACAATACAGAAATCAGACAAGCGATCGAAGGGCTTAACAGCAGAATGGATGAGATGCAAGAGACTGTTAATGGAATAGAAAACAGAGAACAGGAGTACAGAGCAGCTGAGGCAGAGAGAGATGAAAGCATTTCTAGGAATGAAAGAATATTAAGAGAACTGTGTGACCAATCCAAACGGAACAATATTCGCATTATATGAGTACCAGAGGAAGAAGAGAGAGAAAAAGGGATAGAAAGGGTCTTTGAAGAAATAATTGCTGAAAATTTTCCCTCGCTGGGGAAGGAAATTGTCTCGCAGTCCACGGAAGCCCACAGATCTCCCAACACAAGGGACCCAAGGAAGACACCAAGACATAATAATTAAGATGGCAAAGATCAAAGATAAAGACAGGGTATTAAAGGCAGCTAGAGAGAGAAAAAAGATCACCTACAAAGGAAAACCCATCAGACTATCAACAGATTTCTCAAGAGAAACCATACAGGCCAGAAGAGAATGGCATGATATATTTAACGTTATGAAACAGAAAGGCCTCGAACCAAGAATATTGTATCCAGCACGATTATCCTTTAATATGATGGAGGAGGACTTCCGGGAAGATGGCGGTGTGAGCAGGGCGACAGAAATCTCCTCCCAACACTATATTTATCTACGAAAACACAGAAAATACATCTATTCCTAAAAGAGAGATGAGAATACACAGGAAAGCGCACAGCGTGCAGCTACACCCGAGAGGACTCGGCACCCCAAGAGGCGGGTAAGATCCGGAGCCGCGACCCGGCGGGACCCGAGCCCTCCCCCACCCCAGCACACTGGTGGGAGGAGAGGATTCAGAGCCGGGAAGGAGTGGAAGTACACCCCGCGAAGGAGCCAGCCCTGGTGATCTGCGCGGGAAGTGCTGACCCACATTGCGCAGTGCAGCAGAGATTGGAGAGAGAGAGCGGTAGAATCTGAGCAGGGAACGCGCCAGGGTGCTTGCAGCCGGCTCCCGGGAAGGGGAAAAAAAAAGCGCGCGCTTTCTTCAGCGGTCTTAAAGAGACAGGAGCCAAGCGGAGGAGCCGGATCGCCCCAGCACACTCAGCCCAGCAGGCTGGGAGTCCTGGGGAGTTTCAGACGCCTTAGCTGGCGACTGAGGAAGCGTAGCCATACTTAACCCTTCTCACTGAGATCAACAGCCTCCTATTCGTTCCCACCCCTGCCAGAGCGATAAAGGGCCCTGCGGAGCGGCACAGTCACAGCTGTGGAATAGTGGGGCAATAGCGCCACCTGGAGCATTCCCACAGAATCTACGTCCGGTGGGCATTTTTTTGTTTTTTTTGTTTTGTTTTGTTTTTTGTTTTGTTTTTGTTTTTCTTTTCTTTCTTTTTTTCTTTCTTTCTTTTTTCTCTTTTTTTTCTCTTTTTTTTTCTTCTCTTTTTAAAGTCTTAAAGAGCCCAGCTGACATACGTGGCAACTATCAGTGACCAAATTATACAGCCATGAAAAGACAGAGGAATATGGTTCAGACCAAAATCAACCAGACAACCCCAGAGAGGGAGTCTGAAGGGATGGAAATGGACAGCCTCCCTGAAAAAGAATTCAGAATAAAAGTCATAACCATGCTGATGGACCTACAGAGAAATGTGCAAGAGCTGAGGGAGGAAGTGAGGGAACTGAGGAAAGACAATACAGAAATCAGACAAGCGATTGACTGGCTTAACAGCAGAATGGATGAGATGCAAGAGACTGTTAATGGAATAGAAAACAGAGAACAGGAGTACAGAGCAGCTGAGGCAGAGAGAGATAAAAGGATTTCTAGGAATGAAACAATATTAAGAGAACTGTGTGACCAATCCAAACGGAACAATATTCGCATTATAGGAGTACCAGAGGAAGAAGAGAGAGAAAAAGGGATAGAAAGTGTCTTTGAAGAAATAATTGCTGAAAACTTTCCCTCGCTGGGGAAGGAAGTAGTCTCGCAGTCCACCGAAGCTCATTGATCTCCCAACACAAGGGACCCAAGGAAGACAACTCCAAGACACATAATAATTAAGATGGCAAAGATCAAAGATAAAGACAGGGTATTAAAGGCAGCTAGAGAGAGAAAAAAGATCACCTACAAAGGAAAACCCATCAGACTATCATCAGACTTCTCAAGAGAAACCATACAGGCCAGAAGAGAATGGCATGTTATGTTTAACGTTATGAAACAGAAAGGCCTCGAACCAAGAATATTGTATCCAGCACGATTATCCTTTAAATATGATGGAGGGATTAAACAATTTCCAGACAAATGAAAGTTGAGAGAGTTTGCCTCTCATAAACCACCACTACAGGATATCTTAAATGGACTGCTCTAGATGGAAGTACACCTAAGGCTAAAAAGATGTCACCAGAGAAAATAAAATCATAGCAAAGAAAGCAGACCATCCAAATACTAACTAAAGGGAAAGAATAAAACACCTATTATAGAACGAATGGAGAAGGAGGAATAAGAAGTGAGAGAAATAAAGAAACATCAGACTGTGTTTACAATAACTTAACAAGAAAGTTAAGTTAGATTGTTAGATAGTAAAGAAGCAACCCGTGAACCCTTGGTAACCACGAACCTAACCCAGCAATGGCAATAAGTACATACCTATCAATAATCACCCTAAATGTAAATGGACTGATTGCACCAATCAAAAGACACAGAGTAACAGAATGGATAAAAAAGCAAGACCCATCTATATGCTGCCTACAAGAACTCACCTCAAATCCAAAGATATACACAGACTAAAAGTGAAGGGATGGAAAAAGATATTTCATGCAAACAACAAAGAGAAAAAAGGAGGTGTTGCAGTGCTTGTATCAGACAAAATAAACTTCAAAACGAAGAAAGTAGCAAAAGATAAAGAAGGACATTACATAATGATAAAGGGGTCAGTCCAACAAGAAGATATAACCATTATAAATATATATGCACCCAACACAGGAGCGCGAGCATATGTGAGACAAATACTAACAGAATTAAGGGAGGAAATAGATAGCAATGCATTCATCTTAGGAGACTTCAACACACCACTCACTCCAGAGGACAGATCAACCAGACAGAAAATAAGTAAAGACACAGAGGCACTGAGAAACACACTAGAACAGATGGACCTAACAGACATCTACAGAACTCTACACCCAAAAGCAACAGGATACACATTCTTCTCAAGTGCACATGGAACATTTTCCAGAATAGACCACATACTAGGCCACAAAAAGAACCTCAGTAATTTCAAAAATATTGAAATCCGACCAACCAACTTCTCAGATCACCAAGGTATGAAATTAGAAATAAATTTTAGAAATAAATCAAAAAGGCTCACAAATACATGGAGACTTAACAACACTCTCCTAATTAATGAATGGGTTAACGACCAAATCAAAACAGAAATCAAAGAATATATGGAGACTAATGACAACAACAACACAAAGCCACAACCTCTGTGGGACGCAGCAAAGGCAGTTCTAAGAGGAAAGTATATTGCAATTCAGTCCTATTTAAAGAAAGAAGAACATTCCCAAATGAACAGTCTAAAGACACAATTACTGAAATTGGAAAAAGAAGAATAAATGAGGCCCAATGTCACCAGAAGGAGGGACATAATAAAGATTAGAGAAGAAATAAATAAAATTGAGAAGAATAAAACAACAGAAAATATCAATAAAACCAAGAGCTGGTTCTTTGAAAAAATAAACAAAATAGATAAACCCCTAGCCAGACTCATTAAGAGAAAAAGAGAATCTACACACATGAACACAATCAGAAATGAGAAAGGAAAAATCACGACGGACCCCACAGAAATACAAAGAATCATAAGAGAATATTATGAGAATCTATATGCTAACAAGCTGGAAAACATAGAAGAAATGGACAACTTCTTAGAAAAATACAACCTTCCAAGACTGACCAAGCAAGAAACAGAAAAACTAAACAGACCAATCACCAGCGATGAAATCGAACTGGTAATCAAAAAACTACCCAAGAACAAAACCCCTGGCCTGATGGATTCACCTCTGAATTCTACCAAACATATAGAGAAGAAATAACCCCAATTCTCCTTAAAGTTTTCCAAAAATAGAAGAGGAGGGAATACTTCCAAACTCATTCTTTGAAGCCAGCATCACTCTAATACCAAAACAGGGCAAAGACCTGACCAAAACAGAAAATTACAGACCAATATCCCTGATGAACGTAGATGCAAAAATACTCAACAAAATATTAGCAAACCGAATTCAAAAATACATCAAGAGGATCATACACCATGATCAAGCGGGATTCATCCCAGGGATGCAAGGATGGTTCAACACTCGAAAATCCATCAACATCATCCACCACATCAACAAAAAGAAGAACAAAAAACACATGATCATCTCCATAGATGCTGAAAAAGCATTTGACAAAATTCAGCATCCATTCATGATTAAAACTCTCAACAAAATGGGTATAAACGGCAAGTACGTCAACATCATTAAGGCTATATATGACAAACCCACAGCTAACATCATACTTAACGGCGAGACGCTGAAAGCTTTTCATCTGAGATCGGGAACAAGACAGGGATGCCCACTCTCTCCACTGTTATTCAACATAGTACTGGAGGTCCTAGCCACAGCAATCACACAAAACAAAGACATACAAGGCATCCAGATTGGTAAAGAAGAAGTCAAATTGTCACTATTTGCAGATTCCATGATACTGTACATAAAAAACCCTAAAGATACCATTCCAAAACTACTAGAACTAATATCTGAATTCAGCAAAGTTGCAGAATACAAAATTAACACACAGAAATCTGTTGCTTTCCTATACACTAATGATGAACTAACAGAAAGAGAAATCAGAAAAACAATTCCATTCACAATTGCATCAAAAGAATAAAATACCTAGGAATAAACCTAACGAAGGAAGTGAAAGACCTGTACTCTGAAAACTACAAGACACTCCTAAGAGAAATTAAAGAGGACACTAACAAATGGAAATGCATCCCATGCTCTTGGCTAGGAAGAATAAATATTGTCAAAATGGCTATACTACCTAAAGCAATCTACAGATTCAATGCAATCCCTATCAAACTACCAACAGCTTTCTTCAATGAACTGGAAGAAATAATTCTAACATTCATATGGAACCACAAAAGACCCCGAATAGCCAAAGCAATCCTGAGAAGGAGGAATAAAACAGGGGGCATTACACTGCCTGACTTCAAGCTCTACTACAAAGCCACAGTAATCAAGACAATTTGGTATTGGCACAAAAACAGACCCACAGACCAGTGGAACAGAATAGAAAATCCAAACATTAACCCAAACATACAGTCAATTAATATTTGATAAAAGTGCCTTGGATATACAATGGGGAGATGACAGCCTCTTCAGCAGCTGGTGTTGGAAAAACTGGACAGCTACATGTAAGAGAATGAAATTGGACTACTGTCTAGCCCCATACACAAAGGTAAACTCAAGGTGGATCAAAGACTTGAATGTGAGTCATGAAACTATAAAACTTTTAGAAAAAATCATAGGCAAAAATCTCTTGGACATAAACATGGGCAACTTCTTCATGAACATATCTCCCCGGGCAAGGGAAACAAAAGCAAAAATGAACAAGTGGGACTATATCAAGCTGAAAAGCTTCTGTAAAGCAAAGGACACCATCAGTACAACAAAAAGACATCCCACAGTGTGGGAGAATATATTCATAAAAAAGTATCTGATAAAGGGTTGACATCCAAAATATATAAAGAAGTCATGCACCTTAACAAACAAACAGCAAATAATCCAATTAAGAAATGGGCAGAGCACATGAATAGACACTTCTCCAAAGAAGAAATTCAGATGGCCAGCAGGCACATGAAAAGATGCTCCACATCGCTAATCATCAGAGAAATGCAAATTAAAACCACAATGAGATATCACCTCACACCAGTGAGTATGGCCAACATCCATAACAAACAACAACAAATGTTGGCGAGGATGTGGAGAAAAGGGAACCCTCCTATACTGCTGGTGGGAATGCAAATTAGTTCAACCATTGTGGAAAGCAGTATGGAGTTTCCTCAAAAAACTCAAAATAGAAATACCATTTGACCCAGGAATTTCACTCCTAGGAATTTACCCTAAGAATGCAGCAGCCCCGTTTGAAAAGGACAGATGCACCCCTATGTTTATTGCAGCACAATTTACAGTAGCCAAGAAATGGAAGCAACCTAAGTGTCCATCAGTAGATGAATGGATAAAGAAGAAGTGGTACATATACACAATGGATTATTATTCAGCCATAAGAAGAAAACAAATTCTACCATTTGCAACAACATGGATGGAGCTAGAGGGTATTATGCTCAGTGAAATAAGCCAAGCCGAAAAAGACAAGTATCAAATGATTTCACTCATATGTGGAGTTTAAGAACAAAGAAAAAATACTGAAGGAACAAAACAGCAGCGGACTCACGGAACCCAAGAACGGACTAATAGTTACCAAAGGGAAAGGGACTGGGGAAAATGAGCGGGAAGGGAGGGATAAGAGGGAAAAAGGGGCATTACGATTAGCAGATGTAATGTTGGGGGGCAAGGGGAGGGCAGTACAACTCAAAGAAGACAAGTAGTGATTCTATACCATGTCACTACGCTGATGGACAGTGACTGTAATGGGGTTGGTGGGGGGGCCTGATGAAGGGGTACTTTAATAATCATAATATTGCACATGTAATTTTAAATTAATGATAATAAGTTAAATTATATTAAAAAAATAAAAATAAAAATAAAAAGTACCAAAAAAATAATAATAAATAAATATGATTTAGGGATTTAGCAATTTCGAGACAAACGAAAGTTTAGAGAGTTTGCCTCTCATAAACAACCACTACAGGACATCTTAAATGGGCTGCTCTAGAGGGCACCGCTCCTAAGGCTAAAAAGATGTCACCAGAGAAAATAAAATCATAGCAAAGAAAGAAGACCATCCAAATACTAACTAAGGGAAAAGAATAAAACACCTAGTATGTAAAGAATGGAGGAGGAGGAATAAGAAGGGAGGGAAATAAAGAAACATCAGTGTTTACAATTACTTATCAAGAAAGTTAAGTTAGATTGTTAGATAGTTAAGAAGCAACCTTTGAACCTTTGGTAACCACGAATCTAAAGCCAGCAATGGCAATAAGTACATATCTATCAATAATCACCCTAAATGTAAATGGACTGAATGCACCAATCAAAAGACACAGAGTAACAGAATGAATAAAAAAGCAAGACCCATCTATATGCTGCTTACAAGAGACTCACCTCAATTCCAAAGATATACACAGACTAAAAGTGAAGGGATGGAAAAAGATATTTCATACAAACAAGGAGAAAAAAGCAGGTGTTGCAGTACTTGTATGAGACAAAACAGACTTCAAAACGAAGAAAGTAGCAAGAGATAAAGGAGGACATTACATAATGATAAAGGGGTCAGTCCAACAAGAAGATATAACCATTATAAATATATATGCACCCAACACAGGAGTGCCAGCATATGTGAAACAAATACTACCAGAATGAAAGGAGGCAATAGACAGCAATGCATTCACTTTAGGAGACTTCAACACACCACTCACTCCAAAGGAGATCAACCAGACAGAAAATAAGTAAAGACACAGAGGCACTGAACAACACACTAGAACAGATGGACCTAACAGACATCTACAGAACTCTACACCCAAAAGCAACAGGATACACATTCTTCTCAAGTGCACATGGAACATTTTCCAGAATAGACCACATACTAGGCCACAAAAAGAACCTCAGTAATTTCAATAATATTGAAATCCTACCAACCAACTTCTCAGATCACCAAGGTATAAAATTAGAAATAAATTTTAGAAAGAAAGCAAAAAGGCTCACAAATACAAGGAGACTTAACAACACTCTCCTAATTAATCAATGGGTTAATGACCAAATCAAAACAGAAATCAAAGAATATATGGAGACTAATGACAACAACAACACAAAGCCACAACCGCTGTGGGACGCAGCAAAGGCATTTCTAAGAGGAAAGTATATTGCAATCCAGGCCTATTTAAAGAAGGAAGAACATTCCTAAATTAATATTCTAAAGGGACAATTACTGAAATTGGAAAAAGAAGAACAAATGAGGCCCAAAGTCACCAGAAGGAGGGACATAATAAAGATCAGAGAAGAAATAAATAAAATTGAGAAGAATAAAACAATGGAAAAAAATCAATAAAACCAAGAGCTGGTTCTTTGAAAAAATTGACAAAATAGATAAACCCCTCGCCAGACTCATTAAGAGAAAAAGAGAATCTACACACATAAAGAGAAATCAGAAACGAGAAAGGAAAAATCACGACGGTCCCCACAGAAATACAAATATTATAAGAGAATATTATGAGAATCTATATGCTAACAAGCTGAAAAACATAGAGGAAATGGACACCTTCTGAGAAAAATACAACCTTCCAAGCCTGACAAAGCAAGAAACAGAAAAACTAAACATACCAATCACCAGCAACGAAATTGAATAGGTAATCAAAAAACTACCCAAGAACAAAACCCCCGGGCCTGATGGATTCACCTCTGAATTCTACCAGACATATAGAGAAGAAATAACACCCATTCTCCTTAAAGTCTTCCAAATATAGAAGAGGAGGGAATACTTCCAAACTCATTCTTTGAAGCCAGCATCACTCTAATACCAAAACCGGGCAAAGACCTCACCAAAAACGAAAACTACAGACCAATATCCCTGATGAACGTAGATGCAAAAATACTCAAGAAAATATTAGCAAACCGAATTCAAAAATACATCAAGAGAATCATACACCATGATCAAGTGGGTTTCATCCCAGGGATGCAAGGATGGTACAACATTCGAAAATCCATCAACATCATCCACCACATCAACAAAAAGAAGAACAAGAACCACACGATCATCTCCATAGATGCTGAAAAAGCATTTGACAAAATTGAGCATCCATTCCTGATTAAAACTCTCAACAAAATGAGTATAGACCGCAAGTACCTCAACATCATAAAGACTATATATGACAAACCGACAACTAACATCATACTTAACGGCGAGACACTGAAAGCTTTTCATCTAAGATCGGGAACAAGACAGGGATGCCCACTCTCTCCACTGTTATTCAACATAGTACTGGAGGTCCTAGCCACAGCAATCACACAAAACAAAGACATACAAGGCATCCAGATTGGTAAAGAAGAAGTCAAATTGTCACTCTTTGCAGATGACATGATACTGTACATAAAACACCCTAAAGACTCCATTCCAAAACTACTAGAACTAATATCTGAATTCAGCAAAGTTGCAGGATACAAAATTAACACACAGAAATCTTTTGCTTTCCTATACACTAATGATGAACTAAGAGAAAGAGAAATCAGAAAAACAATTCCATTCACAATTGCATCAAAAAGAATAAAATACCTAGGAATAAACCTAACGAAGAACGTGAAAGAACTGTACTCTGAAAACTACAAGACACTCCTAAGAGAAATTAAAGAGGACACTAACAAATGGAAATGCATCCCATGCTCTTGGCTAGGAAGAATAAATATTGTCAAAATGGCTATACTACCTAAAGCAATCTACAGATTCAATGCAATCCCTACCAACTACCAACAACTTTCTTCAATGAACTGGAAGAAATAATTCTAAAATTCATTTGGAACCACAAAAGACCCCGAATAGCCAAAACAATCCTGAGAAGGCGGAATAAAACGGGGAATTATACTCCCTGACTTCAAGCTCTACTACAAAGCCATAGTAATGAAGACAATTTGGTATTGGCACAAAAACAGACCCAGAGACCAGTGGAACAGAATAGAAAATCCAAACATTAACCCAAACATATATAGTCAATTAATATTTGATAATGGAGCCTTGGATATACAGAGGGGAGGTGACAGCCTCTTCAGCAGCTGGTGTTGGAAAAACTGGACAGCTACATGTAAGAGAATGAAACTGGACTACTGTCTAGCCCCATACACAAAGGTAAACTCAAGGTGGATCAAAGACCTGAATGTAAGTCATGAAACCATAAAACTCTTAGAAAAAAACATAGGCAAAAATCTCTTGGACATAAACATGAGCAACGTCTTCATGAACATATCTCCCCGGGCAAGGGAAACAAAAGCAAAAATGAACAAGTGGGACTATATCAAGCTGAAAAGCTTCTGTCCAGCAAAGGACACCATCAGTAGAACAAAAAGGCATCCTACAGTATGGGGGAATATATTCATAAGAAACGTATCTGATAAAGGATTGACATCCAAAATATATAAAGAAGTCATGCACCTTAACAAACAAAAAGCAAATAATCCAATTAAGAAATGGGCAAAGGACACGAATAGACACTCTGTAAAGAAGAAATTCAGATGGCCAACAGGCACATGAAAAGATGTTCCATATCGCTAATCATCAGAGAAATGCAGATTAAAACCACAATGAGATATCACCTCACACCAGTGAGTATGGCCGATATCCAAAACACAAACAACAACAAATGTTGGCGAAGATGTGGAGAAAAGGGAACCCTCCTACACTGCTGGTGGGAATGCAAATGAGTTCAACCATTGTGGAAAGCAGTATGGAGGTTCCTCAAAAAACTCAAAATAGAAATACCATTTGACCCAGGATGTCCACTCCTAGGAATTTACGCTAAAAATGCAGCAGCCCAATTTGAAAAAGACAGATGCACCCCTATGTTTATTGCAGCACTATTTACAATAGCC
The DNA here is from genome assembly GCA_032199065.1 of Smutsia gigantea. Taxonomy (NCBI): domain Eukaryota; kingdom Metazoa; phylum Chordata; class Mammalia; order Pholidota; family Manidae; genus Smutsia; species Smutsia gigantea. Next base: position 193,651 of record JAVSCE010011486.1, read on the forward strand.
AAGAAATGGAAGCAACCTAAGTGTCCATCAGTAGATGAATGGATAAAGAAGATGTGGTACATATACACAATGGAATATTATTCAGCCATAAGAAGAAAACAAATCCTACCATTTGCAACAACATGGATGGTGCTAGAGGGTATTATGCTCAGTGAAATAAGCCTAGCCGAAAAAGGCAAGTATCAAATAATTTCACTCATATGTGGAGTATAAGAACAAAGAAAAAATACTGAAGAAACAAAACAGCAGCAGACTCACAGAACCCAAGAACGGGCTAAGAGTTACCAAAGGGAAAGGCAGTGGGGAGGATGGGTGGGAAGAGAGGGATAAGAGGGAAAAGGGGGCATTACGATTAGCAGACATAATGTTGGGGGGGCACCGGGAGGGCTGTTCAACTCAGAGAAGACAAGTAGCGATTCTATAGCATCTCGGTACGCTGATGGACAGTGACTGTAATGGGGTTGGTGGGGGGGAACTGATCAAGGGGTAGTTTAATAACCATAATATTACACATGTAATTGTAGATTAATGATAATAAAATAAGTTATATTAAAAAAAAAAGACTGAGAAAATATTAAGAGAACTATGTGACCAATCCAAAAGGAAGAATATTCGCATTATAGAGGTACCAGAAGAAGAGAGAGAAAAAGGGATAGAAAGTGTCTTTGAGGAGGTAATTGCTGAAAACTTCCCCAATGTGAGGAAGGAGATAGTCTCTCAAGCCATGGAAGTGCACAGATCTCCCAACACAAGGGACCCAAGGAAGACTATACCAAGACATATAGTAATTAAAATGGCAAAGATCAAGGATAAGGACAGACTATTGAAAGCAGCCATGGAGAGAAATAAGATCACATACAAAGGAAAGCCCATCAGGCTATCAGACTTCTGAACAGAAACCTTACAGGCCAGAAGGGAGTGGCATGATGTATTTAATTCAATGAAGAGGAAGGGCCTTAAACCAAGCTTACTTTATCTGGCAGGATTATCATTTAAATTTGAAGAAGGGATTAAAGGATTCCCAGATAAGAAATAGCTGAGAGAATTTACTTCCCACAAACCATCTCTACAGTGTATTTTGGAGGGACTGCTATAGATGGAAGTGTTCCTATGGTTTAATAGCTGTCTCCAGAGGTAATAAAACCACATTAAAGAAAGTAAAACAGCTAATTACTAAGCAAATGCAAAATTTAATTAACTTTCCACAAAGTCAATCAAGGATACACAAAGAGTTCAGAATACATATATAAAGAATGGAGAAGAAAGAAAAAGGAGGAAGAAAAAAAGAACCTTTAGATTGTGTTTGTAATAGCATATTAAGTGAGTTAAGTTACACTCTTAGATAGTAAGGAAGTTAATGTTGAACCTTTAGTAACCACGAATGTAAACCTTGCAATGGCAATAAGTACATACCTATGGATAATCACCCTAAATGTAAATGGACTGAATGCACCAATCAAAAGACATAGAGTCACTGAATGGATAGAAAAACAAGATCCATCTATATGCTGCCTACAAGAGTCTCACTTTAAACTCAAAGACATACACAGACTAAAAGTGAGGGGATGGAAAAAGATATGTCATGAAACTAATAGGGAGAAAAAGCAGGAGTTGCGGTATTTCTATTAGACAAAATAGACTTCAAAACAAAGTCACGAGACAAAGAAGGACATTACATAATGATAAATGGTCAATCCAACAGGAAGATAAAAACATTATAAATATCTGTGAACCCAACACAGGAGCACCTACATATGTGAAAAAAATACTAACAGAATTAAAAGGAGAAATACAATGCAATGCATTCATTCTAGGAGATTCCACTCACTCTGTAGTACAGATCAAGCAGACAGAAAATAAATAAGGATAACAGAGGTACTGAACAACACTTTAGAACAGATGGACCTAACAGACATCTACAGAACTCTACACCCAAAAGCAGCAGAATACACATTCTCCTCAAGTGCACATGGAACATTTTCAAGAGTAGATCATATACTAGGCCCAAAAAGAGCCTCAGTAAATTCAAAAATATTGAAATTGGACCAACTAGTTTCTCAGACCACAAAGGTATGAAACTAGAAATAAATTACACAAAGAAAATTAAAAATTCCACAAACACATGGGGGCTTCACAACATGCTCCTAAATAACCAATGGATCAATGACTAAATAAAAACAGAGATCAAGCAATATATAGAGATAAATGACAACAATAATTCAACACCATGAAGTTTGTGGGACGCAGCGAAGGCTGTGCTAAGAAGAAAGTATATTGCAATACAGGCCTACCTCAGGAAAGAATAACAATCCCCTAGAAGCAGTCGAAACTCACAATTACTAAAACTAGAAAAAGAAGAACAATGAGGCCCAGAGTCAGTAGAAGGAGGGACATAATTAAGATTAGAGCAGGAATAAATAAAATCGAGAGGGATAAAACAATAGGAAGAATCAGTGAAAGCAAGAGCTGGTTCTTTGAGAAAATAAAATAGATAAACACATGCAATACTTATCAAGAAAAAAAGAGTCTACTCACATAAACAGAATCAGAAATGAGAAAGGAAAAATCACTACAGATACCACAGAAATACAAACAATTATTAGAGAATACTATGAAAAGTTATATGCTAACTGGATAACATAGAAGAAATGGACAGCTTTCTAGAGAAATACAAGCTTTCAAGACAGACCCAGAAAGAAACAGAAAATCTCAACAGACCAATAACCAGCAATGAAATTGAACTGGTAATCAAAAACCTACTTAAGAACAAAACTCCTTGACCGGATGGCTTCACTGCTGAATTTTATCAAACATTTAGTGAAGACCTAATACCCATCCTCCTTAAAGTTTTCCAAAGAGTAGAAGAAAAGGAAATACTCCTAAACTCATTCTATGAGGCTGGCATCACTCTAATACCAAAACCAGGCAAAGATACCGCAAAAAAAGTAAATTACAGACCAATATCCCTGATGAACATAGGTGCAAAAATACTCAACAAAACATTAGCAAACCGAAATAAAAACCCATCAAAAAGACCATCCATCATGATCAAGTAGGATTTATTCCAGGGATGCAAGGATGGTACAACATTCGAAAATTCATCAACATTATCCACCACATCAACAAAAAGGACAAAAACCACATAATCATGTCCATAGATGCAACCCCCAAAAAGCAAATAATCCGATTAAAAAATGGACAGACGATATGGAGAGACAGTTCTCCAAAGAAGAAATTCAGATAACCAACACATGAAAAGATGCTCCACATCACTAATCATCAGGGAAATGCAAATTAAAACCACAAGGAGATACCACCTCACACCAGTAAAGATGGCCACCATCCAAAAGACTAAGAACAACAAATGCTGGTGAGGATGCAGAGAAAGGAGAACCGCCTACACTGCTGGTGGGAATGTAAGCTAGTTCAACCATTGTGGAAAGCAATATGGAGGTTCCTCAAAAAACTAAAAATACAAATACAATTTGACCCCGGAATCCCACTCCTTGGAATTTACCCAAAGAATACAACTTCTCAGATTCAAAAAGCCATTTGCACCCCCCTATGTTTATTGCAGCACTTTTTACAATAGGCAAGATATGGAAGCCACCTAAGTGTCCATCAGTAGATGAATGGATAAAGAAGATGTGGTACATTTACACAGTGGAATACTATTCAGCCATAAGAAAGAAACAAATCCTATCATTTGCAACAACATGGATTGAGTTGGAGGATATTATGGTCAGAGAAATCAGCCATGAAGAGAAAGAGAAGTGCCAAATGATTTCCCTCATTTTTGGAGTATAACAATGAAGCAAAGCTGAAGGAACAACATAGCAGCAGACTCAGAGACTCCAAGAAGGAATTAGTCGTTACCAAAGGGGAAGGATGTGGAGGGGTGGATGGGAGGGTAGGAGAAGGTGATTGAGGGGTATTATGTTTAGTACACATTGTGTGGGGGACCAAGGGGAAGACAGTGTAGCACAGAGAAGGCAAACTGAATCTGTGGCATCTTACTACACTGATGGACAGTGACTGCATTGGGGAATGGTTGGGGACTTCATAATATGGGTAAATGTAGTAACCACATTGTTTTTTCATATGAAACATTCATAAGAATGTATATCAATAATACCTTAATAAAAATAAAAAATAATAATATTGAAAAAAAGAATAGAAAAAACATTTATTTTGAAGATCCAAATTTCAACCAATGCAAGAGAGTTGATTTACATTAATAAGTGCATAGTGGTAAGACTAGCAGACCAGAGTTCAGATATTGATTCCTGCATTGATCAGTTCTGTGTGATCTAATGTCTGTGCCTGAGTTTCCTGAGATAAGTAACCACTTATACCGTACAAGATAGTGAGATATGATAATTGCACATAAATTGTGCATAGCACCATGCCTGATCCTTATTATAGTGTGAGTTGTTAGCTCATAAGGTTGTGACAGTAAAAGAAATAGCTAATAATATTTTTTTTACCAAGGTATCATGGATATACAATCTTATAAAGGTTTTACATGGGCAACACTGTAGTTACTACATTCACCCATATTAAGTCCTCCCACACACCCCATTGCAGTCACTAGTAAAATGCTGTAGAGTCACTACATGTCTTCTCGGTGCTATATTGTCTTCCCTGTGACCACCTACATTATGTGTGCTAATCATAATTCCACTTAATCCCCTTGTTCCTTCCACCCCTCCTACCCTTCCCAACACCTCCACTTTGGTAACCCGCTAGTCCCTTCTTGGAGTCTGTGAGTCTGCTGCTGCTTTGTTCCTTCAGTTTTTGCTTTGTTGTTATACTCCACAAATGAGTGAAATCATTTGGTATTTGTCTTTCTCTGCCTGGCTTATTTCACGGAGCATAATGCCTTCTAGCTCCATCCATGTTGAAAATGGTAGGGTTTGTTTTCTCGTTATGGCTGGATAATATTCCATTGTGCTTATGTACCACATCTTCTTTATCCATTCATGTACTGATGGACACTTAGGTTGCTTTCATATCTTGACTATTGTAAATAGTGCTGCAATAAGCATAGGGGTGCATATGTCTTTTTGAATCAGGGATCCTGTTTTCTTTAAGTTCCTAGGAGTAGAATTCCTGGGTAAAATTGTATTTCTATTTTAGTTTTTTGAGTAACTTCCATATTTCTTTCCACAATGGTTGAATTAATTTACATTCCTACCAACAGTGTAGGAGAGTTCCCCTTTCTCCGCATCCTAGCCAGCATTTGTTGCTCGTCTTTTGGATGTTGTCCATCCTAACTGGTGTGAGGTGGTATCTCATTGTGGTTTTAATTTGTATTTCCCTGATGATTAGTGATATGGAGCATCTTTTCATGTGCCTTTTGGCCATTTGAATTTCTTTGGAGAAGTTTCTGTTCATATCCTCTGCCCATTTTTAATAGGGTTATTTGTTTTCTGAGTGTTGAGGTATGTGAGCTCTTCAGATATTTTGGATGTTTACTCCTTACAGAAAAGTCTTTTACGAATATATTCTCCTATATTGTAAGATGCATTTTCTGCTGATGGTGTCTTTTGCTGTACAGAAGCTTTTTAGTTTGATGGAGGCCCATTTGTTCATTTTTGCTTTTGTTTCCCCTGCCCTAGGAGATGTGTTCAGGAAAAAGTCAATTTTCATATTCAAGAGATTTTTTTGCCTGTGTTTTCTTCTAAGAGTTTTATGGTTTCATGACTTACATTCAGGTCTTTGATCCATTTCGAGTTTACTCTTGTGCATGGAGTTAGAAAATAATCCAGTTTCATGCTCTTATGTGTGGCTGTTCGGTTTTGTCAACACCAGTTGTTGAAGAGGCTGTCACTTCCCCATTTTATGTCCATGCGTCCTTTGTCATATATTAATTGGCCATATGTGTGTGGGTTTATATCTGCACTCTCTATTCTGTTCCTTTGATCTATGGATCTGTTCTTCTGCCAGCACCAAATTGTTTTGATTCCTGTGGCTTTGTAGTAGAGCTTGAAGTTGGGGAGTGTAATTCCCCCAGCTTTATTCTCCTTTCTCAGGTTTGTTTTGTCTATTCAGGGTCTTTTATGGTTCCACATGAATTTTAGAACTATTTGTTCTAGTTTGTTGAAGAATGCTGTTGGTAGTTTGATAGAGATTGCATTGAATCTGTAGATTGCTTTAGGCAGGATGGCCATTTTGCCAATATTAATTCTTCTTATCAATGAGCATGGGATGCATTTGCATTTATTAGTGTCTTCTTTGATTTCTCTCATGAGTGGCTTGTAATTTTCAGGGTATAGGTCTTTCACTTCCTTCATTAGGTTTATTCTTAGGTATCTTATTCTTTTTGATGCAATTGTGAATAGAATTTTTTCCCTAAATTCTCTTTCTGCTACTTCATTCTTAGAGTATAGGAATGCAGCAGATTTCTGTGTATTGATATTGTATCCTGCAACTTTGCTGTATTGAATTATTAGTTCTAGTACATTTTGTTGTGTTCTTTAGGTTTTTTTAGGTAAAATATCATTTCATCTGTAAACAGTGACAGTTTAACTTCTTCCATACCAATATGGATGCCTTTTATTTCTTTGTGTTGTCTGATTCCCATGGCTAGGACCTTCAGTACTGTGTTGAATAAAAGTGCAGAGAATGGGCATCCTTGTCTTGTTCCCAATCTTAGATGAAAAGCTTTCAGCTTTTCGCGGTTAAGTATTATGTTAGTTATGGGATTTTTGTATATGGTCTTTATTATGTTGAGGTACTTGCCCTCTATCCCCATTTGTTGAGAGTTTTTTTATCATGACTGGATGTTGAATTTTGTCAAATGCTTTTTCAGCATCTATTGAGGCAATCATGTGATTTTTTTTTGTCTTTTTCTTGATGTGGTGTATGTTGATTGATGTATTAATATTGCAGCATCCCTGCGTCACTGGAATAAATCTTGGATGATGTATTTTTTTCCATTTTTTAAATTAATGTATCATTGTTATACACTCTTATAAAGGTTTCACATGAAAAAACAATGTGGTTACTTCATTTACCCATATTATCAAGTCCACACCCATACCCCAATGCAGTCACTGTCCATCAGTGTAGTAAGATGCCACAGATTCACTGTTTGCCTTCTCTGTGCTACACTGTTTCCCCGTGGTTGCCCACAAAATGTGTACTAAACATAATGCCCCTCAATCCCCTTCTCCTTCCCTGCCCACCTGCCCTCCCTCACCCCTCCCCTTTGGTAACCACTAGTTCCTTCTTGGAGGCTCTGACTCTGCTACTATTTTGTTCCTTCAGTTTCGATTCGTTGTTATACTCCACAAATGAGGGAAATCATTTGGCACTTCTCTTTCTCTGCCTGAGTTATTTCATCGAGTATATCTTTCAGCTCCATCTATGTTGTCACAAATGGCAGGATTTTTTCCTTCTTATGGCTGAATAGTGTTCCATTGTGTATACATCCCACGTCTTCTTTATCCATTCATCTACTGATGGACACTTAGGTGGCTTCCATATCTTGGCTATTGTAAAAAGTACTGCAATAAACATAGGGGTGCATATGTCTTTTTGAATCTGAGAAGTTGTATTCTTTGGGTAAATTCCAAGGAGTGGGATTCCCGGGTCAAATGATATTTGTATTTTTAGTTTTTTGAGGAACCTCCATATTGCTTTCCACAATGGTTGAACCAGCATACATTCTCACCAGCAGTGTAGGAGGGTTCCCTTTTCTCCACAACCTCACCACCATTTGTTGTTCTTAGTCTTTTGGATGGTGGCCATCCTTACTGGTGTGAGGTGATATCTCATTGTGGTTTTAATTTGCATTTCCCTGATGATTAGTGATGTGGAGCATCTTTTCATGTGTCTGTTGGCCATCTGAAATTTTTCTTGGGAAAACTGTCTCTTCATATCCTCTGACCATTTTCAATCAAGTTATTTGCTTTTTGGGTGTTGAGGCATGTAAGTACTTTATATATTTTGGATGTTAACCCCTTGTTGGATATGTCATTTACAAATAAATTCTCCCATACTGTAGGATGCCTTTTTGTTCTGTTGATGGTGTCCTTTGCCGTACAGAAACTTTTTAGTTTAATGTAGTCCCATTAATTCATTTTTGCTTTTTTTTCTCTTGCTCGAGGAGATGTGTTCAGGAAGAAGTCACTCATGCTTATATTCAGGAGATTTTTCCCTATGTTTTCTTCTAAGAGTTTTATGGTTTAATGACTTACATTCAGGTCCTTGGTCCATTTTGAGTTTACTTTTGTGTATGGGGTTAAGCAATAATCCAGTTTCATTCTCTTGCATGTAGCTGTCCAGTTTTGCCAACACAAGTTGAAGAGGCTGTCATTTCCCCATTGTATGTCTATGGACCTTTATCATATATTAATTGACCATATATGCTTGGGTTTATATCCGGGCTCTCTAGTCTGTTCCATTGGTTTATGTGTCTGTTGCTCTGCAAGTACCAAATTGTTTTGATTGCTGTGGCTTTGTAGTAGAGCACTAAGTCGGGAGCGTAATTCCCCCAGCTTTATTTTTACGTCTCAGGATTGCTTTGGCTATTCTGTGTCTTTTGTGGTTTCATATGAATTTTAGAATGATTTTCTCTAGTTCGTTGAAGAATGCTGTTGGTATTTTGATAGGAATTGCATTGAATGTGTAGATGGCTTTGGGCTGGATGGCCATTTTGACAATATTGATTCTTCCTATCCATGAGCATGGGATGTTTTTCCATTTATTGGTATCTTCTTTAATTTCTCTCATGAATGTCTTGTAATTTTCAGAGTATAGGTCTTTCACTTCCTTTTTTAGGTTTATTCCTAGATATTTTATTCTTTTTGATGCAGCTGTGAATGGAATTGTTTTCCTGAGTTCTCTCTCTGCTAATTCATTGTTAGTGTATAGGAGTGCCACAGATTTCTGCATATTAATTTTGTATCCCACAATTTTGCTGAATTCAGATATTAGATCTAGTCGTTCTGGAGTGGATTCTTCAGGGTTCTTATGTACAATGCCATGTCATCTGCAAACAGGGACGGTTTGACTTCTTCCTTGCCAATCTGGATGCCTTTTATTTCTTTGGGTTTTCTGATTGCTGTGGCTAGGACCTCCAGTACTATGTTGAATAGAAGTGGGGAGAGTGGGCATCCTTGTCTTTTTCCCAATATTAAAGGAAAAACTATCACCTTCCCGCTGTTAAGCATAATGTTGGCTGTGGGTTTGTCATATATAGCCTTTATTATGTTGAGGTACATGCCCTCTATACCCATTTTGTTGACAGTTTTAATCAGGATGGATGTTGAATTTTGTCAAATGTTTTTTCAGCATCTATGGAGATGATCATGTGGTTTTTGTACTTTTTGTTGTTGTGGTGGATGGTGTTGATGGATTTTCGAATGTTGTATCATCCTTGCATCCCTGGAATAAATCGTACTTGATCATGATGGATGATCCTTTTGATGTATTTTTTAATTTGGCTTGCTAATATTTTCTTGAGTATTTTTGCGTCTATGTTCATCAGGGATATTGGTCTGTAAATTTCTTTTTTGGTGAGGTCTTTGCCAGGTTTTGGTATTAGAGTGATGCTGGCCTCATAGAATGAGTTTGGAAGTATTCCCTCTTCTTCTACTCCTTGGAAACCTTTAAGGAGGATGGGTATTAGGTCTTCACTAAATGTTTGATAAAATTCAGCAGTGAAGCCATCTGGCCCAGGCGTTTTGTTCTTAGGTAGGTTTTTGATTACCAGTTCAATTTCGTTGCTGATAATTGGTCTGTTGAGATTTTCTGTTTCTTTCTGGGTCAGCCTTGGAAGGTTGTATTTTTCTAGAAAATTGTCCCTTTCTTCTAGGTTATTCTGTTTGTTAGCGTTTAATTTTTCATAGTATTCTCTCATAATTCTTTGTATATCTGTGGTGTCCGTAGTGATATTTCCTTTCTCATTTCTGATTCTGTTTATTTGGGTAGACTCTTTTTTTCTTGATAAGTCTGGCTAGTGTGTTGTCTATTTTGTTAATTTTCTCAAAGAACCAGCTCTTGCTTTCATTGATTCTTTCTATTGTTTTATTCTTCTCGATTTTATTTATTTCTGCTCTAATCTTTATTATGTCCTCCCTTCTACTGGCTTTGGGTGTCATTTGTTCTTCTTTTTCTAGTTTCGTTAATTATGAGTTTAGAGTACTCCTTTGGGATTTTTCTTTCCTGGGGTAAGCCTGTATTGCAATATACTTTCCTCATAGCATGGCCTTCACTGTGTCCCACAGATTTTGCAGTGTTCGATTATTGTTCTCCTTTGTCTCCATATATTGCTTGGTCTCTGTTTTTATTTGGTCATTGATCCATTGGTTATTTAGGAGCATGTTGTGAAGCCTCAATGTGTTTGTGGAATTTTTCATTTTCTTTGCATAATTCATTTCTAGTTTCATAACTTTGTGGTTTGAGAAGCTAGTTGGTACAATTTCAATGTTTTTGAATTTACTGAGGCTGTTTTTGTGGCCTAGTATATGATCTATTCTTGAAAATGTTCCATGTGCACTTGAGAAGAATGTGTATTCTGCTGCTTTTGGGTGTAGAGTTCTGTAGATGTCTGTTAGGTCCATCTGTTCTAATGTGTTGTTCTGTGCCTCTGTCTCCTTATTTATTTTTTGTCTGGTTGATCTGTCCTTCAGAGTGAGTGGTGTGTTGAAGTCTCCTAGAATGAATACATGGCATTCTATTTCCCCTTTTAATTCTGCTAGTTTTTTTTTCACATATATAAGCGTTCTGTGTTGGGAGCATAGATATTTATAATGGTTATATATTTTGTTAGATTGACCCTTTTATCATAATGAATGTCCTTTTTTGTCTCTTGTGACTTTCTTTATTTTGTCTATTTTGTCTGATAGAGGTACCACAACTCCTGCTTTTTTCTCCCTATTAGTTGCATGACATACCTTTTTCCATCCCTTCAATTTTAGTCTGTGTATGTCTTTGAGTTTAAAGTGAGTCTCTTGTAGGCAGCATATAGATGGGTCTTGTTTTTTTTTCCATTCATTCAGTGACTCTTTGTCTTTTGATTGATGCATTCCATACATTTACATTTAGGGTGATTGATTATGGATATGTATGTACTAATTGGCATTGCAGGCTTTAGATTCGTGGTTACCAAAGGTTCAAGGTTAACTTCCTTACTGTCTATGAGTCTAACTTAACTCACTTAATATGCTATTACAGACACAATCTAAAGGTTCTTTTTTTCTCCTCCTTTTTCTTTCTCTACCATTGTTTTTATATTATTCTGTTCTGTTTGTCTATCCCTTGACTGACTTTGTGGATAGTTAATTTAATTTTGCATTTGTTTAGTAATTAACTGTTCTACTTTCTTTACTGTGGTTTTATTACCTCTGGTAACAGCTATTAAACCATAGAAACACTTCCATCTATAACAGCCCCTCCAAAATACACTGTAGACATTGTTTGTTGGAGGTAAATTCTCTCAGCCTTTTCTTATCTGGGAATCCTTTAATCCCTCCTTCAAATTTAAATGATAATCCTGCCAGAAAATGTAATCTTGGTTCAAGGCCCTTCTGCTTCATTGCATTAAATATATCATGCCACTCCCTTCTGCCCTGTAAGATTTTTGTTGAGAAGCCTGATGATAGCGTGATGGGCTTTCCTTTGTATGTGATCTTATTTCTCTCTATGGCTGCTTTTAATTCTCTTTATCCTTGAAATTTGCCATTTTAATTACTATATGTCTTGGTGTTGTCTTCTTTGGGTCCCTTGTGTTGGGAGATCTGTGCACCTCCATGGCTTGAGAGACTATCTCCTTTCCCAGATTGGGGAAGTTTTCAGCAATTACCTCCTCAAAGACACTTTCTATCCCTTTTTCTCTCTCTTCTTCTGGTACCCCTATAATGCAAATATTGTTCCGTTTGAATTGGTCACACAGCTCTCTTAATATTCTTTCATTCTTAGAGGTCCTTTTTTCTCTCTATGCCTCAGCTTCCTTGTATTCCTCTTCTCTAGTTTCATTTATCGTCTCCTCCACCATATCCAGTCTGGTTTTAATACCGTCCATTGTTCTCTTCAGTGATTTTATCTCCGACTGGAGTTCATTCCTGAGGTCTTGAATATCTTTCTGTACCTCCATGAGCATGTTAATGATTTTTATTTTGAACTCCCTTTCAGGGAGAATCATGAGGTCCATATAATTTAAATCTTTCTCAGGAGTTGTGTTAATAATTTTACTCTGAACCAGATTCCTTTGGCATTTCATATTTGCATGTGGCGCCCTCTAGTGCCCAGAAGCTCTACTCTCTGGAGCTGCTCAACCCCTGAAGCAATGTCCGGAGTTGCAAGGGAGTGATATTGGTGCCTGTTGGGAGGAAAGAAGTGTTTCCTGCTTCCCGGCTACTATGCCTGTCTACAATGCCTGAACCAGTGGGCCGAGCACACAGGTGTAGGCCTCTATGCTTTGCGTTTGTAGTTTTACTAGACAGATCTTTCCTCTGGGTGCCTAACACCAGGGAAGGGTTTGCGGGTTTGCAAGCCAGGTGCAGCTCGCCAGGAGAAAGGCACAGTAGGCTGCCTATCACAGAGAGGGTTCTTGGAGCTGTGTAAGCAGCCAGGGAGCTGGACCACCTGAAGATCATGATAGCTCCCAACCTGCTGGGCAGAGTGCACCCGGACAATTTTGTCTGCCTGTCCTTTCTCCTGAGCAGTAAGCTCTGTGCAATCCTTGCCCCTTTAGCAGCCCTCTTGCTAATGGCTTCCTTGTTAGGAAGACTCTCAGACTGCCTGCCTTTCTTTTGTCCCAGAGCAGCCAGATATGGATCTCTGCCTTCCACAAGCAGCTGGACTCTCAGTCTCTCCAGGAATTCTGCCTGTCTTAGCTTTCTAACCCCCTAATCATGAGAGTATCATGCCAGCACCATGAAATGTAGGTTTGTGCTCCCAGAGCAGATCTTGAGTTAGGTTTTTAGCAGTCCCAGGTCTCCACTCCCTCCCTGCTGCATTTCTCTTCCTCCCACCAGTGATCTGGGTTGGGGGAAGGGCTTGGGTCCTGCCGGGCCACAGCTTTAGTATGTTACCCTCTTCCGGAAAGTCTGCTCTTGTCTCCAGGTATATTCAGTCTGCCTCAGTCCTCTTTCCTGTTGCTCTTTCAGGAGTAGTTGTATCTGTTATATTTTTGTATTCAATGCAATTTTAGGAGGAAGCCTCTGTGTCATCTGTCACTCCACCATCTTTGATCCTCTCTCCAATGGATGATCTTTTGTTATATTTTTGAATTTGGGTGCTAATATTTTGTTGAAGATTTTTGCATCTATGTTCATCGGGGATATTGGTCTGTAATTTTCTTTTTCTGTGGTGTCTTCACCTGGTTTTGGTATTAGAGTGATGCTGGCTTCATAGAATGAGTTTGGAAGTATTCCCTCCTCTTCTACTTTTTGGAAAACGTTGAGGAGGATGGGTATTATGTCTTCTCTAAATATCTGATAAAATTCAGCAGTGAAAAACAACAACAAATGTTGGCAAGGATGTGGAGAAAAGGGAACCCTCCTATACTGCTGGTGGGAATACAAATTAGTTTAACCATTGTGGAAAGCAGTATGGAGGTTCCGCAAAAAACTCAAAATAGAAATACCATTTGACCCAGGAATTCCACTCCTAGGAATTTACCCTAAGACTGCAGCAGCCCAATTTGAAAAAGACATATGTACCCCTATGTTTATCATAGCACTATTTACAATAGCCAAGAAATGGAAACAACCTAAGTGTCCATCAGTAGATGAATGGCTAAAGAAGATGTGGTACAAATACACAATGGAATATTATTCAGCCATAAGAAGAAAACAAATCCTACCATTTGCAACAACATGGATGGAGCTAGAGGGTATTATACTCAGTGAAATAAGCCAAGCCGAAAAAGACAAGTATCAAATGATTTCACTCGTAAGTGGAGTATAAGAACAAAGAAAAAAACCTGAAGGAACAAAACAGCAGCAGACTCACAGAACCCAAGAACGGACTAATAGTTATCAAAGTGAAAGGGACTGGGGAGGATGGGTGGTGGAGGGATAAGAGGGGAAAAAGGGCATTACGATTAGCAGACGTAATGTTGGGGGGGCACGGGGAGGGCAGTACAACCCAGAGAAGACAAGTAGTGACTCTATAGCATCTCAGTAGGCTGATGGACAGTGACTGTAATGGGGTTGGTGGGGGGGACCTGATGAAGGGGTAGTTTAGTAATCATAATATTGCACATGTAATTGTATATTAATGATACCAAAATAAATTATAAATTATAATTTTTTTCTGTGGTATCCTTAGTGATTTTTCTTTTCTCGTTTCTGATTCTGTTTATGTGTGTAGACTCTTTTTTTCTTGAGAAGTCTGGCTAGGGATTTATCTATTTTGTTTATTTTCTCAAGAACCAGCACTTGCTTTCATTGATTCTTTCTGTTTTATTCTCAGTTTTATTTATTTCTACTCTGATCTTTATTATGTCCCTCCTTCTATTGACTTTGGGCCTCATTTGTTCTTCTTTTTCTGTTTCATTAATTGTGAGTTTAGACTGTTCATTTGGGATTCTTCTTTCTTGATGTAAGCCTGTATTGCTGTATATCTTCCTTTTATCACAGCCTTCACTCTGTTCCAGGTTTTGAGTTGTTGAGTTGTTTTTTCATTTGTCTCCATGTATTGTTTGATCTCTGTTTTAATTTGGTCATTGATCCATTGATTATTTAGGAACATGTTGTTAAGCCTCCATATGTTTGTGGGCCTTTTTGTTTTCTTTGCATAATTTATTTCTAGCTGTATAACTGTGGCCTGAGAAGCTGCTTGGCACAATTTCCATTTTTTAAAAATTTTACTTAGGCTCTATTTGTGGCCTAGTGTATGATCTATTCTGGAGAACATTCCATGTGCACTTGAGAAGAATGTGTATCCTCCTGCTTTTGGATGGAGTGTTCTGTAGATGTCTCTAAGGTCCATCTGTTCTAATATGTTGTTCAGTGCCTCTGTCTCCTTACTTATTTTCTGTCTGGTTGATCTGTCTTTTGGAGTGAGTGCTAATAATATTAAGTAATTTTCGTCATTAATATTTCCCATGTAAGATCCGTTATACTAGCTACTGAGCCCTCATACTCTCCAGTGGAAGCACAGTGTTCCATGACTGCTGCCCTTGTGCTGATGGGCCAGTAAAGTTGCATGAGATGTTCAAGTCAACATTGTAGCTGTTTAATTGTTGAAAGATTTTACAGGCATACTTACCCAGCATGAAAGTTCATATATCAAACATCCAAGTCTGCACTGACTCATTTACATTTATGTGGCATGATAATTATAAAAGAAAATAGCATGTACAGTTACTAAAGAATTTTAGAACAATCATATACCAATGGTTTTATGAAACCCTAGTTTCATTGAGACTAGGGGTTGTCTTATCTTCTAATGGGAAGAATCAAACTCCATTAGGTAAATGAGAATATTTACCTGGGACAAGAAAAGGGTATATTAAAAGACAATGTTTACCAAGTAATCTGAAGTGATAGCATAAAATGCCTGAAATTACAGTTCTGCAAGTGGACTGGAAGGCCTGGTTGTGGCAGTGTGTGTGGGATATACACTTCAGTGTGGATAATGCATGAAACAGACTCAAATCTGAAGACTAAGGTCGTTACTCTGTTGAATACTTGCTGATTGAATTCTGGACTAATCCTTTTTTCTTTCATCAAATATGAGAAACTATAATAAAGTTCCAATGAGAACAATTAGAGATTAATTTTTAATGCAATTTTACCAAACTAGGTTACTAAGGGCCTTCTGACCAATTAGCATGGTCCTTTTCTCTTGGTGATTTCATGCTCAACAAATAAAGCAGACAGATTATTTATAATTTAGGTCAGAAAGGGAAAATATACTGCATATACTAAGTATGTGAACAATGAAAAATCATGTGTGGTTTTTAAAAATTGAATTCCTTTCTGTAAGATTAGGGCTTTAAAGACCATCAGGAATAAGACTGGTATTTTACCTAAATCCTTACACAAACCTTTGAAAAATGTATAAGGAAATATCCAAGGCTCGGTTCAACTTTATCTTTAAAGAGAACTGCCATAAACTTACTATTAGCAGTCCTTCTCAGTGAAAAGAAAACCCCAATTCAAACTTAGAAGTTATTCCTCTCTTGGTATTATGGCATGGTGGATCAATTCTGTCTCAGTGCAGAAATAGTGACACAGAGGAATGAGATGGGAATGAAGAGGTAACCAACCATTTAGCCAAAGAAATCTCTCTTTGAGGTAAGAGAAATTTCCAGTGATTTTCATTGAAATTTATAAAGTACATCTCTAAATATTGGCCATTATCCAGAAACCACAGGCTTATCTTAAGTATTCTTCTATTACATGGCATCTGAATTTTCATGGCCTGTTGTTTTTGTTTTAATGAAAAATGAAACAATAAAAATTTTAAAAAGCAAAGCCACCTTGTCGCATGTAGCTTCAGGTGTAAGTAATCACTGCTTTCCTTTTTTTACTGTATTTTGATGAGGGCCAACATAATAATTACAGTCCAGCATCTCTTGTTCAGCAAGCTGAGCTAATCATCCCCTATTATACGCTGATGTATCATAAGTACCCATTAGGAGTGCTGCAGTCACCACCCTAGTTTTCCACTCACGCTGCATCCACGTCAGTGCCCTAGTCTCCCGAGGTTAGAGCAGCTGTACTTGCTGTACTTATTAACCCAGCCGCCCTTGACATTTGTTCCCTTTTTTTTAAACCTAATGTCACAAATTCTCTACTAAAGGAAATGCTTTCAGCCTGTGATATTTTTCTTTTTTGCATTGATTATTTCAGCTGTTTCTTTATGCAGGATCTGTACTTCCCTCTTAAATAGTGCTCTTATATTTCAGAGACTGACCTTCAAAATCCCACATAGACCTGTGCATCGGTGTGATCCGATGTGACACGATGGTTGCTGGGAAGGGCCAACTTGAATGGAAGTCCAGATCTTCATTCATTGATCTGAAAGTTTGGCTTTAAAATTTTTAGGAATTTGTTTCTTCTTGATATTTCCAGTCATCTAAAAAACTGGCCCAATTATATACGGTATTTTAAACTCAGTGATTCTCATTTCAGAGAGGCTCGGTTTTAATGGGTTCCCACCCTACTCTGACTCTCCTTTATCACTGCAAATGTCTGTTCTTGAGAGGATTATTTACATTAAGTACACTGTCTTTTCATCTCTCCCTGCATGCAGCAGCAGGGTCCAATGTTTAGCATCCTGCATCTGAAATGAAAGAAATGGGGAAAGGATATTTGCATTTTAACAGCTGCTATTGCAAAAAACCAGCCTCTCCTACCTCAGTCTCCAAAACAGAGTTCTTGGCAGCTTTCCAGATTTCTGCCAGCAGGAAGCACAGATAAGGAAGCTTTGGAGAGTAAAGTACACTCCCCTCAAAAGTCAGATTTATCCAGAATAGATGCTTGATTTCACAAGAAATCCACAAAATGCAGGCTGGCCAAATGGAAGCACAGAGAGGTTGAGTTACCACTGGTGCCTTCAGATCCAAGTGTCATGTCTGCTTCTTCTGACTTTACGGGAGATTTAAGAGTCCTGAGCTGATGATAGTCATCACAAAGCCTGTGTCATTAATCGCCAAGTGGCCATGATGGTATCGTCACTTAAATCAAATTGTGTATTATTGGTAGGAAACTGACCCTTCTAGGTCACCACATTACCTGTATGGTTACTCTTGTAGTGACTGAGACGTGAGGTCTGCTATTGGACTGATTTTTGCCAGGGCGATGCCACAACATCCCCAAGTGGGATGCTTCATAGCAACACAAGTCTGAGGACATGTTCACTGAGCCGGCCCTTTAGCACTCATGGGCAACTGAAACTACTGTATCCTTAGAGGACTTCACCAGGTTCCCATAATTTGTATTCTTAGCTGATCTCATATGCCTTTAGTTAGTGTCTTCCATTAGACTAAATCCATCAGATTTTTAGAGGCAGAAAAAAAATTATTTTTAAAAATATTTTTACAAAAACTATCTTCTCATATCTTTTGTAGTTTTCCCACATGTCTATTACATTCTGTACCCAGCGAATGTTGCCTAACCCATTAATAAAATGATGGAAGTAAAACAGCAGGTTCCTTTTTTTCACTTTAGAAATGCACTTATTTTCCTTGCTCATGTACTGTTTTATTCGAGGCTCCGTGAATTTGATTTAAAACTTTGGAAATTCAAGACCATATAAAAAACAATATAAAACTTAGTTAATTTGGATCCCATGTGCTCAGGTATCGTGCCCACCCACACATCTGGGCAAAGACATGTCAATACCTAGTTAGCTTAGGCAACGAAGTCTAAGCCACTCCCCCACTGAGGAAGCCTCAACTGGCGGGATTTCTTGAAGGGGAATTTCATGAACTGAGGCTTAAGGCACATGTTCTTTTGCATTCCCTCTTCTCACTGTGAATTTCCTGAAAGGTATGCAGAAAGCCTTGGAGGGCAGCTGGGTGTGTTCTCTCTGGTTGTGAAACTTAGTCACAACCTCCAGGGAGCAAGGGTGCAGTTGGGAGGGAGTGAGGGTGGCTGGGCTGCGGGAGAGAGAGCTCTAGGGAGCAAACCTCAGGCCAGCACTGCAGACTCGAGCTCCACTTTGTAGAGAATCAGCAGCACCGAGGGCATAGAAATTTCTTTCTATCCCTCACCCATCATCCTTTTGCCTCCTCTCCTGCATCCAGCCCCACCTCATCTTTGCTTAGCCAATCCCACTTCCCTTCTCAGAGAGAGGAGAGGGGAACACGTTAGGCTGGGGTTGGGAGGGCCCACACTGTTGTTTTGAATGGAGAGTTCCATTTTTACTTGTCACCCCATTGCCTCGGTGATGTCCCTGCCAGCCTAGCAAGGGGAGACAACAATTCCTTTGAGAAAGACCCAAAACTCTTCAAGCTCAGTGAGTCTCAACCTCCCCAGGTAAGAGTGCATGAACACTTACTAAACCCTTTGAAATTACAAGCCGTGTGTTGGAATCTTACCGCGATCTGTTCCAGAAAAGCCGTATTTGCTGATGCTGCTGTAATGCCATTTCATAATGATATTGTTCATGTAAAAAGTGAGCACAAGCCATAACAGAGAAGGTGAAGGGGGAAAAGGGAGCCATGCAAAACGTGATCAAATAAGGAGAGGCCCAAGTCTCGGGAATCCTGACCTTTTTCAAATGGCTTTATGAGAGCTCAGAATTAGGCGAGGGGGTGGGGAGGAAGATAAGAAATTAACTTTGCCAGTTCCATTCTATTTCTTTTCTTTAGTTTTCTGAAGAATGTGTTTTCTAGAGTACTTTTGGTATATTTGCTATTGGTAGAAGCTTGTAGAATAATTCCTTTATTAGTGTACAGGGTTTGATTCAACAATTCATTTTGAAGTCAGAACTTCATTACCTGTGGTGGAATCACATAGGGCATATTGGGATATTTTCTAGGGTATCAGAAAAAAGGATTATGTTTTTTTTAAATAAGAAACAAAGGAAAGAAAGGACAGAGAGAAATAAAACTAAAATAATAATAATAATAAGAGTCACTTGATAATGGGGGAGTCTAGTAACTATAATGTTGCTCATGTAATTGTACATTAATGATACCAAAATTAATAAATAATAATAAGAGTCAACTCTGAAAGGGAACAAACCATTTAATTCCTGATGCTGTGAGGCCATTATTTGTGCAGTCAAGTGTTTCTCATTAATAGTGTTGGTGAGGGTGCAGACGATATCAAGGAGAGATATATATGATACTTCCCTAAATCTTTCATAAGCTTTCTCCAGCCCCCTCCTAGAACAACCCCATATTCCTAGCTATCTGACCATTTGTAGCAAGAAGTCAAAAATGAAGGCAATCCAACAACGTAGAATAGATTGTGTCAGGAACCAACATCTGTCTCCCTTCTTGGAAAACACTTCAGCTCCCTAATATCTTAGGGGCTTGTGCACCTACTTCATTCACCTTTGGGGACTTGGAGGCAGATCCAAAATGGAAGCGTTTGTAACAAGATTCGAAAGAACATTTTGTACTTATTTGTAAATGGTGATAGTAACTATGGATGCAATCTTTTTGGGGAGATGAAGGTTTACTGTATTTGGACAGTTTTTGCTCTTCCTCAAAGACCCTGTTGGGCTCCACTTGCTATGTTCGTAAGGGTGATCACAGAGGAGGAGGGGTAATGAGTGAAAATGGAACCCAGTTCAAAGTCTGTTCTGTGCCACTCCCTAACCCCAGACAAAGTTATGGGCAGCCAATCTCAGACACACACATGCATACACACGCACGGACACACACACACCCTGGGGTACAATAATTCCCCGCAGCCAACTAGCTCCACCATCTAGCCAGTGCCCTTCAAGATGGTACCCACTGTCCAGCCACAGGGCAGAGCTGGCAAAGACAGAGCTCCTCTAGCACCCTCTGTGTCTAGAGATCGCTTAAAATTCAGTTTTGACCTGCAGAGCCCAACACCTGAGCTTTCATTCAGATTATAAAAGTATGTCACCATTCATTCATTCTTTCATTCAAAAAATGCCTGAGTATTTCCCATGTTGCAGGCCGTGTTCTAGGAGCTATGACTACAGCTATGAACAAAGAGAGCCCTGCTCTTACAGAGCTTAGAAATCTCTGTGTATCTTTGTAAGTCACTCAAAATCATTCCATAGAAAAAAAGGTAGAACACGAATACCATACCACCACCCAAACACGGTTTGCCGAAGCCTGTGTGCATAGTCTTGCTCCCTCTCTTTCCTGAGTCACATGTCCTTTGTCTTTCACATGGAATCCAGGTTTAAGAGTTAATGGATTCAGTATAAAGGAGTTTCATTCTGAGTATTTGTAAACTAAAGTGAGCTTTGGGGCTAAAAGTCCTTTCCAACAGGGAAGAGCAGCATGGTGCTTGGAGGCGTGGGAAAATGGCTGGCATGTCTTGGATGACTCTTCCAATGGAGGAGGAGGTTCTCATCCCTGGGCTGCATGGGTGAGGAGCCATCATCCTCTGAGAGGTGAGGAAGCTGAGCCCAAGTCTCTGGGATACAGTGCCGGGGATGGCTGTCTTATGCTGTGGTTTGACATGTAGGGTGTGAACATGTCTTGTTGGAAGCTGTGAAAGATGAGGCAGGAGAGGGACAGTGTGAGGGGATAGGGAAGGCCACCAACCTGATGATCCATGGACTTGAATGGACACAGCCTTACCAATTAAAAGTACTGAAATGCCTCCAGTCTGGGTGGTGAACAGCCACTGCTCTGAGCTCACCGCATGTACCCAGGCCATGGGCAGGAGCTAGAGGGTTACCACCTGGCATTCTGAGAATCACCCCCTTGAGACAACCTGTGAAAGCAAGGACCAGATGAATTGCTTGGCACTCCGTGTTATCCCCCTCCTTTCTGATGGCTGCTGGTGTCAGCCAGACAGAGCAGGTGCTTCCTGCACTGCTCTGATGGTCCATGGTGCCTAAACAGCTGGGAAGACATTCTCCAAAATGGGAATTCAGCTAAGAATGCTAATAGTCAATCCATTATTTCATGAGAGGGAGAGAAAAATCAGTTAGGTCATTGCTGTCTTCACTTTTTATCTAGACAGCTTGGTGTGGTGTATAGCAACTTGCAGGTAGGAGATCTTGAATTTTTGATCTGAGAGGTGAAAAACCTTCTCTTTCTGATTTGCATTTCTTCAGGTCTTAAATTATTACTTTAATTAATATATGTTTATAGGCCCAATATAATTCAATTATTTGTTTATATCCCTTATTCATTTTATTGTCTTTTTCTTTTACTTATTCATTTGTAGGAGATCATTATATTTTAAGGTTATTAATTTTTCTCAAATATTTGTTATAAATATTGTCTCCCAGTCAGTTACTGATTCGTGTACTTCTTTTTCATGTTTTTTTGCTGAAGAGAAGGTTCTAAGTTTTTTAGTAAGATCTGCCCATCATTTCTACATGGTTTCTGGGTCTTATGTCTTACTCAGGAAGTTCTGTCTCACCTCCTTAATATGATATCCTTTCTTTTCTTTCTTTTCAGCATATATTTCTTTTTAAAATTACACAAATAATACACAACTTCATACTCAAATAATTTGAATAACACAGAAAAATACACAGTAAAAGTTATTTTCACTCTACTTTTCCCGGTTTCACTTATCTCCTGGAGATGACCACCGTCAACATGTTTTCCATGTTTGCCTTGTCACATTGATTCATATTTTATCTCATTTCCAAAAGGGTTCAAAATTGTTTTCAAAGATGTAAACAACATAGAAAGATAAAAGACATTGTTAATTTCCTAGGAAGCAGTTTTATAAAGGGGAAAACAATCAAGTTGATAAAATAAAAATAAACCCCATGCCCATGAAAAGCACAACTTCTGATTCTGAGATCTCAAAACAATGTCTTGCTGGGAAGACAGGGTAGTGCAATGAATGAGATCCTCATTATCACAATCAGTAATTTAATTCAACTTTTCTAACAACAGCATTCAAGGTCAATAGGATCGTGCCATTTGATCAATTTAATACGGGCTAATACCAAGCCCTACAGATTAGCACCTCTCTCAAAGGCTGTATTTTAGATGATAAGATTTATGACAAAACATTAATTTCTTGAAGGCAGGAATCGGAAGGGAACAGAAGTAAAAGCACTGCAATCTATGCTTTTCATAAAAAGTGAGACAAAGTAATTGCTTTTATTGTGATTTTGATAATTAGACTTGTGAGAATAACTGTGAGTTGCTGCATAGTAACCATTAGTAGTAAAATTAAAAACAGGTTCTTCACCCTCCAAATTATTGCAAAAGACAAGAGAAAACAAGGTTCTGTTTTTATGGAAAAGAGAATTGAATAAAAAAGAATGGCAAGGAAACCAAAAACAAAACCACAAAATAATATGACAGTGGTCAGAAAAATTTTGACAATTAAAAACTTTTATTAAAAGTCACGGTTTGCAGAAGTGTAGCTTCGTACAACCACTTTGTAGAATTATTTAATGGTGTCTCTAAAACTAAACAATGCATATCCTGTGACCCAGCAATCCTACCCCAAGGCACATTCCCAACCAGAAGCATATATGGGCTCACTGAAACACAAGGGGTGTTCCGAGAAGCACTGTTTGAGAGCCCTAAACTAGACAATACCCAAAAGACCAACAATAGATGGAAAAATAAAGTGTGGTATAGTCACACAATGTAACATTATTCAGCAATAAGAAAGAACAGACTACTTCTGCACCAATCTATATGGATGAATCTCACAAGCATAATATTGAGCAAAAGAGCCCCAACACAGAGGTGCACATGGTATTTGAGCTCATTCAAATAGAATTAAAACCATAAGAAAATTATTATGAGAAGCAGTTAGCCTCGCTGAAGCTAGAGACAGGAAGGAGGAGGAAGGAGAATTTCTGAATGTTCTGGATCTGAAGGCTGGTTCCACGGCTTAGTTCACTTTATGAAAATTCACTGAGTTCTATATACTTATAATTTGTGCACCTTTCTGAATTTTTCTTTTCAATAAAAATACGTCTTAAAAAAACAACATTCAGTGACTTGCTCTGTGCAAGAGAACATAGCTAGCAAAAAATGAAAGAAAAAACTAAAAATAAGAGAATTAGAAAAGATCAGCTATCATTTATTGGGCACTTGTTATGTGCCAGTGTACTATTCTAAGTGGTTTCCTTATTTTTTCAACTTTTCCAACAACTCACACTTTATACAATAGGATAAAGATGGTTACGTATCGTTCTAATAGAAAAAATTAATGGAGAATTCATCATACTATTGAAATATAATTGCCATGTAATATAGTAACAGTCCCTTCACAAAATCTGTACCAAATCGATCAGGCAAAAATAAGGAAAGTTGTAGAAATTTGAGCCATATACTTTCTTTATATGTGTCCAAAGAACACTTTTTTGAAAACTGATCATATTAGGGCAAAGAAAATTTAAAAGAAGAAAATCAAAACAGCAGTAACTTAAAAGACCACAATCTCTGATTTAAAATAATAAAATTAGAAATTCATAAAATATACTTAATTTACAATAACACTAATAAAAACTCACATTTAGAAATGCAAAAAATATAAACCTTCTTTCCTGAAAATAATGAACTCATGCATGGCCTTAGAAGCTTTTATGATCAAAAAGAGAAAATCAATTAATAAAATGACCACTTAAAAAATAACATATAAATCCTTTAAACCACTATTAAGCAGTTAAAAATGAAATAGAGAAAAATCCCATTCACAATAGCAAAACACTAAAAATAGAAGCACGTACTTAACAAATGAACAGGGATTATGCAAAGATAATTATAAAACTATATAGGAGGACACCGAAAAATATGAACACATTGAGAGACACATCATCCTTCTAAATATGAACACTAAAAATGGTGAAGATTTTTGTCAAATTTATAGGTTTAATGTAATCTGATCACATTGCCAATTAAAAAATTTTAATTGATAAAGTATTCAAACATTTATCTTAGAGTATGAACAACTGAGACTATTTGAGAAAATTAGAAAATTAAGCCTAATGAGGAAAGAAACTATCAGCAATTAAATATATCAGAACTTCCACTCCTGGTAGTGGAAGATAATGGCAGACTTGATATCTCAGATAAATACTCTCTCAGAGAGCAAGTAGAAAATCTGGTCAAAATGGAAAGAGCATCTGCCTAATGGCAGAAGACAACTAACAAGAGAGGGCAGAATTACTGGGCCTGACACTGGGGAGCATGGAGGCCAGCTAGGCAGGCAAGGGTAGTGTCCGCCCATTCCAGAGGGGCTGCGGCGCCACGGGGACCCTGATTGTACTTCTGACAGCGTCTGGAGCTGAGGAAACAGAGACTGGAATTCAGAGTTAGCTCAGAGGCTAGGCCTAGTAAATGCTCCACTTTCAGTTGGGACCCAAAGAACTACTGCCTAGGAGGATGAGCCGAAATACACAGGCCCTATCTGGAAACTGCTAGCAAGCGCAGGCTGGGCAGGTCCACAGGGGGATGGGCGGCATGCTGGTGAGGCCTCTGGAGAGTGTCAGATCCTGCTCCCGCCATCATCAGGCCCGCCAGACTGGAGGAGGGCAAGAAAAGGTGACCCAGCAGCACTCTGTTCCCAGAGAAAGTTCCTGCAGATCAAGGCCCCTCCAGCACACACCTTAAATCTAGCCAATGAATCACCTGCATGTATGGCCCAGGCGCTTTTCAAACTGCTGCCTCTGTGCTGAATCTTGGAGCAAGTGAGATTGTATTCAGGCCCTTTCAGAGAGGGGCTCAGTTTCCTGTAGCCCCCCAACTTTCTGGGAGTTAAGCCTGGCTGATTTGCAAAGCCAGATTTTATGGGGACTCCTCTTCCTGGAGCAGATCGTCAGGGCGGGAGTGCCTGATGTAGGTCTTGAAACTCTGTTTCCACACGGAGGAGCCCCACACCTGTGACATGCTTCTGGCTTGTGGGTCCCAGGGTTGGGATGGGGAGTTGATTCCCGATCAGACCACATCTCTGCCCCTCCTTCGCTTCTCACTGTGGCGTTTCCTTCCTGTCTTTAGCTGTGGAAGGGCTGTTCTGCTAATGTTCTGGTCATTCTCAGAGAGTTGCTCTGTATGTAAACAGCATCGATGTGTCCTTGGGAGGAGGTGAGCTCAGGACCCTACTATTCTGCCATCTCCCCCTCTTGTCATGTTACATCTAACTGCAACTCATCCTTCAAAACTCCTCCTCTTCTCTAGGAAGCCTTCTTTGTCTACCTTCACAACCACCCTAGTCCAGTTAATTAATCTCTCTTCTGGAGATAATTTTTTCGAAAAAAATCATATCGTGTTCGCGTCTCACTGATTTCAATCATTGCTTCACTTGATCCTTTTCCCAACGACTCTGTGAGAGCACCAAGTCTAATTTGATTTTGCATTCCCAAGACTTAACTCGTTGGAAGCTCTCAAAGATTCTTTGTTGGATGTATGAATGAAGAACTTGTTACTCACTGAGATGATAGTTGGTTTAGTGACGCGAGGTTACGCGCAAGCACATTCCACTGGGAGGCAGTGTTGTTCAGTGAAAAAGCTCTCAGCTTCGCAAACCAGGAGTAGGGCTCCCCCATCAGTTCTGCCGCCTTCTACCTGCCTGTTGCTGGCCATGAACAGTCTTAAGACATCAGCAAAATGGGAAGAATGGGAAGAATATTTTTCTTACAGAATTATCATGAGGATTATAGATAACAGGTAGATTTAGGTAAAGTATTCATCACGTCGTAGGTGTATTTATAATAAAGAAGCTCTTCATTTCTTATGTTAATAAGCACAATTGCAGGTAAAGGCTCAGTTCAAAGAAGTGTTCTTCACAATCATGTTGCAAATGATCCCCGCAAATGGGCCTTCCGTCCACTTCTCTCCTTGCCTCAGCGGGCTCAGGGTTGGAAGCCCAGGTTTCAGGAGCTCTCAATGCTCCATGGGACTGGGAGTTCCACTGGGGCTTAGACAAGTCAAGAGCTTGGGGGACTAGCATTGCCAGGCCCTGGTTCAGCTGCATGTGCATTAAATAGATTTTTGGGCACCAGCCTGGGAAACAAGCCACCATCTATAATTCTGTTTCTATGGGGAGAGGCTTTCTGTGTTCCAAACAACCAACTTACTAATGAACTTCTGGAACACAACCTATTTGTCGCCGGGGCCCGGCTGACTGGGTTTACATGGCTGAGCCAGCTGCCCAAGAGACTGCACAGTGTTGATCTAATTATTATGAATTCTCTACAGTGACTAATGTAGCTGTGGTCTCCACAATTGAAGAGGAATTTTGAAAAATTGGAGAGGGTTCTACAAAGAACCACAAAGACTATTAAAGGACTAAGGGAAAATCTAGTCTGGTCTCTGTGATTTTAAGAGGATTGTAGAAACTACTCATGTAATAATCACCTCAAATGAAGAAAACATTTAATTCTGCCCTGTGTCAAGTGCATTTCTCATCTGCTAATTGATCGAACTCATAGAACCATGTTTGTCAAGCACCCAATATCAGGGTGTCAGACACTTCGCCAACCTTTTTATACCCTATTTAAATGTACCCTCACAGCCACCCTGACAGAATAGATATCATTGTGTTTATTTTACAGAAGAGGAAACCGAGTTCGGTGAGATTAATATGTCAGAAGTCTTACACCTAACAATACAGAACATAGGTTCAAATCCAAGCCAGATTAATTTCAAAGCCCCTCTAACCAATTTTCTACAAAGCAGCCAGAGTGATCTTCCTGAAATATAAACTTGATCATCTCCTTCCCCTGCATAAAACAGTTCTGTGGCCCCACTATGCTCCTGGAATGAAACTCAAGCTTCTTAACTCGATGGGACCCTGAGTGTCCTGCCTCTGGCATTGTCTTGTCTTCTGCCATCAGCCGTGTCCCGGGTCTCCAGAGCTGTATTCAGATATTTTCCATTTCTCTATTCCTCCATATGCTTCCAGCCTCCAAGCCTTAACATACACGCAGCTCCCCCTGCTTTCTTGCCTGTCGTCTTCCATTGACCAAATGTATTCTACTTGCCTGGAGGATCTTGGCATGGACATGCCTTCCTGTGGAGGCCTTCCCTGGGTCTCCAGCTAGAGGCCCGCAGGCCTTCTTGGCAGTCTCACGGCATTGCCCATTTCCAATAGAATTGCATTTCTCACACTGAATTATAACTGAACGTTGATTTAGCTTTAGACACCACCACTCCCAGTACACATACGCCCCCACTCAATAATTATTTGTTAAATAAATGTTGAATGATCATATCACAAGTTATTTTTACAAACAATAAAACATTGACATTTACCTTTTTTAAAAAGAGGATTTGAGGTTATCCTGATCACAACACGGCTCTAGCCCTTGTTTTCTGATGTTCTTTTTTTTTGAGAGGAAGGAAAAGAAATACAGCTGCCAGTAGGAGGCTGGGAGTTGGGCAAAATGTTAGCACACCCGTGGGAGTGTGGACTGTGGGCCTCGTCCGTCATTCAGGTCAAGGCAGAGAAGAGACTGGGAACCTTCCATCCCCAGCTTCAGGAGGGACCCAGTGAATCCATTATATTCAAAAGAATATTGATCTTCGTAAAGTCTTCCAGAGAGAAATCTCCAGCCCTCTCCAGTGTCAATCATCCCTTGGGGTAAGGAAATTCTTTCTTTTGTTTAACTTCATTCAAGAAGCCCATTTTTTGTGTGCTCTTGACAACAAGGGAAAAGCAGCCATCATCCTCCAGGCAGGGGCTCTTCTGAAGTTTTTGTCCAAAGCGGATGCTTCTTAAATTACCCTGAGGCTTTTCTTCCCTGGGCTAAATAATCCCAGGTCTTTTACCCCTTCTGTGCTGGTCACCGAATGACTATTTTGCTTTTGCTCTGAACTCTCTGCACGTTCTCTCAAGCCCACTGAATTATGGAGGGCAGAGCCAGCCCCCGGCTCTCTGATCAGTGCAGGGCAATGTAGCAATTACCTCATGATACAGACATGCTTTCCGTTTGCCACAGCTCTCTGCTTGCATTTTTTTTAATCAGGACTGCAGGGTTGTGACAATTCCTCCCGGTCAGCTGGCTGTCAACTAAAGCTATACTTTCAATGTCCCAGCCAACTGCCTTTGAGTGGTTGGCACCTTGCCTTTGAATATGTTCACTTTTTGGCTCCAAGTGCATAATCCTGAATTTTTCTCTGCTGAACTCCATCCGGTCTATGTCCCATTATTCCAGTTGACCAGCATTGCCTTCTATGACTCTCTAGCCTGCAGAAATCTTTCCCTTTTGTGACACCTCAGGGTTTGTGTTATTAGCTCACTGCTTCCTGTGCATACTTCCCATTGATCAGTGCATTAGTCAGACTAAGCTAAATTAGGCTGCTGTAAACCAATAACTCCCAAATCTCAGTGGCTTAAAACAATAGTTTTGGGCATTCTTGTCTTATTTACACTATGGCAGAGGGCCTCTGATCATCTTAGTCACTGTGATTGAGGTTGGCAGAAATTCTACCATCTTGTGACACCATGGTCTCAATGCAACACTTCAGGGTTTGCTGGGGACAGGGCGCAAAGCATGGAGATGGAGAAGCTCTGCATGTTCATTACATCTAGAAGGGATACACATTGCTTATGCTGACATTTCTTTGGTTAAAGCAAATCACATTATTGTGACTAATTCCAAAAGGATATGTACTCTGAAGGAGAGAAAAACTGGAGAGAAATCTTGGCATTCGTTAATAAGGTCTTGCACAACCAATGAGGCTCCAGTTTTCCTAAACATAGTGATCTTATCTTTTATTTCTGCATTATCCATAAATACCTATAAGAGGACATGTAGATCCTAGGCCTATTTTTCTCCTACTGACCAAAAAATAGAGGTATTTTTCTATTCCATGGTCCAGACTATATAAGAAGATGGAAGGTCAGAGACCAGATTCTATAAAAAGCTGCTCACAGAATAATAATCCTGAGCCACTGATAATAAGCTTCCTCTCTACTAATGAGGCTGCTGTGCAAGACAGACTTGTTAGGAAACCGGTAGCATGAACTTGTGAGGGACATCTCTCACTCTCAATCTAGCAGATCCATGGCTCAGCCAGACATGCTGTTATAACGGATGGCATGTTACAAACAGAAAGAAGTGCTGACCACCCCCAGTGGTTTTAAAATCTTAGTAAGATAAAGGTATCTGGTGGAGAAGCTGAGCATGAGCAGAGGAGAGAGGACTTGGATTGGGAAGCTGAGCCTCCGTCTGCCTCTGGAGAGCTCTGTGACCTTGGGAAAGTCATTGCACCGGCAGAGACGGCAGGCTCCAACTCATCTTGGAATAGGATGGGACTTGATCTGTGGTTCTTAGCTCCAGCTAATGATCAGAATCCCCTGAGGAGCTTTTAAAAAGCTGATATTTAGGCCTCACCTAGACCTCCTAAATCATCCAGGGTGGGAACTGGAATCTGTTCAGTTGGGGAGATAATCTCTAATGATCTCCTTAACTGTGGACTATCCTGCAGCTCTGCCCTTTGACCTTGTCTTCTTTCACTGCTGTCGCCATCCATAGTCCCAGGACTTTGTATTTCAGTCCAAAACTGAGAAGAACAAAACTGAATTCATCATTTCATTCAGTCCTAAACTGCTCTGTGAATAGCCGAATTTCCTATAGGTGAGTGATAATGACATCTATCCAATCAATGAAGCCAGAAAAACCTGGATTCATTTTAGATTCCTCCCTCTCCCCGCGCAGTTAACCTTTTGGTCCCCGCCTCCCCCCTCAGTGCCCAGAGTCATTGCCCTAGCTCAGGCCTTCCTCACCTGCTGCTTGGATGAATGCATTAGCCTCTTTCTAGATTTCCCTGACCGCGAATTTCACTGACTCTCCTACCCCACCCAGATCCATGAGTGCCAGAGGAATCATTCTAAAAAATAGCTGCTAAAAAGTCTTCAATGATTTTCCCATTGCCGTTAGTTAAAAATCTAAATTCCCTTGCATGGAATTCATTCAAGGAGTTCATTAAAATCTAAATTCCTTCAAGATATTATCCCACCATTTCAGGGCCATTGGCAGTGGCTTCTCTGCTCACAATACAGCCTGCAGCGATACTTGGTCACCACGGGTCCTTCACCTTTGGCATGTCTTTGCACACGTTGTTCACGCCAATGGAAATATTCTTCCTTCACTGTTCTGAATACGATCTGCTCACTGCCAGCTTTGGGATGCCCTCAGAATCTCCTCCCAGACAGATTGATAAACTACTTCTGCTATGCTTTCACTTTAAGCTGCTTACACTTCCATTACAGAATTTATTTGATTGGGTTATAATGGTTTCTTTGCATATGCATCCCCCCCTCCTAGAAAGGAAGCTACTGAGGGCCTGGGGCAACGCCTGACGCAACACACAAATATAAGATGAATACATGAATCAACAAATGAATGAATGACCCTAACAGTTCTAAACATCCTGTAAGTCTGTGTATGCAAAATATGAAGTATAATACCAAATTCCATGATTAAGTTAACACCTGAGCAATTACTTGCAGCAAGGTAGGAATGGACAGATCTGAACAGGAGAGGAAGAAATAGGCAGTGGGCAGCCACGACATGGGGAAGGAAGACTGATAATATCATGGGCAGGCAGCACAGAAAACTAATGTCCAGACCCCAGCTCCGCCCAGGGTGACTCTTAGTGATGGGGTTGTTTTAGGAGAGCAAATTAGAAGTGAAGTGGCTAGAAAATTAAGATCCACTCAATTGAAAGTCACTGAATGGCATGATTTCACAGAACTGCCTGAGTTCTTAAAGCAAATTATTTTCACTTCCAGCTTTTTCTCTGATCCTCTTCTCAAGTATTGACATGTGGTAGGCCTAAAAAAGCTGAAGCTATCCTTTAAAAAACTAAAAGATGCAGAACTTACCAAGTGAAGAAATCTTCCCATTGGCTCTTTTCTGGAGGAAAGCTTCCCGGACAGGCTCCTTGATGCTCCTGCAATGACCAGGACTCAAATATGTGACTTCTGGGGTCAAGGCCATCACCACCATGAAAAGTGTCTCTCTTTTAATACATTTCTTGTTTAAACAAACCTTAGAGGACTGTTTGGTGCCAGATTCTTAGAACTGGCGTCACAATTAATTTTTTTTCTTGAATGTTTCTACTGTCTAGCCTGTAGAATTTAACAAAGAATGTTTAGTGTAAGGTAGCAAATGTGGATGAATAGTTTTTTTGTGTGCTTACTAAATTTGGGGCTCCAAAGAACAAATCAAAAACACATTAGAAATAATTCTGCTTTACCCAAATGATGGACAGAAGTCATGCAGGGAAAAGGGAGCAAATTATAAAAGACCTTATTCTAAAAAGGTAATAGAGTCAAGTGTCAGTCAAACAACTATTAAATGAAAACCAGAGCAGCCAATAGTTCAGCTACAGGAATCACCCACTAGAATCTCACCTTTGGTGTCTCAGTCTCTCTACCTCTGTCTCTGTCATACACACAGACACACACACTTCACAAATGGAATCAGAACTGTCAGAACCATGTCAGGGCAAAGACCCTTGACACCTAAGCTTTCCAGTAGTTACTGACATGAAATTCTTAACCAGCAAAGACTGACAAGCAGTGTTAAGAATGTTCTGTGCTGTGTAACAAATCGTCTGCCTGTTGTAATAGATATTTCACTATAAAGTTAGCAGGTAAGTGTTTAACATGTGCTGTGTGATGGTTTTAGGCAATTTCTCCTTTCAGACATAAAAAGAGA
Source organism: Smutsia gigantea (assembly GCA_032199065.1). Lineage (NCBI taxonomy): Eukaryota > Metazoa > Chordata > Mammalia > Pholidota > Manidae > Smutsia > Smutsia gigantea. The sequence continues at coordinate 225,871 of JAVSCE010011486.1, forward strand.
TTACTAACCCCCTATACCCACCATAGTGTATATGTGCATGTGGGTAAAACTGCAGTATTTCCAGAATCCCTCGCCTGACTTTAGTGCATCTCCACATTAACAGGCGTTTCTAAGGGGCAGAGAGAAGTAGTTCATCTCCATATCATTGGGTAATTACCTGGGCTACCAAGGCCTTATCTGAACCTGAGAGGTTGCGGGGAGGATTTGTTTGCATCTGCGACTTCAGGAGAGAGACAGGTGCCAGACAGTTTTTTTGTAAACAATAAACAGGTCTTAAACTTTATTTCTCTTTTTGACTGATTTTGGTTTCGGGTAAGTATTTTGCACCTGGATTTCCTCTCCCCAGAGTTACATCTAGCGTAGTCAGCAGGATCTCTGAACCCAAAATCTGTGTAAATAGGTGTGCCTTTATGACAGGCTGCGTCTGGAGATGGTGGGCAGATGACTGGAACCCACTCCGTGGATAGTGGGGAGGCCCAGTGGCTGCAGCAGCAGAAGGTGCAGCTTCACCTGGGAGCCCCCATCTGTGGGACTTCCAATTTGGGATCCCCTAGTGGGGTACTGGTCTAGGGTAAAGCACCTCCTAGAGGGGTTGGGCCTTCCCCAGAACTGGGGAAGGGTGGTGACACCAGAAGCTGCAGAATTAGCCCTCCGTGAGATAGAAGACTGCTTATAGGCCCTGGGTGGCCATGTAGCAGCTGGCATTGTAGGGTCTTTTTTCCTCAAGATAGTGGAAAATGTTATCAAGGAGAGAGAGAGGGCTTTTGAGGAGAAAGAGAGGGTTATTGAGAGGGTTATCAAGGAAAGAGGGACGTCAGCAGGAGAGAGGCACACTTCAGCATCGCTTGGAGGAGCTGGGCGATGACCCATGGGATGCCCTTAAGGAAGAGAGACAGTTATTGAGAAATGGATCATGCTCCTGGAAGATTCCTTAGCAGCAATGAATAGGGGGAGGCAGCAGGAGAAGCCTCGTTGCAGGAGGCCATGAGGGAGGGAGAGGAAAGAGTGCTGCCTTCAGCCCCAGAAATGGTGGAGGAGCCCAGAGGAGAAGAGGAGGAGGCGGGGCCATGGGCTGATCTGCTGCCGAGGCTGCCGCCCAAGGTACCAGCCTCTCCTGTAATTAAAAAAATAAAAATGAAGCAACTGCACACTCCTCAGGGCAAGGAGCCAACCCCTCCCCAGGTTGTGGAGCACTCAATGCTCTGTCCCTATACTCAGAATGAGCTGGTGGACACGAGCATCCAGTGTAGTCAGAAGCCATTGGAATCTCTGCCTACATGGCTTTTACGTCTTTGGCATGTGGGGGTGGAAAACATTGTTATGTTGGGTACTGAAATGAGTAGTCTGGCTTCCCTGCTTCTGATGTGGCCCAATGATTACATCAGCATTTGCTGCATGTGGGGCAAAAGACAATGGGGGCTGTAGCCCGTCAGTGGGGCTTGCCATTGACCTTTGAAGAAGTTAATAGAGCCCAGGAGGAGTGCCTTGTGTGATCTAGGAGGGAGTTACACTGAGTCCTGCAGCAACATGGGACAATAGGAAGGGGGCTGATATCCCTTGTTAGGTGGCAGATAAACTATATTGGGCCTCTGCCCATATCAGAAGGATATCAGTATGCCATGACTTATGTAGACATGGCTACTGGACTCTTGGTTGCTTTTCCTGCACGTCGTGCATATCAGCAAACCACCAAGAGGGGCCTAGAGCATCTCTTTGCAGCTATGGCCGGCCGCAGGTGATTGAGAGCAATCAAGGCACCCACTTTACTGGACATGTGTTACAGGATGGGTGCAGCAATTAGGAATAAAGTGGAAGTTTCATGTACCATATAACCCTACCAGGGCAGGCATGACAGAGAGGTAAAATGGTTTGTTGAAATCTGGCTTAAAGTAGGACACCAGTAATCTGTAGGGCTGGTCAGTTTGTTTATGGACAGTGCTATGGCATTTGAATGAGAAGCCTCAAAAAGGAGCCTTGAGCCCTGTGGATATGCCAACACACATTGCTGCCTCTCCTATACAACTGTATGTGCAAACCACACAGGAGTTATTGAGGCCAGGATATGGCCAGCAGAGCAACATCCTGCTGCCAGCCCCAACTGTATTAAACCCTGGAGACACTGTTGAATGGAAGTGGCCCTGGACATTTTGACACATGGACCGGCCCTTCTGGAACCTTGGGGAAAAGGCCTGGAAGCTGGCATTGTGTGTATTCCTGTAGTAACAGCAGAGTGGCCCCCAAAGATCACAGTAGTGTAACAGTAGGAAAAAGCATCTTACAGGGAAGTTTTGTTTTATCTTTATGACCAGCATGTACCTCCCATAGCCCTATATACTGACCCATCTGTAACTCCCTCAGGGAGGGGGATGAAAGTATGGTATACTAGACCAGGATGAGATTCCATTCCTGCCACTCTTCTATCACAGGACTGCTCTCTTGCATGCATCCTACCTGATGGATAAGATTTGCCTATGCTGGTGTCATCAAAATATGTATCTTATTGCCCTTAAGGTTATTTTCTTCTACAGTCCTTGTGTCCTGGATGTGCCCCTGGCTGCAGCTGCTGCGTGATGATTGCTCTGAGCCCTCAACCTCTTCAGCTACTGACTGCCTGTGGAATGGGCGAGCTATGGACTTAATCTGCATAGGACTTTGAACCTAGCTGAATCCTCCTGCTTGAGGATTATCATGATTTTATTGCTGTTGCTATTGTATATCATTAGTCTGGTTACAATGCTCCAGTTTTCTTGCCCAGGGACCATTGCGGAAGAAGAGGAACAAGTAGATTGTAAGACGAGACTTCTAGAAGGGTGACCTGTGGGTAAAATTGCAGTATTTCCAGAATCTGTCGCCTAGCTTTAGTTCATCTCCATATCAACTGACATTTCTAAGGGGTGGAGAGAAGTAGTTCATCTCCATATCAATGGGTAATTACCTGGGCGACCAAGGCCTTTTCTGAACCTGAGAGGTTGGGGGGAGGATTAGCTCGCTTCTGCTACTTCAGGAGAGAGAAAGATGCCAGGCAGTTTTTTTTTTTTGTAAGCAATAAATGGGTTTTAAACTTAATTTCTCCTTCGGACTGATTTCGGTTTCAGCTAGGTATTTTGTCCTGGGATTTCCTCTCCCCAGAGTTACAGCACAACAGTGAAGAAAAACAAAATCCAAATACAAGATCATGGAAATTCTTCTGCCATTCAGCTTCAGTCTTCAGTCTGCAGCCCATACTAAGGGAAGGGAGATGGACTGAGTCAGTCAACAGGAGGAAAAATCTGCTGTGACCTCAACCTTTTTCATTCTCCTTCCTTAGAGACAAGCTGGTCTTTGGATGGGGGTGCCGTCCCGTCTAGGTGTGGCCCCATTCACAGCAGCATAACATAATAGGAACAGTGGAATATGTGGCTTCCACAGTGGTTATATCCCTGCTATTCCCTGACTTTACTATGAACGTGAAACTTTTTCATGATTGTTTATTATGCTGAAATGTCATTTCTTTGGAAAAGGTTGATGATCACTTTGTGAACTTCAGTTAGGCCAATGCCAGCACAATAACATCTGAGTTGTGTGATGTAGTCCCTTTAAGGAGATGCCCACAGACTGCCAGCCCACGACTTTTCCCAAAGCTGTCCTTTGTCCCCCACCTACTTTCACTCCCATATTCTTTTTTTCATGCAGCCTAACACCAACCATATTAGGCTGCCTGGCTGCCATAACAAAATATCACAGGCTCAATGATTTATAAACAACAGAAATTTATTTATCAAAGTTCTGGAGTACAAGATCAAAGTACCAGCAAAGTAGGCATCATTCTGAGGCTTCTTCTCTTGGCTCATAGGTGGTTGCCTTCTCCTTGTGTGTTCACATAACTTATTCTTCATGCTTTTATGGTGGGGTGGGGTGGGGAGTATCAAGGGAAAGAGAACAAAAGACAGAGAGAGACAACCCTAGTGCCTCTTGTTCCTGTTAAAAGGACACTAATTCTATTGGATCAGGGCCTGACCCTTATGACTTATAAAGGCGCTATATCCAAATACTATCACATTAGGGGCTGGAGCTTCAAAAGATGAAATTGGAGAGAACACCATTTAGTCTATAGCATTTGCTTCCTTCCTTTTTTTTACTTAGTTTCCTGCTTACCTTTAGTTCTAGAGACTAAGTGGCAGTAAGAGGAGTAGATATGGCCAAGGAAGAACTGAGAAGACTGGGCCCAGCAAAGAAAGGTCTATAGAGATAGGAAGTAGGTTACTGAAGTGAATGGTACCTCCAACCATTTAGGTTTTTTTTATTAAGGTATTATTGATATACACTCTTATGAAGATTTCACATGAAAAAATGATGTGGTTACTACATTTACCCATATTATTAAGTCCCCACCCATTCCCCAATGTATTCACTGTCCATCAGTGTAGTAAGACTCCACAGATTCACTATTTGCCTTCTCTGTGCTACACTGTCTTCACTGTGACCCCCCCACACAATGTGTACTAAACATAATACCCCTCAATCCTTTTCTCCAGCCCTCCCGACCCACCCTCCCACATCCCTCCCCTTTGGTAACCTCTAGTTCCTTCTTGGAGTCTCTGAGTCTGCTGTTATTTTGTTCCTTCAGTTTTGCTTCATTGTTATACTCCACAAATGAGGGAAATCATTTGGCACTTGTCTTTCTCTGCCTGGCTTATTTCACTGAGCATAATATCCTCCAGCTCCATCCATGTTGTTGCAAATGGTAGGATTTGTTTCTTTCTTATGGCTGAATAGTATTCCATTGTGTATATGTACCACCTTTTCTTCATCCATTCATCTACTGATGGACCCTTAGGTTGCTTCCATATCTTGGCTAATGTAAAAAGTACTGCAATAAACATAGGGGTCCATATGTCTTTTTGAATCTGAGAAGTTGTATTCTTTGGGTAAATTCCCAGGTCAGATGGTATGTCTATTTTTAGCTTTTTGAGGAACCTCCATATTGCTTTCCACAATGGTTAAACTAGCTTACATTCCCACCAGCAGTGTAGGAGGATTCCCCTTTCTACACATCCTCACCAGCATTTGTTGTTCTTAGTATTTTGGATGCTGGCCATCCTTACTGGCGTGAGGTGATACCTCATTGTGGTTTTAATTTGCATTTCCCTGATGATTAGTGATGTGGAGCATCTTTTCATGTGTTTGTTGGCCATCTGATTTCTTTAGAGAACTGTCTCTTCATATCCTCTGCCCATTTTTTAATTGGGTTATTTGCTTTTTGGGTGTTGAGGCGTGTAAGTTCTTTATATATTTTGGATGTTAACCCCTTGTCGGATATGTCATTTACAAATATATTCTCCCATACTGTAGGATGCCTTTTTGTTCCATTGATGGTGTCCTTTGCCGTACAGAAGCTTTTAGTTTGATGTAGTCGCATGTGATTTTTGCTTTTGTTTCCCTTGCTCAAGGAGATGCATTCAGTTGCTCATGCTTATATTCAGGAGATTTTTGCCTATGTTGTCTTCTAAGAGTTTTATGGTTTCATGATGTACACTCAGGTCTTTGATCCATTTTGAGTTTACTTTTGTGTATGGGGTTAAACAATAATCCTGTTTTATTCTCTTGCATGCAGCTGTCTAGTTTTGCCAACACCAGTTGTTGAAGAGGCAGTCATTTCCCCATTGTATGTCCATGGCTCCTTTATTGTATATTAATTGACCGTATATGGTTGGGTTTATATCAGGGCTCTCTAGTCTGTTCCATTGGTCTGTGGGTCTGCTGTTGTGCCAGTACCAAATTGTCTTGATTACTTTGGCTTTGTAGTAGAGCTTGAAGTTGGGGAGCATAATCCCCCCAGCTTTATTCTTCCTTCTCAGGATTGCTTTGGCTATTCGGGGTCTTTTGTGTTTCCATATGAATTTTAGAAAGATTTGCTATAGTTTGTTGAAGAATGCTGTTGGTATTTTGATAGGAATTGCATTGACTCTGTAGATTGCTTTAGGCAGGATGGCCATTTTGACAATATTAATTCTTCCTATCCAGGAGTGCGGGATGTGTTTCCATTTATTGGTATCTTCTTTAATTTCTCTCATGAGTGTCTTGTAATTTTCAGAGTATAGGTCTTTCACTTCCTTGGTTAGGTTTATTCCTAGGTATTTTATTCTTTTTGATGCAACTGTGAATGGAATTGTTTTCCTGAGTTCTCTCTCTGGTAGTTCATTGTTAGTGTATAGGAGTGCCACAGATTTATGTGTATTAATTTTGTTTCCCACGACTTTGCTGAATTCAGATATTAGATCTAGTAGTTTTGGAGTGGATTCTTTCGGGTTTTTTATGTACAATATAATGTCATTTGCAAACAGGGGCAGGTTAACTTCTTCCTTGTCAATCTAGATGCCTTTTTTCTTTGTGTTGTCTGATTGCTGTGGCTAGGACCTCCAGTTCTATGTTGAATAGAAGTGGGGAGAGTGGGCATCCTTGTCTTGTTCCCGATCTTAGATGAAAAGCTTTCAGTTTCTCACTGTTATGTATGATGTTAGCTGTGGGTTTGTCATATATGTCCTTTACTGTGTTGAAGTACTTGCCCTCTATACCCATTTTGTTGAGAGTTTTTATCATAAATGGATGTTGAATTTTGTCAAATGCTTTTTCAGCATCTATGGAGATGATCATGTGGTTTTTGTCTGTCTCTTTGTTGATGTGGTGGATGATGTTGATGGATTTTCGCATGTTGCCATCCTTGCATCCCTGGAATAAATCCTACTTGATCATGATGGATGATCTTTCTGATGTATTTTGGAATTCGGTTTGCTAATATTTTGTTGAGTATTTTTGCATCTATGTTCATCAGGGATATTGGTCTGTAATTTTCTTTTTTGGTGGTGTCTTTGCCCGGTTTTGGTATTAGAGTGATGCTGGCTTCATAGAATGAGTGGGGAAGTATTCCCTCTCTACTCTTTGGAAAATATTAAGGAGGATGGGTATTAGGTCTTCACTAAATGATAAAATTCAGTGGTGGAACCATGTGGTCCAGAAAATTTGTTCATACGTAGTTTTTTGAATACCAGTTCAATTTTGAATACCAGTTGCTGGTAGTTGGTCTGTCCAGATTTTCTGTTTCTTTCTGGGTCAGCCTTGGAAGGTTGAATTTTTCTAGAAAGTTGTCCATTTCTTCTAGGTTATCCAGTTTGTTAGCATGTAATTTTTCGTAGTATTCTTTAATAATTCTTTGTATTTCTGTGGTGTCTGTAGTGATTTTTCCTTTCTCATTTCTGATTCTGTTGATGTGAGTAGACTCTCTTTTCTTCTTGATAAGTCTGGAGAGGAGTTTATCTATTTTGTTTATTTTCTCAAAGAACCAGCTCTTGGTTTCATTGATTCTTTCTATTGTTTTATTCTTCTCGACTTTTTCTGTTTCTGCTCTAATCTTTATTATGTCCCTCCTTCTACTGACTTTAGGCCTCATTTTTCTTCTTTTCCTAGTTTCGTTAATTGTGAGTTTAGACAGCTCGTATGGGATTGTTCTTCTTTCCTGAGGTAGGCCTGTATTGCAAAATGCTCTCCTCTTAGCACGGCCTTCGCTGTGTCTCACAGATTTTGTGGTGTTGAATTGTTGTTGTCATTTGTCTGCATATATTGCTTTATCTCTGTTTTTATTTGGTCATTGATCCATTGGTTATTTAGGAGCATGTTGTGAAGACTCCATGCATGTTTCATTTTCCTTGTGTAATTGATTTCTAGTTTCATACCTTTGTGGTCTGAGAAACTGGTTGGTACAATTTCAATCTTTTTGAGTTTACCGAGTCCTTTTTTGTGGCCTAGTGTATGATCTATTCTTGAAAATGTTCCATGTGCACTTGAGAAGAATGTGTATCCTGCTGCTTTTAGGTGTAGAATTCTGTAGATGTCTGTTAGGTCCATCTGTTCTAATATGTTGTTCAGTGCCTCTGTCTCCTTACTTATTTTCTATTTCGTTGATCTGTCCTTTAGAGTGAGTACAGTGTTGAAGTCTCCTGGAAGGAATGCATTGCATTCTATTTCCCCTTTTAATTCTGCTAGTATTTGTTTCACATATGTAGGTGCTTCTGTGTTGGGTACATAGATATTTATAATGGTTATATCTTCCTGTTGGATTGACCCTTTTATCATTATGTAATGTCCTACTTTATCTCTTGTGACTTTCTGTTTTGAACTCTATTTTGTCTCATACAAGTACTGCAACTCCAGCTTTTTTCTCCCTATTAGTTTCATAAAATATCTTTTTCCATCGCTTCACGTTTAGTCTGTGTATGTCTTTGGGTTTAAAGTGAGTCTCTTGTAGGCGCATGTAGATAGGTTTTGCTTTTTTATCCATTCAGTGACTCTTCGTCTTTTGATTGGTGCATTCAGTCCATTTACATTTAGGGTGATTATCCATAGGTATGTACTTATTGCCATTGCAGGCTTTAGATTCGTGGTTACCAAAGGTTCATGGTTAACTTCTTTACAATCTAAGAGTCTAACAACTTACTTAATATGCTATTACAAACACAATCTAAAGGTTCTTTTTTTTTTTTGTCTCCTCCTTTTTCTTCCTCCTCCTTTCTTTACATATTAGGTATTATATTCTGTACTCTTTGTGTATCCCTTGATTGACTTTGGGAATAATTAATTTAATTTTGCATTTGCTTAGTAATTATCTGTTCTATTTTCTTTAGTGTGGTTTTATTACCTCTGGTGACAGCTACTAAACCTTAGGAACACTTCCATCTATATCAGTCCCTCCGAAATACACTGTAGAGTTGGTTTGTGGGAGGTAAATTTTCTCAGCCTTTGCTTATCTGGAAGTTGTTTAATCACTCCTTCAAATTTAAATGGTAATCTTGCAGATAATGTAATCTTGGATAGAGGCTTCTACTTCATTGCATTAAATACATCATGCCACTCCCTTCTGGCCTGTAAGGTCTCTGCTGAGAAGTCTGATGATAGCCTGATGGGCTTTCCTTTGTATATGATCTTATTTCTCTCCATGGCTGCTTTTAATAGTCTGTCCTTATCCTTGATCTTTGCCATTTTAATTGCTATATGTCTTGGTGTAGTCTTCCTTGGGTCCCTTGTGTTGGGAGATCTGTGCACCTCCATGGCCTGAGAGACTATCTCTTTCCCCATATTGGGGATGTTTTCAGTAATTACCTCCTCAAAGACACTTTCTATCCTTTTTTTTTCTCCCTTCTTCTTCTGGTACCCCTATAATGCGAATATTGTTCCGTTTGGATTGGTCACACAGTTGTCTCAATATTCTTTCATTCTTAGAGATCCTTTTTTCTCTCTGTGCCTTAGCTTCTTTGTATTCCTCTTCTCTAGTTTCTATTTCATTTATCGTCTCCTCCACTGTATCCAATCTGCTTTTAATACCGTCCATTGTGCTCTTCAATGATTGGATCTCCAACCAGAATTCATTCCTGAGTTCTTGAATATCTTTCCGTACCTCCATGAGCATGTTAATGATTTTTATTCTGAACTCCCTTTCAGGAAGATTCATGGGTCAATGTCATTTAAATCTTTCTCAGGAATTATATTAATAATTTTATTTTGAACCAGGTTCCGTTGGCATTTCATATTTGTATACGGTGCCCTCTAGTGCCCAGAAGCTCTACTCTCTGGAGCTGCTCAGCTCCTGAAGCAATGTCAGTGGGTCGCAGGGGAGTGGTGTTGGTGCCTGGGGGGAGGAAAGGGCTGTTTCCTGCTTCCCGGCTGCTATGCCGGTCTCTCCTGCCTGAACCAGTGGGATGACCACAGAGGTATAAGCCTCTATGCTTTGTGTTTGTAGTTGCTGTAGACAGATCTTCCCTCTGACTGGCCTAACACCAGGGTAGGGTTTACCGGTTTGCGAGCCAGCTGGGGCTGGCCGGGAGAAAGGTGTAGCAGGCTGCATATCACAGACGGGGTCCTTGGACCTCTATAGCCAGCCAGGGAGCTGGAGCACCTGAATATCGTGAAAGTTCCCAACCTTCTGGGCAGAGTGCACCTGGACAATTTTGTCTCCCTGTCCTTTCTCCTGAGCAGGGAGCTCTGTGCAATCCTTGCCCCTTTAGCATCCCTCTTGCTAGGAAGTCTATCAGACTGCCCACCTTTCTTTTGTCCCAGAGCAGCTGGATATGGATCCCTGCTTTCCAGAAGTGGCTGGAATCTCAGTCTCCCCAGGAATTCTGCCTGTCTCAGCTTTCCAACCCCCTACTCACGAGAGTACCATGCAAGCACCATGAAATGTAGGTTTGTGCTCCCAGAGTAGATTTCTGGAGTTAGGTATTCCAGAGTCCCAAGCTTCCACTCCCTCCCCACTCAGTTTGTCTTCCTCCCACCAGTGAGCTGGGGTGGGGGAAGGGCTTAGGTCCTGCCAGGCCACAGCTTTGGTACGTTACCCTGTTCCGTGAGGTCTTCTCTTTTCTCCAGGTGTATTCAGTCTGGCTCAATCCTCTTTCCTGTTGCTCTCTCAGGAATAGTTGTATTAATTATATTTTCATATTATATGTGGTTTTAGGAGGAAGCCTCTGTCTCACCTCTCACACCACCATCTTTAATCCACTCCACCATCCATTTAGTTTTGCAGGCTTCAATCCCAAGGGCAATTTTTTTACCCTTAAAGGATGAGTTTGCTGCTGCTGAACAACAAACAACTCCAAATTTTGATATTTAAAACAACATTTATTTGTCATCACTTATGTGTCTAGAAGTTTTCTGGAGTTTGCCTGATCCAGGCTGGGCTCAGACGGGCCGCACTGTTAATGGCTGAGCAGCTGGGGTGCTGCTCTGCTACCTGCTGAGAGTCTGTGGGGTGCCACTACTGTATACGTTCCTCAGCTTTCTCTCACTAGTAGGGCGATTTAGACATGTCCTCTTTGTGGCGGTGGCTAAGGCTCCAAAGAAAGCAGAAATCACAGTGTCTTTTAAATCCTAGACCTGGATTGGCACCCTGACATTTCCATTAATGTCATTGGCTAAACAGGCACCACAGTCAACAGTGTGGATCCAGGAAGGGAGGAAAGATTCAGTATACCATATCTTCTTCGCTTATCATAGCTGACATTTTACATTGGTTTGTTTTATTACTCAAGTCTCCTGAATATGTCTAGTCCTCATCTTCTCCACCACCACCCTCTTCTGAGCTATCGTGTTCCACCTGGACACCACAAAAGCCTCCTAACTGATTCCTGCTTATCCCATCTTGGACTTAACCTCAAAATGATTTTTAAATTCGTAGATCTCCTAGTGTCACTTCCAAAGACTGCTCTTTGTTCTAAAGATAAAAGACAAACATTTTGTATATTTCCCAGAGCCTGATATAATCTGATAGCCAGTAACCCTCTGTCTCATCTCATAACCCACTTCCTTTCACTGTTTGTTTCAGCTCCAGTGGCTTTCTTTCAGTCCTTCCTAAGCTCCCTGTCACTTCATGGTCTTTAAAATGTTTCTGTGTCTGGAACCCTATCCTCTAACCTTACCCTATTAATTCAGACCTATCCTTCAGATCTCAACTTGAACAACTCTTCTTCAAAAAAACCTTCACTAGTAGTTCCGGGAAGATGGCAACATGAGCAGGAGGGTGGAAATCTCCTCCCAAAACTATATATATTTATGAAAATACAACAAATACAACTATTCCTAAAAGAGAGACCAGAAGATACAGGACAGCACCCAGCCTGCATCTACACCTGAGAGGACTCGGCACCCCACGAGGTGGGTAAGATATGGAGCCATGTCATGGCGGGACCCGAGCACTCTCCCACCCTAGCGCACCGGCGGGAGGAGAGGATTCAGAGCCGGGAGGGAGTGGAAGTACAGGCCCGCAAAATAACCAGCCCTGGTGATCTGCACCAGGAGCACTGACACACATCGCACAGTGTATCAGAGATTGGAGAGACAGAGGGTGCAGGATCTGAGCCGGGGAACGCACCGGATCCTTGCAGCCGGCACCCCGGGACAAAAGAAAAGTGGGTGCTTTTTTTAGCGGTCTTAAAGAGACAGGGGCCCAACGGAGGAGCAGGATCGTCCCAGCACACTCAGCCCAGCAGGCTAGGAGTCCTGGGGAATTTTGGACCCCTTGGCTGGCGACTGGGAAAAAGAAGCTGCACTGACACTTCCTCAGAGATCAGCAGCCTCCCATTCGTTCCCGCCCTGGCCAGAGCTACAAAGGACTCTGCGGAGTGGCGTGGCATGGCCGCAGCTGCGGAATAGTGGAGCAACAGCGCCACCTACAGCATCCTCGCAGAATCTACTCCCAGCGGGCTTTTTTTTTCTCTTTTCTTTTCTTTTCTTTCTCTTCTTTCTTTTCCTCTTTTTTTAAGTTTTAAAGAGCCCAGCTGACATATGTGGCACCTACCAGTGACCACTTCTATCACCATGAAAAACAGAGGAATGTGGTACAAACAAAGCTTATCCAGACCCAGACACCAGAGAGGGAGTCTGAAGGGATGGAAATGCACAATCTTCCTGAAAAAGAATTCAGAATAAAAGTCATAACCATACTGATGGATCTACAGAGAAATATGCAAGAGCTGAGGGAGGAAGTGAGGGAAGTGAGGAAAGACAATTCAGAAATGAGACAAGCGATTGACGGGCTTAGCAGCAGACTGGAGGAGATGCAAGAGAGTGTTAATGGCATAGAAATCAGAGAACAGAAATACAGAGAAGCTGAGGCAGAGAGAGATAAAAGGATCTCAGGGAGAAAAAGAATATTAAGAGAACTGTGTGACCAATCCAAACGGAACAATATTCGCATTATAGGAGTACCAGAGGAAGAAGAGAGAGAAAAAGGGATAGAAAGTGTCTTTGACAAATAATTGCTGAAAACTTCCCCATGCTGGGGAAGGAAATAGTCTCGCAGTCCACGGAAGCCCACAGATCTCCCAACACAAGGGACCCAAGGAAGACAACACCAAGACACATAATAATTACAATGGCAAAGATCAAAGATAAAGACAGAGTATTAAAGGCAGCTAGAGAGAGAAAAAAGATCATCTACAAAGGAAAACCCATCAGACTATCATCAGACTTCTCAACAGAAACCTTACAGGCCAGAAGAGAATGGCATGATATATTTAACGTTATGAAACAGAATGGCCTCGAACCAAGAATATTGTATCCAGCACGATTATCATTTAAATATGATGGAAAGATTAAACAATTTCCAGACAACCGAAAGCTGGGAGAGTTTGCCTCCCATAAACCACCTCTACAGGATATCTTAAACGGACTACTCTAGAGGGAAGCACTCCTAAGGCTAAAAAGATGTCACCCGAGAAAATAAAATCATAGCAAAGAAAGAAGACCATCCAAATACTAACTAAAGGCAAAGAATAAAACACCTAGTATATAAAGAATGGAGGAGGAAGAATAAGAAGGGAGAGAAATAAAGAAACATCAGACGGTGTTTACAATAACTTAACAAGAAAGTTAAGTTAGATTGTTAGATAGTAAAGAAGCAACCCTTGAACCCTTGGTAACCACGAATCTAAAGCCAGCAATGGCAATAAGTACATATCTATCAATAATCACCCTAAATGTAAATGGACTGAATGCACCAATCAAAAGACACAGAGTAATAAAATGGATAAAAAAGCAAGACCCATCTATATGCTGTTTACAAGAGACGCACCTCAAACCCAAAGATATACACAGACTAAAAGTGAAAGGATGGAAAAAGATATTTCATGCAGACACAAGGAGAAAAAAGCAGGTGTTACAGTACTTGTATCAAACAAAATAGACTTCAAAACGAAGAAAGGAAAAAGAGATAAAGAAGGACATTACATAATGATAAAGGGATCAATCCAATAAGAAGATATAACCATTATAAATATATATGCACGCAACACGGGAGTGCCAGCATATGTGAAACAATACTAACAGAATTAAAGGAGGAAACAGCAATGCATTCATTTCAGGAGACTTCAACACACCACTCACTCCAAAGGACAGATCAAACAGACAGAAAATAAGTAAAGACACAGAGGCACTGAACAACACACTAGAACAGATCGACCTAACAGACATCTAGAGAACTCTACACCCAAAAGCAGCAGGGTACACATTCTTCTCAAGTGCACATGGAACATTTTCCAGAATAGACCACATACTAGGCCACAAAAACAACCTCAGTAAATTCAAAAATATTGAAATTCTACCAACCAACTTCTCAGATCACAAAGGTATAAAACTAGAGATAAATTTTAGAAAGAAAACAAAAAGGCTCACAAATACATGGAGACTTAACAACATTCTCCTAATTTTAATCAATGGGTTAATGACCAAATCAAAACCGAAATCAAAGAATATATGGAGACTAATGGCAACAATAACACAAAGCCACAACTTCTGTGGGACGCAGCAAAGGCAGATCTAAGGGGAAAGTATACTGCAATCCAGGCCCATTTAAAGAAGGAAGAGCATTCCCAAATGAAGAGTCTAAAGGGACAATTACTGAAATTGGAAAAAGAAGAAGAAATGAGGCCCAAAGTCACCAGAAGGAGGGACATAATAAAGATCAGAGAAGAAATAAATAAAATTGAGAAGAATAAAACAATAGAAAAAAATCAATGAAACCAAGAGCTGGTTCTTTGAAAAAATAAACAAAATAGATAAACCCCTAGCCAGACTTATTAAGGGAAAAGTGAATCTACACACATAAACAGAATCAGAAATGAGAAAGGAAAAATAACAACGGACTCCACAGAACTACAAAGAATTGTAAGAGAATATTATGAGAATCTATATGCTAATAAGCTGGAAAATCTAGAAGAAATGGAGAACTTCTTAGAAAAATACAACCTTCCAAGACTGACCAAGCAAGAAAAAGAAAACCTAAACAGATCAATCACAAGCAACAACATTGAATCGGTAATCAAAAAAGTACCCAAGAACAAAACACCCAGACCAGATGGATTCACCTCTGAATTCAACCAGACATACAGAGAAGAAGTAACACCCATTCTCCTTAAAGTTTTCCAAAAAATAGAAGAGGAGGGAATACTTCCAAACTCATTCTATGAAGCCAGCATCACTCTAATACCAAAACCTGGCAAAGACCTCACTAAAAAAGGAAATTACAGACCAATATCCCTGATGAACGTAGATGCAAAAATACCCAACAAAATATTAGGAAACCGAATTCAAAAATACACCAAGAGGATCATACACCATGATCAAGTGGGATTCATCCCAGGGAGGCTGGAGAACATTCGAAAATCCATCAACATCATCCACCACATCAACAAAAAGAACAAAAACCACATGATCATCTCCATAGATGCTGAAAAAGCATTTGACAAAATCAGCATCCATTCATGATTAAAACTCTCAACAAAATGGGTATAGATGGCAAGTACCTCAAGATCATAAAGGCCATATATGACAAACCCACAGCTAACATCATACTGAACAGCGAGAAGCTGAAAGCTTTTCATCTAAGATCGGGAACAAGACAGGCATGCCCACTCTCTCCATTGTTATTCAACATAGTACTGGAGGTCCTAGCCACAGCAATCAGACAAAACAAAGAAATACAAGGCATCCAGATTGTTAAAGAAGAAGTCAAATTGTCACTATTTGCAGGTGACACGATATTGTATATAGACTAAAAGTGAAAGGATGGAAAAAGATATTTCATGCAGACACAAGGAGAAAAAAGCAGGTTTTGCAGTACTTGTATCAAACAAAATAGACTTCAAAACGAAGAAAGGAACAAGAGATAAAGAAGGACATTACATAATGATAAAGGGATCAATCCAACAAGAAGATATAACCATTATAAATATATATGCACCCAACACGGGAGCGCCAGCATATGTGAAAGACTCCACTCCACAACTACTAGAACTAATATCTGAATTCAGCAAAGTTGCAGGATACAAAATTAACACACAGAAATCTGTTGCATTCCTATACACTAACGATGAACTAACAGAAAGAGAAATCAGAAAAACAGTTCCATTCACAACTGCATCAAAAAGAATAAAATACCTAGGAATAAACCTAACGAAAGAAGTGAAACACCTATACTCTGAAAACTACAAGACACTCCTAAGAGAAATTAAAGAGGACACTAACAAATGGAAATGCATCCCATGCTCTTGGCTAGGAAGAATAAATATTGTCAAAATGGCTATACTACCTAAAGCAATCTACAGATTCAACACAATCCCTGTCAAACTACAAACAGCTTTTTTCAATGAACTGGAACAAATAATTCTAAAATTCATATGGAACCACAAAAGACCCCGAATAGCCAAAGCAATCCTGAGAAGGAGGAATAAAACAGGGAGCATTACGCTCCCTGACTTCAAGCTCTACCACAAAGCCACAGTAATCAAGACAATTTGGTATTGGCACAAAAACAGACCCACAGACCAGTGGAACAGAATAGAAAATCCAAACATTAACCCAAACCTATACAGTCAATTAATATTTGATAAAGGAGCCTTGGATATACAATGGGGAGATGACAGCCTCTTCAGCCGCTGGTGTTGGAAAAACTGGACAGCTACATGTAAGAGAATGAAACTGGACTACTGTCTAACCCCATACACAAAGGTAAACTCAAGGTGGATCAAAGACCTCAATGTAAGTCATGAAACTATAAAACTGTTAGAAAAAAACATAGGCAAAAATCTCTTGGACATAAACATGAGCGACTGCTTCATGAACATATCTCCCCAGGTAAGGGAAACAAAAGCAAAAATGAACAAGTGGGACTATATCAAGCTGAAAAGCTTCTGTACAGCAAAGGACACCATCAGTAGAACAGAAAGACATCCTACAGTATGGGAGAATATATTCATAAATGACATATCCGATAAAGGGTTGACGTCCAAAATATATAAAGAACTCACACACCTCAAGAAACAAAAAGCAAATAATCCAATTAAGAAATGGGCAGAGGACATGAATAGACACTTCTGCAAAGAAGAAATTCAGATGGCCAACAGGCACATGAAAAGATGCTCCACATCCCTAATCATCAGAGCAATGCAGATTAAAACCACAATGAGATATCATCCCACACCAGTGAGATTGGCCAACATCCAAAACACAAACAACAAATGTTGGCGTGGATGTGGTGAAAAGGGAACCCTCCTATACTGCTGGTGGGAATGCAAATTAGTTCAACCATTGTGGAAAGCAGTATGGAGGTTCCTCAAAAAACTCAAAATAGAAATACCATTTGACCCAGGAATCCCACTCCTAGGATTTTACCCTAGGAATGCAGCAGCCCAATTTGTAAAAGTCAGATGCACCCCTGTTTATCGCAGCACTGTATACAATAGCCAAGAAATGGAAGCAACCTAAGTGTCCATCAGTAGATAAACAAGAGGTGGTACATATACACAATGGAATATTATGCAGCCGTAAGAAGAAAACAAATCCTACCATTTGCAACAACATGGATGGAGCTAGAGGGTATTATGCTCAGTGAAATAAGCCAAGCCGAAAAAGACAAGTAGCAAATGATTTCACTCATATGTGGAGTATAAGAACAGCGAATAAAACTGAAGGAACAAAACAGCAGCAGACTCACAGAACCCAAGAACAGACTAATAGTTACCAAAGGGAAAAGGACTGAGGAAAATGGGTGGGAAGGGAGGGATAAGGGGGTAAAGGGGGCATTACGATTAGCAGATGCAATGTTGGGGTGCCACGGAGAGGGCTGTACAACTCAGAGAAGACAAGTAGTGATTCTGTAGCATCTCACTGCGCTGATGGACAGTGACTGTAATGGAGTTGGTGGGGGGACCTGATGAAGGTGGTAGTTTAGTAACCATAATATTGCACGTGTAATTATAGATTAATGATACCAAAATAAATTTAAAAAAAAAGAAAAAAACCTTCCCCGATGCCCCAGAGCAGATCAGCTCTTTGTTTTAAAAGGTTTCATATCATTGTATACTTTTACTTCATGTTACCTTTTGCATTTTGTAATGAGCCATTTATTTTTGAGATTATTTATTTAATGTCTAATCTCCCTTACTCCCCCACCCCAGGAGTAAACTCCATGAAAGCAGGCACCATTTTTTTTTTGCTAATCATTCTACCTCAGTACCAGCATGGTGCTTGGTACACATTAGGGACTCAATGAATTTATGTTACGTGAATGAATAAACAAACTGGTCCAAGCAATCAAAAAATCAAAATTAACTCTTCGTTCTCTTTCTGAAGAGTGTGAGGATGTTCACATACTTTCTTTAAGATTTAATACCGACATTGGTTCAGAGAAAAATCCTATCCAGGACAAATTACAGTTTCATGGGACGATGAAGAAATCTTTGTCTCTTTCTCTCTGTATCCCTTCCTACACTTAATCCAAGTTCAATCTTGCACAAGAAAATAGTCCAAGATTTAAGGATCCTCTTCTGTTTCACTTCATGGATGTGTTTGTTACTGCTGGGTAGACTTATTGTAGACATCCATTCCTCTAAGAAGATTTATACAGTTGATTACATACTAAATAATGATAGTATATTCAGGTTTTTGTTGAAAATTATCTTTACTATTCTTAATTCCAATCAACAACTATTATTAACGTGATGGTAGATTGTTGCATTGATAGCCCCGATTAGTGGTCTCTTTATAATGTGACTTTGCAGTTTATGAAGAAATGGAGTCTATTTCTCCACTTGAATCTGGGCTGGTCATGTTATTTACTTTGACTAATAGAACATAGTGGACATAACATTGAATCAGATATGGATGCATGCCTCAAGAAGCCTTGCATTTAAACATTTAATGTTTAAGTTTGGCATGGTTTCTTATGTGGTCATAACTGAGACAATGTTTAAAGCACATTACTAAGATTCTAAAAGAAATCACTTCTACCCCTCCCTCTTTGCTCTTACCCGCAAAGCATAGACTGTTTAGATAGATAGATCTGGGTTTAAATCTTCTCTAAGATATTTATTAACCAGATGACTTTGGGCCAGTTAATTAATAATTCTAAGGTTCACATTCCTTTCCTATAAGATAAAGTTAATAATATTGTGGCAGAGAAGGAATCTAGTTACCCCTAATATCTTATGTTCTTTTCTCCATGTTTTAGATCCCCACATTTTTGATGGTCACTTGGCCACCCACCTACATGTGTTTATGTGACTGAATTCTGGCCAATGAGCTCTAAGTGAAATATCATGTAGTAGAAATCTTCTTGCGGAAGCTGGTACATTTCTTTTGTCCCTTTTAAATTTATCCCTTTCCTCTCTGTTGGCAGCAGCTAGTGGCTAATTATAAAAGAGAAAGAACTTGGGTCCCTAAGAATTTTGTGAAGCAGAACTGTGAAACCAGTCCTGGACTACCTACCTGTGGTGTGGCCTTTTAAATAAAAGAAATAAAATTCTCCCTTGTTTAAGACATTGTCATTTTAGGTTTCTGCTACTCACAATTGAACCTACTTCTAGCTAATATAAATAGCTTTCTTGCTGGTTGTTGTGATTTAGGTGATAATATAAATTCTTGGCATCATTCCTCACACACAGTAAGTGATAATAAATGAATGCAGCTCTTACTATTTTTTGTTGATAATAATAGTAGAGGCAATAACATACCTCCTTGGCTAATGCTGAGATAAAACTGGCGATATTGTTGAAGTCAGCTAAGGTTATGACTGTAGTCATAACATTTACATAATAGTAAAGATCTGTGACATGTGTTTGCACTGATAAATTTATCTTAGAGAGTTTCCTTCTTAATTCATTCCTCATTAAAATAAAAGTTTTATCGCAATGAAATTTAGAAAACAAATGTAAATTAGCAATGATAGGGCAGCACTGACATTGTCACAAATTTTAACTCATGTAGTAAGTAAGCCGTCAAAATATGGCAAAATAGAAAAGGGTTCTGAGCATGTTCTATTCAATTCCCTTTCCTTCATAAACATCTCGAAACTATATTAAGAAAGTACAATGTTCACATTTACTTGAAAAGCAATATTATTATATAAAATACTCTGTTAACTAAGATAATACAGTTTCTTATAAAATTACTTAAGTTTAAAATATTGAATATCTTTATTTTAGATACTGGAAAAAGAAATGGTTTTTAGAAAACTAATACCATTGTAACTCTGCTATTAGCTTCTTTGGTATTCCCTGCTAAAAAGATCATTATTTTGAGAGTTGGAAAGTCAGCAAAAAGGCATGCAGAACCTCCCCCAACACTGAATCAATTTTTTAAGACAAATTTTCCTCAGAAATATGGTGAAACACAGAGAAGCCATTCATAATGAGTTCCTCAAGCAAAAATTCTTTTTAATTATTCTGACACTGGAAAAAGAACTGACAGAAATACTGTTCATGGTGGATTTCATATAGTGTTTGATAGTTATGTATCATTACCAAAGTCACTAACAGGTCCCAGTTTAACTGAAATGGGGCTTTTTCCATTAAGGTGCCTTTTAAATTTAATTATGGAAATCTATTATGATGATTTACTAATAAGTCCTGTATTGTGGAGATCAATAGAGATTTCTTAAATAGCTATTAGGGAAAGTTGGTTAGAATTTTAAGAAAACCTAAATTTAACAAAAAAGTCAGGAAAAGGTTTCAAGGTGTAAGTAAATAGACTTGAGGTGTCTTAAGAAGGGATGGCAGTCTGACTAATGAGATGCCAAGTACGTGAGAAGCATAGGTCAAGGCAAGAAGTGGAATAGCCTTGGACAAGTTGGGAATCAGTAGTGACCAGTGGGATACTAATTGGGAATAGTAGAACATAAGACTAGGAATGCAGATTGTGATACTCTAGGGAGCATGCTATGAGATGTTGTATTTAATTCATTAGTAATTGGGTTTTTAACACAAAGGTAGAAAAAATCAGTGCTGACCTCACTGGATGAATTCTACCAAATATTTACAGAAGTGTTAATACCAATTCTTCATGAATTATTCCAAAAATTTGAAGGTGACAGAGCACTTCCCAACTCATTATATGAATCCAGGATTACCCTAATACTAAAACTAGAGAAAGATATGACAAGAAAAGAAATGTATAGGCCAATATCCCTTATGATTATAAATGCAAAATCTTCAGCAGAGAATCAAGAAAGTCAATCTAACATCATATGAAAGGATTATCCACTATGACCAAGTGAGATTTATCCCAGGAACACAAGGTTGGTTAAACATTTATAATTCAAAATAAGCATTTAAAAAACCAACACTCAAGATAAAAAAAATCAATAAATTAGGAAAGTAGCTAACTTTGTCAGCCTGATAAGAGTCATCTAGACATTATACTTGTGAAAACTAGATGCTTTCCCCCTAAGATCAGGAACAAGACAAGGGTATCTACTCTCACCAGTTCTATTCAACATTGTATTAGAGGTTTTAAGCAAGAGGTATTAGAGCAATTAAGCAAGAAAAATAAATAGAAGGCATGTTGATTGGAAAAGAATAAATAACATTATCTCTATTTGCAGATGACATGATCTTGTATACTGAAAATCCTAAGGAATCCACTAAAAAAAATCCCACTAGAACTAATAAACAGATTCAGCAAAACTATAGACTACAAGATCATATGCAAAATCAGTTATATTTGTATACAATGAACAATCCAAATATGAAATGAAGAAAGCAATTCCACTTATGAAAGCATCAAAAAGAATTAAATACTTAGAAGCAAACTTAACAAGAAAAGTACAAACTTACACTCTGGAAACTACAAAAATTGTGAAAAGAAGTTATGGACGATCTAAATAAATAGAAAGATATCCCATGTTCATGGATCCGAAGACTTGATATTGTTTAGATTCACCAAATTAACCTACAGATTCAATACAATCCCTATCAGAATCCCAACTGGCTTTTGTAGAAATTAATAATCTCATCCTAAAATTCATATGGAAACTCAAAGGACCCAGAATAGCCAAAACAATCTTGAAAAAGAAGAACAAAGTTGGAGGACTTACATTTTCCAGTTTCAAAACTTACTACAAAGCTACAAATAATCAAGACTGTGTGGTACTGGAATAAGGATATGTGTGTCTGCATAGACCTATATGTGTGTGTGTATACACACATACACCCCCCCTAAAAAAAAGAACTGAGAATCTAACATAAACCCTCACATTTACAGTCAATTGCCTTTTGACAATGTTGTCAAAATGATTCAACAGAAAGAATAATCTTTTTAACAGGTGGTACTGGGACAACTCAATATCTCCATGCAAAAGAGTGAAGATTGGACCTCTACCTTACACCATATAGAAAAGTTAGTTCAAAATAGATCAAAGACTTTAATGTAAGAACTAAAATTGTAAACTCATCAGAGAAAACATGGGGTAAATGTCCTTATGTTGGATTTGGCAATGGTTTCTTAGATATGATACCAAAAGCACAGCAATCAAATTTAAAAAATAAAGTATACTTCTTCTGAATTAAAACTTTTGTTCTTCAAAGAGCACCATCAAGAAAATGAATAGACAAATGACAGAATGGGAGAAAATATTTGCAAATAATATCTGTGATAAGGTATTTATATCTGGAATATACAATACATAATTTTATATAATAAAAATACATAATTATATTAATATTAATATTATATATCAACATTATATTAATTATAATAATATATACATAATATATGATATTTATTATAAAATAAAAAATATAAAATAAATATGTGTATAATATAATATATAAATATGAAATATATATATAATAAAATATACACATAATATAATTATTATATATTATATAATAATATATATTCTAGTCATAATATATATAGTATACTATATATAATATGTAATAAATATATATATTCTAGATATAACATACTTATGTCTAGAATATATAATATTCTAGTCAACAGCAAACAAATAATCCAATTAAAAATAGGCAAGACATCTGAATAGACATCTCCAGAGAAGATATACAAATGGCTAATAAGCACATGAAAACATGATCAACATCATTAGTCATAAGGGAAATACATACCGATACCACAAGGAATACCTCTTTACACACACTAGTTTGACTATAATAGGAAAGACAGAAAATAACAAGTGTTAATAAGAATGTGCAGAAATTGGAACTCTCACATGGGGCCGGTGGGAATGTAAAATAATGCAGCCATTTTGAAAACTATGGCAGTTCCTCAAAAAGTTAAACACACAGTTACCCTATGACCCAGCAATTCCACTCCAATGTATTTACCCAAGAGAAATGAAAATATACGCTCACACAAAAATTCTAAATGAATGTGTATACAGCATTATTTATAGTAGTCGAAAGCTAGAAACAATCCAAATATCCATCAACTAATGAAGGGAGGAACAAAGTGTGGTACATCTACATGCTATAAAATGAGTGGCCCTTGAGAACATTACTCTAGGGGAAAGAAGCCAGACACAAAAGACCACATAGTGTATGGTTCCATTTATATGAAATGTCCAGAATAGGGAAACATATAGAGAAAAGCAAATTAGTGGTTGCCTAGTGCTGGATGAGAGATGGGACAATTGTGAGGTGATATTTAAGGAGTATGGGTTTCTTTTTGGAATGATAAAAATGTCCTAAAATTGATTGTGGTGATGATTGCACAACTCTGTGGACATACTGAAAACCACTGAATTGTTAAAAAAAAACAAATCAGTGCTGCGTTTGAGGGAGATCACTCTGATAGGAGTGCAGAGAAACAGAAAGCACAGAACCCATAAGGAAACCTCTTAACTGTTGCTTTTATTACTCACCTTATTACTCTTCTAATCTGGACTCCTAGAGAGAAGACATCTATCTCATCCACAAGGCTTTGCTTCCTTCACTCTCCATGCCCATTCCCACAAATATAATTAAAACACACTTAATTATCAACTGTATACTTTGTAAACAAATATGCTACAGGGTGGGACTCCAGAAGACGAGATACTAAAAAGAGCTCCCAACCCTCTAGTGATCATTCTTACTATTTAAGTAACTAAGGGAAAAGACCCATATCTCAGTTGTTTACTTAAAGGTAAAGAATTTGAAATTTAGATTCTGGGCAAGGGGTATTCAGCCAATGTAGAGCCTTAGATTAAGTGGTGAACGAGTTTCTGTTTTGTGTCTGGCATACAGCAGTCCTCAATAATATTCTTAAAAGAAAACAAGTGAATTTATTTTAAGAATAAAAATAGATTTTATGATTAAGTGTTATATAAACAGGACCAAGAAAGACATTGTGAGATGAGAAAATAACACATAATCTTAAACTGGTGATGGAGAAAAAAATTAATGAAGAGAAAGGAATATTCAATCATTTAATAACACAGCAGGCTTCTGTCATGATTTCCTTCCATCTTTTTCAGGAAAAATAAATGGAAAGAAAAATAAATAAGTTATAAAGTTATATAAAAGTAAGAATATTGCACCTTAAGAATATAAAAGTGGCAAAAATCAGTTAATGTAATGCATCACATCAACAGTATATTGATAGATGCAGAAAAAGCATTTGACCATATCCAATACCCATTCATAATTTAAGCTCTCAGCAAACTAGGAATAGAGGCGAATTTCCTCACTTGAGAAAGAATAAAAAAAGTAATTACACAAACCAGAAACTAAAGCCTTTTAAGGATGACAGAGAGGAGAAACAAATTGTTACTCATGCAAAAATTTGCTAAAGTAAGAAGTGCAATAGAGAAAAAAGAGATTAAGGAAATCAGGAGGGAAGTAAGAGAAAACAAAAGAAAATAATGAAGTAAAACAAAAATAAGAAACAGTCTGCATCCACTATGGAAAGAAATGGTCACCCAGTCATCAGAAACACCACCCTCGGACAGTCATGGTCTCCCCAACCTGCTCTAGCCAGAAAGGTCTGGTTTCTCCTATCTAGAGAGCTCCTGTTCTTTGTACTAGGGCATAATTAGGAAGTTGAGAAGAAATAAACCCAGGATTCAGGGATTAATAACTGCCATTTCACAAGAAGGATGATTGAAATATTGTGATTAAGAATCAAGGAACTTCAGGCCTTTTGAGTGCTGATTACAAAGTGATTAGCAGGGACGATTACTGTGAGGTTGATAATGTTTGCAAGGAAGCTGATTGATTCATTCCAAGCGTTAGGGACAGAGGTGGCAGATGGTTTAGTTATGCAAAAGAAACTGTAAAACACACAGAGTAAAAGACATGTGGATTTTATTCTATTTCATTTGAAAAGGAAAAAAATAGCTCTTGATGTTAAGGACATGTTGTTTGACGTTATATAGGCTTATATCATACCTTTTTAATTTGTCAAGAGTGGGAAAATGATGTAATTAATTTCTGTCTGGGAGGAATGGAAGGATCCAGATAATAAAAAATATTAAAGTTAGGGTGCCCCATTTCATCCTTTATGTATTATTAAAAGTCCCTTGATGAGAATTTAGGATGTGCAGTAACTTGCCTGGTTTACTATTTAGGCAGGTGTGGAAGGAAACAGAGTAGTTTATATATTTAAACTAGTACTTGCATATGCAGATGACATGTTAATGATTTTATCAACTGATGAGTCTATAAAAGCCATCCATTGAGTTTTCAAAACATATGTTTAAAGCAGCTGGTTCTAAAATAAGTTTAAGAGCAGCTATTTGCTTGATAGGGCTGACAAACTGGAACAGGTGATGGTTTTAGAAGAGACGGTTGTTTAAAAATGAACCAATTGGGAATTTAGTAGGGCTTTTGGAGAGTCAAAACAATGAATAACCAAACAGAAAATAGATGTAGCAGATAAGTTAGTGCAGATTTTGAAGTTATTTTATTGTACTGAATGTGTTGTTAATCAAAGAAATTTCTCATTGCCTTGAGACATATGGAAGTGATTTGCCATGTTTTTCTTGCTGTCCATTTGCAAAGTTATGTTTGACAGAGCTGGCAAACTGCCTTTAAAAAAGCACTATCTTTACAAAGTTACCTTAATGAGCTGATTGAAGACAAGATTCTTTACATGGCAACCATGAGTGAAGTAGTTGTCTGAACTTGTAAGAGTCTATATACAAAAGAACTTGACCAAAAAATTCTTTCTCAAATAATTCTGTTATTCTGAGACATACTTAGGAAGCATATACACAAAATGCACTGACTGCTTAGAATTATCTATACAGGAGCCTTTCCAGTTAGTACAGTTTATAAGCATTATTTTATAATCTTTTGAAAACCTGTGGGATGTTGAAAAGACTAATGTAGAATTACTAAAAGGCGACCGAATTCTCTCTTGGGGTAAATGATACAAGGGAAAGAGCCAGGAGGTGAGAGTCAAGAGATATGACCAGGACCATGTCCACTACTGGTTGTCATTCACTCTTTCCTTGCCTTGATTTCCTCATCTGGAAAAAAAAAGTAATGATAGCTAATATTTATAAAATGCTTACTATCCATCAGACATGGATAAGCAGTTTATATAACTTATTTCATCTCCCAACAACAACCTGTGGTAGATAATATTATCATCCCCATGATAATATTTTTATAGGAAACGAGATAATAGAATATATTAGACCATATTATTAAAATATAAGGTATTTTTTGTCTTAATAATAATATGTAACCTCAACCACAAAATATTTTGGGTGTACTCCAGACTAAGAATGGAGGAAATAGATTTAAAATTTTCTTCTATATCTATTCATGACTTTTTTTAAAAGTTTATTTTGATATCATTAATCTACAATTAAATGAGCAATATTAGGGTGATTACACTACCCCCTTCACCACGTCCCGTCCACCAACCCCATTACAGTCACTGTCCATCAGCATAGTGAGATGCTATATAGTCACTACTCATCTTCTCTGGGTTGTACAGCCCTCCCCATGCCGCCCTAACATTACATCTGCTAATCGTAATGCCCCTTTTCCCCCCTTGTCCCTCCCTTCCCACCCATCCTCCCCAGTCCCTTTCCCTTTGGTAACTATTAGTCCGTTCTTGGGTTCTGTGAGTCTGCTGCTGTTTTGTTCCTTCAGTATTTTTTTTCTTAGTTCTTATACTCCACATATGAGTGAAATCATTTGGTACTTGTCCTTTTCTGCTTGGCTTATTTCACTGAGCATAATATCTTCTAGCTCCATCCATGCTTTTGGAAATGGTAGGATTTGTTTTCTTCTCATGGCTGAATAATATTCCATTTTGCGTATGTACCACATCTTTATCCATTCATCTACTGACGGACACTTAGGTTGCTTCCATTTCTTGGATATTGTAAATAGTACTGCAATAAATATAGGGGTGCATATGTCTTTTTCAAACTGGGCTTCTGCATTCTTAGGGTAAATTCCTAGGAGTGGGATTCCTGGGTCAAATGGTATTTCTATTTTGAGTTTTTTGAGGAACCTGCATACTGCTTTCCACAATGGTTGAACTAATTTACATTCCTACCAGCAGTGAAGGAGGGTTCCCCTTTTCCCACATTTTCACCAACATTTGTTGTTGTTTGTCTTTTGGATGGTGGCCACCCTAACTGGTGTGAGGTGATATCTCATTGTGATTTTAATTTGCATTTCTCTGATGATTAGTGATGTGGAGCATATTTTTATGTGCCTGTTGGCCATCTGAATTTCTTCTTTGGAGAAGTATCTGTTCAGATCCTCTGCCCATTTTTTAATTGGATTATTTGCTTTTTGTTTGTTGAGGTGGGTGAGCTCTTTATATATTTTGGATGTCAACCCTTTATCAGATATATCATTTATGAATATATTCTTCCATACTGTAGGGTGCCTTTTTGTTCTATTAATGGTATCCTTTGCTGTACAGAAGCTTTTCAGCTTAATATAGTCCCACTTGTTCATTTTTGCTTTTGTTTCCCTTCCCCAGGGAGATATGTTCATGGAGAAGTTGCTCATGTTTATGTCCAAGAGATTTTTGCCTACTTTTTTTCTAAGAGTTTTATGGTTTCATGACTTACATTCAGGTCTTTGATCCATTTTGAGTTTACTTTTGTGTGTGGGGTTAGACAGTGATCCAGTTTCATTCTCTTACATGTATCTGTCCAGTTTTGCCAACACCAACTGTTGAAGAGGTTGTCATTTCCCTATTGTATATCCATGGCTCCTTTATCATATATTAATTGACCATATATGTTTGGGTTAATATCTGGACTTTCTATTCTGTTGCACTGGTCTATGGGTCTTTTCTTGTGCCAGTACCAAATTGTCTTGATTACTGTGGCTTTGTAGTAGAGCTTGAAGTTGGGAAGCAAAATCCCCCCTGCTTTATTCTTCCTTCCCAGGATTGCTTTGGCTATTTGGGGTCTTTTGTTGTTCCATAGGAATTTTAGGACTATTTGTTCCAGTTTTTTGAAGAATGCTGTTGGTATTTTGATAGGGATTGCATTGAAGCTGTAGATTGCTTTTGGCAGGATGGCCGTTTTGACAATATTAATTCTTCCTAGCCAAGAGCATGGGATGAATTTCTATTTATTAGTGTCCTCTTTAATTTATCTTAATAGTGTCTTGTAGTTTTCAGGGTATAGGTCTTTCACTTCCTTGGTTAGGTTTATTCCTAGGTGTTTTATTCTTTTTGATGCAGTTGTGAATGCAATTGTTTTCCTGATTTCTCTTCTTGCTAGTTCATTGTTAGTGTATAGGAAAGCAACAGATTTCTGTGTATTAATTTTGTATCCTGCAACTTTGCTGAATTCAGATATTAGATCTAGTAGTTTTGGAGTGGATTCTTTAAGGTTTTTTATGTACAATATCATATCATCTGCAAATAGTGACAGTTTGACTTCTTCCTTACTAGCATTTTAAGTTTCTTAGTTGTACATAAAATAATAATGCATCTGTGAATATCCTACCTTAAAGTCAATCAAGTATGGTATATACAAATGAATCTATTCCCTCAAATGCCAGGAGCTGTTATTTAAATATTTCTCTTGACAGAAATATTATAGATTAAAAAAGATTTAAAGATATACTAGCCAAATTTGACGTATGACTCATTTCACCCTGATTTAAACCACTACAAAGGACATTTTGGGGACAATCAGAAAAATTTGAACACTAACTGGATATTAGATGACATTAAGAAATTACTGTTGACTTTTGTAATAGTCAATAATGTGTAATAATAGCATTGTGATTTTAAAAAGTGTTCCTTATCTTTCAGAGATACATAGTGAAGTATTATGGATGAAATAATGTAATATCTGTGATTTACTTTAAAATAATCCAAGGAAGCAGTGGGAAGAGTAGAGAGAGGAGATAACAGAAGATTGGCCATATGTTGATAATTGTTGAAGTGGGATCATGGGTTCATTATGTTCTTCTCTCTACTTCTGTATATGTTTGAAAGTTCCACCATGAAAAATTTTAAATATAATGCCCCACAGGGACACAAAAGTAAAAATGAACAAATGGGACTACATCAAACCAAAAAGCTTCATCTCACACCAGTTAGGATGGCCAACGTCCAAAAAACAAAAACAACAAATGCTGTCGAAGATGTGGAGAAAGTGGAACCCTCCTACACTGTTGGTGGGACTGTAAATTAGTTTTTTACAGCAAAGGATACCATCAGTAGAACCAAAAGCCTTCCTACAGTAAGGGAGAATATATTCATTAATGACATATCTGAAAAGGGGTTAACATCCAAAATATATAAAGAGAGAGCTCACATGCCTCAACACCCAAAAAGCAAATAACATGATTAAAAAATGAGTGGAGGATCTGAACAGGCACTTCTCCAAAGAAGAAGATCATATTGCCAACAGGCACATGAAAAGATGCTCCACATCACTAATCATCAGGGAAATGCAAATTAAAACCACAATGTGATATCACTTCACAGCAGTTAGGATGGCCAACATCAAAAAGACAAGAAACAACAAATGCTGGTGAGGATGTGAACAAATGGGAACCCTCCTACACTGTTAGTGGGAATGTAAATTAGTTCAACCATTGTAGAAAACAGTATGGAGGTTCCTCAGAGAACTAAAAATTGAAATACCTTTTGTTCCAAGAATTCCACTCCTAGGAATTTACCCAAAGAAAACAAGATTCCTTATTCAAAAAGACGTATGCCCCCCTATGTTTATGACAGCACTATTTACAATAGCCAAGACATGGAAGCAACCTAAGTGTCCATCAGTAGATGAATGGATAAAGAAGATATGGTACATATACACATTTGCAACAACATGGATGGAGGTAGAGGATATTATGCTCAGTGAAATAAGCCAGGCGGAGAAAGATAAATACCAAATGATTTCACTCATTTGTGGAGTATAACAACAAAGCAAAACTGAAGGAACAAAACAGCAACAGACTCACAGACTCCAAGAGGGATTAGTGGTTACCAAAGGGTAGGGAGGGAGGGAGAAATGGATTAAGGGGTATTATGATTCTCCTACATAATGTAGGGGGATTGCAGGGAAGGCAGTATAGCACAGAGAGGACAAGTAATGACTCTATAACATCTTACTACACTGATGGATACTAACTGAAATGGGGTATGGGGTGGGTACTTGATAATACAGTGAATGTAGTAACCACAATGTTGCTCATGTGAGCAATCATAAGACTGTATATCAATGATACCTTAATAAAAAAAAGTGGCTCAATGTCATTAAAAAGATATAGATATAAGGTCCTAAATTCTGAGCGATTAGGTTTTTTTTACTATATTAATATTTCCATAAGGCATTCCATATATCCACTACATTATTTTAAAAATAGATTTCAGTTCTCTTAAGTGATCCTCCAATCTATATGAAAATAAATTTCCTCATCAAAATGTATTTACAAATTACATAGCATTTATTTATTGAATGCTCTTGTAGTCCATAGATACTTGGAAGTATTTAAAAATGTAAAGCCCTAACATATACAATTTCCTTTCTGGAAGTATACACTTATAGAAAAGAAATACTAATGAAGCCGGGGCAATGTTGTGTTGACAGAGAGACAGGCAGCCAAGGCCAAGGCACCTGGGTTCTAGCTCCACCTCCACTACTAACAAGCTCTGAGAGCTGCTGGGCTTCAAGTCCTCTGGGCTTCTGTTTCATCCTTTATTAAATTAGGATAACATTAGTTGCTCTATCTCTGCACAGAGTGTTTGAAGATTCTAATAAATAGTGAATATAACTACCTTTCAAATAGTTTTAAAAAACTTTTTAAAAGGGTGCCCTTTGTAGCAAGGTTTTTATTAAATGTGACCATCAGATTAGAATCTGAGGCAGTATCAATACAGCAGTTGAGAGAAAAAAATGTCACCTAACTGATTGTTTTGCTTTGTGACACCAAACAACCAGTTTGGCTGAGTTTCTCACTGACTTATCCAAACAGAGTAGATGTTTCAGTCTGATTGTCACAGCCCTTGAAGGTCAGATCTTTTCCACACATGAAGTCAGGTACTGGTCTGTGCACCAGGCTTCACATAGTGTTGCTCTTCAAGGCTCCAGCTGACTCTGTAATAATGAGGTTAAGGAGAAGGAAGAGTTGGGTAGATATATAGGTCAGCACAAAAAGGGTCAGGATTCCTAGAACCTTATTTGAGTCCTTAAAAGACAAGTACCATGAACTTGTACAAACAGCTAAGGTAGTGAAGTCCCTACTTTGTCTGGGTCCTACATATGTGTTTGTATGGTTCCAGATAGTTTTACAAGTTGGTAACTTTCTTAAATATATTTCATCAAAGCCTCTTTCCTCGGTTCTGGGCTTCTTTCATCCCTATTGGTAATGCATTTAGTTCATTCTTGGCAGAAAGTCTTCCCTGCTATGTGTTAGGGAGAAATATCCAATGAGCTGAAACTCTTTATCAGTTTTGGTTCTCCACTACAAAAAAAGTGAGACAATGGGAACTGAAAGATATGGGAGAATCAAGCCCAATAATATGTTTAGTCCCTTAAAGACGATAATAATGTCTTTAATTTATTAAAATGCTTACATCATTTCTTTGGGAACTGTCATTGCTTTAGAAACAAACTGAGTCTCTCTTTTCACTCTCCCACAGAATTAAAATAATATTCCACTGGAAAGGAGACAAGTCTTTTCCCCGATTTACTCTTTTAGCCTCAACAACTTGCTTATACAACTAATGCCTGGCACAAGTCACTTAAGCTCTCTGAGTAGCTGTCTTCCTATTCTATAAAATGAATCACTTTCATCAGCTGCTCCATTTAGCTCTTTAATTTTCTGAACTTCTGAGTCTTTAATACTTACAAGAATGTTTAGGAAAGAGATGCTTTAATTGGTAATATTTTCTTTCCAACTGAAGTTTAACCAACAAACAATTTTTCTTACAATTCTTTTTATTCAAAAAATTTCTAATATGCATTATAATCCTTTTGGTAAATTCAAATGCCAAGTCATAAATATAACACTAACAAATTAAATCGACAATATTAAAACAATCATATATCAAATCCAAGTAAAACTTATTCTAGGAATGCAAGGATGGTTTGATATTGTTAAACATGTTAATATAATTCAGCATCATAAGACTAAAGAGAAAGAATATATAAATTTAATGATTGATGATAAAAAGATACTTCATTAAATTCATATATTTTTAAATCCTTATTCTAAATTAGCACTATAAGGAATTTTTATTAATATGCTAAAAAAATTATCTTAAACCAACAGCAACTTCAGAAATAATGGAATTCACAAAAACTTTCCATGTGGTCCATGTCCTTTAATCTCCTAAAACTGTAAACAAATTTTGTGGGCATGTGCACTTTTCTAGAGTTAGCTTTTATGAAATTCTCAAAAGGATAGAGCATGCCAAAAATGCTCTAGAAGCACTACCATTAACATCAGGAACAAGAAAAGGATTCTTGCTATTTCCTTATTATTTAATAATATTCTGGAATTTCTGGTTAATGCCATGAGATTAGAAACAGAACCAAGAGGTCTAACTACTGGGAATAAGAAGGATTAGATTATCATTATTTGTGGATAATATGATTATATTGAGTTCTTTTGACTATAAGACATAGAAGAGTGCTCAAATTGTACTAGTTATGTCAATTGTTATTAAGATACATTGAAGGTCAAGAGGAGAGGAATTAGCCACACTGAGTGGTATATTGTTAGGGCAAAGGAATATATCTAATCATCCGAAGGCAGGTGTCCCTTTTTCTTTACTTCTGTGCTCACCATGAGATAATTGATATCCTATTTCTGCTACTCATTGACTCTACTCAGTGACATACTTTATATGTCTTTTCTTTGTAAAGAAACTTGCTCTAAGTTCTTGCTCATCAGACCAAACAGAAGTGCCTGTCAATCCTGATCCAGGCCAACACTACTTTTAGTATGAGGTGAATGTGAAAGAGAAGTCATCATGCTCACTATTGTTCAGGGATATCCACTATATTTATTGTTCAGGATTCATAAAGCTGAAATCAATTTCTGGACAGCGCTGTAATACTGAGAACAGCTATCTATTAACCAGATCCATGTGTATTCATTCTCTGCCAGGACTTCACTGAGGAAAAACAAAACTAGTCATTGGCTCGGATCTAGGGAGGGATAGCAGTTCAATTTGATGAAGTCAAACTTTACATTTGAGCAGTTTACTCATGAAACTTATTTGGCCTTGATGCTTACGCAAGACTGGTTACATACATATCAAATAACCATATGGTGATGATAACAGTAGGCATTATTAGGAATGAGAAATAGTGTAGTGATTAACAGCATGACCTCTGGAGCCAGAGTGTCTGGATTCTAATCTATCACTTACTAGGCTGTTTAATATTAGGCAAAATATGTAATCTCTCTGTGCCTCAGTTTTCTTATTTATAAAATGAGGATGATAAGGTTGCTTTTAGGATTAAATGAGTTACTACCTATAAAGCACTTAGATTACCTAATTAATCCCATACAAATGTATGTTAAATAGCTAATGTTTATGGAGCACTTACTATGTGCCTTATACCATGCTAAGTATTTTACATGCTTTTCATTTAAATACTGTAACAACCCTATAATGGTGACACTAATAATATAACAGGATATTTTAAAGGGACTCTTTCTGCCTGAGTTTCAGCTAAGGACAAAAAAAATATTGGCAAGAGTTTGCACTTTCCAAAAGGCGAGGCTAACTGACTTTGTCAGAACTAGCAAAGGTGGTTAAGAACTAGTTTGAGCCTCTCGGTTAAAACGGCAAGGAGAGAGGGCATCTTTGGAAAAGGGCATTGTAAATAGGAAGAGGAAAGGCGTATTTCCCTGACTCCAAACCTAGAGAGAGGGGCTTGCCATTCTTCTGGAATTTGGGGTCCTAAGGGCCTGGTATCTGATGCATGGCATCAAATTCTAAAAAATCTAAAGAACTGGGTCTTTCAACCTGTGGGTACAGCCAGGAGAGCTGCCTTCCCTGGGAGCAGGTTGACCTGCCAGGGGTGGCAGGGCATAGGTATGTGATTTCCATGGACACAATGGCCACATGGGAGCAGCAAGCCTCTTCATTTTAAAGGGGACCTGACATCAGGAACCCAGGACTTTAAGCAGAAACCTGGGGTGTGGCAGGTCAGTAGAACTTATAAGTGACGCATCTCAAGGGAGACCTTGCCTGGGGCCCATGTTAGGGGTGCTGCTAGTATGTTCTCAGGTGAAGATCTCCAAGAGACCAACAGACAAAACGTAGGAGAGAGAGAGTCAACACTGAATATCTGTCATCTTCAAAGAACTCCAACACCAGTGTCAGTACAGGAAAATCACAGAGGGGTCAGCTACTCGGGTAATGGGTCAGCTACTCTGGTGGTCAGCTACTCTGTGTAGCAGGGTTGTGGGAAGTGGGGATAGGGAGGTGGGCAGAATATGTTGGAAAGAGAGAGGAAACCAGCCAGAGCCCACCCCTTTTCCCTCAGCAGACTTACATAGTAGATCAGGGTTGATATCAGGGAAAGCAGAAATGAAGTTCAAGTTCATATTTTTACACAAACCTGGACATTTCAGTGACTTAAATATGACTGTTCTGTGATTACACATGACAGAGAACTTTATAGTACTCAGAGTAATTGGAGGTATCCTAGGACCTACCTTAGATTTCACCCAAGGTACAGACAGGAAAAGGCTAACCCTGTAGAGTGGGTTTGAATGGCCAATAGGGGAAGGAAATCAAGTTATTTCCTGCTTGCACCCTGTGGAGTCCTGCTCTATCAGCAAAATGGTTGCCATCCTAATGATAATAACAATAATACCCCGAACATTCATTGAGGACTTACTGTGTGGCAGTTCATGTTTAAAGTACATGATCTATCGTTGCTCATTTAATCCTCATTACAACGCTAGGAGGTGAACCTATGGATTTTGTAAAACCTATTGACAAAAAAAGGAAACTGAGGCTTGGAGAAATTAAGTACCTGCCATGGTAACACAGTTAGTAAGTACCAGATCTGGAATTAATTTGATGTTAGCACACTAAAATATGGATCCTGGCAGATCACCCCCTCTCCACAAGCAACTTGCGTGTCTGCTAGCAAGTCTGGAGCTCTCTCATTTGGACGAGGAAATGGTTGCAGTGATGTGGACTTTCTCCAAAATCTCCAGGATCATCCACACAGATTTCCTACGGACTCCACACAGTATCCTGATCTACAAAAGCCTGGGACCAGTGGGAAGCATTCCTGGGTAGGTTACTTTTGGGAAGAGTAGGAGGAAGATGCATGACATACGCCTGTGGTTTTACAGCAGCCTTCCTAAAAGGTAAAAACACTATCCTTTCATTAAGGGTGCCTGGGATTTTTTAATGAACTCAAGTGTGGGACTTGCCTGAGGGCCCAGTATTTCTCACTCTATTGAGTTTGAATTGTGTAGAGGATCCTGTTTGTCAGCTCTGGATTTTTTTCTTCTGATACAAACAATCCTTGGTTACCTGACAGTTTTGTCCCTGTGGTCCCCACAGTTGATAAACTGAGGGTGTGCGGGCCTCCCCCACAGCCACGTGCCCAGTGCTTCCCTGGTAGGGCCTCTTTGCTGGATGACACACCCCACTTGGTCTCCAACCCCTTGTAGTCGCCACCTGAACCTTCTGCACAGATCACTGCGTCCTACTTCAGTCAGTAAGATGACTTTTGTTTCAAGCTTTTGAGGTGAGACATGAGATGATAAACAAAGGTAAACTGGGAGTTAAGAGTTAAGGTAATGTTCAGAGTTTGAAAGATAACAAGAACCAGCTGAGCATTCAGTGGCTTAAGTTTAGGGATACTCAAAATAGCATGAATGTCAAAATTTTCCCACTACAACAATAATTGTATACTAAGAACCTGTACCTTTATTACTATACCTGAAGGATTAGTAAAAAAAAAAATACAGTTAGAAAGATATATTAGTAAATACATAAAAATAAAATATTAATAAAAATCATATATTAAAATGTATTATAAAAAATTTGTTACTGATTGATGGAGATAAATGGAAAAGAATTAAGACATCTGAGAGAGTCCTAAATGTGAATACTTTGTGTAAGACAAAGGTGATAGCTCCATTTAGAGGGAAAATGGAGTTGGGACACTGAGCTAGCCATACGGAAAAATAAAGCTTGGATTCCTACCACACTCCTAATCAAAAATAAAATCTAAATAGCTCAAAGATTTAATGACAGAAAGTAAAACCATAATAACACTAAAAGAAAACATGAAATAATTTTTTTCTTTATAATCTCAAAGTAAGGGAGGGCTTTTAAAGCATAAGACAAAAGCCACAGAGAAAAAAGTGAATATATTTGACTGCATAAGAGAAATATTTCTACAAGAAAAATTACCATAAACAGAGTTGAAAAGCAAAAACAAACTCAGAAAAAATATTTGCAGCAGATATGATAGAGAAAGGGATTAATTTCCAAATCCTTAGAAAGGAGAGGGAGAGACAGAGATAGAGAAATAACTGAAGAAGAGAGGAAGGAGAAAGAAATAGATTTGTTAAGACATGAAAAAGTTGTTCAGAGAAAGACATATATGTTTGCTTAAGCATAGGAAAATATACTCACCTTTACTTATAATTAAAGAAATGGACATTTAAAAAGCAATAAATTATTTTTAACCCACCAGAAAGTTTTACAATATATTATGCTAGCAGAGATACAGGGAAATGGTCACTTCCATACAGTGTGAGAAAATAAATTGTTATAACCTCTATGGGAAATAATTGTTAATGTTAAAAAAAAGTTTAAAAGCAAACATCCTTTGATCCAGCAACTCTGGTTCTAGACACTTATGTTAAGAATCAAAAAAAGCCATATGCATACTGATATTCATTACAGTATTTTTAGTAACAAAATACTGGCAACAACCTACATGTCTGCCAGTAAGGAGTTGGTTAAATAAATGATGTTACATTCACTCAATAGAACACTATGCAACCATTTAAAAGACAGAATTACTGCATTATGAACTGATACAGAATTGTCTCCACAATGTATTGCTAAGTAAAAAAATGCAATCTGCAGAAAATGTGAATATGCTCTAATTTGTGTTTATAAAAAAGAGAGGGCCATTCCTACATATACAAGCTTTTATATGCATATATGGTTTTTAAGGAAACTCTCAATATCATTTTGGAAGTAAAAATGCTGTAAACCACTAAAGAGAAAAAACACTTTGATCCTTTGTGTAGTGGTACCAGAATCAATCTGATTATCAATAAACTGCGACTAAGGATGTCCTTGACTCATTATCTCATACCTATCTTATCCTAAAGGTTTCATTTTTAAAATAATAAATTTAAAATCTAAATATTCCTCTTTTATTTTCCCTTTTTCTTCTAAAAAATGATAAAAATAATTATTTTTCATTTTTGTTACATAGCAAATTTGAGTTAATCATGGTTTACTACTCCCTAAGTTTGCTTGAGTGGTTAGTCAGAAGTACTGTGAGAGGCAGGACAGACTTATTCCAGCAGGTAAATAAAAAATCTCCCAGCAGCGTCTGGGTCACCTTTGATTTTTAATTTTCATCAAGTGCAAAGGAAAATGATAAAAGAGGGGTCGCCACCCCAGGACCTTGTGCCAATAGGCCCAAGAGAGGCGTCAGGGAACTAGAGTCACAATGTTGAGTGTGGACCTCATGGTGTCCTTGGTGACTAAAAACCCTATTTTACACTTTCTGTAAAGAAGGCTTAAGTTAACAAAAGTATTTAGAAACTAGGATAAGCTCTAATTTTCCTGAATAAGTGGTGCTCATGTCAAATTGGAGCCATTTTCCTGGATTATGTCTCAGACCCCATTATGGGTGGCAAATGGAAATGAGAAGAAGTGAACCTCTAGACATGTTAATTTTTTTCTTTTTTTTTTAAAGTTTATTTTGATATCATTAACCTACAATTAAATGAGTAATATTATGGTGATTACACTAGACATGTTAATTTAATAGTTTTTCATCACAATATATTTAGCAGCAATCAAAATAAGGCAAATATTCAAGGTTGTTCTCTATCAACCTTATTCTCCATTTGCAACTTAATAGCTTATGAACTTTATAAATAACAAAATCATCTTGGTCTAAGGCAGTGGTTCTGAATTGGGGTGATTTTGACCCCCAGGGGACATGGCATTGGCTGGACACATTTTTGGTTGTCACAAATGGGGGACTGCTTCTGGCATACAGTGGGTAGAGACAAGAGATGCTGTTGGATGTCTTACAATACACAACACAACCCACTGCAACAAAGATTACCCAGTCTAAAATCAGTATCTTCTGCTTCTAGGATAAGTGAAGTGTCCCTGCTTTAACCCAAGGACATGCCATAATCCAGCCTTCCTTTCATTTAAAATCATCAACTTGTTTATGAACTTAATACAGTTGTAAAAACTATCACGTAGGTTCTAAAATACATCTCCTTGGTATTTTCCTTTCTCTCTCTCTCTCTCAGCCTCATATTCTTTTGAGATGCTTCCCAAATACTCTATAACTCTGCTACTTTCTTTATAATAGCTAATATTTGGCAATCCTTTATTACGTGGCACGTTTGTGCTAAGTGTTTTATATGCCCTGCTCTTTCTACGCTCCACGGCCACCCTCCAGGAGAGAGGTTACTTTCCTGCCTGCCTCATTAGAGTCTACCTGTGCTTTACAGGACAGTGTCTTCTATCACAGATGGTGGGCTCTGAGGTTCACATCAGTCTCCCTCCTCCAACTGGGTCTTCCTCATTCTATATCTTCAATGCATCTCATACAGAGCCTCTCACATAGGAAGATAAATGACTGATGGGTGAATGAATGGATAAATGGTTATATAGATATATACTCTTAAATTTGAAATCTTGTCACATACATAATACCCACATAAAGATTCTCTGCCATGTTAAGCAGACGTTCTGCTTCAGTTTTTCTATATGCCAAAAATGGTATTGAGAAATATTTTAGTATCTAGAGGTTTCTAGAAAAGTATTCAGCTAAAATTGTAGATTTTCATCTTGACTCTGTTTCAGTGTCTTAATTCAATTCCCACTGACCTAAGAAATACAACATTATCCAATATTCTATTTGAAACACTTCCTAGGAACAGTTTATTTGGTAGATTTTTCAAATACTTTGTCACATGCAATAATATCTAAAGTAAGTGTGAAAACGGTTTTACACAGTTTCTGTGCAGAGTGATCTGTTGACTGGTGTAATCTGTTTGTAGCTTTTTCCCAAGAAATGTGTACCCCTATTATGTCTATACAGAGAAAGCTACATAATCACCACTTGGCTTGGACTTCAGAATGGACTTTGGCCTTTCCCTTCTTCCCACGACCATGGAGTGGCTTTGTCACATGGATATCCAAGTGTGGAAGGAAAAATCAAGAGGTCCAGTCTTTCTTACTTGGGGAGTAGGGAACATGCAGGTTTTTTTTCATTATTGTTTTTTTCCTACTGTTTTTTCTCTTAAATTATGAATGTACATTTATTGATTCATATACACTGCAAAAATGCAAATACATCAGAATGATTCCATAAAAAAAAAATTTCCAGCTCCTCATTTTCATTGCCAATTTCTTTCCCCATAGGTGAAAGTTTTTTATTGGTATTTTAATTTGGGGGTGGATAATTAATATTGGTGAACCCATCAAAAACTATGAAAAGGTAAAGTCTCCCTCCCATTTCCCATTACTCCACAGCAGGCAATCACCGTCATCAGTTTTGTTTGCCCTTCCAGAATAAATACAGATTTTTATAATATTTAGAAAAGAGCAATTTTTCTTAGAGTTCACACTCGAAGCTAAATATTTGCCATATAATTCAGTAGAAAATGTATTAACATTTGTTGGCCTCCTCCCCCCCTTGTCAGATGTATTTTTAGAATAAGAGAAAGGGCAGGCGTACAGGGAGCAAGACTCATTAAAAGTCTGAACCAACCGAACAAATTTATTCTCTTCAGAAGGCGGCCAATTGTTTAGCTTTGTGGACTTATAAGGGAGATAGAGGAGGAATCCTGCAACACTTGGAAAACTTTTTCCTGAAGTACAAATCTGAAAAGGCCTAACATCTTACATATGGCCCCTGGTTGTACCGAGCAAAAGTTTTGTTAGTTTCAGATCCTATATTGCTTATAAATGTGAACCACAAACATCTCTGTGTGATGCAACTGTCCCAGGCGATGGCCAACGGGTTTCCCGAAAATATCCTCAGTATTGTATGTGTTCAAGAAGTGTGTTCTCAGCACTTTGCTAAGATAAAATAGCACTGTTTCTCCACATGAGAACTGCATTTGCCAGAGTAGACATTTTAGTCACCCTATTAAATGAGCTGTTCCAAATCGATCAGAGGGGCGTTGAAAAGTTAGCTCCAGTCAGAATATGGGTCCAAGGCTTAACATGGCTGGCAGCACTTTCATTTTCAGCCTTGCTCATTATTTTATGTTGCCTCCAATTTTCCTCCATACTTGTGAGGAAGGAAAATGAAATTGTCAAATAAATATAGCACTCCAGGAAACAATATGTACACGATATGAACTGCACAGATTTTTCTCAAAACAATACCTTCTATTTAATCATGACCTGAAAAAATTTCAGAGTACTTTAAAGGCTTAAAATACCATTTTCTTCCTATTTTAAATCTCATTAACTTGCTATTTTATCCTCGCAGTGCCCATATAATGAAAGTAGAGAGAACAGAGTATCATTGTCTACGCATGAGAAAGCTGTGGCCACAGAAAGAGCCGAAGTGCTCAGGGACATACACCAAGTCGGAGATAAAACCTAGGAAAGGTTTCTGGGCTCCCCCATCCTTGTTAGCTCTGTTGAGAATGCTGTGTGTGGCATTCTTTCCTGCACCTTTGCTAAGCCACTGCCCTGCCTACAATATCAGAACCCCTGTTTTTTTTAAGTGGAAGGCAATGCACAACGAGGAGTGCGCCCCCAGATCACCTGGGCCCAACATGAGAGCTGAAGACAGCATGTGCCATTGCCAGGTCCTGACCCTGCACTGGGGTCCTTTAACCTCACCTTCGGAGTCGCAGTACTAGAAGATACTAGAAGTCCACGTGTCTCCTGGAGTGATGGCGTCTCTCCTGCCGCGCAGCCTACTGCCACCACTACCAAACCAGGAGCCTGGCTTTGCCTCACGCAAGGGCAGGAAGGAGAAATCCCAGATCTTGGGCTTGGAGATATGTAAAATGCTGAATGCAGAATTATCAGGATAATTCAGGGCAAGGTGCAGTATGCTGGAAAAACCCAGATAGGTCAAGGGAAAGTACTTTGAAGCCTCAGAAAACAGTCTCCATTTCCAGTTTACTCTGCTTATGTGCATACTGCCTTAGAAGGTCTCCTCTGAGTCACTGCATGTCACTACATACCCAGGTACAGACATTGCACTGAACTAAATCCCTTGGAAACCTACCCACTCAGACATCTTGAAACCAAAAACTATTAAAATCACAGACAGAAAGAAAATCTTATTAGTATAAGGAACATTCTCATCAGAGAACAGGTCCCTGCAGTGAATTTTTCATTTTATCTGTTTTTCCCTTTAAGGCATGTTTAGGCTCCAGAGGCCTCAACAAGTTATTCACCAGTGGTTTCCCCTGTACATGATAGCTTCTTTAATTGCTAAGTGATGCATGAGGAGAAAAGTTGGAAAGACTGAGAGATTAGGTTATAAAACTAATTAGAACAAAAATGGATGCTGTTTTCTCCACAAATTAGTTCTCATATAATAAGCACTAAATTTTGTTGGTTATACTAAACTTTTTATTATAGAAATAATAGTTTTTCCAGATGTAGGAAAATTAGAAATTATACATGAACAAAAAAGAAAAATCATCCATGATCATATTACCAGAGATAACTAATGTATATTTTATTGAATTTCTATCTTATTTTCTTCCAGCTTTTTTCTTTATATACATGTGTCTATGTAAAACACAGATCAAATAAAACAGAGATCATGATACACACCACTTGGTGAACTAATTTTGTCACTTAACTATGTAGCATAAATAGATCTCATGGGAATAAATATTTATCTACATAATTAATTTTAATGGCCTGCATAACGTTTAATTGTATGGATATACCTAAATTTATTTAACTGACAGTATTATTGGACATATAGGTTGTGTACCAATTTTTCAATATAATGAAGAGTTCTAGAATAAACAACATTTTACAAATGTCTTTACATACCTTTTTAACTATTTCCTTAATACAAATTCCTGGGAGAAAAGTTTCTGGGTCAAAGAAATGCACATTTTCAAACTATTGAGTCATTCAGACCTAGAGAAAGTTGGAGTACTTTTCCTTTAAAATCAACTTGAGCTGACCTAGAACCACAAAAGAACCTAAATAGCCAATGAAATCCCGAGAAAGAAGAACAAAGCTGGGGGGATTATGCTCCCTGACTTTAAGCTCTACTACAAAGCTACAAGAATTAAAACAATATGCTACTGGCACAAGAACATACCCATAGGTCAATGGAACAGAATAGAGAGCCCAGATATAAACCCACACATATATGGTCAATTAACATATGATATAGGAGCAATGAATATACACTTGGGAAAAGACAGTCTCTTCAATAACTGGTGTTGGGAAAACTGGAGAGCTACATGCAAAAGAATGAAACTGGATTATTGTATAACTCCATAAACAAAGTACACTTGAAATGGATCAAAGACCTGAATGTAAGTCATGAAACCATAAAACTCTTAGAAGAAAGCATAGGCAAAAATCTCTTGAACACAACCATAAGCAACTTTTTCCTGGACACATCTCCATGGGCAAGCAAAACAAAATAAAAAATGAACAAATGGGACTACATCAAACTGAAAAGCTTCTGTACAGCAAAAGGACACCATCAGCAGAAAAAAACAACCTACAGTATGGGAGAATATATTTGTAAAGAATTTATCCAATAAGAGGTTATTATACAAAATATTTAAAGAATTCATATGCCTCGGACTTCCGGGAAGATGGCGGTGTAAGCAGGGTGGCAGAAATCTCCTCCCAATACTATATTTATCTACGAAAACACAGAAAATACATCTATTCCTAAAAGAGAGACGAGAATACACAGGAAAGTGCACAGCGTGCAGCTACACCTGAGAGGACTCGGCACCCCAAGAGGCGGGGAAGATCCGGAGCCGCGACCCGGCGGGACCCGAGCCCTCCCCCACCCCAGCACACTGGTGGGAGGAGAGGATTCAGAGCCGGGAGAGAGTGGAAGTACACCCTGCGAAGTAGCCAGCCCCGGTGATCTGCGCGGGGAGCGCTGACCCACATTGCGCAATGCAGCGGAGATTGGAGAGACAGAGGGGCAGGATCTGAACAGGGAACGTGCCAGGGTGCTTGCAGCTGGCTCTCGGGAAGGAAAAAAAAAAAGTACACGCTTTCCTCAGCGGTCTTAAAGAGACAGGAGCCCAGCGGAGGAGCCGGATCGCCCCAGCACACTCAGCCCAGCAGGCTGGGGGTCCTGGGGAGTTTCAGACGGCTTAGCTGGCGACTGAGGAAGCGTAGCCATACTTAACACTTCTCACTGAGATCAACAGTCTCCTACTCGTTCCCACCCCTGCCAGAGCGATAAAGGGCCCTGCCGAGCGGCACAGTCACAGCTGTGAATAGTGGGGCAATAGCGCTACCTAGAGCATTCCCACAGAATCTACGTCCGGTGGGCATTTTTTTGTTTTTTGTTTTGTTTTTCGTTTTGTTTCTGTTTTTTCTTTTCTCTCTTTTTTTCTTTTCTTCTTTCTTTCTTTTTTTTCTTTTTTTCTCTTTTTTTTTTCTCTTTTAAAGTCTTAAAGAGCCCAGCTGACCTACGTGGCAACTATCAGTGACCAAATTATACAGCCATGAAAAGACAGAGGAATATGGTTCACACCAAAATCAACCAGACAACCCCAGAGAGGGAGTCTGAAGGGATGGAAATGCACAGCCTCCCTGAAAAAGAATTTAGAATAAAAGTCATAACCATGCTGATGGACCTACAGAGAAATGTGCAAGAGCTGAGGGAGGAAGTGAGGGAACTGAGGAAAGACAATACAGAAATCAGACAAGCGATCGACGGGCTTCACAGCAGAATGTATGAGATGCGAGAGACTGTTAATGGAATAGAAAACAGAGAGCAGGAGTACAGAGCAGCTGAGGCAAAGAGAGATAAAAGGATTTCTAGGAATGAAAGAATATTAAGAGAACTGTGTGACCAATCCAAACAGAACAATATTCGCAT
Organism: Smutsia gigantea; assembly: GCA_032199065.1. Taxonomy (NCBI): domain Eukaryota; kingdom Metazoa; phylum Chordata; class Mammalia; order Pholidota; family Manidae; genus Smutsia; species Smutsia gigantea. Next base: position 270,392 of record JAVSCE010011486.1, read on the forward strand.
TATAGGAGTACCAGAGGAAGAAGAGAGAGAAAAAGGGATAGAAAGTGTCTTTGAAGAAATAATTGCTGAAAACTTTCCCTCGCTGGAGAAGGAAGTAGTCTTGCAGTCCACTGAAGCTCATAGATCTCCCAACACAAGGGACCCAAGGAAGACAACTCCAAGACACATAATAATTAAGATGGCAAAGATCAAAGATAAGGACAGGGTATTAAAGGCAGCTAGAGAGAGAAAAAAGATCACCTACAAAGGAAAACCCATCAGACTATCATCAGACTTCTCAACAGAAACCTTACAGGCCAGAAGAGAATGGCATGATATATTTAACGTTATGAAACAGAAGGGCCTCGAACCAAGAATATTGTATCCAGCACGATTATCATTTAAATATGATGGAGGGATTAAACAATTTCCAGATAAACGAAAGTTGAGAGAGTTTGCCTCTCATAAACCACCACTACAGGATATCTTAAATGGACTGCTCTAGAGGGAAGCACACCTAAGGCTAAAAAGATGTCACCAGAGAAAATAAAATCATAGCAAAGAAAGCAGACCATCCAAATACTAACTAAAGGCAAAGAATAAAACACCTATTATAGAAAGAATGGAGGAGGAGGAATAAGAAGGGAGAGAAAGAAAGAAACATCAGACTGTGTTTACAATAACTTAACAAGAAAGTTAAGTTAGATTGTTAGATAGTAAAGAAGCAACCCTTGAACCCTTGGTAACCACGAATCTAAAGCCAGCAATGGCAATAAGTACATACCTATCAATAATCACCCTAAATGTAAATGGACTGAATGCACCAATCAAAAGACACAGAGTAACAGAATGGATAAAAAAGCAAGACCCATCTATATGCTGCCTACAAGAAACTCACCTCAAATCCAAAGATATACACAGACTAAAAGTGAAGGGATGGAAAAAGATATTTCATGCAAACAACAAAGAGAAAAAAGCAGGTGTTGCAGTACTTGTATCAGACAAAATAGACTTCAAAACGAAGAAAGTAGCAAAAGATAAAGAAGGACATTACATAATGATAAAGGGGTCAGTCCAACAAGAAGATATAACCATTATAAATATATATGCACCCAACACAGGAGCGCCAGCATATGTGAGACAAATACTAACAGAATTAAAGGAGGAAATAGACAGCAATGCATTCATCTTAGGAGACTTCAACACACCACTCACTCCAGAGGACATATCAACCAGACAGAAAATAAGTAAAGACACAGAGGCATTGAACAACACACTAGAACAGATGGACCTAACAGACATCTACAGAACTCTACACCCAAAAGCAACAGGATACACATTCTTCTCAAGTGCACATGGAACATTTTCCAGAATAGACCACATACTAGGCCACAAAAAGAACCTCAGTAATTTCAAAAATATTGAAATCCTACCAACCAACTTCTCAGATCACCAAGGTATAAAACTAGAAATAAATTTTAGAAAGAAATCAAAAAGGCTCACAAATACATGGAGACTTAACAACACTCTCCTAATTAATCAATGGGTTAACGACCAAATCAAAACAGAAATCAAAGAATATATGGAGACTAATGACAACAACAACACAAAGCCACAACTTCTGTGGGACGCAGCAAAGGCAGTTCTAAGAGGAAAGTATATTGCAATCCAGGCCTATTTAAAGAAGGAAGAACATTCCCAAATGAATAGTCTAAAGACACAATTACTGAAATTGGAAAAAGAAGAACAAATGAGGCCCAAAGTCACCAGAAGGAGGGACATAATAAAGATTAGAGAAGAAATAAATAAAATTGAGAAGAATAAAACAATAGAAAAAATCAATAAAACCAAGAGCTGGTTCTTTGAAAAAATAAACAAAATAGATAAACCCCTAGCCAGACTCATTAAGAGAAAAAGAGAATCTACACACATAAACACAATCAGAAATGAGAAAGGAAAAATCACGACGGACCCCACAGAAATACAAAGAATCATAAGAGAATATTATGAGAATCTATATGCTAACAAGCTGGCAAACATAGGAGAAATGGACAACTTCTTAGAAAAATACAACCTTCCATGACTGACCAAGAAAGAAACAGAAAAACTAAACAGACCAATCACCAGTGACGAAATCGAATTGGTAATCAAAAAACTACGCAAAAAACAAAACCCCCGGACCAGATGGATTCACCTCTGAGTTCTACCAGACATATAGAGAAGAAGTAACACCCATTCTCCTTAAAGTTTTCCAAAAAATAGAACAGGAGGGAATACTTCCAAACTCATTCTATGACGCCAGCATCACTCTAACACCAACCTGGCAAAGACCTCACCAAAAAAGAAAATTACAGACCAATATCCCTGATGAACATGGATGCAAAAATACTCAACAAAATATTAGCAAACCAAATTCAAAAATACATCAAGAGGATCATACACCATGATCAGGTGGGATTCATCCCAGGGATGCAAGGATGGTACAACATTCGAAAATCCATCAACATCATCCACCACATCAACAAAAAGAACAAAAACCACATGATCATCTCCACAGATGCTGAAAAAGCATTTGACAAAATTCAACATCCATTCATGATTAAAACTCTCAACAAAATGGGTATAGTGGGCACGTACCTCAACATCATAAAGGCCATATATGACAAACCCACAGCTAACATCATACTTAACACAAGAAGGTGAAAGCTTTTCATCTGAGATCGGGATCAAGACAGGGATGCCCACTCTCTCACTGTTATTCAGCATATTATTGGAGGTCCTAGTCATGGCAATCAGACAAAACAAAGACATACAAGGCATCCAGATTGGTAAAGAAGAAGTCAAATTGTCACTGTTTGCAGATGACATGATATTGTACATTAAAAACCCTAAAGGCTCCACTCCAAAACTACTAGGACTAATATCTGAATTCAGCAAAGTTGCAGGATACAAAATCAACAGACAGAAATCTGTTACATTCCTATACACTAATGATGAACTAACAGAAAGAGAAATCAGAAAAACAATTCCATTCACAATTGCATCAAAAAGAATAAAATACCTAGCAATAAACCTAAAGAAGGAAGTGAAAGACCTATACTCTGAAAACTACAAGACACTCCTAAGAGAAATTAAAGAGGACACTAACAAATGCAAATTCATCTCATGCTCTTGGCTAGGTAGAATAAATATTGTCAAAATGGCTATACTACCTAAAGCAATCTATAGATTCAATGAAATACCTATGAAAATACCAATAGCTTTCTTCAATGAACTGGAACAAATAATTCTAAAATTCATATGGAACCACAAAAGTCCTCGAATAGCCAAAGCAATCCTGAGAAGGAAGAATAAAACAGGGGGAATTATGCTCCCTGACTTCAAGCTCTACTACAAAGCCACAGTAATCAAGACAATTGGTAATGGCACAAAAACAGACCCACAGACCAGTGGAACAGAACAGAAAATCCAAACATTAACCCAAACATATACAGTCAATTAATATTTGATAAAGGAGCCTTGGATATACAGTGGGGAGATGACAGCCTCCTTAGCAGCTGGTGTTGGAAAAACTGGACAGCGACATGTAAGAGGATGAAACGGGACTACTGTCTAACCCCATACACAAAATTCAACTCAAAATGGATCAAAGCCCTGAGTGTAAGTCATGAAACCATAAAACTCTTAGAAAAAAACATAGGCAAAAATCTCTTGGAGATAAACATGAATGACTTCTTCATGAACATATCTCCCCAGGCAAGGGAAACAAAAGCAAAAATGAACAAGTGGGAATATATCAAACTGAAAAACTTCTGTACAGCAAAGGACACCATTAGTAGAACAAAAAGACATCCTACCGTATGGGAGAATATATTTGTAAATGACATATCCGATAAGGGGTTGACATCCAAAATATATAAAGAACTCACACACCTCAACAAACAAAAAGCAAATAATCCAATTAAGAAATGGGCAGAGGACCTGAACAGACACTTCTCCAAAGAAGAAATTCAGATGGCCAACAGGCACATGAAAAGATGCTCCACATCCCTAATCATCAGAGAAATGCAGATGAAAACCACAATGAGATATCATCTCACACCAGTGAGATTGGCCAACATCCAAAACACAAGCAACAACAAATGTTGGCGTGGATGTGGAGAAAAGGGAACCCTCCTACACTGCTGGTGGGAATGCAAATTAGTTCAACCATTGTGGAAAGCAGTATGCACGTTCCTCAAAAAACTCAAAATAGAAATACCATTTGACCCAGGAATCCCACTCCTAGGATTTTACCCTAGGAATGCAGCACCCCAATTTGAAAAAGACAGATGCACCCCCATGTTTATCGCAGCACTATATACAATAGCCAAGAAATGGAAGCAACCTAAGTGTCCATCAGTAGATGAATGGATAAAGAAGAAGTGGTACATATACACAATGGAATATTATTCAGCCATAAGAAGAAAACAAATCCTACCATTTGCAACAACATGGATGGAGCTAGAGGGTATTATGCTCAGTGAAATAAGCCAAGCCGAAAAAGACAAGTAGCAAATGATTTCACTCATATGTGGAGTATAAAAAAAAGAAAAAATACTGAAGGAACAAAACAGCAGCAGACTCACAGAACCCAAGGATGGACTTATAGTTACCAAAGGGAAAGGGACTGGGGAAGATGGGTGGAAGGGGAGGGATAAGGGTAAAAAAGGGGCATTATGATTAGCAGATTTAATGTTGGGGGGCACAGGGAGGCCTGTACAACTCAGAGAAGACAAGTAGTGATTCTATAGCATCTCACTACACTGATGGACAGTGACTGTAATGGGGTTGGTGAGGGGGACCTGATGAAGGGGCTAGTTTAATAACCATAATATTGCACATGTAATTGTAGATTAATGATACCAAAAAAAAAAAAAAAGAAACTGTAAGAAACGCTACGGAGGAAAAATTAAATCTGCCTGCTACATGACACAGGTATCCTTGGCATCTTGGGGGTCAGAGGTGGGCTCTCTGAGGATGTGGAATTAACTGAGAAAGAGGTAGTCCCCATCCAAAGCATCCTGGAGACAGAGGGATTAGCTCACAGATGACCAGTGTGGGAGACAAGCAGCCTTGAGAGGCAGGGTAGCAGTCTGGAGTAGGTATGGAAGCCCAGGCTTCACAGTCACACAGACCTGGTCTAACGCAGTTGGGTGACTTGCATTTCAAGTTGGACAGCATAGATCTAGGTGAGGGGTTACAAGTTTCAGCCTCTGTGGGCTTCAGGTACCTCCTTTAGTGGAACGTGGTGAAAATTAAACAGCGATTTGTGAAAACTTTTGATATAGCAGATGCCCTGTTTCAGTGTTAAATCATTGACCACTATTACTTATTAAAGGTTTTTCTGCACCACACTAAAAAAAAAAAGACATAGGCAACCCTATGTTTATTGCCACACTATTTACAATAGCCAAGCTTTGGAACCAACCTAACATGAATGGATAAAGAAGAGTGGTACATATACACGTGGAATATTATTCAGCCATAAAAAAAGAAAGGAACCCTACATTTGCAACAACATGGATTGATCTAGAGGGTATTATGCTCAGTGAAATAAGGCAAGTGGAGAAATGCAAATACCATATGTTTTCATTTATTTGTGGAATATAAAATCAAAGCAAAATGAAAGGAACAAAACAGCAGTCGACTTATAGACACTGAAAAGTGACCAGTGGTTACCATAGGGGAGGGGTTGAGATGGGTGGTTGGGGAGGCAGGTTGAGGAGGATAAAAGGGCACAAAAATTCTCAATCGAAATATAAGTTGTTCATGGGGATAGTAGTAGAGCATGGAGAATATGATCAATGATTCTGTAACATTTTTCTATGTTGACAGATAGTAACCACACTAGAGGGGTGAGAATTTAATAATATGGGTAACTGTTGAACCACTGTGTTGTATATTTTAAACCAGTATAGGATTATATATCAATGATATTTCAATATAAAAAAATAAAAGCAGGAGGAGTGTCTTAAGAAACCAACCTGTATTATTAACTGCAGCTTCTGCCCCCATGGACCAAAGGATTAGAAAAAACAAAACAAAACAGTGTCAGTATCAGAATAGTATATTAGAGGAATAAACAAAAAAAGTATCAGAAAATGTAAACTGTTTAAAAAAATTAATTATAACTAGTAACGTTAAACTCTCACTTTAATTCTAAATCTCCGTGGTTTATGGGTGAAAGAGAGAAAGGAAATGTGGAAGGAAGGAATAGATAGTAAAAATTTACATAAACAATACAGGGGAAAGAAGAGAGGGGTCACAGAGGGAGAAACACATACCACCTACTTCAGTCCTTCAATCCCCTCCCCTCAATTTCCCTTGGCTTTTAGGCAGAAAGTCTGGGTTCCCTGGTATATTTAAATGGACTCAGCGCTAAGTGTCCAGGCCCCAAACCAACAAACCAGCACACATCCACCCACCATTTCCAGTCCATCCACGGTGACCCCAGAAGAAGGACCTTCCTTTTTCTTTTCTTTTCTTTTTTTTTCTATTTTGTAAAATTTTATTTCAGGTGTGTTTAAATTAGTCAAATATATAATTTACAGAGGCTCATAGTTAAAGTAGAAAATGATCTACTGAATGACCCTGGGAAGATGGCAGCGTGAGAAGGGCAGCAGAAATCGCCTCGAAAAACTATGCATATCTATGAAAATACACCAAATACAACTATTCCTAAAAGAGACACCAGAATACACAGGAAAGCGCACAGCGTGCAGCTACACCTGAGAGGACACCGCACCCCGCGAGGCGAAGCTATAAAGGGCTGTGCGGAGCAGCGCGGCAACAGCTGCGGAATAGTGGAGCAACAGCGCCACCTACAGCATCCCCACAGAATCTACTCCGGTGGGGTTTTTTTTTTTTTGGTTGTATTGTTTTGTTTCCTGTTTTTTCTTCTCTTTCTTTTTTCTTTTCTTTTCTTTCTTTTTTTTTTCTTTTTAAAGTTTTAAAGAGCCCAGCTGACATACGTGGCAACTACCAGTGACCAATTCTATGGCCATGAAAAGACAGAGGAATATGGTCCAGACTAAGATCAAGCAGACAACCCCAAAGAGGGAACCAGAAGGGATGGAACTGCACATTCTTCCTGAAAAAGAATTCAGAATAAAAGTCATAACCATGCTGATGAATCTACAGAGAAATGTACAACAGCTGAGGGAGGAAGTGAGGGAAATGAGGAAACACAATGCAGAAATCGGACAAGCGATCGACGGGCTTAACAGCAGACTGGAGGAGATGCAAGAGACTGTTAATGGAATAGAAATCAGAGAACAGGAGTACAGAGCAGCTGAGGCAGAGAGACATAAAAGGATCTCAGGGAATGAAAGAATATTAAGAGAACTGTGTGACCAATCCAAATGGAACAATATTCGCATTATAGGAGTACCAGAGGAAGAAGAGAGAGAAAAAGGGATAGAAAGTGTCTTTGAACAAATAATTGCTTAAAACTTTCCGATGCTGGGGAAGGAAATAGTCCCACAGTCCACAGAAGCCCACAGATCTCCCAACACAAGGGAACGAAGGAAGACAACAACAAGACACATAATAATTAAAATGGCAAAGATCAAAGATAAAGACAGAGTAATAAGGCAGCTATCAAGAGAAAAAAGATCACCTACAAAGGAAAACCCATCAGACTATCATCAGACTTCTCAACAGAAACCTTACAGGCTAGAAGAGAATGGCATGATATATTTAATGCAATGAAACAGAAGGGCCTGGAACCAAGAATATTGTATCCAGCACGATTATCATTTAAATATGACGGAGGGATAGAACAATTTCCAGACAAACGAAAGTTGAGAGGGTTTGCCTCTCATAAACCACCACTACAGGATATCTTAAATGGACTGCTCTAGATGGAAGCACTCCTAAGGCTAAAAAGATGTCACCAGAGAAAATAAAATCATAGCAAAGAAAGCAGACCATCCAAATACTAACTAAAGGCAAAGAATAAAACACCTAGTATATAAAGAATGGAGGAGGAAGAAAAAGAAGGGAGAGAAATAAAGAAACATCAGAAGGTGTTTACAATAACTTAACAAAAAAGTTGTTAGATTGTAAGATAGTAAAGAAGCAACCCTTGAACCTTTGGTAACCATGAATCTAAAGCCAGTAATGGTAATAAGCACATATCTATCGATAATCACACTCAATGTAAATGGACTGAATGCACCAATCAAAAGACCCAGAGTAACAGAATGGATAAAAAAGCAAGACTCATCTATATGCTGCTTAGAAGAGACTCACCTCAAACCCAAAGATATAAACAGACTAAAAGTGAAGGGAAGGAAAAAGATATTTCATGGAAACAACATAGAGAAAAAAGCAGGTGTTGCAGTACTTGTATCAGAAAAATGGACCTCAAAACGAAGAAAGTAACAAGAGATAAAGAAGGACATTACATAATGATAAAGGGGTCAGTCCAACAAGAAGATATAACCATTATAAGTATATATGCACCCAACACAGAAGCGCTGGCATATGTGAAACAAATACTAACAGAATGAAAGGAGGAAATAGACAGCAATGCATTCATTTTAGGAGACTTCAACACACCACTCACTGCAGAGGACAGATCAACCAGACAGAAAATAAGTAAAGACACAGAGGCACTGAACAACACACTAGAACAGATGGACCTTACAGACATCTACAGAACTCTGCATCCAAAAGCAACAGGATACACATTCTTCTCAAGTGCACATGGAACATTTTCCAGAATAGAGCACATACTAGGCCACAAAAAGATCCCCAGTAAATTCAAAAATATTGAAATCCTACCAACCAACTTCTCAGATCACAAAGGTATAAAACTAGAAATAAATTTTAGAAAGAAAACAAAAAGGCTCACAAATACATGGAGACTTAACAACATTTTCCTAATTAATCAATGGGTTAACGACCAAATCAAAACAGAAATCAAAGAATATATGGAGACTAATGACTACAACACAAAGCCACAACTTCTGTGGGACACAGCAAAGGCAGTTGAAGGCGAAAGTATATTGCAATCTAGGCCTATTTAAAGAAGGAAGAACATTCCCAAATGAATAGTCTAAAGATACAAATACTGAAATGGGAAAAAGAAGAACAAATGAGGCCCAAAGTCACTAGAAGGAGGGACATAATAAAGATCAGAGAAGATATAAATAAAATTGAGAAGAATAAAACAATAGAAAAAATCAATGAAACCAAGAGCTCGTTCTTTGAAAAAATAAACAAAATAGATACACCCCTAGCCAGACTCACTAAGAGAAAAAGAGAATCTACACACATAAACAGAATCAGAAATGAGAAAGGAAAAATCACGACGGACCCCACAGAAATACAAAGAATTATAAGAGAATATTATGAGAATCTATATGCTAACAAGCTGGAAAAGATAGAAGAAATGGACAACTTCTTAGAAAAATACAAGCTTCACAGACTGACCAAACAAGAAACAGAAAAACTAAATAGACCGATCACCAGCAACGAAATTGAATTGGTAATCAAAAAACTACCCAAGAACAAAACCCCTGAATCAGATGGATTCACCTCTGAATTCTACCAGACATATAGAGTAGAAATAACACCGATTCTCCTTAAAGTTTTCCAAAAAATAGAAGAGGAGGGAATACTTCCAAACTCATTCTATGAAGCCAGCATCACTCTAATATGAAAAGCAAGAGAAGACCTCAACAAAAAAGAAAATTATAGACCAATATCCCTGATGAACATAGATGCAAAGATACTCAACAAAATATTAGCAAAACGAATTCAAAAATACATCAAGAGGATCATACACCATGATCAAGTGGGATTCATCCCAGGGATGCAAGGATGGTACAACAATCGAAAATTCATCAACGTCATTCACCACATCAACAAAAAGAAGAACAACAGCTACATGATCATCTCCATAGATGCTGAAAAAAGCATTTGACAAAATCAGCATCCATTCAGGATTAAAACTCTCAACAAAATGGGTATAGAGAGCAAGTACCTCAACATCATAAAGGCCATATATGACAAACCCACAGCTAACATCATACTTAACAGCGAGAAGCTGAAAGCTTTTCATCTAAGATCAGGAACAAGACAGGCATGCCCACTCTCTCCACTGTTATTCAACATAGTACTGGAGGTCCTAGCCACAGCAATCAGACAAAACAAAGACATACAAGGCATCCAGATTGGTAAAGAAGAAGTCAAACTGACACTGTTTGCAGATGACATGATACTGCACATAAAAAACCCTAAAGACTCCACTCCAAAGTACTAGAAGTAATATCTGAATTCAGCAAAGTTGCAGGATACAAAATTAACACACAGAAATCTGTTGCTTTCCTATACACTAACGATGAACTAACAGAAAGAGAAATCAGAAAAACAATTCCATTCACAATTGCATCAAAAAGAATAAAATACCTAGCAATAAACGTAATGGAGGAAGTGAAAGATCTGTACTCTGAAAACTACAAGACACTCCTAAGAGAAATTAAAGAGGACACTAAGAAATGGAAATGCATCCCATGCTCTTGGCTAGGAAGAATAAGTATTGTCAAAATGGCTATACTACCTAAAGCATTCTACAGATTCAACGCAATCCCTATCAAACTACCAACAGCTTTCTTCAATGAACTGGAACAAATAATTCTAACATTCATATGGAACCACAAAAGACCCCGAATAGCCAAAGCAATCCTGAGAAGGAGGAATAAAACAGGGGGAATTACACTCCCTGACTTCAAGCTCTACTACAAAGCCACAGTAATCAAGACAATTTGGTATTGGCACAAAAACAGACCCACAGACCAGTGGAACAGAATAGAAAATCCAAACATTAACCCAAACATATACAGTCGGTTAATATTTGATAAAGGAGCCTTGGATGTACAATGGGGGATGACAGCTTGTTTAGCAGCTGGTGTTGGAAAATCTGGACAGCTACATATAAGAGAATGAAACTGGACTACTGTCTAGCCCCATACACAAAGGTAAACTCAAGGTGGATCAAAGACCTGAATGTAAGTCATGAAACCATAAAACTCTTAGAAAAAACATAGGCAAAATTCTCTCAGACATAAACATGAGCGACTGCTGCATGAACATATCTCCCCGGGCAAGGGAAGCAAAAGCAAAAATAAACAAGTGGGACTATATCAAGCTGAAAAGCTTCTGTACAGCAAAGGACACCATCAGTAGAACAGAAAGAGATCCTACAGTATGGAAGAATATATTCATAAATGACATATCCAATAAAGGTTTGACATCCAAAATATATAAAGAACTCACGCACCTTAAGAAACAAAAAGCAAATAATCCAATTAAGAAATGGGCAGAGGACATGAATAGACACTTCTGCAAAAAAGAAATTCAGATGGCCAACAGGCACATGAAAAGATGCTCCACATCCCTAATCATCAGAGAAATGCAGATGAAAACCAGAATGAGATATCACGTCACCCCAGTGAGGATGGCCAACATCCAAAACACAAACAACAACAAATGTTGGCGAGGATGTGGAGAAAGGAGAACCCTCCTATACTGCTGGTGGGAATGCAAATTAGTTCAACCATTGTGGGAAGCAGTATGGAGGTTCCTCAAAACACTCAAAATAGAAATACCATTTGACCCAGGAATTCCACTCCTAGGAATTTACCCTAGGACTGCAGCAGCCCAGTTTCAAAAAGACATATGCACCCTCTGGTTATCGCAGCACTATTTACAATTACAAGAAATGGAAGCAACCTAAGTGTACATCAGTAGATGAATGGATAAGGAAGATGTGGCACATATACACAATGGAATATTATTCAGCTATAAGAAGAAAACAAATCCTACCATTTGCAACCACATGGATGGAGCTAGAGGGTATTATGCTCAGTGAAATAAGCCAAGCTGAAAAAGAGAAGTAGCAAATGATTTCACTCATATGTGGAGTATAAGAACAAAGAAAAAAACTGAAGGAACAAAGCAGCCGACTCACAGAACCATTGAACTTACTAATAGTTACCAAAGAGTGGGAAGGGAGGGATAAGAGGGAAAAAGGGGCATTACGATTAGCAGATGTAATGTTGGGGGTGCACGGGGAGGGCTGTACAACTCAGAGAAGACAAGTAGTGATTCTATAGCATCTCACTACGCTGATGGACAGTGACTGTAATGGGGTTGGTTGGGGGGACCTGATGAAGGGTAGTTTAATAACCATAATATTGTGCATGTAATTGTAGATTAATGATACCAAAATAAATTATTTTAAAAATGATCTAGTCAAAATCCCTGGTTTTATGCAGAAAACTGGGGCTCTGTGAGGGAAGTGATTGATGTAAATCCATTAGGCTAACAAGCGGCAAACAAACAGTTGAGCTGGAATTTGAACCCTTTTTCAATTGTAGTTTGGCATGGTCTGTGTGATGTTTTTCTATCCAAAGAAGAATTAATATAGGCTGTTGATCTTTATGAGTGTGGGTCACAAAACTTGGACAGGAGCAGTCATTAAAATACACAGCAACCATCACCTATAAGTTGTCACAGAATGAGAATGAGGAAAGGAAGTGGTGTGGAATGACCCACAAGGGAAGAGGTCAGAAGTCCAGAGAAATGGGTAAAATTCAGATGGGTCTTTGGATGAAGACTAGGAAGGAAGGTGGTCTTAAACTATAAGGAAGAATGGAAACTGTAGTAATTCAACATTTGGTGTAACAAGAGACCATGATAGGGACAGGCAAGTTGAAGAGACTTTACAGGTACATCCAAGAAAACAGAATTCCTCTGCCCCTTTTGTCTATGTTGCCTATTTATATGAGGACAGTTGTTCCTTTGGTAATTCTACCTGTTGGCAATGCATTTAGATTGGTGATAATTGTCATTTATGTCCCTGTTGACAACTTTGTTCCTATTCTTTTTTTTTATTGAGGTATCATTGATATACAATCTTATGAAGGTTTCACATGAGCAACATTGTGGTTACTACATTCCCCCCTATTATAAAGTCCACCCACATGCCCCATTAGAGTCCATCAGTGTAGTAAGATGCTATAGAGTCAGTATTTGTCTTCTCTGTGCTATACTGCCTACCCATGCTCCCCCTACATTATGTGTGCTAATTGTAATGTCCCTTAATCCCCTTATTCCTCACTTCCCGCCCACCCTCCCTACCCCCTTTCCCTTTGGTAACTCTAGTCCCTTCTTGGGGTCTGTGAGTATACTGCTGTTTTGTTCCTTCAGTTTTTGCTTTGTTGTTATACTCCACAAAAGAGTGAAATCATTTTGTATTTGTCTTTCTTGCTTATTTAACTGAGCATAATACCCTCTAGCTCCATCCATGTTATGGTTGCAAATGGTAGGATTTATTTTCTTCTTATGGCTGAATAATATTCCATTATGTTATATGTACTAGCTCTCCTTAACCATTTATCTACTGGTGGACACTTAGATTTCTTTCATGTTTTGACTATTGCAAACAGTGCTGTGAAAAACATAGGGATGCATATGTCTTTTTTAATCTGGGATCTTGTTTTCTTCTGGTAAATTCCTAGGAGTGGAATTCCTGGGTCAAATGGTATTCCTATATTGAGTTTTTTTAGGAACCTCCATATTGCTTTCCACAATGGTTAAACTAATTTACAGTCTCAACAACAGTGTAGGAGCGTTACCTTTTCTCCACATTCTTGCCAGCATTTGTTCTTCCTTGTCTTTTGGATGTTGGCCATCCTAACTGTTGTGAGGTGATATCTCATTACGGTTTAAATTTCAATTTCTCAGATGATTAGTGATGTGGAGCATCTTTTCACATGCCTGTTGGCAAGCTCAATTTCTTCTTTGGAGAAGTGTCTGTTCAGATCCTCTGCCTATTTTTTAATTGGCTTATTTGTTTTTTGGGTGTTGAGACATGTGTGCTCTTTATATATTTTGGATGTTAACCCCTTATGGGATAAGACATTTACGAAAATATTCTCCCATACTGTGGGATGCCTTTTTGTTCTGCTGATCATATTCTTTTTTGTACAGAAGCTTTTTACTTTGATCTAGCTCCATTTGTTCATTTTTGCATTTGTTTCCCTTGTTTGAGGAGATGCGTTCAGGAAGAAGTTGCTCATGCTTATATTCAGGAGATTTTTGCCCATGTTGTCTTCTAAGAGTTTTATGGTTTCATGACTGACACTCAGGTCTTTGATCTATTTAAAGTTTACTTTAGTGTATGGGGTTAAACAATAATCTGGCTTCATTCTCTTGCATGTAGCTGTCCAGTTTTGCCAACACCAGTTGTTGAAGAGGCTGTCATTTCCCCATTGTATGTCCATAACTACTTTATCATATGTTAATTAACCATATATGGTTGGGTTTATATCAGGGTTCTCTAGTCTGTTCCATTGGTCTATGGTTCTGTTCTTGTACCAGTACCAAATTGTCTTGATTACTTTAGCTTTGTAGTAGAGCTTGAAGTTGGGGAGCATAATCCCTCCAACTTTATTCTTCCTTCTCAGGATTGCTTTGGCTATTCAGGGTCTTCGTGGTTTCCATATGAATTTTAGAATGATTTGTACTAGTTCATTTGAGAATGCTGTTGGTATTTTGATAGGAATTGCAGTGAATCTGTAGATTGCTTTAGGCAGGATGGCCATTTTGACAATATTAATTCTTCCTATCCGTGAGCATGAGACATGTTTCCATTTATTGGTATCTTCTTCAATTTCTCTCATGAGTGTCTTGTAGTTTTCAGGGTATAGGTCTTTCACTTCCTTGGTTAGGTTTATTCCTAGGTATTTTATTCTGTTTGATGCAACTGTGAATGGAATTGTTTTCCTGATTTCTCTCTCTGCTAGTTCATGGTTAGTGGATAGGAATGCCACAGATTTCTGCATATTAATTTTGTATCCCGCAACTTTCCTGAATTCATATGTTAGATCTAGTAGTTTTGGAGTGGATTCCTTAGGGTTTTTTATGTACAATAATATCATGTCATCTGCAAACAGGGACAGTTTAACTTCTTCCTTGCCAATCTGGATGTCTTTTATTTCTTTGTGTTGTCTGATTCCCATGGCTAGGACCTCCAGTACTATGTTGAATAGAAGTGGGGAGAGTGGGCATCCTTGTCTTGTTCCTGATCTTAAAGGAAAAGCTTTCAGCTTCTCGCTGTTAAGTATAATGTTGGCTGTGGGTTTGTCATATATGGCCTTTACTATGTTGAAGTACTTGCCCTCTATACCTATTTTGTTGAGAGTTTTTATCATGAATGGATATTGAATTTTGTCAAATGTTTTTTCAGCATCTGTGGAGATGATCATGTGGTTTCTGTCCTTTTTCTTGATGTGGTGGATGATGTTGATGGATTTTCGAATGTTGTACCATCCTTGCATCCCTGAAATAAATCCTACTTTATCATGATGTATAATCTTTTTGATTAATTTTTTAATTCAGTTTGCTAATATTTTGTTGAGTATTTTTGCATCTATGTTCATCACGGATATTGGTCTGTAATTTTCTTTTTTGGTGGTGTCTTTGCCTGGTTTTGGGATTAGAGTGATGCTGGCCTCATAGAATGAGTTTGGGAGTATTCCCTCCTCTTCCACTCTTTGGAAAACTTTAAGGAGGATAGGTATTACGTCTTCACTAAATGTTTGATAAAATTCAGCGGTGAAGACATCTGGTCCAAATTTGTTCAAAGGTAGTTTTTTGATTACCAGTTCAATTTTGTTGCTGGTAATTGGTCTGTCCAGATTTTCTGTTTCTTTCTAGGTCAGCCTTGGAAGGTTGTATTTTTCTAGAAAGATGTCCATTTTTTCTAGGTTATCCAGTGAGTTGTCATATAATTTTTCATAGTATCCTCTAATAATTCTTTATATTTCTGTGTTGTCTGTAGCGATATTTCCTTTCTCATTTCTGATTCTGTTTATGTGTGTAGACTCTCTTTTTTACTTGATAAGTCTGGCATGTGTTTATCTATTTTGTTTATTTTCTCAAAGAACCAGTTCTTGCTTTTATTGATTCTTTCTATTGTTTTATTCTTCTCAATTTTATTCATTTCTGCTGTAATCTTTATAATGTCCCTCCTTCTACTGACTTTGGGCCTCATTGTTCTTCTTTTTCTAGTTTCTTTAATGGTGAGTTTAGAGTGTTCACACAGGATTGTTCTTCTTTCCTGAGGTAGGCCTGTATTGCAATATACTTTCCTCTTAGCATGGCCTTTGCTGCATCCCACAGATTTTGCAGTGTTGAATTATTATTGTCATTTGTCTCCGTATATTGCTTGATCTCTGTTTTTATTTGGTCATTGACCCATTGGTTTTTAAGGAACATGTTGTGAAGCCTCCATGTGTTTGTGGCATTTTTTCATTTTCTTTGCATAATTTATTTCCAGTTTCATACCTTTGTGGTCTGAGAAACTGGTTGGTACTATTTCAATCTTTTTGAATTTTCCAAGGCTCTTTTTATGGCCTAGTATATGATCTATCCTTGAAAATGTTCCATGTGCACTTGAGAAGAATGTGTATTCTGCTGCTATTGGGTGTAGAGTTTTGTAGATGTCAGTTAGGTCCATCTGTTCTAACATGTTGTTCAGTGCCTCTGTTTCCTTATTTTCTGTTTGGTTGATCTCTCCTTTGGAGTGAGTGTAGTGTTGAAGTCTCTTGGAATGAATGCATTGCATTCTGTTTCCCCTTTTAATTCTGTTAGTATTCGTTTCACATATGTAGGTGCTCCTGTGTTGGGTGCATAGATATATTTTTTTAATAATTTATTTTGGTATCATTAATCTACAATTACATGTGCAATATTATGGTTATTAAACTACTCCTTCATCAGGTCCCCCCCACCAACCCCATTACAGTCACTGTCCATCAGGGTTGTGAGATGCTATAGAATCACGACTTGTCTTCTCTGAGTTGTACAGCCCTCCCCGTGGGTGCATAGATATTTATAATGGTTATATCCTCTTGCTGGACTGACCCTTTATCATTATGTAATGTCCTTCTTTGTCTCTGTGACTTTCTTTTTTGGAAGTCTATTTTGTCTGATACAAGTACTGCAACTCCTGCTTTTTTCTCCCTATTAGTTGCATGAAATATCTGTTTCAATCCCTTCACTTTTAGTCTGTGTATGTCTTCGGTTTTAAAGTGAGTCTCTTGTAGCCAGCATATAGATGGGTCTTTTTTTTTATCCATTTAGTGACTCTATGTCTTTTGATTCG
The DNA here is from genome assembly GCA_032199065.1 of Smutsia gigantea. Taxonomy (NCBI): domain Eukaryota; kingdom Metazoa; phylum Chordata; class Mammalia; order Pholidota; family Manidae; genus Smutsia; species Smutsia gigantea. Next base: position 287,592 of record JAVSCE010011486.1, read on the forward strand.
TGCATTCAGTCCATTTACATTAAGGGTGATTACTGATAGGTATGTACTTATTGCCATTGTAGACTTTAGATTCGTGGTTACCAAAGGTTCAAGGTTAACTTTCTTACTATCTAAAAGTCTAACTTAACTCACTTAATATGCTATTACAAACACAATCTAAAGGTTCTTTTTTTTTGTCCTCTTTTTTCTTCCTCCTCCATTCTTTATATATTTGTATCATATTCTGTACTCTTTGTCTATCCCTTGATTGACTTTGGGGATGGGTGATTTAATTTCACATTTGCTTAGTAATTATCTGTCCTACTTTCTATACTGTGGTTTTATTACCTCTGGTAACAGCTATTAAACCTTAGAAACCCTTCCATCTTTAGCAGTCCCTCCAAAATATCCTGTAGAGATCGTTTGTGAAGGTAAATTCTCTCAGCTTTTGCTTATCTGGGAATTGTTTAATATCTCCTTCAAATTTAAATGATAATCTTGCTAGATACTGTAATCTTGGATAGAGGCCCTTCTGCTTCATTGCATTAAATACATCATGCCACCCTCTTCTGGCCTAAGGTTTCTGCTGAGAAGTCTGATGATAGCCTGATGGGCTTTCCTTTGTATGTGATCTTATTTGTCTCTCTGGCTGCTTTTAATAGTCTGTCCTTATCCTTGATCTTTGCAATTGTAATTACTATATGTCTTGGTGTTGTCTTCTTTGGGTCCCTTGTGTTGGGAGATCTGTGTATCTCCATGGCGTGAGAGACTATCTCCTTCCCCAGATTGGGGAAGTTTTCAGCAATTACCTCCTCAAACACACTTTCTATCCCTTTTTCTCTCTCTTCTTCTTCTGGTACCCCTATAATGCGAATATTGTTCCTTTTGGATTGGTCACACAGTTGTCTCAATATTCTTTCATTCTTAGAGATCCTTTTTTCTCTCTGTGCCTCAGCTTCTTTGTATTCCTCTTCTCTAGTTTCTATTTCATTTATCGTCTCCTCCACCATATCTAATCTGCTTTTAATACTGTCCATTGTGCTCTTCAATGATTGCATCTCTGACCCGAATTCATTCCTGAGTTCTTGAATATTTTTCTGTACTTGCCTGAGCATGTTAATGATTTTTATTTTGAAATCCCTTTCAGCAAGATTCATGAGGTCGATTTCATTTGAATCTTTCTCAGGGGTTGTATTCATAATTTTACTTTGAACCAGGTTTCTTTGGCATTTCATATTTGTATATGGCACCCTCTAGTGCCCAGAAGGTCTACTCCCTGGAGCTGCTTATCCCCTGAAGCAATGTTGGGGGTCACAGGGGGGCTGATATTGGTTTCTGGGGTGAGGAAAGAGCTGTTTCCTGCTTCCTGGCTGCTATGCCTACCTCCACTGCCAGAACCAGTGGGCTGAGCATGCTTTGCATTTTAGTTTCTGTAGATAGGGCTTCCCTCTGCCTGGCCTAATGCCAGGGTAGAGTTTGCCGGTTTGGGAGCCAGGTGGATCTGGCTGGGAGAAAGGCACAGTAGGCTGTGTATCATGGAGGGGGTCCTTTAAGCTGTGTAGCCAGCCAGGGAGCTCAAGCGCCTGAATACCATGAAAGTTCCCAACCTGCTGGGCAGAGTGCACCCGGACAATTTTGTCTCCCTGTCCTTTCTCCTGAGCAGTAAGCTCTGTGCAATCCTTGCCCCTTTAGTAGCCCTTTTGCTTTTTGGAAGTCTCTAAGATTGCCCACCTTTCTTTTGTCCCAGAGCAGCTGATTATGTATCCCTGCTTTCCAAAAGTGGCTGAAATCTCAGTCTCTCCAGGTATTCTGCTTGTTTTAGCTTTCCACCCCCCCAATCACGAGAGTATTATGAAAGCACCATGAAATGTAGGTTTGTGCTCTCAGAACAGATCTCCGGAGTTAGGTATTCAGCAGTCCCAGGCCTCCACTCACTCCCCGCTTCATTTCTCTTCCTCCTGCTGGTGAGCTGGGTTGGGGGAAGGGCTTGGGTCCTGCCGGGCCACGGCTTTTGTATGTTACCCTGTTCCATGAGGTTTATTCTTTTCTCTAGGTATATGCAATTTGACACAGACCTCTTTCCTGTTGCTCTTTCTGGATTAGTCATATTAATTATATTTTCATATTATATGCAGTTTTAAGAGGAAGCCTCTGTCTCACCTCTCATGCTGTCATCTTTAATCCTGCAAGTTTCATTAACTTTTAAGCAACTGGTTCTATCTTACTTCCTCCTTAATATATTTTGCTACAGATAGGAAAATTGAGTAGATTTGTCAGATCAGCTTAGCTGCTTTCCACCTTTAGAGTGATGTCTGTGGCACTTTGACATTCGTTGACAAATATTAACATTCTTAATAAATTCTATAGAGAAAAAATACACTGGATGATAGAAGGGAGACTGACTTTTGATGAAAGGGTAGGAGAACACAGGGCAAACCCAATGATAAAGATGCCATCTAGCAAGGAAGAGCATTCTATGCAAAGTGTGCAGGGTAGGCAACTCTGGACCATAACAGCACAGTGGGTATGGCTCATTTGCAAATATGTACTCTTGAAATGAGGAGACATGGTTCCTGTTCAAAGTAGAGCCATATTTTGGGATAGTCTTAGTCCTTTCAGACTGTAACATAATACCATAGACTAGGAGGCTCATAAACAATAGAACTTTATGTCTCGATTTCTGGAGGCTCCAAAATCCAAGATCAAGGCACTGGCAGTTTTTGTGTCTGGTCTGAGCCACTTCCTGTTTCACAGAGGGCCATCTTCTCACTGTGTCTCCGCATGTGGGAAGGGGTGAGGATGTACTCTGGGGTCCTTTTACAAGGACATTAATTTCACTCATGACCTGATTGCCCCCACCAAAGGCAACATCTCCAAATACCAACACCTTTGGGGATTAGGTTTCAACATATGAATTTGAGGGGCATGGAAACATTCTCTACCTCAGGGCCTTTATCACTTGAGACAAGCAGATGTAAACCAATCTTTGACCAAGTTAAAACTAATATGATCAGTTTCTCTCTGTTTTGAACATGTCACACTCAAATTAACAATCGACCCATTAACAAATATTATTCTGTTGTCATAATAGAGTAAGCATATGGATTCTGTCCCAAACAACCTTAAATCTACTTGAAAAAAGAAAATGCATACTGGAAGAATTAGAATGTATGGAAACATTAAACCACAGGCACTAACTGAAATCTCAAAAGGACTTCATAGACATTTCAGAGAAAAGGAAGTGGCAGAAAAGGAGGTGGCACTTCATACGTTTCATCAGTAAACACTTGTTAAATGTTCACAGTGAGGCTGGGTGCTGGGAAGACAGACACTGCTTAACTAAAATATGCATTTAACCTTGAATGATTCATTGCCTAATGGAGAGAGTCTGAAACCTCATAAATAATCACAATTCAATGTGATAATACAAATATGTGACACATTACTAAGGAAACAGAAGATACTGATAGGAACGCAGAGGAAGACCCACTCCAGGTCAGAGGGAATGAGAAGGAATGACATTTGTGCTAAGACTTGAAGAATGAGTTAGGTTTTATTTAGGGCTTGGGTTCTAAATGCTGATGTTTAAAGTGACCTTGTAAATTACCCATAAGCTACAGTATTTACATCTCTAGTATCAAGATATCCAGTGTCTAGAAAGCCCAACATAGCCAGATTTTCCTCCAGTTTAGGAACAGATTGTTGCTTCTTCTTTGAGCACCAGATGAAGACTTGGCTTGTGTTTATTGGCTCTGTTGTATGAAAAACCCTTATCTTTAAACACTGGGATTACACCCTCTGTGGTGAGATACTCACACTAACGTATGAGAGGCACAGGGGATCTGAACAGACTGAGGAAACAGTAGATCCAGGCCTCCCATCTCATTCTCATTCAGAAACATAAACTCATTAAGTGGAACGAGCAGGCAGAATTGTATTCTTTCTCCATGTCTCTTTGCAGAGTGTACAGTTGAATCCTCCAAAATTAAACTCACATATGATGTAGTTGCTCATCCTGTGAAGAAAAGGGAGAAGGAAGTGTAGATAGAGGGACAAGATGTGGGAAAAATTGGAATGGGAGAAGATACTAGAATGTTCAGAGAAAACCAGGAAGTCCATGAGGGCTAAATTACTGGATAGGTTCGGACACTTTGTCATGTCATCGAAGCCCTTGGATTGGACTGTGTAGGCAATGAGGGGCCACCTGATATTTTTAAGTCAGGAGGTGACAGGATGGGCCTTATTTCTGGAAAGACCATTTTTGTTGTGTGGTAAGGATGAGGTCAGCACACTTTTTCTGTAGGACGGGATCACAAATACTTTAGGCTCTGTGAATCATGTGTCTTAAGTCATGTGTCAGTCACAAGTACTCACATCTGCCTTGTAGCACAAAAGCAGCCATAAACAATGTGTAAATAAAACGCATGGCTGTTGTGGGTAAAGTGAAATTCCTATGGTCAGGATTCTCACCTGGCCCTGGTCGGCTTGCTCACTGCACACGTGTGGGCAATATGTTGTTATTGACTCTATATAATATATAAAGAGCTCTGCCCAGTGCTCTGGGCAACACGGTAGCATGGCTGTACGGCTGCAGGAGAGCAGAGATGAGACTGGAGTGGTGTCAGCGCTGAGGACAGAGACTGAGATGGCTGAGGCCATAGAGAGGCCCAGAGGCAGAGACCAGCTTGCTGCAGGCAGACTTGTTCTGAGTGGATGGGATTCTAGTGATTGACCTGCCACTGTGGAAGTAAAGTTGGGTATAAGCCTTTCACCCCAAGAACGTTCTACTGTCATTTCTTTGTTCTTATTGAATCCATAGTGAACTTGTCCAGGGCTGAAACCCGTTGGCAAGATAGCTGTATTCCAGTAAGATTTTGTTTACCCAAACAAGCTGTGGGCTGGGTTGGCCTGATGGACTAGAGTTTATTGACCCCTGGATTAGAAAATGGTTAGGTTATGGATGGTAAGAGTAGCGTGTAACTAGGTAATAGGCTAGGTCAGTGGCTTTCAAAGTGTAGAGCCTGGACCAGCCAGCATCAACATCCACTGGGAACTCTAGGGATGGGTCCCAGCCACCTGGGTTTGCATTAGCCCTCCAGGTGATTCTGATACCTGCCAAAGATGAGAACCACTGGCCTAGGACAGATGAAAGAGAGCACATTTCCACATTTGTGAGGTGGCAGTGGGAAAGAATAGGGTGGGGCAGATTTAACATGTTCTACAAAGATAGGATCTCATGTCTAATATGCTAAAATAAAATGGACAGGACTTTGGTGATTATTTGGCTGGGATGCTGGAGTGATGGAAAAGAGTAGTTAAACCATTTTCATCTGTTTTGCTCACTTCTTGATCCCCAGTCCCTAGAACACTGCTGGCATCAGGTAAGTGCTCAAAAAGTATTTTTGGAAAGTGTCAGTGAGTGAGTCTTTCAAAGTTTATAGCTTAGGGGACTGGATAGATGAGTAATGGTATTAGCCAAGAGAGAGAACACTTTTTATTGTCTTTAGACAGTTATGAAGAAAAAGGGTAAAGGAATGTTTATTGAGTTTTAGCTGTGACTACTATATGCCAGGCATTATTTTATATATGTTATCTCATTTGTTGCTCCAAACAGTTTTTAAGTAGCTATTATCATTACCATTTTCCAAATGAAAACAGCTGAGGTTCCAAAAGGGATAAACAATGTGGTGCAAATCTAAGGGACGCCATGAGTGACAACTAACCCCAGGCTTATACCACTTTGCAGAACAGAGTTCTGTTTTGAATTTTAGCCAGACTTTGCAGAATAGGAAAGCTCTGATTATAAAATACCATAAAACTTTTTTGCTTACGAAGAAGTTTCATAGATTATTTCTTGTGAGGGAAACCATCTGTGTAGCAGAAAAAAAAACAGTTTGAGGTTCAAACCAGAGCTTTGTCACTCTTGCCACAGGTGGAGGTGACCACGTGCTCATGCACAAAGTGGAGGCAATGGTAATAATTGATAGGCTGCTATGCAAAACTAATGAGGTGGCATAAGATGAGAGCACAATAAATGGGAGATACTATTATATTATAATCCTTAATAAATTCTAAGCCTTTTCTGTATGGAAGCTCTTTCTGTAAAGATGATCATGGGCCATACTAGCCCCCTAAGAAGTCACCTGAGAAAAGTTTCTCGTATAGTCTTACAAGTACCTCTTAATGAGTTTCACTGTTTTGCTTATCCTTGTTCTGTCTCCTTGTTCAAGGTATGCTGACATTCAAACAGGTCTGAGTGTGGGTGGGGCCGTCCGGTTAAACGGCCGCCCATAGCACACATTTTTGCTCTTGGCGGCTGTGGGGCCTCCACTCCAGGGCTTCAAGCGCCATTCATACTGGTTTGCCTGCTTTCAACACTTTTTTTTTTCAATCTGTGGCTTCTACACGATTTTCCCTCATGCATTCCCTTAGCTGTCAAGTCAAACAATGGGTGGGTTTGGGGATCAGAAAACAGGAGCTGAGGGAGAGCAAGAAGTTCTTGAAAGAAATGCCTCCTTGTTTCGAAGGAATTCACTTACTGCTATGGAGGCAAAAAAGAAATGGGTGAAGAAAAGCCGGATTTGCTAAGTAGCAAAACTAATCACCAATTCCTACATCACTTACTATTTTTGTACTCAGAAAAGCCTAACAAGGATACGGGCTCTCCTCCATTATCAGAATCTTAAAGTATCACTTTTCTGCCTCCTGAAGGACAAGTTCCTTAGGGCGCCAGTGCCATTATCCCAGAGAGGTTGGTTTGTGACATTGTGTTTTAACAGTTTTTAGAAGAGAATCTTGTTGCTCTGTACATTTTAGGTGATTTTAGAAAACAAGACTACTGCTTCGTAATATGGCAGGGACACAGCAGTTTCCTTTTAAAGGGGAAATCATACGTGATCATCTCTCCTCCTTGGTTCCACTAGATCAGAAAACAAGAGAGATAAACACAGCTTTAGTGAAGTTGGCTGTACCCTAAGGAGGGAATAACTGGGACTTTGAAGATAAATGGAAGTGACAATGAGTGCATTCTGCAGAAAATAAACACAGCTATAGGACACTTATTCTGAACATTGATATCTGCCAATGATAGCTGTATAATTCTGATGCAAGGGTCTTTCTCCCAACATGCGAAATAAAATCTTTCTCCCCGCCCTGCACCATTTAACCAAGCTTTTAGTCCTCTGATAAAAATCATGTTGTCAGAAATGACAGAATTAATTTGTGATTTTTTCCCAAATCAATTTTGATGTAATACAAGACTAAATGAATAGTTTCCATTTTTCCCCTTCCATGAATTAGAACAAATTGTCCTGCTCGCTGGGTCCTATCACACAGACTAGCTTGACAGAAAACTTGGGATTTTATTGTAAGATTTGGACAATAATTATTAGAGATCTCTTGTCTCTAGATGTTTATGTATTCTTAAAGGTTAACTGAAGTTTTCTTTAGAATAATATTTTCTTTAGAATAATAGTCTAAAGTGATGACATTTGGGACAATTTTAAGATCTTGTCCAGGATTCTCAGGCCTTCTCAGATCTGCCCATTTTTTGTCCTGAATTTGTTAACTGGGATTATAAGAACCAAAGCCTCCCAGTTAATGTTTCTTCCACTCAGTGATAAATCGCAGGGAGGGGAAATCAAGCAAGCAATCCTTACGTGATTTGTACCCACAGCAGTTCACGCTTACAGCCCTCTGCCAATCATACCCGCATGGGGACTTCTGAGACTTAAACAGGCGGCTTCTCACATGAACAGATGTTGTTCTGCCCTTTTGAGGAAATGAATCCCAACCTCTTGCACACTAGCAGCCTGTGATTAGTTCTAATCCCTAGGTTTTAGGGCAGGAAAATTGACTGTAAGAAAAGGAGGGAATTGCCTATAAGAAAAGAGGGAAATAGAAGAAAACTGAGTTAGATTTTTCTTTTCCAAAATGGCATCAACTCCCTGCTCCAAACCTTCCTTCAATATGCTTGTCAAAATGTCCTCAAGGAAATCATCCTGAAATCCATAAAACTAATAAGACTGCTCCTTAGAGTTGTTTTGTTTCAGTATAATATTTGGCAGGAAAATGTGGTCAAAGAGGCTGCATCATATTAAATGGATTTTATGTTTATTGACGACTTGCAGCACTACTTAATTGATTTATGTATGCTTTAGAAAGCTTTATACTATGAAACATAAAATATATCATTTGTACTTTATTAAGTCCTGTATTTGGTATAAGTTGGCACAAAGCCCTAGGTCAGGAACTTTACCCTTCTGTTAAAGCACTGTTTCTATGAGAAAATAGTATTTGATACATATTACTTCCATTTATAGTAAGTTTCCTAGGAATATAATCTACGTGTAAGGCCTGCTTGTATTTCCCAAGTACTGCTCACTGTCATATTCCCACTGTTTGAATGAAGCTTTTCTTGTGTTCTTTTGTGACTCTGAGTTAAAATAATGAGAATATAGTAAAAAATAAAGTATATGTTAGGACCTAATGTTTTAATATATATGCTACTGGTTTTTAGAACAGTCAGGAGAGGACTAAGACCAGATAGAAAGAATATTAAAATAATAATAACATGTTGGAAACTATCCTATATCTCTATCTATATAATACACAGACACACACACACATACATATATATATATATATATATATATATATATATGAAAAGTAATAAAAATAATAGTAAGTCTTAATACAATCACTACTGCTTCCTAGTAGAATAGATGGGTGTCAACATTAAGAACTGGTCTTATGTTATGAACATGCCAATAAAAAGGGTTCCATTAGTTCTGAATCTATTGCCCCAGCTCATCCCAGTCACTCATACCGTCCTTGTGCCTGCCAGTTTGGTCTCCCAAATTTCTCTCCAGAACAAAGTCAGCAGGTCTTTGTTCTCCTGCTCCCCCAATACTACTGGGGCGATCTACTGAATGTGCCCCAATCCTGTGAGCAGGAACCAACAAGTAAGTAATACGAGAAATAAAATGTAGCAACCTCTGTCTGAAGATACAAGAAGAACTGGAGGCAAAGATTATGCTCTACACTGGAATTTCTTTGAATTGTTACATCCAGTGTCACTTCTCTTTTGAAATATGTCAAGGGCAATACCATGAAATGTTATTTTCTTTGGCATTCTGAGCACTAACCAACATTTAGTTAATAGCATTAATGGAAGAGAACACTGCCTGAGTAATGTAAAATGATGGCTGATGTAAACATTCTTATTTGACTTTGAAATATGCTTTTGTTAAAGCATATTTACATATGGGCAGATTTGATCTCAAAATTCAAACAAAATTAAATAGAGGTGTAACTCAAGAGTTGGGGAGCCATCCTGCCTCCTTATCCTTGAATCCACTCCCCAACCCTCTGCCTTCTAGTGCTGCCCGGCAAAGACTGCTCACATTCCCAGCAGATGGAGCTCACCAGCCCAAACTTCGGCCTCCCAAAAGTTTCTTGACTCAGAGACCTTTGTTTTGTGTTTTGTTTGGGATTGATTCACACTGCTTCTTTTGCTAATGTGTAAATTTCATGTAAAATCAGTGTACATACAGAAAACCAAAAAACTCAAAGGAAGTAATTATTGAGAACAATGGAAGTGCTGTTGAAATTAAAATCAAGATTTGCTGCTGGTGAGGCACCCTGGAGTGACAGCTGCTGGCGTTTCTTGTGCACCTGGCAGAGTAGTAGTCGGGAGCAGAAATGCCCAGTTTGTGGATCAGTACCTGCTGGATCCCTGCCCCTTCCTGGCCTGCTTTCTCAGTTGTTTTCTTTATGGCAGCTCGCAGTGTCACACTGGAGCTCCAGACCCCGGCAGCGATGCCTCTTGGGAGCTGTGGAGGTTTGGGTACTTGACTTAATCTTCCTGAGCTTCGGTTTTGCCATCTCAAAATGGGATTAACCACATGTCTTTGGTAAAGAGGATGACTGATTCTATGTGTAAGGAGTACATGATCTGATACATGTTTTATCGATTCTGCATAGATTTACATAGCAATATAATAGTAAGATTTTTTTTTGGCACTTAGTTTTGTACTTTTAAGAGCAAATAGTATTGTTTATTGGAATTGGGGAGTAAGGTTTTTCATCAAGCATCGGCAGTCAGTTAAGTTTTGCATAGTTATTATAGCTTCTTGCTTAATTATGTGTAGGTTTGAATCTCTTTTTAGAGTAGTTTTCTGATATAGACTACTTTGGTGACACTGCTCCTTTGTAAACCTGAAAGATGCATTTACCTCTGGGAATTTATTTAGGTTGTAGCTACACATTCAAAATGTGTTGATGATGTTGAGCAAATTGATTCTGAGTCATGGCCAGTGGAGGTACTGTGCCTCCAGTACTGTTCCTCATCACGGAAGATTAGGTCCTGTGTCCCCTTCTCTGTAAGGCTCTCCTTGATAGCCTGATTGCAAGCTCTCTCTTTTTCCTCTGGTGTCACATTCTGGTTTGCTTATATCACTCATATTTTGTACCAAATGCAGTTTGTCTTAATGTTACTCTTATAACTTTCCTACTAGATTATGAGATCTTTGGGTGGATGCACTGTCTTATATTGATATAAGCCATGATCCAGTGGAGAAGTCAGCAAAGCTTTGGATCAACCCTAACCTTCTGTCTGGAACCTTCTCTGAAAGGTCCTATCCAGTCTAAGCTTGCTTAGTCCTCAACCTCTATATTATTTATTACAACCAAGCAATGTAGCCTTTAACAATATACTTTCAGATTAGTCACTACTTATTTTACGTTTTTTAAGCCACAAGTAGATTGTAAACTTCTTGAGAGCAGGGACTATCAATGAGAATATCTGTGAAAACTCTAAAAATTGAATGGGCTAAAATAAAAGCAATGTTTGGTTTTTCAGTGCCTACCTCATAATTTGACGCATGGAAAGAATTCAACATAAACTTCTTATGGGACTAGCCACAAGTATACACAGAAGGGAAGCTTCTGGTCAAGTGGCTAGACCTTTCAGATCCACTTTTGCCTTTTTTGTTTTTCAATTATGTGGAAACAGAATATTTTTAAGAACACAGGAAATTACCATGGCATCAGAATATTCAGTGATTTGCAAGGTGAACCAAGATGGAAAAGAAAATTGGCCCTAATAACACCCAAAATGATTGTGTAAAGCCCATTCTCCAGATGGTATGTATGTGAGGATGACACAGCTGACCCCACATGCTATAAGCCAACAGAACACATGTCTGGGTCACTTAGGAGAAATTATCATTACAGCCAAAAAACATATCAGGTAATTGACAAACTGATGATTATCTTATTCACTGTCTCCTAATATGATCTAGACTTCTTCAGGTAGATTGTCTAGGAGTCATTATTTGCTGATAACTGCACTTCCAAGAAACGTTTCATTGATAATTTTGCAAACCCAGAGCTGTATAATAAGATATAAATCTAGAGAAACAGGTCATTTATCAGTCAACCTTGAGTAATTTTTTCAGTGAAAAGATATTTACTGAGCACGTACTATGTGCCAGATGATTCATCGGTCCTGGAATACATCAGTGCACAAGACAAACAAAATTCCTTCTCTTATGAAAATTACATGCTGGTAGCTGAGAGACATAACAATCTATAAACAGAAGTGTATCTCATATAAATGTAGATAGTGAAAAGTACCATGAAGAAAAATAAAGCAGGTCAAGGGTATTGAGAATGACAAGGGGCAGGCAACCTAATCTAGAAAACATGGCATGGGAAGGTCTTTCTGAGGAGGCAACATTGAAGACCTAGGATTTATGACTCTAAGGCAAGAGGCTTCCGTGCAGAGGATGCAGTGCATACAATAGCCCTGAGACCCAAGCTGGCTTCCTATATGCCAGAAACAGTGAGAAGGCCTGGGTGCTGGTGAGAGAGAGAAGCCTGATAAGTGGGGTCTTACTTGTAGGGTGTTACAGTTCAGCTTGTATTCTGAATATTTTAGAAAGCTTTTAGGGGCTTTGGAGAAGAAAAGTAACATGATCCAGGCTACATTTTTAAAAGACCATCCTGGCATCCAGGGGGTGGGGGGAGATGCTATGAGAGACAAGACAGGAAGGAGAAGAGCCAGAGCAGTCCGGAGGCCATGGGCACAGCCCAGGCAAGTGTTGACAGTGGCCTGGGCCGAGGCCGAAGTCAGATGTGTGGTGGGAAGGGGTTTGGTTCAGCATATAATTGGAAGATAGTGCTGCAGGACTTGCTAGTGGACTGGATGAGGAATGTGGCCTTTTTCACCATTGATAGAAATCAGAAAATAGTCATTATAATTTAGCTGCATAAGAATATGTGCACCAGGATATGCCTACACCAACACTTAAGTGAAACATGGAAGTTTGTCAAACCACTACTTAACCTTAAAGCAACCAGTTACTGACTGAATTTACCATCCATTGCCAAATAAATGATTGAAAAGATTCTATGATTTCTTTCAACTCTTGTTGCATGTATATTCACTTGTCTGTCTTTCTCCTTATTTATATATACAAGCTCTTAGGTCACATAGAAATCTACATCTGAAGGGCATTAGGTCAGAAGTCTAAGGGTACTGCTTTTACAGCCCGACTTTGGACAAAAAGAATAAAACTTTTTAGAGATTCCCAAGTACCTAGCTAAGTAGCTATAATTTCTCATTTTTATCCCAAAATTTGCTGTCATATAAAACATAGCAATTGTTTGAAGAGAGCATCCTAGAATAGCAGTGGCATATCATCTCATTAATGACTGCTTTACTTAGACTTGTTCAGACCCCAGAAAAGAACCCAGAGTATAAAACTAAGTAAATTCCAAATGGGGAAGAACAGCAAGCATCAGGCGGCACTCAGTAAATCTGAAGAAAGTATTCACGACAGCAAATAACACACATAGACCCGGATGAAAATGAAAAGATTACAGTGCCTTGCAAGAAAAAAGTAGTTGGTTCTCAAATGTGGGGTGGTAAAACTCAAAACCTTATATTCACCTGCTTTTTCAATGCGATTCCTTCAGATAAATCAAGTGGCTCAACAACAGCAACATTTAATATTTAGGATGTCAAAGGACATTTACAAATAATTCCACAAAACATATCAGTGTGGGAATATATTATTTGTTATGGATGAAACATGAAGAACCTGAGACCAAGCCCCAGCTAATGTCCTGCCTTTGGCCATCGAGCAAGTTGGTGACCGAGCCAGGAGAACGTAGAGGACAGGCTGAGTGGTGCTGCCTGGGTGGGAGGCAAGGTGCAAACTTGGTTCACGTTACTAACTGACTCAGGCATGAAATTATTCAGCTACACAACTCTCTTTGGCATGACTTGAATAGATTCTCCTTCTCTCTTTTTTTCTTTCCTATTTCAGAAACAGAAGTAGAAATATTTTTACACTAATCAATATGTAATAGACATAATCAAAGTATACTGATGAAAAGAAAACCAGATACGATGGGAAATGAAAGACAATTACACTTCAGAATGTCAAGAGGTAGAAAAATACATTAGGGATGGTAATTTCAAAGATAATTATAAATATGTATCAAGTACGTGAAATTTGGTGTGACACAATTGTGGATAATATTGAACTTCATTGAACTTTCATAAATGATGCCTTCAGGAATCAAAAAATGGCAGACATGGGGCTCTCTTGTCCCCTCCTGGCATGAGCCAGGAGCTCTTTCCTCTCACTTTATTTCTAAATAAAAGCCTGTACCTTGCTCTCCTACCTTAAAAAAAAAAAGGGCAGACATGTGAAAGCAAATACAATAATACAGAATGAGAAGGAGGACTATGACCCAAAGAACAAGATAATTAGAAAATCATAAAAATATCTTCCAGAAAATTCTTAAAATATTTTAAATGAGACTGTTGTCAGGGATGTTGGCATATTAACATGACTTTTAAATATTCAGAGCAATCTGTTACTGAAACTATCAGCCAGAAAGAACTTTCTTAATAACAGCAAAAACACCAAACAAGCCCCCCACTAGGGTACAATTTCTCAAGACCAAGACTTGGATGAAATGGCAACTTTCTGCTAAGCTCTCGAGGCTAACAGGCAATTGGCTGAGAAATAACTAAAAATATAGATAGCAGACTTTTATCACAGTAAAGGTTCCCAATACATATATATTCTTCATGCACATTATGAAACAATGAAAAGTTCACATGCACACATGAACTAAACTTTGAAACCCTTTTGACTTAAAGCATATAATAAATGCTCTCTCTGCTGCCAAAAGGTCCAGTCAGTTCAGAGAGAGTCTGCCTACATAATGCCAGACATCTGTGCAAAAGCTGCAAATTTTGGTCAAGGATTTTAATGTTTTGTCAACATGGTGCCAAACATCTGGGTATTTGAAAATATCTAGATAATTGTCTGACTTTTTAGTTTTCATCCAGATGTTTGGCATCAGAATTAAATACCATCTTATTATTTAGGTCCATTTGTGATGTAAAAGTACTCATAATATAAGAAAGGGAGATTTAAAACCATTTATACCATGTGTTCCCAGTTTTGAAAATAAAAATTGTATATATGCCCATAGAAAGGGACTCAGAGGGAAACATCCTGAAATGTTTAGCGTGATTATTCATTCTCTGGGTGTCAGGATTATTGCTGATCTTTATTTCACTTGTAGTTTTTTTTAACTTTCTCTAGTGTTTTTCAATAAAACATGCATTGCTGGCATAACCAGAAAAGTATTTTAATTGTGTGATTAGGCAGTGTCAGTTAATTTGGAAACTAAAAGAGTGTAATTTATTGCTTGGCATTGTGTACATACAGTTGTAGCTATGAATCTACTATTAAGTTATGCTAGCTTTGGAAAAGCAAGCTAAAAGTAAGCTAGCAACAATATGAAAGCTCTGGGAGTCAAACGAGTACTAGGCAGACATGGCTAGTAGTAGAAGCAATGGGCTTGATTGGTTTTCTTCACTGAATTGATCGGATCTTTTTATTTTGCACAAGTCACAATCTATGCCCACCTGCACACGTACACACAGCTCAGAATGCCAGATGCTATTCTCAACAGTGTCTCACACTTGGCTGGTGGCTCAGCAATGCCTCCTCCAAAGGCCGCCACTACCCGTTGACTCTGTATCTCCTGACTTCCTGTCCCCTTTCCTCTCTGGGGTTGGCAAATTAAATTTCACTCTTACACATTTTGTTGCTGTTGAAAAATTCCTTGAAGATTAGTAATGTAGGATGTGAGTGTCCGCAGTCTATCTAGTCTAAATCCCTTGTTTACAGGTGGAAAGACTGAGGCCCAGGAAGGTTAAATGTTAGGCCTGTGATGGTACATTCAACACTAGAAATAAAGGGTTTGTTTCCAGCTCAGGGAATTTTTCACTACACAATGAAACAACGGTTATTCTAGTCCCTAAATTTCCTCATCTATAAAATAGGATAAATATTTGTATGCAAAGTGCTTTGGGATATTTGAGATAGAAACTAAATATAAATACCAAGTATTATTTTGGCACCCTTTTTTTGTGTTTTAAACTCTGCTGTTCAGTAATCTTAGACAATTTAGATATAATTGAGATAGAATCTCAAAAAGCATCCTAATAAAAATATAAGCTCCTACAGCAACAGAATCTTAATTCTTTTGAAATTTTTAAGAAAGCAAGTGTGTTGAGATGATCTGAACAATTCCAAATTAAATAAAGACCAAATGGTAAAGTTACTGGGAACTTTTGAAATGGAAAATTTGAGATCCTTTCTAAAAAGTAACAAAACGAATGAATGCGATTTTTTTTCAGCCTCTGTAGAGAGCAAAGCAACCATAATCCACTGATGAATCCCATACACTCTTCAGCTGTTGCTAATCTGTTCAATAAACAACACAAAGTAAAACACAGTATATTCTTTTAGTTTATTTTAAAGTTTTCCCCATAGTTCAAGAACAATTGAACTCACCTGAAAAAACACTAGGTAAAAAGATCTGAAAGAAAATGGCTACATCTTTCTGAGTGAATTTAAAGCTATACAGTTTAAGAAATACCAGTTGGTAAAGCTCCTGTCCCTCCTGTCCAATAGGAAAGAAGAAAAGAACAGAAATAATTTCTAGGCAGTGAACCCCATGGTCACATGCAGCCTGCTTAATTCACAGCCAGACCCAAGAAACACTTACACATTGTAAAGAAAATCACAAAACATGTTTAGCGGTTCTGGAAACACCCTTAACTCTTAACACTTCCAGGGATTAAACATATATATATTTATTTCTCAAGCCATGTAAAATGTGAAAAGAAGGAAGAAGTTACTCTTTAAACACTTTGTCTCTTCTATACATTTAAGGTTCTTTTCAAAAAAACTCTTCATGAACCAGGGCTTGGGGCCATAAAGTTACTAGTATGCAAGCTCATTATTGCTCATATTTATGTGGTATTTATGTTTTCAAAGCATTTCACCATCATTAACTACATGTCAGCTGAGAAGGATATTGGCTTTGATGGAAAAATGATCTAATCCAGTATGGAAAATTCTGTTCCTAAAAAACACACCTGAAACAGGAAAACTTCTCAGTTCTTTGTGCCAGCACATTCTCGGTATGGATTACAAAGTATGTCCTT
The DNA here is from genome assembly GCA_032199065.1 of Smutsia gigantea. Lineage (NCBI taxonomy): Eukaryota > Metazoa > Chordata > Mammalia > Pholidota > Manidae > Smutsia > Smutsia gigantea. The sequence goes on from JAVSCE010011486.1 coordinate 304,117, forward strand.
AAATCTTTGCAAAGTGAGGTCAGCGGTGGACTTCTGTCTCATGGGATGATTTTTGTTGTTTTGGGGGTGATTTTTTGTTTGTTACTAGCTGTGAAGGTGGTGTTTTGGTAAATTTGATAGTTTTTAGGTCTTGTTGTTGTGGATTGGTATGGTTTCTCAGATAGGAAAACAAGGTATGGTTAAGTGAAATAATTGTCAAACTAAAAGCTGGAGCCTGCCAACATTCTGAGATGATTTAGCCAAGGTCTCATTCTACTTCTGAGATAGAGCAAAAGGTTTTTAGGAGTGAGGGGGTAGGAGGGTCAGGGTTTCTAAGGAAATTTCCCCAGAGAAAGGTCCATTATAAGGATAGTTTACAGTCAAATTTTCATGAAGAAAGCATTTCAGATCTTTGCACAACTGCTCGTTTTGCATCCTGTCACTCACTCTCTTCTCAAGAACAGTTCAGGGCTGCTGAGCTCTCATGAATATGACTTGATTCCTGTGAATTGACTGGGTTCCAAAACCTCATTATTGGAAAACTTTTCCATTTGATGCTAAATATAGGGTATTATATAAACACAATGTATTATAGGACAAATCCTGTTACCACAAATGCTGAGAGGCTATCCAATTTGCAGCTAGGAAGGAAGATTATATTAGAATTTTACAGTACACATCAAACCTGATTATAATTATATAAAACAAAACTATTTTCAAGCCCTAGTCAATGGGCAACATATTTCAATTGTCAGTGGAAAACCTTTAAGAGTTCTTCAGAGTGAGTTACCTTAAATGAAACATGAACTAGTTTTTCATCCCATATTGACTTTACCCTCCTGTACCCATTCCGGAGCCACTCGTTTAGAATTTCATCATGTTACTACTGTGTGACATGCTCATATGTTGCTTCAAGTGTAATATTATCCATCATGTTCTATGTGCTTCTGTTTGTCTTTTTAACTTGACTTTAATGTCTTTGAGGGCAAATATCCAGTGTTTACTTCTGTGTGTACTTCATATAGCTAACTCTGGAGAAAGTCCTTAATAAAAAGAAGGGAGACAGGAATAGAAGAAAGGATCAAGGAGATGGTGTAACAAATTGAGATGCCCCTCTGCAAGAGCCTCATTGAGATTTCAGGGGATTTTATTTAATAAAGAAACCTTTCACTCAACATCTGATTTAAAATAAATGAAGGAAATGGATTCACTATAGCTTTATATTTACAAACAGGTTAAAGCATATACACCTGCAGTTCTCTTTAGAACCAGGTTAATACACATTCTATCAGTCAACTTTGTGCAAAATGGATTAGTTTCATCTCCATTACACATGTGAAGGAGGCAATTCCTCTCTGCAAGGGTCTAAGGAGCTCCTGAGCAGCTCCAGGATCTTCCTTGCTGTCTACCTGCCGCTGACTCTGGCCCTGGGCTCACCTGAATGTGCAGTAAAACCTGGGGTACTAGTGAGCTCTTGACCCAGAAGTTTCAGCAGCAGTATTTCGGCCATGCTTAGCATTTAAGTAGGAAGCCTCTGCTTTTGCTACTCTCTCTGAAGGTTTTAAGTTAAATGTTTGTTAGATGAACTTCCGTATGAAGGAATATTCATCCATACTCTTCAAGAAAAACTTTGGGGAGTTTCGGGAAGATGGCAGCAGAAATCTCCTCCCCAAACCATATATATTTGTGAAAATGCAACAAATACAACTATTCCTAAAAGAGAGACCAGAACACACAGGACAACAGCCAGGCTACAGCTACATCTGTGAGAACTCAGCGCCTCACGAGGCGGGTAAGATACAAAGCCGCGACACAGCAGGACCCGAGCACTCCCCCACCCCAGCGCACCAGTGGGAGGAAAAGAATCAGAGTGGGGAGGAAGTGGAAGCACAGGACTGCTAAATAACCAGCCGTGGTGATCTGCACTGGGAGCACAGACACATATGGTGTACTGGAGATTAGAGAAACAGAAGGTCAGGATCTGAGACTGAGCCTGCGAGCAGGTCCCCACAGCCGGCTCCCGGGGACAAAAGAAAAGTGGGTACTTTCTTAAAAGTCTTAAAGATACAAGGGCCCAACAGAGGAACAAAATCGTCCCAGCGCACTCAGCCCAGCACGCAGGGAATCTTGAGGAACTTTGGGCCCCCTAACAGGCTGCTGGGTAAAGCAGCCCCAACCCCCTCACGGGGATAAGCAGCCTGCCATTCGTTCCCCAGCTACGGAACAGCAGGAGAGCAGCCCCGCCCACAACAACCACACAGAATCTCCTCCCCGCAGGCGCACAGTTAACCGGGAAGGGCTGCAGAAGCCAGAGCAAGGGCTGAAAGGCACCACTGGGTGCAGAACGCACCCGGCGTGGCTGCAACCCCCTGCAGTGCTCTAGGCTAGCCTGAGGGCGGCCCCATTCACGGCAGTTTAGGGGATTATCCCAGAAACTGCCTCCCAGTGTGTGGGTAACGGGCACAGGCTGCAAAGAAGGACAAGGAGAGCAACAAGCAGCAAGGGACTTTGTTCTCCCAGCTGACACATGTGGCAACTGCTTGCGACCACTTCTATTGCCATGAAAAGACAGAAGAATATGGTCCAGTCAAAAATCACCCAGACAACCCCAGAGAGAAGGCCGGGTGGGATAGACTTAAACAATCTTCCTGTAAAAGAATTCAGAATAAAAGTCATAAGCGTGCTGATGGATCTACAGAGAAATATGCAAGAGATAAGGGAGGAAGTGACGAATATTACAGAAATGAAACGATTGATGGGCTAAAGAACAGACTGGACGAGGTGCAAGAGACTGTTAATGGAATAGAAATGAGAGAACAGGAGTACAGAGAAGCTGAGGCAGAGAGAGATAAAAGGATCTCTAGCAATGAAAGAATATTTAGAGAACTGTGTGACCAATCCAAATGGAACAATATTCACATTATAGGAGTACCAGAGGAAAAAGAGAGAGAAAAAGGGTTAGAAGGTGGCTTTGAAGACATAATTGAGGAGAACTTCTCCAAGCTGGGAAAGGAAATAGTTTCTCAGACCAAGGAAGCCCACAGATATCCCAACACAAGGGGCCCCAGGAGGACAACACCAAGACATATAATAATTAAAATGGCAAAGATCAAAGACAAGGACAGAGTATTAAAGGCAGCTATCGAGAGAAAAAAGATCACCTACAAAGGAAAACCAATCAGGCTATCATCAGACTTCTCAACAGAAACCTTACAGGCCAGAAGAGAATGGCATGATATATTTAATGCCAAGAATACTATATCCAGCACTATTATCATTTAAATTTGAGAGAGGGATTAAACAATTCCCAGACAAGCGAATGTTGAGGGAATTTGCCTCCCACAAACCACCTCTACAGTATATCTTAAAGGGAATGCTCTAGACGGAAGCACTCCTAAGGCTAAAAAGATGTCACTAGAAATAATAAATTCATAGAAAAAAAAAGCAGACCATCCAAATACTTACTAAAGGCAAAAAATAAAATCAACTTCCCACAAAAACAGCCAAAGGAATGCAAAAGAGTACAAAATAAAACACGTAGCATATAAAGAATGGAGGAGAAAGAATATGAAGGGAGAGAAATAAAGAATCATCAGACTGTGTATATAATAGCTTTAAAAGAGAGTTCAGTTAGACTGTTAGATACTAAAGAGGCTACAATTGAAACTATGGTAACCACGAATCTAAAAGCCGGCAATGTCAATGAGTACATATCTATCGATAATCACCCTAAATGTAAATGGACTGAATGCAACAATCAAAAAACAAAGAGTAATAGAATGGATAAAGGAGCAAGACCCATCTATATGCTGCCAACAAGAGACTCACCTTACCCCAAAGATAGGCACAGACTAAAAGTGAAGGGATGGAAAAGGATATTTCATGTAAACAACAAGGAGAAAAAACCAGGTGTTGCAGTACTTATATCAGACAAAATAGACTTCAAAACAAAGAAAGCAGCAAGAGATAAAGAAGGACATTACATAATGATAAAGGGCTCAGTCCAACAAGAGGATATAACCATTATAAATATATATGCACCCAACACAGGAGCGCCAACATATGTGAAACAAATACTAACAGAATTAAAGGAGGAAATAGAAAGCAATGCATTCATTTTAGGAGACTTCAACACACCACTCACTTCAAAGGACAGATCAACCAGACAGACAGTAAGTAAAGACACAGAGGCACTGAACAACACACTAGAACAGATGGACCTAACAGACATCTACAGAACTCTACACCCAAAAGCAGCAGGATACACATTCTTCTCAAGTGCATGTGGAACATTTTCCAGAATAGACCACATAATAGGTAAGAAAAAGAACCTCAGCAAATTCAAAAATATTGAAATTCTACCAACCAACTTCTCAGATCACAAAGGTATAAAACTAGAAATAAATTGTACAAAGAAAACAAAAAGCCTCACAAATACATGGAGGCTTAACAACATGCTCCTAAATAATCAACGGATCAATGACCGAATTAAAACAGAGATCAAAGAATATATGGAGACAAATGACAACAACGGCACAAAGCCCCAACTTCTGTGGGACACAGCAAAGGCAGTTCTAAGAGGAAAGTATATTGTAATCCAGGCGTATTTAAAGAAGGAAGAAAAATCCCAAATGAATAGTCTAAAGTCACAATTATTGAAATTGAAAAAAGAAGAACATTTGAGGCCGAAAGTCACCAGAAGGAGGGACATAATAAAGATTAGAGAATAAATAAATAAAATTGAGAAGAATAAAACAATAGAAAAAAATCAATGAAACCAAGAGATGGTTCTTTGAAAAAATAAACAAAATAGATAACCCCCTAGCCAGACTTATTAAGAGAAAAACAGAATCTACACACATAAACAGAATCAGAAATGAGAAAGGAAAAATTACGATGGACCCCACAGAAATACAAAGAATTATTAGATAATACTATGAAAATCTACATGCTAGCAAGCTGGAAAACCTAGAAAAAATGGACAACTTCTTAGAAATATATAAACTTCCAAGACTGACCAAGCAAGAATCAAAAAACCTAAACAGACCAATTACCAGCAGTGAAATTGAATGGGTAATCAGAAAATTACCCAAGAACAAAACCCCCAGGCCAGACGGATTCACCTCTGAATTTTATCAGACATATAGAGAAGAAATAACACCCACTCTCCATAACGTTTTCCAAAAAATAGGTGAGGAGGGAATACTTCCAAACTCATTCTATTAAGCCAGAATTACTCCAATACCAAAACCAGGCAAAGACCGCACCAGAAAAGAAAACTACAAACCAATATCCCTGATGAACATAGATGCAAAAATACTCAACAAAATATTAGCAAACCAAATTCAAAAATACATGAAGAGGATCATACACCATGATCAAGTGGGATTCATCCCAGGGATGCAAGGATGGTACAACATTCGAAAATCCATCAATATCATCCACCACATCAACAAAAAGAACAAAAACCACATGATCATCTCCATCGATGCTGAAAAAGCATTTGACAAAATTCAGCACCCATTCCTGATTAAAACTCTCAACAAAATGGGTATAGTGGGCATGTACCTCAACATCATAAAGGCCATATATGACAAACCCACAGCTAACATCATACTTAACAGCGAGACGCTGAAAGCTTTTCATCTAAGATCGGAAACAAGACAGGGATGCCCACTCTCTCCACTGTTATTCAACATAGTACTGGAGGTCCTAGCCACAGCAATCAGACAAAACAAAGACATACAAGGCATCCAGATTGGTAAAGAAGAAGTCAAATTGTCACTATTTGCAGATGACATGATATTGTACATAAAAAACCCTAAAGACTCCACTCCAAAAGTACTAGAACTAATATCTGAATTCAGCAAAGTTGCAGGATACAAAATTAGCACACAGAAATCTGTTGCATTCCTACACACTAGCGATGAACTAACAGAAAGAGAAATAAGAAAAACAATTCCATTCACAATTGCATCAAAAATAAAATACCTAGGAATAAACCTAACAAGGGAAGTGAAAGACCTGTACTCTGAAAACTACAAGACACTCCTACGAGAAATTAAAGAGGACACTAACAAATGAAAATGCATCCCATTCTCTTGGCTAGGAAGAATAAATATTGTCAAAATGGCTATACTACCTAAAGCAATCTACAGTTTCAACACAATCCCTATCAATATACCAATAGCATTCTTCAATGAACTGGAACAAATAATTCTAAAATTCATATGGAACCACAAAAGACCCCAAATAGCCAAAGCAATCCTGAGAAGGAAGAATAAAACAGGGGGAATTACGATCCTTGACTGCAAGCTCTACTACAAAGCCATAGTAACCAAGATAATTTGGTATTGGCACAAAAACAGACCCGCAGACCAGTGGAATAGAATAGAAAATCCAAAGTTTAACCCAAACATATACAGTCAATTAATATTTGATAAAGGAGCCTTGGATGTATATTGGGGAGATGATGGCCTCTTCAGCAGTTGGTGTTGGAAAAACTGGACAGCTACATGTAAGAGAATGAAACTGGACTACTGTCTAGCCCCATACACAAAGGTAAACTCAAGGTGAATCAAAGACCTGAATGTAAGTCATGAAATCATAAGCTCCTAGAAAAAAACATAGGCAAAAATCCCTTGGACATAAACATGAACAACTTCTTCATGAACATATCTCCCCGGGCAAAGGAAACAAAAGCAAAAATGAACAAGTGGGACTATATGAAGCTGAAAAGCTTCTGTACAGTAAAGGACACCATCAGTAGAACAAAAAGACATCCTACAGTATGGAAGAATATATTCATAAATGACATATCTGATAAGGGGTTGACATCTAAAATATATAAAGAACTCATGCACCTCAACAAAAATCAAATAATCCAATTAAAAAGTAGGCAGAGGACATGAATAGACACTTCTCCAAAGAAGAAATTCAGATGACCAACAGGCACATGGAGAGATGCTCCACATCGCTAATCATCAGAGAAATGCAGATTAAAACCACAATGAGATATCACCTCACACCAGTGAGGATGGCCAGCATCCAAAACACAAACAACAACAAATGTTGGCGAGGATGTGGAGAAAGGGCAACCCTCCTACACTGCTGGTGGGAATGCAAATTAGTTCAACCATTGTGGAAAGCAGTATGGTGGTTCCTCAAAAAACTCAAAATAGAAATACCATTTGACCCAGGAATTCCACTCCTAGGAATTTACCCTAAGAATGCAGCAGCCCAGTTTGAAAAAGACAGATGCACCCCTATGTTTATCGCAGCACTATTTACAATAGCCAAGAAATGGAAGCAACCTAAGTGTCCATCAGTAGATGAATGGCTAAAGAAGATGTGGTTCATATACACAATGGAATTCAGCCGTAAGAAGACAAAAAATCCAGACATTTCAACAACATGAATGGAGCTAGAGGGTATTATGCTCAATGAAATAAGGCAAGTGGAAAAAGACAAGTATCAAGTGATTTCACTCATATGTGAACAAAGAAAAAAAAACTAATAAAACTAAACAGCAGCAGACTCACAGAACCCGAGAATGGACTAACAGATACCAAAGGGAAAGGGACTGGGGAAGATGGGTGGGAAGAGAGGGATAAGGGGGAAAAAGGGGCAGTACGATTAGCAGATGTAATGTTGAGGGGGTGCGGGGAGGGCTGTACAACTCAGAGAAGACAAGTAGTGATTCTATAGCATCTCACTACACTGATAGATAGTGACTGCAATGGGGTATATGGGGGGGATTTGATGATATGGGGAGTCTAGTAACCGTAATGTTGCACATGTAATTGTAGATTAATAATACCAAAATTTTAAAAAATTTAAAAAAAGAGAGAAACTTTGGAATTTCAGTCCGGCCTTGATATTGATCCTGAATAATGTGATTGAGTATACAAAACCAAACTTTTGTACCCATACGCTCTTTCTCTCTTAGACAACTGGGTCTTGAAAAAAGATATTGATTTTGTAGTGTTAAGCTCCCAACCCCTCGTAATCTTAGTCATCTTTACTTTCTTCTATTTACTTCCTGGTAATGCCCTTACAGACAGAGTGATCAAATAATTAATTGTGTAGATGAGGACACATCAGGTTTTGTTTTGTTATAGACTTTTTTGCAATTTTTAAAAATTGAGATTTAATTCACGTAACATAAAATTGATCATTTTAAAGTGCACAATTCAGTGGATTTTAGTATCTTCAGTGTTGTGCAACCATTATCTCTGTCTCATTCCAAAACATTTTCATCTCCCTGTAGGAGACCCCATACACATTAAGCAGTTACTCCTCATTCCTCTTTCCCCAAGGCTCTGGCAACTGCTGATCTACTTTTGGTCTCTATGGATGTGCCTATTCTGTACAGGTCATATAAATGGAAACACAGAATATTTGGCCTTTTGTTTCACTTAGCATATTTTCAAGGTTCATTCCTGTTGAAGCATGAATCAGTACTTCATTCCTCTGCATAGCTGAATAATATTCCATTGTTTGGCTATACTATATTTGTTTGTCCTTTCATCAGTCAATGGGCATTTAGGTTGTTTCCCATTTCAGTTATTATGAATAATGCAGCTGTGAACATCCATGTACAAGTTTTTGTGTGGATATCTGTTTTCATTTCTCTTGAGTATACACTGAGTAGTGTAATTAAAATATCATATGGGAATTTATGTTTAACTTAAAAAAAAACATTGTTTTCCATAGTGGCAGCACTATTTTACATTCCCACCAGCAATTTACGAGAGCACTGATTTCCTTATAGCCTCAACAACACTTGTTAATTTTTTCTTTTTTTGATTATAGTCATCCTTGTTGGTATGACATGATATCTCATTGTGGTTTTGACTTGTATTTCCCTAAGGATTAGTCCTGTTGAGCATATTTTCATGTGCTTATTGGCTATTTGTATATCTTCTTTGGAGAAAAGTCTATCAAGTCCAATGCCCATTTTTAAGTTGAATTATTTGTCTTTTCATTGTAGAGATGTAAGAATTCTTTATGCATTATAGAAACTAGACCCTTACCTGGCATATAAATTACAAATATTTTCTTCAGGATACATTTATAATGGAAGGGAGAGAACCATCCAGATAATACAGGCATAAACTGAGACTGTTCCAGGCAAAACAGGACATATGGCAAACCCACTAGGGAAGATCTTGATCCAGCAGGTTGAAGAAAAATGTTATTTATTGATGTTATTTTTAATGGGACAACTAATCTATCCAAATAATCAAATGTGATTAATCACACTAAGCACCCTCCCTGCACACCTATTGTGCTGGATACCATGGAAAGGATCTAAAGAAATATTTTTAAAACTCATAGCCTTTAAGCAACTTAAGGTCAAGATGAAAGAACAGAAGAAACACAAACATTAACAATTAACTAATAAAGTAAGAATTTAGGCACTATGGTGGCCTAGAAGAAGAAATTAGTGTTGAAGTAAGAGAAGTTTCAGCCTTGAAAGGTAGGTAGCAGGGAGATGAAGAGAAATTTTATTTTAAAAAGGATGTGGGTTACCAAAGGCTGTTAGTGCGCCTATAAGACTATGTGCTAGAGAGTCAAGAAGCACAGAGCAACCTCATATATGCTGCTACAGTAAGAGAAAGAATTGAAAACAGGGTATTTCAATTGTGGTCTACACAATGACTCTGTTCTTCCCTTTCCAATTGCTTATATTATCCTCCATAAGGAGAAAGAATTCTAAAAAGGATAAATTATTCTATAATCCTGCTTAGGATTCTACTAAATGCTACTTTTGAAGAAAAATAGCAGACATTCAGAGCACATTGACTTAATGTTGTTGGTAAATCACTGCATTGCATATTTTTCCAAGTGGAAAATTAGCCCTGGTTTGTATTTGCCTACTAGCACTTTAGGCTCTGTTACATGTGACCATGTCCATTTTATGGTAATAAAGTAAACACTGTCTAGAAATTTACCCAAAGAAAACAAAATCCCTGATTTGAAAAGATATATGCACCTAAGGTTATTTGTCACATTACTTACAATAGCCAAGATATGGAAGCAATCAAAGTGTCCATCAAAAGATGAATGGATAAAGATGAATACACAATGAAATATAATGCAGCCATAAAAAAGAAAGAAATCCTGCCATTGTGACAACATGGATGGATCTGGAGGTTGTTATGTTCTGTGAAGTAAGCCAGGAAAAGGAAGACAAATGTCATATAATTTCACTTATTTGTGGAATCTAAGCGCAAAACAAAGCAAAGTGAACAAACTATCAGGAGACTCATAGACACTGAGAAGTGACTGATGGGTTTACCATGGGGGAGGGCCTGGGGTGGGTGGGTAGGGAGGGTGAGGGGGATAAAGGTGCATAAGAACCCTCAATCATAATGTAAGTTGGTCTCAGGGATGGTAGTGCAGCAAGGAGAATATAGTCAATGATTCTGTAACATCTTCCTATGTTGACAGGTGGTAACTGCACTGGTAGAGTGAGGATTTAATAATATAGGTAGCTGTTGAGCCACTGCGTTGTATATTTGAAACCAATATAAGATTGTATATCAGTGATACCTCAATTTAAAAAAAGAAAGAAAGTAAACACTGTGAGGATGGGGCTTTCCTATGTTCTTGGCTCAACCTGTGCTGGGATCTTCCCTGTGCCCTCAGTTCTCCTGCCACCCTGCTCCACTCTGTGCTTGCCTGGGTGGTTGGCCTGTAGGGATTCCATCAACCAGCTCTGAGCCCTCCAGATTCCTGCTGGACTCAGTGGGTGGTGAGCCCTGGGTGGAGACTGGAGAGAGGAGGGAGGGTGAGATCTGGGTACTAGCTCCCCTGGCTCCTTGCCGTGCGGGCTCTGTTCCTTGCCCCTCTCCCTCTAGCTGGGTTCCTTTGCCCTCTCCCTCTCCTTGGCCCTTCAGAGCCTGGGGGTGAGAACAGCTGTGCTGGGGCTGACCTTGAGGTCCTGCACACTCCCCTCCTTACCCAGACCTTTGAAATGAATGCCTTTTCTAAATAAACTCCCCTTGGATTATCCTCATGTGAATGTGCCATCTGTTTACTCTTGGGACCCTAACTGATACAGTCCCGTAGAGTACCTAATAATATTTGTTAAATATTATTTAACAAATATTTGTTAAATAATTAATAAATGGCTAAATGGGGAGCAGATGCTTCTATTTCACCTTGTTTCCCTTGATGGTTACTTAGGCAGAGGTGAGAGTTTTGATAAAGGCCATGACACGATAAAATCTCAGTTTCCTCTTACTGTATCAATTGACTTATCTGGGAAATCTATTTTAATTTAAAAATGCCAGGTAACATGTCTCACTGTATAATAATTCTGCTTTATTGTATCACCTCAGTCACTTAGTACATTGTTTTTTGTATGCCCTGGAAAAGCATGTGAAGGTGAAAGCAACGGACATTTTTACATTTTTAATTTTATTTTTTTCTAAGTTATACAACATAAGTGGTGTGTGAGACACTGTGTGAGTGTATTATCAAAGGAGAAAGAGAAAATTGTGGTTTTTCTTTCATTTCAAAAATGTCTTATACTTTTCCTTGTAATTTCTTTCTTTTTTTTATTTCTTTCTTATTATTATTCTGATTTCTGTCTTTGCCAATTGTTACACTGAATGCTTCTGATCACAAGGCAGAAAAAAATCCCCAGGGTATAATACACTAAATTTTAACTTTAGTGTATGGTACCTCTCTCCATTTTGCCTTCATTTTGTTCACTCTGATTTCCTGTTCTGTTTTGATGTGTTTATGATGTGTGTGGGGTGTGTGTGTGTTTTCAGCATGGCCAAGCTAAAGAAAGAGGAATTCCTTACCTTCAAACATACTTCTCAAAAGACATTCCTCTTAGGCTACTGGCTTTCTTACAGAAGCAAGACATCCATAGCTATCTGCCCTACAAAGACCAATAAAACTTTCTTTTGCTTTCATAAATGATTCCTTCAGTCATCTCACTTTCTTGAGGGCAGGAAGAAAAAAAGATGTAGCATTAGCCTGTATTTTACCCGTTGGTAGCAGAGCCTCTATAAACTTGAAGAAAAAATATTTATTAGAAATAACAAATAAGGCCTCTGGAAGGCACCTTGGGGGTTAATGTGGCTATGAAGCTAACTAGGGAACAGATTCTCTTTACCAAGAAATTAGATTAGAATGAGAATAGGAAAAACTATCAAAGATCAGTAATACTGCATTAACAGACCAAAGGCCAAAGAAACGGAGACCATTTCAGCAAGCGCTGACAAGAAAAATGAAAGTGGGAATATATATTCACTCTCCACCAAGGATTAGGAGGTTAAAAAAAAAAACTTCAGTCTCAAAGAGAACATTTGCAGAGCATCTTTTTGGTGGACAGGAAGTGAGACACCCCATAAATCTCTTGGACGGTGATCTGACTGGCATGATGGGTGTGGCCATCATTGTTTGACTGGACCTGATCCCTACTGCTTTCTAAATTGGGAGCTTGGTACATGATCTTTTTGGAAAAGTTGCTTTCAAATTATTGCCTAGGCTTGCCATGGCTTGTCCCAAGGCAGTCAAACAACTGTCTTTAACTTGCTTTTTTGCCCCCACCCTGCTCTTGGGTCCTGAGGAGCCTGACCAAGCACCTGAGCTGGCCCAGGTCATCAGGAGAGGAGAAGGCTCGGACTGCTTTAACCAGGGCAGTGTGCTGCAGTGACAGTTGTGCTAGGCTAGTATCTTCAAATAAATGTGCTGTTCTTAATTATATTTTCTCTCAAAGATTGACAAAGAGAAGTTCAATCACAATTATCTTTGTATTAATTTTCTGTGGATTCTCTAAAACAAAGACGAATTGTCATCACTGTAGTATGTTTGAATTACCAGGATTGCCCTGATTGCAAGTCAATTAAGCCTAATTTTTGATTTGGTCAATTCACTGAAAAAATTTCAAGAAGCCTAAAATTGCTCAGCAGCCTCAGATTTATGTTCAGGTGACAGGACAATAATGAATGCTTTATTGCATTTTAGGCATAGTTTAGGGCATACATCAAACCTTGAAGATTCCAGAGGGGCAAAGGTTGTATTAAATGGCATATTTTCCAATCCTTTTATTTCCTTTCCCCCCTTTTCATGTAGCTTGCACAAAAAGAACCATTTATTTCAGAAAAATCCATTTAAATGGAACCTCCCTTCACATGGAAAAAACTGAGTAAAATAGAGAAAACAGTTCAGTTAATTAGAATACTTTCTGGGGATTCTCTGGGGAAAGGCAGGTAGAAAAAAAAAACCCTGAGATTTACAATAGATTTAGGGAAGAAAACAACAAAAAAATTTCATCCCAAACCAGTATGTAATAATGCAGCCGGAATGAGAGCAATGGGAAATACAGTCCCAAACTCTGCAGTGAAAGCTGGAACCAAAAGGTCTATGACATATACTCTCTGTGCACGTCCACAGCAAGCTCTCTGCAGGTTTTGAGTCTTACCCTCTAGCACAACCCTCTGGAAGGCACCTGGGGCGTTAGAGTGTCTATGAAGCTATCTAGGGAACAAATTAAAGTTTCAGCACCCAGTCCTGAAGCTGATACAGGGGTTGTTGGCGGTTTGACTTCGGTGCATAACTGCTTCCCCCAGGATGACCGAGTGTATTGTCCTCAAACTGAAGTGCTCCTTTAGGAATGAGGAGCCGAAATAGCCATGTAGAGGGGTGGAGACAGCTGCTCTGAAGAGCTTTTTGTCTGGTCATTCTGTGACTAAAGACAATATTTGTTTATCTTGTATGTTTAACTTGTGTCTTGTAATCCAGAGAGCTGGAAAAAAAAATATGGCATTATAAGTAAGTGAGTGAACAAACCCAGAGGACAGGGTATAATTTCTAGGCATGGGAAGGGCAGGAAGAACCAAATCAGCAGTTACAATAGAATGTATTTTTTTTCTGTGCTCTCTCCAAGCCTACCAGAAAGATAATTTTACAACTAATGTACCGATCGCACAGCAGCATTAGAGATAAACTTATGTGACCATGGAAGCAACTTCACTGGAAATCTTTTCTTACTTAGGACTCTCAATTCTTGCATAGTTAGATGATTCTTTTAAATGACAAAACAAAACAAGAAGTCTTCCAAGGGGCACTCAAGGGCTAGAAACCCAAGGAGAAATATTTAAAACTTTAACATCATCCAATTGCCAAAACATGATTCAAGGAGCTCTATGAATATACCAGGTAATATAATAAAGAGTTGGGTGACCAGAGGAGTGTCCAGTCTTGGGGCAACACATCTAGACTCTTTGAGGATAAAAAGCCCAGCAAAATTCCAGAAGGATAAACTACGTGCTATCACAGCCCTGTATTCTCAGTGAGATGAGCGCCTCCTCGTTTCTCTCGTTCCAAGCTCGGCTCAGAATTATTGAAGTAATGCCAACAGCAAGTTAGCAAGCCAGCAGGGGAGCAAATTGATTATACAGTTAACTGTGGAAAAACTGAAATTCTTTATTAAGGGAAAATGAAACACAGTTAATTTATGCTTCAACGGAGCCCTTCCCCACGTGGCATTTACTCTACTGGCTCTTTGACTTTGCTGTGAAGCTGTAACTCGGCCAAAAAATGACAGAAGCTTTACTGATTTAAAAATAAGGCAGGTCTTGAGCTCCCCTACACCCCGCCCCCCACCCCCGCATGATGATTTCTCCAGCCACAATTACTGTAACTCACTCATTATAAAGGATAACATAGCAGGCAAACAGGCAAGAAAAAAGTGTGGTGAAACAGTTGGCAGGATGTAAATTGAAAGTCTTTGCCATCTAATTTTAAACAGTATTTATAGAGAGCACCCATAATACAGCATTCAACGTCTCACACAAAATCTCTTAAGTAGTAGAAACATTTACTGAAGTTGTTTGCAAAACTAGTGGACACTATTATGTGAAAGAAATTAATAAAACCCTGAACTCCAAATTTAAAAGGTAGAATCAAGGTCAGTTTAGTGTAATTTTGAATTATAAAACCTAATACTGAGGTTCCCCTTCAGAAATAAAAATAACATTGATGATTTACACACATAAAGAAAGCTTTTTCAAGATCTGCATTATATATATTTGTCTTAGTAATTCTTAAAACAGCCAGGTTCAGAGAAATTGCTGTTTTTCTAAACTTTTTATTTCAAGATAATTACAGATTCTCATATATTTGTAAGAAATAATACAGAGAGTCCACATACCCATTGCCCAGTTTTGCTCCATGGGCAAATTGCATAATTATAGTTCAACATCACGGTCCAGAAATTTACATTGATAAAATCCAGTAAATTTATCCAGTTTTACATGTACTGGAGTGTGTGTGTGCATACATGTACGTGTCTGCACACACAGTTAATTATATGCAATTTTATCATATGTGTAGATTTATGTGACCACCACCAGTCGAGATACAGAACAGTTCCATCTCAAAGAGCCTTTGTTGCACCATTTTATTGCCACAGCCATCTCCTTGCTACCCCACACTAACCCCTGGCAACCACTAATCTTTTCTCCAGCTCTATAATTTTGTCCTTTCAAGACTGTTATATAAATGGAATCATATAGTATATAACCCTTTGATATTGGCTTTTTCACTCAGCATAATTTCTTGGAGATCCTCCGTGTTGTTGTATGTATCAATAGTTTGTTCCTTTGCATTGCTGAGTAATATTCCATGGTACATGTACACCACAATTTCTTACACTATTGAATCTGGAGGACATTTGATTTGACCTTGGGAAATATTACAACTAAAAATGCCATTTTCATACATGTACAGATTTTTGCATGAATATAAGTTTTCACTTCTCTGGGGGAAGTGTCTAAGAATGGCGCTGTGTGTGTGTACGTGTACTTAGCTCTGTGCACTTTTGTCACATTAAGAGTAGTGGGTTCACCACCACAGTCAGGATCTGTATTATTCTTTTAGCAATAAAAATACAGTACTATACATCTCAAGAGAAATTTGCTTGACTATTTGCTAATAATTCAATATCTGTCCTTAATTCAAATAGTTATTAAGCATCTGTAACTGTGGGGGAAAAATATATTCCCAGCCCAGGGCAAATTACCTTTGAAACCAAAATCAGTCAAAGGGAGAAATAAAGTGGGAGAAACCCATTTATTGCTTACAAGTAGTCATCTACTTCTGCCAGCCTGTGTCTCTTGGGACGGACTGCAAAAAGGGACCCCACCTACCCTCTCTGATCCAGGTATGTCCTCATTCTCACTTGTAATTACCTATTGATATGGAGATGAACTACTCTCCACCCCTTGGAAACACCTATTGATATGGAGATGCACTAAGGCCAGGTGAGAGATTCTGGAAATATTGCAATTTTACCCACAGTCCACCCCTCCAGAAATCTTGCCTCACGATCTACGTGCTTCGCATCTTCCTCAATGGCCCCTGTGTGAGAAAACTGGAGCACTGTAACCAGACTAATAACATACAATAGCAACAGCAATAAAATCATGATAATCCTCCAGCCAAAAGCTTCAGCTAAGTTCAAAGTCCTATGCAAATTTAGTCCAAATCTTGTCCATGCCACAGGCAGTTAATAGCTGAACAGGTAGGGAGTTCAGAGCAATTATCATGTGGCAGCTGCAGCCAGGGGATGCATCCAGGCCAGAGGGACTGTAGAAGATGCATGTTTTAATGACACCAGCATAGGTAAATCTTTTCCATTATGCAAGATGTATGCAAGAGAGTGGTCCTGTGATAGGACTGTGGCAGGAATGGGAATCTCGTCCTGGTCTAGTATACCAGAATTTCACCCCCCTTCCTGTGGGAGTTACAGATGGGTGAATATATAGGGCTACAGGAGGTACATGCACTGGCCATAAAGATAAAACAAAACTTCCCTCTAAGATGCTTTTACCTCCCAGATGTTTTCGGTACACAATTGTGATCTTTGGGGGCCATTCTGCTGTTACTCCAGGAAAACACAGGAGACCAGCTTCCAGGCTTTTTCCCAGGTGCCAGCAGGGCCAGCCATCACTGGTCCATATTTCAAAACGTCCAGAGCCATGTCCATTCAACAGTGTCTCCAGGGTTGAATGCGGTAGGGGCTGGCAGCAGGATGTTGCTCTGCTGGCCATATCCTGGCTTCAATAACTCCTCTTTGGTTTGCACATACAGTTGTGTAGGAGAGGCAGCAAGGTGTGTTAGCATGTCCACAGGGCTCAAGGCTCCTTTTCAGGGCTTCTCATTCAAACACTATAGCACTGTCCATAAGCAAACTGACCAGCCACACAGACTATTGGTGTCCAACTTCAGGCCAGATTTCAACAAACTATTGTACCTTTCTATCATGCCTGCCCTGGTAAGTTGTATGGTATGTGAAACTTCCACTTTATTCCTAATTGCTACACCCATTCTTGTAATGCATGTCCAATAAAGTGGGCGACTTGATTGCTCTATGTAGCTGGCTGTAGGCTGCAGAGATGCTCTTGGCCCCTTTTGGTGGTTTGCTGATATTCACTATATTCAGTGAGTGCAGGAAAAGCAACCAACAGTCCAGTAGCTATGTCCACACAAGTCATGGCATACTGATATCCTTCTGATCTGGGCAGAGGCCCAATATAGTCTATCTGCCACCTGTCAAGGGGCATCGACCCCTTTACTATTGTCCCATGTTGCTGTGGGGTTTGGTGTAAGTCCCTCTGAGAGAACACAAGGCCCTCCTTCTGGGCTCTGCTGACTTTTTCAAAGGTCAATCGCAAGCCTCACTAACAGGCTACAGCCCACATTGTCTTTTGCCCCACACACAGCAAACGCTGATGTAACCATTGGGCCACATCAGAGGAAGGTTTTCCTTCTAGCCAGTGCACCTGGGCCAATGTATCTGCTTCATCATTCCCTAGGGATGCCAAAGGCAAATGGCCAGTCACATGATATACAGTAACTGTCTTAGTCTGACCAGAGGCCCACAGGTCTTGCCACAACTCTTGCCCCTAAAGGGGCTGGAGACCAACCATCCAGTTGGCATGGTACCATGTCTGTAACCACAGGGTCAAGCCCTGAGAGATGGCCCAGCTGTCAGTGCAGACAACTATAGGGGAGGGCTCCTGGGTGTTCACGAGCCATACTGCCCGCAACTCAGCCCAATGACTGCTCTCCCCCTGTCCGTCCTCCATCCATAATGTCTCAGTCTTAGGATGGAAAGCCACAGCCCTCCACTTTGGGGATTGCCCATTACTGGAACCATCTGTATACCAAGCATCTTCAGGTATAGGGGCTTTTCTCTCCTGAGAAGGTCTCTTGGCTACCAATGGCTCAAAGGCAAGTTCTTCCTGTTTTCCACTGGACTATACATCACTGGCCCCGATAAACGCTGGAGTTCTCCACTTAAGGGGCTAGTAGACGAGATGCTACGCTGCTGTAAATATGCATCCCATTTGGCCAGTGTAGGTGTCTGTGCCATGCCACTCCATGGCTTTTGGGTCCAGTCTCTCACCATCTCCGTGTTGGGATAGGTGGTTATTACCTTCGTCGGAGCTGTTCTGGTGATGGGCTCCGTAGCCAGCATGGCATGGTACACAGCAGCCAGTTGTTTCTCTATCAAGGTGTACCAGACCTCTGCTCCTTTCCATTGCTGTGACCAGAATCCAATAGGTTGGCATGTCTATTCAAGCCACTGCTAAAGGCCCCATCCATAACCATCTCTGGTTACATGAACATCTACCTCACAGGGCCTTGATGAGTCCATTACATTCAAGGCCTGTATGGCCAGGATTGCTTGTTCAGCAGCAGTAAAAGTAGCTGCACATGTTTCACCCCAGTCCCACCTGATGCCCTTTCCTACCAACCAGTTTCTGGGCTTCAGGTTTTGTACCAAGTGCAGGATAAACACTCTCCAATAGCCCAAAAGACCCAAAAACGTTTGTAATACCGCTACAGTGGTAGGGGTAGGGAAAGCCTGGACTTTGTCTACGACTGCTTCTGGGATAAAACTTTAGTTTTATCCAACCAGACAACCCCCAAGAATTTGACAGACAAACCAGGTCCCTGAACCTTGGTGCTGTTCACAGCCCATCCTTTCTCCTGTAGATGTTCAGCAGTCTAGGAACCGCCCCTTCTAAATCTGCAAAAGAATCAGATGTGAGCATAATATCATCAATGTAGTGATACAGCCACACCATTTGCAGTTTCTTCCATGTGGCCAAGTCCTGGGCTACAAGCCCATGAGAAATGATGGGACTATGGAGGTATCCCAGTGGAAGGACAGTGAATGTCCACTGCCAGCCTTCCCATGTGAAAGCAAACTGTTCCTGACTTTCCTGTGCTATGTCAATAGAGAAGAAAGCATTAGCAAGGTGCACAACATAATGATACATCCCTAGTTCATAACTGAGGGTTTCCATAAGGGCTACTATAGAGAAGACAGCAGCATGAAAAGGGGGTGTGACTTTATTTAATTTTCTATAATCCATGGTCATATGCCAGGAGCCGTCTGGCTTTTTCACTGGCCACACTGGGGAATTAAAGGGACTATGAGTGGGCTTTATGATGCCTACCTTCTCCTCCTCCTGTAGAGTTTCTCCAATTTCCCTGTGTCCCCCAGGCAATTTATACAGCTTAGTATTTGCCACCCGCTGAGGTCCAGGCAGAGCTACAGGCGGGTGCTGAGCATGTCCCCTCAGAACTGCCTTTACCACACATACTCTCAGTCTGAACTCACCTGCAGTGGTCTGTAACCACAGGCCCTGCAGGATATTGACTCCCAAAGTATATTCAGGGATGGGAGAAATGTACATAGTATACTCCTTTGGGGATAAATGCCCTACCCCCAATGGAATTTGGGCTTTTTTCACTCTAATTGCCTCACTCCCATAGCCATCTATCACAGCAGGAGTCCCAGAAAAACACTCAGGGTTGCCATAAATCAGAGAACACTCAGCTCCTGTGTCCACCAGCGCCAGGACATGTTGTACATTCACGGGGGACCAATGAATTGATAATTCTACATGTGGCCTCCAGTCCCCATCACGTCCACTGAAGGGAAGGGTGAGTTGTTAGGGAAGCCAGTTTACCCATTTCAGAACCCGACATAAAATGTTTTCCACCCCCATATCCCAGAGACACAAAAGCCACGTAAGCAGAGGTTCCAAGGGCTTCTGCCGAAACCAGATGCTCATGTCTACCATCTCATCCTGGGTATAGGGGCAGAGCATTGAGTGGTCCACAATCTGGGGAGGGAGCGTCTCCTCCCAGTTAGGAGACAGCAGTTGCATTCTTATCTTATTAATTAGAACTGGGTAAGCCTTTAATACAGGATAGGCTGGCTGGTGCCTTGGGCGCTGGCCTCTGCAACAGTTTAGCCCTCAGCCCCACTCCCTCATCCTCTGATATTTCTTCTACCATCTCTAGGGTTGAGAGCACTGCTCCTTCCTTCCCCTCCCCCATGGCCTCCTGCAACATGGATTCTCCTGCTGCCTCCTCCCTTGCTGCTGATGTATCTTCCAGGAGCACAGCCTGTCTTCTCAGTAACTGTTTCTTTCTTAAGGGCATCTTGTAGGTATCATCCAGCCTCTCCAAGGTATGCTGAACTCTCTCTCTCTCCTCAAAAACCCTTTCCACTATCTCAAGAAACAAACACCCCACAATCCTGGCTGCTACATGGCCACTAGGGCCTCTAAGCAGCCTTCTATCTCACAGGGGGATAATTCCACAACTTCCAGTGTCTCCACCTTTCCCCAATTCTGGGCAAGGCCCCACCAGTCTACGAGGTGCTTTACCCTAGAACAATTCCCCATTTAGGGGCTTCCATAGATAGGTGCTCCTGGGTGAAGCTGCAAACTCCATTGCTGCTGGAGGTATGAGTGAGTTCTCACTCCCCACCACAGCAGCCACTGGGGCCTCCCCACCATCCACAGGGGGTTTCCAGGCCTCTCCCCACCATCTCTAGGGGCAGCCCACCCAAGTGTCACAACCATGAAGACAAATTGCAGGCTCACAGGTCCTGCTGACTACCACCAGGTGTAACTCTGGGGAGAAAATATGTTCCCAGCCCAGGGTAAATTACCTTTGAAACTGAAAAGTAGCACAGTAAGATTTTGTATGGTAAGAATCTTATGTGGGTTGGATTTTGAAGAAATCCAGCCTTGAGTTGAATCTTAAGGTGATGAGGATTTGCAGAGCAGAGGGTTAGAGGGAAAGCATTACTGGCAAAGGGCAAAAACAAAGGCAAGATATTTTTATTTTAAATTTAGGAAACAGGAAAAAATTTTAGCAACTGGAACAGGAGTTTGTGTGGGGAATTAGTGAGTGGTGACCCTGCAGTGCCAGTGCTTGCATGTGGCCTTTCAAGTTTTGGTCATTAAAAGTTAAGGAAGCCTTTTGAATATGAGGTTAGTATGATGAAAATTTTGCATTAGAGTAATTAATCTGGTACTTATTAATAAGTTTATGTTAAAGATGAGAGGAAAAATCAGAATTTAAAAACTTGAGTTTTAAAAATGTAATCTTATCCAGGGAAATAAAGAGCTTGCAGGACCCTTAACAAAAGATTTACTTCATCATCCTCTCACAACACCAGGGAAGCAATGAGATAAATGATCTAGTTTATGCCCTGAAGAAGTAACAGCTTTACTAACCCATAATAGCATAGCCTAAGGGCTAAATTAGTAGAAAGGTCTAGAAACCAGAAAAGGGATGAATTACCTAGAGTTCAGTTAATTGGGCAGAGATTTCCTGGAAGTATTCAGACTTGAACTGAAACTTAAAAGAACATACACATACACAAATGGAGAGAACAAAGGTGAGGCCCTCCAGGCGGGAGGAAGTATAAGCCAATGGTACAGAGTGGGCATGCAAAAGACAGATTCAAGAGCTATGAACAGAGCAGTTTGCTGAGGCAGAGTGTTCATGTCCTTGAAGTTACAAAAATATATACAAGTATGCAGAAAATGACTGCTGTCTAAAGACAATGATTCCTTTAGTTATGGAATAAAGAGAGGAATATATTATAACTATCATTATATTACATTTTTATGTATGTAAGGAAAACCTAAACACTTTACATTTACTATGTTTTTGCTAGTAAAAAGAATTTTCAAGCTTTTTTTGTAGAATGGACCATGTATGGGTACCATCTATAGATGCCCCATCTTGAGTCAATACCACTGGGGCACTCTGAGATAATAAAATGTGAGACATTGGAATGCTTTCTCTGATCATCTTACCATTTGATAGTGCTGTGTTAAACATAGTGGTGGTTCTGAAGAAATATAGGAGGGCCATTCCTTCCATGGGCAAGTTGGAATCAATCTCCAGCGAAAGTGACTGGACATCGTGCTTATCAAAGACTTTGGGGGAAAGGAAAAAGCCTCATTATGTCAGGACTGCAATATTCTAGGACACTTTATGCAAAACAGAAGTCAGTAACTGTGGATAAAGTATTGTTACAAGAAAATAAATACTCCTTAGAGGAAAAATTTGACCCTGTATTTCACAATTAAGCATGTGCTATTTAACTTAGAAATCCCTTTTTGTTCAAATGAAGGCTTTTTCAAATTAATTTTATAATAATGAAACCAAGCACTTAAAAATTATGTGAAAGGTTAATGTACAAGAATGATGACTGTTTTAATCTACACTGAGGTTAGAACAAGGTAAAAATAAGGTCTCAGATATGTTGCTGAGGGATTTATGTACATGTGTGTGTATATATATATATATATACATCCAAGTGAGGACTAGGATACCTAAGAAAGTTGGTAAATGCTTTCTTCAGCCCTAGAAATGGACTTCCATCCACTTGGAAGGGCTTAATTGGAACTGTACCTGAATGTGTAAGGAAGACCAGTGCGTCTCAATTTTAACAGGAGCATTAATCACTTAGGGATGCTGCTAAAATTTGTGGGTCGGAGAAAGGGTTTGAGATGTTGCATTTCTAACAAGCTTCTAGGTAAGAGGATGCTTCTGGTGTGGAAATAAAGGGCTACACTGCCAATCACTCTCTGTGGTTCTTCCAGGGCTTTGAGGCTTTGGCAAGATGCTCTCTTAATTCTGAGGTGCTGAGCACAAAACCAGGAGCAGCTAGGGTAGGAAGAGTCAGGGATGGGGAGTAGCACAGTGTGGAGCAGACACTCTGAAGGGTAACTCTGAAAACCAAATTACAGAATTAGAATGAATGGAGGCAACTAAGGCTATGCTTTGGAGCAGAGCAGCAGTAGTCTTCAAGTGGAGTTATACTTCAGTCAAGCTGTGCAGGAATCTGGATGGGAAGCCCTTCCTCAGAGCTCCTAAAAGTCTGTGGGTCCCTCTGTTATTATGCTTACAATACTGTGTTGATATTATCTGCTTAACAGGTCTTCTGTCCCCACTTGAACAGAGCACTTCCTGAGGCACAGCCATATCCTCTATTTACAGCACATAGAACTTGCTCAGTAAATACTTGTTGAATGATTGCGCAAATAATGGAGTATCACATCTCCTTTTGTGCCATTTCCTCTCCTGAATGCCTTTCCTAACTGTCTGATTAGATCCAAATTTCTTGTAAGACTTCACTTGAGGGTCACCTCTGCTCTGAAGCTTTCCTTCTTTCCACTGGCCAGGTAGTGTTGCCTACTGCCCTTTTAGAATGTCACCACAACACCTTGCATGTGCACATTACTTCATCATGGATCTCTGAGATCCTTAAGGCGAGGGACTGTGTTTAATTTAGCCTTGATGCCCTCACACTCAGTACGGTGTTTGGCACACAGTAGCATGCCATATAGTACTGAGTATAGCAAAAGCCATACACAGTTAGGAATTCAAACCACAGGTAAAAACAAAAGCAGTAGTTTATATTGAATTCATCCCTTTCATCAGAGGGTATTAAAGGATATTAAATTGGATTCAAGATGACAGCGTGAGAGGTGAGAGAGAGAACTCCTCCCAAAACCACAGATAGTGTGAAAATATAGTTAATACAACTAACCCTAAAACAGCAACAAGAAAGAAGGCTGCACCAGACTGCATACAGACCTCATGAACAGAGCAGATCTCACAAAACAGGGTAACGTATGAAAGCCTTGATCCAGCGGGACCCGATCCCTTCCCCCACCCCAGCTCATTGGCAGGAGGAAGAGAAATGGAGAAGGGGAGGGGGTGGAAGACTGGGACTGCTGAACACCCAGCCCTGGAGATCTGCTTTCAGAGCAGAAATCTACATTGTTTGGTGCTCTGGAGGATGGGGAGCTGGGACAGGCGAGTGCTCGAGAGACAGATTCTGGCCGTTGGTGGAGGACAGGATCCACACCCAGCCGCTCTGAGACAAGGGACAGGCAGGCGGTCTGAGAGGCTTCCAAGCAGCAAGAGGGCTGATGAAGGTGCAGGGTTTGCATTGCACAGAGCTTGCTGCGCTGGAGAAGGGATGCGGGACAAGGTTGTGTGGGCACGCTCTGCCCAGCAGATTGGGAACTTTGGGAGCTTCAGGTGCTCCATCCCCCTGGCTGCCTACTCAGCTCCGAGGCCCCCACTGTGATACTCAGCCTGCTGAGCATTCCTCCTGGCCTGACAGCACCTGCTTGCAAGCCGGCAGTCACTGCTCTGGTGTCAGGCCAGCCAGAGAGAGGCCTCACCTACAACAGCTAGAGACGGGAAGCACAGGCTTACACCTGTGTGCTCAGCCCACTGGCTGTGATGCTGGAGACAGGCAGGGCAGACGGGATCAGGAAACAGATCTTTCCTTCCCCCCAGGCACCAGCTCCGCCCCCCTACAACCCCCAACCTCACTCTAGGGGCTGAGCAGCTCCAGAGATTGGAGCTTCTGGGCACTAGTGGGCACCACACAGAAATATGAAATGCCAAAAGAACATCAAAATCTCACAAGCCCCAGAAAAAGGGCCAAATGAAACTGACATCACCAATATTCCCAAAAGAGAGTTCAAAATAAAAATCATAAACATGCTTATGGAGGTACAGAAAAATATTCAAGAACTCAGAAACGAATTTAAGATGGATATTCAATCATTAAGAAATTCCATATCTGAAATGAAACATACAACGGAGGGATTAGTAGAAGAGATGGTAAATGGAATAGAAACTAGAGAACAGGAATACAAAGAAGCAGAGGGACAGAGAGAAAAAAAGGATCTCTAAGAATGAAAGACTATTGAGAGAACTGTGTGACCAATCCAAACGGAACAATATTCACATAATAGGGGTACCAGAAGAAGAAGAGAGAGAAAAAGGGACAGAAAGTGCCATTGAGGAGATAATAGCTGAAAACGTCCCCAATCTAGGGAAGGAGATAGTCTCTCAAGCCATCGAGATGCACATATCTCCCAACACAAGGGACCCAAGGAAGACAACATCAAGACATATAATAATTAAAATGGCAAAGATCAAGGATAAAGACAGACTTTTAAAAGCAGCTAGAGAGAGAAAAAGATCACATACAAAGGAAAACCCATCAGGCTATCATCAGACTTCTAAGCAGAAACCTTACAGGCCAGAAGAGAGTGGCATGATATATTTAATGCAATGAAACAGAAGGGCCTCGAACCAAGAATACTCTACTCGGCAAGGTTATCATTTAAATTTGAAGAAGGGATTAAACAATTTTCAGATAAGCAAAAGCTGAGAGAATTTACCTCCCACAAACCACCTCTACAGTGCATTTTGGAGGGACTCCTAAAGATGGAAGTATTCCTAAGACTAAATAGATGTCACCAAAGGGACAGACAAACAGTACAGAATACTTTTCATAACATACAAAGAATGGAGGAGGAAGAAAAAGGAGGAAAAAAAGAAAAAGAATCTTTAGGTTGGGTTTGTAATAGCATATGAAGTGAGTTAAATTAGACTGTTAGTAAGGGAATTACCCTTGAACCTTTGGTAACCACGAATCTAAAGCCTACAATGGCAATAAGTACACTCCTACTGATAATCACCCTAAGTGTAAATGGTCTGAATGCACCAATCAAAAAACATAGATTCCCTGAATGTATAAAAAAACAAGACCCATCTATATGCTGACTACAAGAGACTCACTTTAAAACTAAACACATACACAGACTAAAACTGAAGGGATCGAAAAAGATATTTCATGCAACTAATAGGGAGAAAAAAGCAGGAATTGCAGTACTTGTATCAGACAAAATAGACTTCAAAACAAAGAAAGTCAGAAGAGACAAAGAAGGACATTACACAATGATAAAGGGGTCAGTCCAACAAGAGGATATAACTACTATAAATCTATGCACCAAACACAGGATTACCTACATATGTGAAACAAATACTAACAGAATTAAAGGGGGAAATAGAATGCAATGCATTCATTTTGGGAGATTTCAACACACCACTCACACCAAAGGACAGATCAACTGGACAGAAAATAAATAAAGAGACAGAGGCACTGAACAACGTATTAGAACAGATGGACCTAATGGACATTTACAGAACACTCCATCCAAAAGCAACAGGATACACATTCCTCTCAAGTGCACATGGAACATTTTCAAGAATAGATCATATACTAGGCCACAAAGAGAGCCTCAGTAAATTCAAAAAGATTGAAATTGTACCAACCAGCTTTTCAGATCAGAAAGGTATGAAACTAGAAATAAATTAATCAAAGAAAATGAAAAATCCCACAAACACATGAAGACTTAATAACATACTCCTAAATAATCAATGGATCAATGACCAAATAAAAACAGAGATCAAGCAATATATGGAGACAAATGACAACAATAATTCAACACCGCAAAATCTGTGAGATGCAGTGAAGGCCACGCTAAGAGGGAAACATATTGCAATACAGGCCGACCTCAGGAAAGAATAATAATCCCAAATGAACAGTCTAAACTCACAATTAATGAAACTAGAAAAGGAAGAAAAAAATGAGGCCCAAAGTCAGTAGAAGGTGGGACATAATAAAGATTAAAGCAGAAATAAATAAAATTGAGAAGAGTAAAACAATAGAAAGAATCAATGAAAGCAGAAGCTGGTTCTTCAAGAAAGTAAACAAAATAAATAACCCCCCTAGCCAGACTTATCAAGAAAAAAAGTCTACACACATAAACAGAATCAGAAATGAGAAAGGAAAAATCACAATGAACAGCACAGAAATGCAAAGAATTATGAAAGAATACTATGAAAAATTATATTCTAACAAACTGGATAACCTAGAAGAAATGGACAACTTTCCAGAAAAATACAACCTTCCAAGGCTGACCCAGGGAGAAACAGAAAATCTGAATAGACCAATTACCAGCAGACTCACAGAACCCAAGAATGGACTAACAGTTACCAAAGGGAAAGGGACTGGGGAAGATGGGTGGGAAGAGAGGGATAAGGGGGGAAAAGGGCTATTACAATTAGCACACATAATGTAGTGGGTGGAGCAGGGATACGGGGAAGATAGTATAACACAGAGTAGACAAGTAGTGATCCTATAGCATCTTACTATGCTGATAGACAGTGACTGTAATGGGGTTGGTGGGACTTGATAATAGGCGAAGCCTAGTAACCATAATGTTACTCATGTAATTGTACATTAATAATAGCAAAAAAAAGGATATTAAATTATTTGACAAGTAATGCTCATTAAACTTTGTTAATGAAATAACTATTACACTACCTATTTACATAAAGGTAGCCTTAAAAAAGAAGTATATGCCTTTAGAAAAAGACTTAGGCAGAAGCCCAAATTTCTGGATGGAAAGAAGGCAACATAGAAAATTATGTAAATTTAGGGCCTACATGATGTCCTCTTTTTAGATATTCTGAAACATCTGACTGAATTTCCAGCGCCTCATGCTGGTGTTTGGTACTACATACACTTAGTCTTCAATGGAGATTTTAACCAAATCCTAGTACTGGAAAAAAGAAATCTGAAATTGGAAGAACTCTTTGTCCTAGCTTCCGGAAGCCAGTGTTATTTACTCCTAGATCACAGTTCTTATTAAAATGGATTTTTTTAAAAACAAATGTAACTTCAATGGCAATGAGTTCTCAGTATAAAACTCCCCAATCAGGCCAAGTCAATCTCTTTAGAATTTTCCCAACAGTCACAATTTATAAAACATGTAAGCCAAACCCAATAAATCAAGTAAATAGCATTGCATAATGGAGGCTTAAATATAGAACAAGACAAGCCAGAAAGCTTCAATTAAGTAAATGCTGTATATATGTCTCACTTTGGTGAGGTCAGTATAATATATTGGGTTATTTTAGTATAAAGCCAAATAAAATAAGATAATTTAATGATTAAATACAAGAAAGGAAGAAAAAAAGTATTAAAGGAATACTTTAGGAAAATATAATGGGCAAAAAAATCTTAGAATAAGCTTGAGTTTTGAATTATAATACACCCCGAACAGAAACTCTTGAGGAAAAACTGGGAAACTCTGTTAAAATACAAAAATGGAGTGAAATTCTTGGAATAAATAGAAATTAGTATTGTAATTGTGATTTTTAAATCCTAAATAACTTTTACATAATTAATAAGTAGCAAAAGCAAAATATACATATATAGGGTGAAGTTACCATGGTGATATTAGGCCATTGAAAGAATATATAACAAACACTAAAACAATTTGGTGGAAAATGAAAAATCCATCTATCACCCAGATGTCTTATCTCTAGAATTGCAAAATTACAATAGTTCAAGCTATCTTGGTGATTTAATGAGCTTACATTTTTTCCTATGAATATTTCATCCTGACCAACTCTTTCTATACCTTTGTAGTAGAAAAGGAATCATATCAATTAGGAGCAACTTAACTCAGGAAAAATATAACTTTTATATATATGCACAACATAATATCCATGAACACATGTCCATAATGATCATACTGTCAAATTAATCATGATTAACTTTTTTCTCCAAATATTATTTGTGGTACGTTCATTAATTTTGTTGTTCACTACTGCTTACTAGCAGGAAGAAACAAACTCTCTAACAGTCCTCAAATGTTTAAGAGACATATATTAGAAAAAAATGTTAAATAGAAAAACCTATCCACTAATATATATATTTTTAACACTTTGGAAAAATATAGTTATTATTTAATTTTACCAAATAAATAAGTAAAAAAACCTCTGTACAACCTGTTAGTCATCATAGTCCCAGAGCATAACCTGAAGATTATTTCTTCAATTGAACCAAAATTTTCACCAGTTTCCAAACACCTTGTGCTTTTTCATTTATCTATTTTCCTTGGCTCCTATTAATCCACTTATTCATTCAACAACTAGCGTTTAAGCATCCAATAGATATCAGACACGATATTAGATGCAGGTAATATAAAGGTAAAAAGCCACACACAGACTTCTGGGAAGATGGCAGAGTGAGCAGGGTGACAGAAATCTCCTCCCAAACCCATATATATTTGTGAAAATACAGCAAATACAACTATTCCTAAAAGAGAGACCAGAAGATACAGGACAACAGCCAGGCTACAGCTACACCTGCGAGAACTCAGCGCCTCACGAAGCAGGTAAGCCACGACCCAGCAGGACCCGAGCACTCACCCACCCAGTGCACAGGCGGGAGGAAAAGAATTAGAGTGGGGAGGGAGTGGAAGCACAGGACTGCTAAACAACCAGCCGTGGTGATCTGCACCGGGAGCACAGACACACACCACATGGGGTATTGGAGATTAGAGAAACAGAAGGACAGGAACCGAGACTGAGACTGCAAGCAGGTCCCACAGCCGGCTCCCCTGGACAAAAGAAAAGCGGGCATTTTTTTTTTTTAAGTCTTAAAGAGACAAGGACCCAACAGTGAAACAAAATCGTCCCAGCACACTCAGCACAGCAAGCTTGGAATCTTGAGGACGTTCATGCCCCCTAACCAGCTTCTGAATAAAGCAGCCTGGCCAAAGCCCCTCACTGCAATAAGCAGCCTGCCTTTCGTTCCCGCAACTGGCCGGGGCTGCAAATGGTCCTGCAGATCCTCCAGAGCTGTGGAAACAGTGGGAGAGTGGCCCGGCCCATAGCAACAACGCAGAATTCCCCTCCCGGCGGGTGCACAGCTAACCGGGAATGGCCAGGAAAGCCAGAGCAAGGTCTGGAAGGCACGAAGTTGAGCAGAATGTACCCGGCATGACTGCAAACCCCTGCAGTGCTGTAGGCTAGCCTGAGGTCAGCCCAGCACACAGGCAGCTCAGGGGATTATCTCAGAGACTGCCTCCTGGTGTGCGGGTAACCAGCACAGGCTGCCGAGAAGGTCAAGGAGAACAAGCAGGCAGAGACTTTGTTCTCCCAGCTGACACATGTGGCACGTGCCTGCGACCATTTCGATCGCCATGAAAAGACAGAAGAATATGGTCCAGCCAAAGATCACCCAGACAACCCCAGAGAGAGGCCCTGGTAGCATAGATTTAAACAATCTTCCTGAAAAAGAATTCAGAATAAAAGTCATAACGATGCTGATGGACATACAGAGAAATATGCAAGAGCTAAGGGAGGAAGTCAGGAGGGACAATACAGAAATGAAACAATCAACTGATGGGCTTAAAGCAGACAGGACGAGGTGCAAGAGACTGTTAATGGAATAGAAATCAGAGAACAGGAATACAGAGAAGCTGAGGCAGAGAGACATAAAAGGATCTCTAGGAATGAAAGACTATTAAGAGAACTGTGTGACCAATCCAAACGGAACAATATTCGCATTATAAGAATACCAGTGGAAGAAGAGATAGAAAAAGGGATAGAAAGTGTCTTTGAAGACATAATTGAGGAGAACATCTCCAAGCTGGGAAAGGAAATAGTTTCTCAGACCAGGGAAGCCCACAGATCTCCCAACACAAGGGACCCAAGGAAGACAACACCAAGACACATAACAATTAAAATGGCAAAGACCAAAGACAAGGACAGAGTATTAAAGGTAGCCAGAGAGAGAAAAAAGATCACCTACAAAGGAAAACCCATCAGACTATCATCAGACTTCTCAACAGAAACCTTACAGACCAGAAGAGAATGGCATGATATATTTAATGCAATGAATCAGAAGGGCCTTGAACCAAGAACACTGTATCCAGCACGATTAACATTTAAATTTGAGGGAGGGATTAAACAATTCCCAGACAAGCGAAAGTTGAGGGAATTTGCCTCCCACAAACCACCTCTACAGGATATCTTAAAGGGACTGTTCTAGATGGAAGCACTCCTAAGGCTAAAAAGATGTCACCAGAGAAAATAAGATTATAGCTAACAAAGCAGACCACCCAAATACTAACTAAAGGCAAAAAATGAAATCAACTATCCACAAAAACAGTCAAAGGAAACGTAAAAGAGTACAGAATAAAACACCTAGCATATAAAGAATGGAGGAGGAAGAATAAGAAGGGAGAGAAATAAAGAATAATCAGACTGTGTTTATAACAGCTTAACAAGAGAGTTAAGTTAGATTGTTAGATAGTAAAGAAGCTACCCTTGAACCTTTGGTAACCATGAATCTAAAAGCTGGCAATGGCAATAAGTACATTTCTATTGATAATCACCCTAAATGTAAATGGACTGAATACATGAATCAAAAGACAAAGAGTAATAGAATCGATAAAAAAGCAAGACCCATCTATATGCTGCTTACAAGAGACTCACCTCAAACCCAAAGATATACACAGACTAAAAGTGAAAGGATGGAAAAAGATATTTCATGCAAACAACAAGGAGAAAAAAGCAGGTGTTGCATTACTTCTATCAGACAAAATAGACTTCAAAACAAAGAAAGTAGCAAGAAATAGAGAAGAACATTACATAATGATAAGGGGTCAGTCCAACAAGAGGATATAACCATTATAAGTATATATGCACCCAACACAGGAGCACCAACATATGTGAAACAAATACTAACAGAATTAAAGGAGGAAATAGAAAGCAATGCATTCATTTTAGGAGACTTCAACACACTACTCACTCCAAAGGACAGATCAACCAGACAGACAGTAAGTAAAGACACAGAGGCACTGAACAACACACTAGTACAGATGGACCTAACAGACATCTACAGAACTCTACACGCAAAAGCAGCAGGACACACATTCTACTCCAGTGTACATGGAACATTTTCCAGAATAGACCACATACTAGGTCACAAAAAGAACCTCAGTAAATTCAAAAATATTGGAATTCTACCAACCAACTTCTCAGACCACAAAGGTGTAAAACAGGAAATAAACTGTACAAAGAACACAAAAAGGCTCACAAATACATGGAGGCTTAACAACATGCTCCTAAATACTCAGTGGATCAACAACCAAATTAAAAGAGATCAAACAATATATGGAGACAAATGACAACAACAGCACAAAACTCCAACTTCTGTGGGACACAGCAAAGGCAGTTCTAGGAGGAGAGTATATTGCAATCCAGGCCTATTTGAAGAAGGAAGAACAATCCCAAATGAATAGTCTAAAGTACAATTATTGAAACTGGAAAAAGAAGAACAAATGAGGCCCAAAGTCACCAGAAGGAGGGGCATAATAAAGATTAGAGAAGAAGTGAATAAAGTTGATAAGAATAAAACAATAGGAAAAAAAATCAATGAAACCAAGAGTTGGTTCTTCGAAAAAATAAACAAAATAGATAACCCCCTAGCCAGACTCATTAAGAGAAAAAGAGAATCTACACACATAAACAGAATCAGAAATGACAAAAGAAAAATCATGATGGACCCCACAGAAATACAAAGAATTATAAGAGAATATTATGAGAATCTACATGCTAACAAGCTGGAAAACATAGAAGAAATGGACAACTTCTTAGAAAAATACAACCTTCCAAGACTGACCAAGCAAGAAACAGAAAACCTAAACAGACCAAATACAAGCAATGAAATTGAATCAGTAATCAGAAAACTACCCAAGAGCAAAACTCCTGGGCCAGATGGATTCACCTCTGAATTTTACCAGACATATAGAGAAGAAATAATACCCATTCTCCTTAAAGTTTTCCAAAAAATAGATGAGGAGGGCATACTTCTAAACTCATTCTATGAAGCCAGCATCACTCTAATACCAAAACCAGGCAAAGACGCCACCAAAAAAGAAAATTACAGACCAATATCCCTGATGAACATAGATGCAAAAATAACCAACAAAATATTAGCAAACCGAATTCAAAAATACATCAAGAGGACCATACAACATGATCAACTGGGATTCATCCCAGGGATGCAAGGATGGTACAACATTCGAAAATCCATCAACATCATCCACCACATCAACAAAAAGAAGAACAACAACCACATGATCATCTCCATAGATACTGAAAAAGCATTTGACAAAATTCAACATCCATTCATGATAAAAAACTCTCGACAAAATGGGTAGAGAGGGCAAGTAACTCAACATAACAAAGGCTATATATGACAAACCCACACCTAACATCATACTTAACAGCAAGAAGCTGAAAGCTTTTCATCTAGGATCGGGAACAAGACAGGGATGCCCACTCTCTACACTGTTATTCAACATAGTACTGGAGGTCCTAGCCACGGAAATCAGACAAAACAAGGAAATACAGGGCATCCAGTTTGGTAAAGAAGAAGTCCAACTGTCACTATTTGCAGATGACATGATATTGTACATAAAAAACCCTAAAGACTCCACTCCTCAACTACTAAAACTAATATCTGAATTCAGCAAATTTGCAGGATACAAAATTAACACACAGAAATCTGTTGCTTTCCTATACACTAATGATGAACTAACAGAAAGAGAAATCAGGAAGATAATTCCATTCACAATTGCATCAAAAAGAATAAAATATCTAGAAATAAACCTGACCAAGGAAGTGAAAGACCTATACCCTGAAAACTACAAGGCACTCCTAAGAGAAATTAAAGAAGACACTAACAAGTGGAAATTCATCCCATGCTCTTGGCTAGGAAGGATAAATATTGTCAAAATGGCTATACTACCTAAAGCAATCTACAGATTCAATGCAATCCCTATCAAAAAATACCAACAGCATTCTTCATTTAACAGGAACAAATAGCTCTAAAATTCATATGGAACCACAGAAGACCCCGAATAGCCAAAGCAATCCTGAGAAGGAGGAATAAAACAGGGGGACTTATGCTCCCAGACTTCAAGCTCTACTACAAAGCTACAGTAATCAAGACAATTTGGTATTTTCACAAGAACAGACCCACAGACCAGTGGAACAGAATAGAGAGTCCAGACATTAACCCAAACATATACTGTCAATTAACATACGATAAAGGAGCCATGGATATACAATGGGGAAATGACAGCCTCTTCAACAGCTGGTGTTGGCAAAACTGGACAGCTACATGTAAGAGAATGAAAATGGATTACTGTCTAATCCCATACACAAAAGTAAACTCCAAATGGATCAAAGACCTGAATGTAAGTCATGAAACCATAAAACTCTTAGAAAAAAACATAGGCAAAAATCTCTTGGACATAAATATCAGCAACTTCTTCATGAACATATCTCCTTGGGAAAGGGCAACAAAAGCAAAAATGAACAAGTGGGACTATATCAAGCTGAAAAGCTTCTGTACAGCAAAGGACACCATCAGTAGAACAAAAAGACATCCTACAGAATGGGAGAATATATTCATAGTTGATGTATCTGATAAAGGGTTGACATCCAAAATATATAAATAATTCATGCACCTCAACAAACAAAAAGCAAATAATCCAATCAAGAAATGGGCAGAGGACATGAATAGACACTTCTCCAAAGAAGAAATTCAGATGGCCAATAGGCACATGAAAAGATGCTCCACATTGCTAATCATCAGAGAAATGCAGATTAAAACCACAATGAGATATCACCTCACACCAGTAAGGATGACCAACATCCAAAACTCAAACAACAACAAATGTTGGTGAGGATGTGGAGAAAGGGCAACCCTCCTACACTGCTGGTGGGAATGCAAATTAGTTCAACCATTGTGGAAAGCAGTATGGAGGTTCCTCAAAAAACTCAAAATAGAAATACCATTTGACCCAGTAATCCCACTCCTAGGAATTTACCCTAAGAGTGCAGTAGCCCAATTTGAAAAAGACATATGCACCCCTCTATTTATTGCAGCACTATTTCCAATAGCCAAGAAATGGAGGCAACCTAAGTGTCCATCAGTAGATGAATGGATAAAGAAGAGGTGGTACATATACACAATGGAATATTATTCAGCCATAAGAAGAAAACAAATTCTACCATTTGCAACAACATGGATGGAGCTAGAGGGTATTACGCTCAGTGATATAAGCCAGGTGGAAAAAGACAAGTATCAAATGATTTCACTCATATGTGGGGTATAAGAACAACGGTAAAAACTGAAGGAACAAAACAGCAGCAGACTCACAGAACCCAAGAATGGCCATCAGTTACCAAAGGGAAAGGGACTGGGAAGGATGGATGGGAAGGGAGGGGCAGGGGGGGAAAAGGGACTTTATGATTAGCAGACATAATGTGGTGGGGGGGCACGGGGAGGCCTGTACAACTCAGAGAAGACAAGTAGTGATTCTATAGCATCTCACTATGCTGATGGACAGCAACTGTAATGTGGTTTGTAGGTGGGCTTAATGAATTGGGGTGTTTTGTAACCATAATGTTGCACATGTAATTGTAGATTAATGATACCAAAATAAAAATAGAAAGTCGCACAAGCTGGAGCTCATGACACATTGGGATAGAGCGTCATTAATCAAGTGATCTTATGAATGAATGATGTGGAGCCTATGTTGGAGGATTTGATTACATCAGGGGGTTCAGGGAAGGTTCCCCTGAAGAAGTGGACATGAGGGGTGGTCTGAGGATAATTAGAAGTTATCTAGGTGAACAGGTGGTGGAA
This sequence comes from Smutsia gigantea, assembly GCA_032199065.1. Classification (NCBI taxonomy): domain Eukaryota; kingdom Metazoa; phylum Chordata; class Mammalia; order Pholidota; family Manidae; genus Smutsia; species Smutsia gigantea. The sequence continues at coordinate 339,845 of JAVSCE010011486.1, forward strand.
ATGGTGTTCCAGGCAGGTACAGATTATGTAGAAATTATAGGGCAGGACCGAGTGTAGCTGGAACTAAGACAGGCCGGCATGGCTAAACCAGAGAGAAGACAGGAGCATGCTCAAGCAAGACTCCACAGAGAAAGTAGGGGTCAGACTATGCCCCTTGACCTGCAAGTCGAGTTAAAGAGTTCCATCATATCCAAAAATGTTCTTTCCCACCCTTTGATGGATGTCTTCAACATCCTGCTATCTTTTCCAAAATGCCTTTCCCAAGTCTTTCAGCCAAATATATTGTTCCCTTCTGTGCTCCAAAGCACTCTCATCATCTGTGTTGCCTTGTTTATCCCTTTCTGCCTTGTGTCATGGATATTTTCATACATGCCTTTCTCCTTTGTATGCTACACAGCTTCAGGGATGTGAGCTTATTCACCTTTGTATTCTACACATACATAAATGCTCAATAAATGTTTTGAGTGGATTGAATTCAATCAATGCTTCTGGTTCTGATTAGGTTCAGCAATTTGTGTTCTTGCTTCTTCATTATCAAACTGATAGTTAAAGCTGACAGTAGTTCTATGCTGGGCATAAAGGATTTGACATCTAAGATAAACTGTGATGCATATGGCAAAATACTGTTATCTGTAATGCAAACTGGAGAGATGGTGTATCTGGAAATATGACTCAGAGATGTGGGGAACATGAAACAACTGGTAGCTCAGTGTCCATCTTCACAGTTGTGTAGGACCTAATCCCTTTACCGTGCTGTAAAATTCCTGGGAGCATGATGTAACCCTGAAATAGAGAGGACCTCCAAAGCTAGGTGCTCACTTTATCCCCGACCAGGTTCCATACATGTAATGAACAAGGACTACATAAAACTTAAGTTAAGGAGTCTACCAAATAATTCTGTTTCTATCCAGAATTTTAATAACAGTTGTAGATAATCAATGGCTCGGCATTTGGACTAAAACAAATAATATAAGGCATGAAAATAAAGTCAGAGTGTCTAAAGACTGGTGCCTACCTTCCGAGGAAAAAAATTGCTATTTTTTTTTTCCTTTTAAAGTATGGCTTTATTAAACACTATTCAATGAAATTGGTATGAAGTCAGGTCATTCTTATATACCAAAGAGAGGAAAACTACCATGGATAATATTAGAAATAAAATGTTTTCTGAATTATAAGCAGCAAAATTTGTAAACACGAAGTGATCATTCACAAAAACCAATTAACAAGTTAAAATGAAAACAGATCAAAGTGATAGAAGGGTGAGAGAAAAATGTATATAAAATGGGAAAGGATTAAAAACTATTGTTTCTATGCTGGGCTTGCAAGATGTTTTACATGTATGAGCATCTTCACAGCATTCTTATGAGGACAATACTATTATTATCTCCATTTTATAGAGTGAAAACCGGGACACAGAGGTTAAATATTTTTCACCAGGTCACAGAGCTAATAAGCAATATAGCTGGGATTTGAGGCCAGGAAGTGTGGTTCCCCAGAGCCTGCATTTCCAATGTGGGCAAAAATTGGTTCTTAAGAAGTGAAAAAATCTTGGACATTACCATGGTTGTGGGCCTCCACAGGGCCCCAGTACATAAGCAGACATATGGTAAATCAATGGTGTCATCATTTCATGGAGGCGGGGATTGTTTAGGAAAAATATGTCTAAAAAGTGTCCTTGGGGGGGCCAATAATGCAGAAAGGTTGAGAAAATTGTCTATTTCTACCCCCGCTGCAGTGCCCTGTATGCTGAGTCTGGGGTCCTACCACCACTGAATAATGCTTTCTGTCGTGTTTTTTCATTTCTCAGAGAACAAATTGAAGGGGTGACATTCACATTTCATTAATACTGTGGATTCATAATCTGCTAAAACATATCAGTTCTGAAATAGCTAGTCTAACTATCTCCAATCAACTATTACACATTTATTAAATAAAACTTAATTTACTGGATACACATTTTGCTTCTGTTGGTATTTGTCTTTTAGTTACATAACTATATGTTCCTAGGACCAAAGATAGTTCTGGGGAAATTTGTGGAGTAGGTACATTTCATCCTAACCCTTCCCCTATATAAAAGTCCAGAACTTTTCAGATCCTCCCTCTTATTCCTTTATTCGTTAGACTCCCGAACGTGTATTGAGTATCCTGTGCAATTTCATCCACTCCTATGATTTTAATGACAACGTTCATGCTAATGTGTCTCATTTATCAGTGAATCTGAAATCTTTAATTCCAGCAAAGATTTCTCCCTGAAGTTCCAAAGGAACAGACTGCCTAGTGGACATTTTGTCTTCAAATACCCCAAGTCACTTCTAACTCATATTCAAAAGGGAATAATTTTCTCATCTGTGTGTGTTTCTCCTCCTGGTTCCTCTCTTTAAGGTGTGGCAACTTCAGGCAACTCATCCTTCAACCTAGAAACTTGCAAACCTTCTGTCACCAGTCATAATTCAGTCAGTGACCAAGCCTTGACAGTTACACTTCTTTGACATTTCTTAGACTCTCCAAAATTTAGGGTCTTATCACCCGTGCCTGGAAAATGGCTGCCTGCTTTAACCCTTGAGTAGCTGTCCATTACTTAAGGAATGTAGACCCCTTATGAACTGGCCTCTGTCTACCTGCCTGCACTGGGCTCAACACCCCCTCACCCCTCACATGCCAAGCTTTTAAAGCTCCTAAATTGTATTTAACATTGTAACTTTGAAAATATCTAAACCCAGAGGTCGTGGATTAGCATGTAGTGATCCACCAAAACTGCCTGTGATCTATAAACCAGAAAATGTGGCCTTTGTTCCCCTTGAAAAAATGGATTCCACCTAAAGTGTGCTTTTCTTTTTAAGTGTGCTCTTCTTGAAAGCAAGGACATTAGACAAAGTGTATTTCTATCGCCCCTACAGTGCTCTGCATACTGTAGGTGCTCAATAAATATATTTTGGCAAAATCACTATTCACTATTATTTGACAGACGGGTATGTTCTTTCTCTTGGAAACAGAATTATGTTATGAGACCACAATATTTCTTATTCATATAATTTGATGGGAGGAAGACAAAATAAACTATAAATTCAATTTACTGACTTACTGAGGAAATTGAGATATTACCAAGTAAAATATAGATATCCAGTCCAGCTTTTTCAAAAGACAGATATGTAAAAATATAGCCATTTCTAAAACCAGTTTGTGACATGCTTTCCCAGTTTCCTTAATGTAATTATAGTTTATAATAAACATATAAACAGAATTCCCAAGCAACACATAAATCTCTGAAAGAGATTGATGAAAATAAACAGTTTTTCTTAAAAATTTGAGACTTTAACCAAAGCATAGATTTTAATTTCAGAAGGAAAAGGAAAAGTACATTGAATGGTAGTTACCTATTAGCTTGAAGTATGTTTGCCAAATCTAAACTCATTACAGGAGATATACAAATATAAACATGAAATTATCATTAAAAATAATTTACATTATAATTTTAATTCTTGAGAGTCCGATATTTCTTTTGTTTTTGTGAATGAATGGCAGGATTTGCAGAGTTTGAAGGTGTGAATTTTGCTTGTCCCCGTACCAGTCTGGAATGAAAACCCAGTCTTCCAACATCAGAGCAAATACATCATATCTGCTTTTCCTTTCCTTTTTCCTTTCCTTTGCTGTCCAGTCCAGTCCTGAACTTCTCATTGTACCAGAGCCACAGAAATACTTCATTTGTAAATCAAAACTATCTGCTTTGGTCTCAACTGCCAAGAAAATTGTTAGGAAATTTGAAAGTACTGTAGTAGTAAAATTGGACTTGCAGCATTCTCTCAAGGATCAATTTTAGCAAGTAGTATAAATACAGTGCCTATATAGGATTTATCCATATACCCACCTACCGTTATGTTGTTATGTGTATCAAATACTGATTCATGTCTACTTCTTCCCTAATAGCTCTCCTTAAGAGCAGACTCCCATTTGGCTGAGAGAAAGGTATATGGAAAGGTTTATTTCATCTGTATATACCTTTATTTCTAGTCTGGTGTTATGCTCAGAGTATTCAAAAAATGTGTTTCAATATGGGAATAAATTTGGGAATACCTTTACATCTTTTAAGTCAGAAATGTATGAATCAAAATATTTTGGTGAATTGGGAAATTAGGTTGGTTACTGCCATAGCTTTCAAAACTATCTAACAGTGGTTGAAACTAACAGACAATTTGGAATACATTTTAATTAAAACTCATATGTAAATCCATGTCTGAGTATATATTAGGCTATATAGGTTTAGTGGTATCAAAATTATCTAAGCATTTTCAAGGATTGAAAAACAGATAGCCTAAAGAAGTAATACTTCATTCATCATCAAAGACTAATTTGCTTTATGAGAGTATGTAATACGCTTTCACCACATGAAACATTTTAGTACAACCATCTTCCACAAACACTGTGCTTCTGTGTCTTGCTCTAGAGTGGAAAAGCTGTCATCAGCAAAAGCAAACACCTTGGTGGTAATCAATAAGAAGCATTAGTGCTACATATATTATAATTCCAGCTAAGTTTGGTCTACTTTTGTTTTATGTGCCAATGTATAGCATTCTCATTTGGTGATGTCAAGAGAATGAAGAATGTGCTGTTTATAAAATGAAGTATTGGGTTTACTTTAGAAACCACATTTTACAAAAACACCCTTAAAATGCAGAAGCATACCTTCCAATTCAACAGGATAATGTATATTGGAAAGGAATAAAAATAAATTATTTATTATACATACATTATAAATATTTAATTAAAAGTGAAATACAAATACATAATTCCATAAACCACAAAAATCAAATTGAATTTAGCATTCTCAGCCAATCTTTACTCATATACAAAAATACTTTTTACATGTTGTAATGATAGATTAAACTTGTGTTTTTGTAAGGTAGAGTTTTGGTAGTATTTTAATGTCATTTGTAGCAATTCACCTTATTTTATTATTGACCTAGAATGCCAACATACAGCTGCTTGGGTTTTTTTTTTAAACATACAGCTTATTTGAACATTTATTATTTTTGGCCAGGTTTTGAAAATCCATTTATTAATTAGAAATAAGCTGACAGATGAGACAGGAAAAAGCCCTATGTATTAAAATCAACACACCTCCTCTTTTACTTCATTTCCTGGATTCTTGACTCTTTAATTTAATTAGCATTAGGCTGTGGAGTATGAAAAATAATCTGCAAAATCATTACTCAATTAAGAGTTGCTTTCTAATGACCTGTGTATCATCCTCCTCACTCTAGCATTACTGCTTTTTCTTCCAGTTAGGCAACAAAACAAATCTTTTTTTTTAATTGAGAATGATGATTTTACTTTAGTTATAGATTATTAAATATAATGCTGAACCACCCTGTAGTGACAGCAAATAGATCAGTGTTTGCCCTGAGGAGAGAGGGTGTTTGGAAAGGAAGCTGAAGGGAAATTACCAAAGGGCCCAAAGAAACTTCTAGAGGTGATGGATATGTTCACTGTCTTCATCAAGGTGGTGCTTTCAAGATGTATGTATATATGTCAAAGCATATCCAATGATACATTTTCATCACAAGCGATTTTTAAAATTTTTATTGAAGTATCGTTGATATACAATCTTATATTGGTTTCAAGTGTACAACACAGTGGTTCAACAGTTACCCATATTAGGAAGTCCTTATTCCCACTATTGCAGTTACTACCTGTCAACATAGGAAAATGTTACAGAATCAATGACTATATTGTCCATGCTGTACTGCCATCCTCATGACCAACTTATATTGCGACTGCAAATTTTTGTGCCCCTTTATCCCCCTCCCCTTCTCCCACCCCCCAGCCCCTCCCTCTTGGTAACCACTAGTCACTTCTCAGTGTCTGTGAGTCGCAGGTGATTTCTTAAATGCCAGTCATCCCTTCATAAAGCTCTTAAAGAAAAAAATGCAGTTCTGTGGTAAAAGTAAAGGTAATTATTAAGATAAAAGTAATTATCAAGTGACTGTTATTTTGTACAATTTTCCTCAAGGGGTAAGAGTCTTTCCTTTTTACCTTGTTTTATTTGTGATGTAAATTTTAATATTTAGGAATTTAAAATTGAAAACTAAGGCAAGCATAGTTTTCTTTTTTTTCTTTTTTTTAATATAATTTATTTTATTATCATTAATTTACAATTACATGTGCAATATTACGATTATTAAACTACCCCTTCATCAGGTCCCCCCCACCAACCCCATTACAGTCACTGTCCATCAGCGTAGTGAGATGCTATAGAATCACTACTTGTCTTCTCTGAGTTCTACTGCCCTCCCCGTGCCCCCCCAACATTACATCTGCTAATCGTAATGCCCCTTTTTCCCTCTTATCCCTCCCTTCCCGCCCATTTTCCCCAGTCCCTTTCCCTTTGGTAACTATTAGTCCGTTCTTGGGTTCTGTGAGTCTGCTGCTGTTTTGTTCCTTCAGTTTTTTTCTTTGTTCTTATACTCCACATATGAGTGAAATCATTTGATACTTGTCTTTTTCGGCTTGGCTTATTTCACTGAGCATAATACCCTCTAGCTCCATCCATGTTGTTGCAAATGGTAGGATTTGTTTTCTTCTTATGGCTGAATAATATTCCATTGTGTATATGTACCACATCTTCTTTATCCATTCGTCTACTGATGGACACTTAGGTTGCTTCCATTTCTTGGCTATTGTAAATAGTGCTGCAATAAACATAGGGGTGCATCTGTCCTTTTCAAATTGGGCTGCTGCATTCTTAGGGTAAATTCCTAGGAGTGGAATTCCTGGGTCAAATGGTATTTCTATTTTGAGTTTTTTGAGGAACCTCCATACTGCTTTCCACAATGGTTGAACAAATTTGCAGTCCCACCAGCAGTGTAGGAGGGTTCCCTTTTCTCCACATCCTCGCCAACATTTGTGTTGTTTGTGTTTTGGATGTTGGCCATCCTCACTGGTGTGAGGTGATATCTCATTGTGGTTTTAATCTGCATTTCTCTGATGATAAGCGATGTGGAGCATCTTTTCATGTGCCTGTTGGCCATCTGAATTTCTTCTTTGGAGAAGTGTCTATTCATGTCCTCTGCCCATTTCTTAATTGGATTATTTGCTTTCTGTTTGTTAAGGTGCATGAGTTCTTTATATATTTTGGATGTCAACCCTTTATCAGATACGTTTTTTATGAATATATTCTCCCATACTGTAGGATGTCTTTTTGTTCTACTGATGGTGTCCTTTGCTGTACAGAAGCTTTTCAGCTTGATATAGTCCCACTTGTTCATTTTTGCTTTTGTTTCCCTTGCCCGGGGAGATATGTTCATGAAGAAGTTGCTCATGTTTATGTCCAGGAGATTTTTGCCTATGTTTTTTTCTAAGAGTTTTATGGTTTCATGACTTACATTCAACTCTTTGATCCACCTTGAGTTTACCTTTGTGTATGGGGCTAGACAGTAGTCCAGTTTCATTCTCTTACATGTAGCTGTCCAGTTTTTCCAACACCAGCTGCTGAAGAGGCTGTCATCTCCCATTGTATATCCAAGGCTCCTTTATCAAATATTAATTGACTGTATATGTTTGGGTTAATGTTTGGATTTTCTATTCTGTTCCACTGGTCTGTGGGTCTGTTTTTGTGCCAATACCAAATTGTCTTGATTACTGTGGCTTTGTAGTAGAGCTTGAAGTCAGGGAGTGTAATTCCCCCTGTTTTATTCCTCCTTCTCAGGATTGATTTGGCTATTCTGGGTCTTTTGTGGTTCCATATGAATTTTAGAATTATTTGTTCCAGTTCATTGAAGAAAGCTGTTGGTAGTATGATAGGGATTGCAATGAATCTGTAGATTGCTTTAGGTAGTATAGCCATTTTGACAATATTGATTCTTCCTAGCCAAGAGCATGGGATGATTTCCATTTGTTAGTGTCCTCTTTAATTTCTCTTAGGAGTGTCTTGTAGTTTTCACAGTACAGGTCTTTCACTTCCTTCGTTAGGTTTATTCCTAGGTATTTTATTCTTTTTGATGCAATTGTGAATGGAATTGTTTTTCTGATTTCTCTTTCTGTTAGTTCATCATTAGTGTATAGGAAAGCAACAGATTTCTGTGTGTTAATTTTGGATCCTGCAACTTTGCTGAATTCAGATAGTAGTTCTAGTAGTTTTGGAATGGAATCTTTAGGGTTTTTTATGTACAGTATCATGTCATCTGCAAATAGTGACAATTTGACTTCTTCTTTACCAATCTGGATGCTTTGTATGTCTTTGTTTTGTCTGATTGCTGTGGCTAGGACCTCCAGTACTATGTTGAATAACAGTGGAGAGAGTGGGCATCCTTGTCTTGTTCCCGATCTTAGATGAAAAGCTTTCAGCGTCTCGCCGTTAAGTATGATGTTAGCTGTGGGTTTGTCATATATAGCCTTTATGATGTTGAGGTACTTGCCCTCTATACCCATTTTGTTGAGAGTTTTAATCAGGAATGGATGCTGAATTTTGTCAAATGCTTTTTCAGCATCTATGGAGATGATCATGTGGTTTTTGTTCTTCTTTTTGTTGATGTGGTGGATGATGTTGATGGATTTTCGAATGTTGTACCATCCTTGCATCCCTGGGATGAATCCCACTTGATCATGGTGTATGATCCTCTTGATGTATTTTTGAATTCGGTTTGCTAATATTTTGTTGAGTATTTTTGCATCTGCGTTCATCAGGGATATTGGTCTGTAATTTTCTTTTTTGGTGAGGTCTTTGCCCGGTTTTGGTATTAGAGTGATGCTGGCTTCATAGAATGAGTTTGGAAGTATTCCCTCCTCTTCTATTTTTTGGAAAACTTTAAGGAGAATCGGTGTTATTTCTTCTCTATATGTCTGGTAGAATTCAGAGGTGAATCCATCAGGCCCGGGGGTTTTGTTCTTGGGTAGTTTTTTGATTACCAATTCGATTTCGTCGCTGGTGATTGGTCTGTTTAGTTTTTCTGTTTCTTGCTTGGTCAGTCTTGGAAGGTTGTATTTTTCTAAGAAGTTGTCCATTTCTTCTATGTTTTCCAGCTTGTTAGCATATAGTTCTCATAATATTCTCTTATGATTCTTTGTATTTCTGTGGGGTCCGTCGTGATTTTTCCTTTCTCATTTCTGATTGTGTTTATGTGTGTAGATTCTCTTTTTCTCTTAATGAGTCTGGCTAGGGGTTTATCTATTTTGTTTATTTTTTCAAAGAACCAGCTCTTGGTTTCATTGATTTTTTCTATTGTTTTATTCTTCTCAATTTTATTTATTTCTTCTCTAATCTTTATTATGTCCCTCCTTCTGGTGACTTTGGGCCTCATTTGTTCTTCTTTTTCCAATTTCAGTAATTGTGTCTTTAGACTATTCATTTGGGAATGTTCTTCCTTCTTTAAATAGGCCTGGATTGCAATATACTTTCCTCTTAGAACTGCCTTTGCTGCGTCCCACAGAAGTTGTGGCTTTGTGTTGTTGTTGTCATTAGTCTCCATATATTCTTTGATTTCTGTTTTGATTTGGTCGTTAACCCATTGATTAATTAGGAGAGTGTTGTTAAGTCTCCATGTATTTGTGAGCCTTTTTGATTTCTTTCTAAAATTTATTTCTAGTTTTATACCTTGGTGATCTGAGAAGTTGGTTGATAGGATTTCAATATTTTTGAAATTACTGAGGTTCTTTTTGTGGCCTAGTATGTGGTCTATTCTGGAAAATGTTCCATGTGCACTTGAGAAGAATGTGTATCCTGTTGCTTTTGGGTGTAGAGTTCTGTAGATGTCTGTTAGGTCCATCTGTTCTAGTGTGTTGTTCAGTGCCTCTGTGTCTTTACTTATTTTCTGTCTGGTTGATCTGTCCTCTGCCATCTGTATTTCTTTAGAAAAATATTTTTCAGGTCCTCCATCCATTTTTTTAAATTAGGTTATTTGTTTTTTTGGTATTTAGTTGTATGAGTTCTTTATATATTTTGGATGTTAACCCCTTATCAGATAAATCATTTACAAATATATTCTCCCATACTGTAGGTTGCCTTTTTTTGTTGATTGTGACCTTTGCTGTACAGAAGCTTTTTAGTTTGATGTATTCCCACTTATTCATTTTTTATTTTGTTTCCCTTGCCTGAGGAGATGTGTCCAGAAAAAAACTGCTAATATCTATGTTCAAGAGATTTTTGCCTATGTTTTCAAGATTTTTATGGTTTCATGTCTTATATGTATGTCTTTAATCCATTTTGAGTTGACTTTTGTGTATGGAGTTAAACAATAATTCAGTTTCATTTTTTTGCATGTAGCTGTCCAGTTTTCCCAATACCAGTTATTGAAGATACTGTCTTTTCCCCATGGTATGTTCATGACTCCTTTATCATATATTAATTGTCCATATATGCATGTGTTTATATCTGGGCTCTCTATTCTGTTCCATATACCTATGGGTCTGTTCTGGTGCCAGTAATGGTTGTGTATTTTTTAAATCCGTAATACCATTTTAATTTGGTTTCACTAATAAGCAGATAAAAGTACTTCCTTGATTTTTAATTTATATTTAAAAAAATCAAACATGAAAGACTGGCAACCCACTGAGTTTTCCTAAAAGGTAATGTGGTTTGGAAAGGAAGAGAGTGAGGGGGATAGTATCATAAGTGGAGAGAGATGCAGCAGGTAGAGGGAAGGGACAAATAGAAAAGAGACCTACATATAATTTTTTAATTCATTCTATTACTTTAAATTCTTCAATATATAGTTCCAGTTAACATGCCTGTGTAATCATTGTTATACAAATAATATAAACGTGTTTTTGCTCATACCCATGTGCATTTTGTAAAATAATACATGTTTTACTGCTGCTTAAAAATCAATTCCTCCTCAGCAAAATATAAGTAAATCAAATCAAACAATGTATAAAAAATTATATACCAAGACCAAATGGGATTTATTCTAGTTATGTGAGGCTGGTTCAGCAATTGAAATCAGTTAATGTAATCCATCACATCAACAAGGTAAAGAAGAAAAATCATATGATCATATTAATAGATATGCAGATAAATGATTTGACAAAATTCAACACTCATTCATGATAAAAACTCTCAACAAATTAGGAGTTGAGGGGAACTTCCTCAACTTGATAAATAATATACACAAAACTGTACAGTTAACATCATGCTTAACAGTGAGAAACTAGATGCCTTCCCACATGATCAGGAAGGAACAAGGCAAAAATGCTCACTCTCACCACTCAGCATTATACTGGAAGGTCCCAGCTAATGAAATAAGACAAGACAAGGGGTAAAAGCTATGCAGTTTAGGAAGGAAGAAATAAAATTGTCTTTGTTTTCAGATGACATGATTGTCTATATAGAAAATCCCAAAGAATCAATGAGAACTAAATGGTTACAGCAAGGTTGCATTATATAAGGTTACTATACGAAAGTCAATTGTTTTTTTCTGTACCATCAACAATCAAGTGGAATTTGAAACTAAAAACACAATACCACTTACATTTATACCCCCCCCAAAAGAAATAGAGATTAAAGGAGATCTAAATAAATGGAGAGATGTTCCATGTACATGGATAGGAAGGTTGAGTATGTCAAGATATCAGTTTTTCCCAACTTGATCTATAGATTCAATACAATACCATTCCCTGACCAGAGAGCTCAGAAGTAGATACATGCAAATATAGTCAAGCCATCTTTGACAGGCAAAGACAACTCAACGGAGAAATGATTGTCTTTTCAACAAATGGTGCCGGAACAACTGGATACACATGCAAAAAAATGAATCCACGTACCTTTCACAAAAAGTAACTCAAAATGAATTATAGACCTAAATGTACAAAACTACAAAACTTCTAGAAAGTAAAATAGAAAAAATTGAAGTGACTTTGATTTTTGCGATGACTTTTCAGATAAAACACCAAAAGCATGATCCATGAAAGAACAAATTGATGCTGGCCTTCATTAAAATTAAAAAAACCTTTTCTACAAAGGACACTGCTCAGAGAATGAAATGAGTCACAGGTTATGAGAAAAATCTTTGCAAGCATATATTTGAGAAAGTATTGTTATCTACAATATATAAAGAACCCTGAAATATCAATAGTAAGAAAACTTGATTTTTTTGATGGAGAGAAGATTAGGACAGATACCTCATCAAAGAAGATACAGAAATGGCACATAATTATCTGAAAAGGTACTTAACATAATATGTCTTAAGGAATTGCAAATTAAAGAACCACAAGACTTTGTTAAAATGACTAAAATCCAAAACACTGACAACATCAAATGCTAGTGAGGATGTGTAATAGGAACTCATTAATTGTTGGTGGGAATACAAAATAATACAGCTACTTTGGAAGACATTTTGGAAGATTTTTGTTTTTATATAAACATACCCTTACAACCATGTTCTTTGGCGTTTACCCAAAATAACATCCACACAAAAATCTGCACACAAATGTTTACAGCAGCTTTATTTGTAATTGTCAAAACCTGGAAGCATACAAGATTGGTGAGTGGATAAACAGGTTGTGGATGGACCTTTATACAATAGGACATTATTTTTCAATGAGAAAGAAATGAGTTATCAAGTTATGGTAAGACATGGAGGAAACTCAACTGCATATTACTGAGTGAAAGAAACCATTCTGAAAAGGCTATATACTGTATGATTTCAAGTATGTGATATTCTGAAAAGGCAAAACAATTGAGACAGTAATATCTGTAGTTTCCAGGGATCAGGAGAAGGGAGGGAGGGATGAACAGATAGAGTACAAGGGATTCTTAGGGCAGTGAAACTCTTCTGTATGATATTGTAATTGTGAGTGCATGTCATATACATTTGTCAAAACCCATAGAATGTACAACACAAAGAGTGAACCCTAATGTAAACTTGGACTTTAGATAATCATTAATGTACAATATTGGATCATCATTTATAATAAATGTGCTATACTAATACAAGATGTTAATAATAAGGAAAACTGGGAAGGGGCTGAGAGGGTAAGAACTGTACTTCTTGCTCATTTTTCTATAAACCTAAAATGTTTCTAAAAAAACAGTCTATTAATTTAAAAAATAAAAAATAAAGAGAAAAGAGGAAATAAAAAATGTTAGTTCCATGACAAAAGAGTTGTAGTGATGGAAGGGGTGGTTACACATATGTATATGCTAATCAAAACTCATTTAATTTTATACTTAAGATCTATACATTTAACTGCATGTAAATTTTATCTCAATAAAAAATCAACTCTATATTATCATCTGTGCTTAATTTGGCTGTAGTCAACCAAATATATGATGCAATGCTGAAAAATTTAAAGGAAGTAACACTCAGCTATAAATAAGCATTTTTGACCTTGAAGAGATGCTGCAATGTCCTTGAGCATCATGAACAGGTAGAGAATGGCTGTCTCAAATGTATTCCTTTTTACAGCTGGTCTTCTTTCAGGTTAACTAATAGGTAGTGGGAAAAAATTCTAGTTCTGGGTTTCATTTCTCTAACTGTGGCTTTGATTGATGCCTCATTATACCTTTTCTTTCAGATTTAGTCAGAAGAGAAATGCCACCCTAGGTTTGAGCCCACATGTAAAAGGAATCGTGGTAGAGAAGCACTGTTGTGAGTTTGTTCTGGAAGGAAAGTGGGGGTCTGGAGAGGCAGAGATTGGGACTCATGGCAGCAGGAGTGGTCATGTCCCACTGATGAATGCCGCTGAACAGCAAAGAGGCAGAGCTGAGGGAAGTTCTGTATTCAGGAGCCATGAGAAATAAGTCCTTAAATATAAGAATGAGAAATTTGGGTTTAACCACATTATCTGGGAAGAATTGGGAGAAGATAAATTTGTCTTTATCTCTCTCCCATACTCAGCAGTTGAGTGACCTTGATTTGTTTTATGGCTGTGATAGTTAATTTTACGTGTCCACTTGGCTAGGCTATGGTATCTAATTGTTTGGTCAAACATCAGCCTTCATGTTGTGTATTCAATACGGCTAACATTTAAATCAGTAGACTTTGAGGAAAGCAGATTACCCTCCATAATGTGGTTGGGCCGTATCCAGTCAGATGAAGGCCTTAAGAGGTAATGCTTGAGGTTCCCCAAAGAAGAAGGAAGTCTACGTTCTGGCTGCCTTCAGATCGCGACTGCAACATAAACTCTTTCCTGGGTCCATGACCCGCAGATTTTGGACTTGCCAATTCCACAATTGCATGAGTCAATTCCCTAAAATGAATCTCTCTGTATATATATTTATATAGCCTATCAATTCTGTTTCTTTGGAGAATCCTAACTAGTACAATGGCTAATAGTCTACTACCAGCTCTGAATTGCATTTGCCTCCTTCCTGCCCTCAACCCAAGTCAGCTTTTAGCTAATTCTCAATTTATGAAAAAGTAGATAATTTACATAAAGATGTTGTCTATGTGAAGTTGACAGGGCATTATATAATTCTTTTTTAGCAATGATAATGCCTTCAGGCCAAAAGAAAGCAGTGCTAAAAGGTTGGTGGACTGTGTCATATTCATTGGATTATACATACACAGATATGTGTTTTTAATTATTTTGTTTTTGGTTGGAGGATCTTTCTGGATGTCAGTCTCTGCCAGCTACAGATAGTGGGTGCCTGTGTTAGCAGACTAAGGCTTTGCAGTCTCTGAGTAATAGATTTTCTCAGTCCATGGGTAATAGATTAAGAGCCCAGGCCCACTAGTTCCAGATGTAGTCTGCATCTCTCCAACAAGTATCTAATGTGGTAATTCCCTCCAAACCTGATTGCTCACAAGACTGCCTGATGCTCATAGGCACAGCCTTCCCTATTGCTCCCCCATGAAGGCCTGGCTAATACAACTGGGCTTCTGCCCCGGTTCCCTGCTTGCATCGTAGCAATCTGTTTGTCTGGAGCCATGCCACAAACCTAGACCCACTGGCTGGGCTCTGACCCCCTCTGTAGCTTTTGTTGGTTCCTGTGACCCAGGGTGCCTGACACTGCTAACTCCACTGTTAGTCTCATTCAACCTGTATAAACAGCTCTTGGGCTCTGATTTCTGGTTCTGCTTGACTGTATGCATTACCACTACTCAATGACCATCAGTCATGTGCCTTCACTTACCAGATCTAAGACCTCCTGGGTGCATCCAGGTCGAGCTGGACCTAAATTTTTCTTGCTTCCATGAACACTGTGACATGCATCTTGGGGACCTTATTCCTGGGTTGGTGTACCCCAAATCTAGTCCCACTAGATTATAAATAAACGAGGGTTCCAGATACACTAGGGTTCCAGTTTATTTCCTGGTTCCTTCTGGTTAGCCTTTGGTGGGCTCACCATGTTTGTATGGATTATCTGAATAATAGAGTACTCAAATCATACCACATGGAAGACAGTAAGATAAGGTATCCTAAGTAGGAAAGTGACATGATGAAATTGGCATTTTAGGATGAGTAATCTCTTAGTGTGAATGCAGGATAGATTGAAAGTAGGGAGACCAGCTAGCATGTTAATCCATTAATTGAGGGGTATGGTGCTTAGAGTCTGGCCTAGAGTGGTAGTGAATGTAAGACGTAATGAATCTAAAATACTTTATGCAAATAAAATGCTATTTGCATAAAAATATCGACTTCAGGATAATTTATAATAGCAAAAACTTGCAATGACCTAAATAACCTAAAAACTTGCAATGACCTAAAAATCAACAGGGGAATGATTTAAATAAATTTTAGTGATAGCCCACTTAATGAAATATTATATAACTAAACTATTATAAAGAATATTGATCAAAATAGAAAAGTGCATGTGATATAAAATTGTATCAAATATAACAGGGATTGTGTAATAAGGTTGGAATTATGTGTGATTTTATTTTCTCCATTTTTCAAATTTCTATAACATAATTTGTTTTAAAGATTCTGTAACTCTAACTTCCTATTTAGACAAATTCTTTCAGATATAAAGGATTATTCTGATAAATTTACTAGTGTTCTGATGTCTACTAGGTCCTGAAATGAGCCTTGAGTGAATGTAAATGTAGTCATTTTGAGAAAGTCATGACTTAACCAGCAAAAGCAGGTTTGGTCCTTGATGAAAACAGTAAAAACGAGCAGGCAATAACAACACAAACATCTTTTCCCAAGCATCCCAGGGAAGACCTACTTACTGGAAATCTCTGTGTTGGATTAATATTGATTTCCAGCATAGCTGGGCTCCAGTGCTGTTCTAGATCACCAGGTGCCCATAATTTGCACTCACTTTCCCTTTCCTTTTAGCCATGATGGGAAATCTTGTTGACATGAACAAGTCCTAACCACTGTCTGATGGACATGGTCCTTAGCCATGCTTTTTGTCCCCGGGTACTGTTCTTCATCTCTACCTGAGGCTTTGCCAACTTAGCTGATAAGAAATAAAGCAGACCTGGGTTCACACTCTGGGTCCTTTGCTCATAGCTGTAAGACTGTGGGCAAGTTATTTAATCATGCCATGTTTCCATTTGCTCAGGGGGTGATGTTGTTTGCCTTGTGGGATTGGAAGGTGGTTGAGACAAGACCACGGAAGGATTACTGATAGAGCTGTCACTCAGCCTCACCAAGTTGCTTCTGAGAGAGGAGAGTGCTGGCCCTTGAGTGGATTCCATAGCCCGCATTGGGGGATGGCAGGGCAGGGCTGTGCTCAAAGACCCTAGTCTTGCAACTCAATGGGCTCTGAAATATTGTCTGCATTAATCACTCTCCTGGGACAGTTTGGAAGTCACCATCATCCAGTGCCCAGATATTCTTATGCAGCTACAGTGTTTACTGAGGACAATAATTATCAGAGGAGGCTGGAAGAATGGCACTCTTTGTATACCTTAATGATGGCAATGATGAACAGATAAGTGAGTAGACATAATCCTTCAGTTTCTATATAACAGCTCACTGAACTCATCTCCCCTGTATACTCCCTTTTGTGTATTTATTGTTTTACCACCACCTCTTCCTGGTATCATCAAGAACCTTCAGCTACTGGTCAAATACACATAGGAGCCCAGGCTGCTCAGAAACACCTACAGGACTTCCTCCCGCTCCACACAGACATGACAGTACAAGGCCATGGTCAGTAAGTACCAAATAACAAGGGGAATGATTCAGGTGGGACAACTCTTGGCTCTCTTACCACGATTCCCATCTTTCCTTGGCAGAGTCTAGGGCCCTTTGTAGTTACAAAGTTCATAGCTCTAATTGCCTTCCATATTCAGTTCTTCCCTTGCATGCCATTCCAGCTCAAATTTCAGCACCTGTATTCTGTTACACACTCTCAGGCCTCACCCCAGCAATCTTATACGAGACCCCAGATAAACTATTAGTGATATTGATGTAGCCACAGTCTCCAAACAGTTCTAACCCTGGTCCAATAGGAGGGGCACAGACTGAAGGATGCTCATACACACCCCAGAAAGCCCTCCATCTTCCATCAAGGAAGCCCAGATAGGCAACTCTGGACCTCTCCTGTCTGATAGGAGGGACCTATTGGAGGAGAGTAACCTGCCTTGGGTCCTTAAACCGAATGGCTACCCCTAGCACGTGAGTCCAATTCTCAATGTAAATGAATGCCTGCTCTGACACGTTGTACACAGCCTGGGATGCCAAATGTTTATTTCACGATTGCACTCTGCTTCCTGAAAATATTTCTGGTCCACGTGGCTCTTGATCCCTTGCCCCATCTCCTGTTTATGGCCATATACTTGCCCCTCTGATCTCATGCTTGATACCATTCTTGACATTCTACTTCTCTTCAAAATGACAAACTTTCACTTACCTCTAGAATTATCTCTGCTTCCACCTCTCTGAGTCAACATTTCTGCCTGGTCTGGCCCAGCCTCCTCAACACCTGACATTACCTCTTCACGGTGGGTACATTCACCCCAGCCCTGTTAATAAGAACCACCTATAAGAAACTAACACTATCAGTCCACCATCTACTGTAAGGACTACAGCTTCATAACAATTTCACCTCTTTTACCCCACAAAGCCCCAGTCTAGCAACACTCAGTAGAAAGATCTGTAGAGAGCAGAATCAGAAAGCATTTAAATGGAAGCACTTTAAGGCTGACAACGTACAGCAAAAAGAGGTGTGAAGTGTTGTTAAAACTAGGAAGTTATAAATGATACATTCGTCTAACTCTCTTGCTCATGGACTCTGATCTCTGCACTTTGTTAGGTATGTTTCCTTCCTGTCTGACTCTTGCCCATCTTCTCCTGGCTGCATCCATGGACTCAGTGGCTGCTCTCCTTGGGTCTTCCACTTGGCATTTCGGCAATAGCCCATTTCTCTTCCTCACCTGTCCTCCACCCTGCCTGCCCAGTATGGAATGATCAGGTCCTCTTTGCCCAACTGCTGGCCTTTCTTTTGTTTCAAGGTCTAGCTCTCTTTGGACATTTCACCAAGACTGACCACAAACAATGCCCCTGAGCACCCCAGCTCCCTCCCACAGGCAATGGATACCCTCGGATAGAGCTAATACCTGCTAAAGAGAATTTAGAAGAAAGGTAGTTAAGTGATGGAAGAGAGAATGAGGCAAAGAGATGGTAGGAAGTCGGAAAGGTTAAAAATGTCAGGGAGGAACCATGGAGGGAGAGGAAGAAATGTAAAGCCAGTAAGGTAATATTTAGGGGATAAAACACTTGAAAGAATGAGGATGAATGGTAAATGGAATTTTATGAGAACAAAAATAAAGTGTGTGGAGGTGAGAGTTAAAACAGGAAAAGAAAATGGGTGCAATACTCACAGGGGAAGTGTGTGGCAGGAGTGAAGTCAGAAGTGTGATACAGGGCTATTCTAAGGTGAAATTATAAGGTGGGCAATGGTAACAATTAGCAAAGGATTGCCATTAAAGGGTGCTGTCATAGTTCTTGTCTTCAAGAAAGGTATATTCTAAAAGATGGCTTAAATAAGTACATAAATAACTATATAACAAGGCAGACTATTAACCACGTCAAGAACAGTACAAACAGAGGGTGATGGGGATACAAAAAAGGATGCTGTGACTGTCAACAGTTAGTGCCCTGCCTTGTGTGGAGTACATACTCAACAAAGCCATTTTGGAGAGAAGCTGACACTGAGAAGTATATTGCAGTACATGTGTGATTTTTAAATTGCATAGCTGTTGTCTAATTCTATATTAGTGATTCTCAACTTGGATGCACATTAGAATCACCTGGAAGCTTTTAGAATGACAAGTGTCCAAACTCCACATTCAGAAATGCTAACATGATTGGTTTGTGATAAGACCTCGGTATTAGTATTTTTCAAAATCTTCTAGATGATTCTAGTGAGCAGCCAGCGTTAAGATACCTCTGGTCTAGAAGACGAGTAGTGTCTCTGTGGCATCTTACCACACTGATGGACAGTGACTGCAATGGGGTATGGGGGGGGGGTGGAACTTGGTAATATGGGTGAATGTAGTAACCACAATGTTTTTAATGTGAAACCTTCATAAGAATGTATATCAATGATATCGTAATTAAAATAAATAAATAAATAGGAAAAAAAAGAAACCTCTGGTCTATATGTATGTTTTCCCTTTTGAAAGGTAAAGGGGCTTAGGATCCAAGGGGGAAGTGCAAATTTGTGAAGTAAGAGGTATAGATTCTAGATGCAGCACTAGTGCCCATTAAAAATCTTGGATAATTTCCTCTCATCAAAACTTAAATTTGGGGATTCTTCAGAAGTAAGTTATGTAAAATACTTTATTACTAAAGTCTTCCATCAGTCGAAAGAAAATATTTTTTAAATTGAAGTTTTTAAAAATTGAGATACAATTTACATATAACATTAGTTTCAGGTGTATCATGTTATTTTTTATAATACAAACCAATTATGATTCAGATTCTGCTTATAATAATAAACTTATGCCTTGTGACATATATCATTTCCTTTGTTTCTCTCAAAATCTCTGCTAGTTAAGTATTATCTTTATTTTGCAAATGACTGGCTTACAATCGCCCCTCCTTTGGTAACAAAACCACTTTCCACTTCTCTTTTTTCAGTTCCTGTGTGTTTTTCTAAATCACTGTTGGCATGCTGACATCTGGAATATTCTACAATAAATCAATAGTATTGGTTTTAATGTAAAGAGTAAAAATTCTGGCTCTATTTTCAACCAATTGTGAAACTGGTATGATGGTGGGACAGAAATAAAATATACTGAGGAGGGTAAGTAAGCGTTATGAGGAGTTGGCATTTGCCACTGTCCATTTCTAAGTACGTTAAAAAGGCTTAAAGAACAATAAAAAAGTACAAGAAACTGTTTAGCTCTTAGCATCATAGCTGCTAAATAAATTAATGTTTGTTGAAAGAAAAAAATCAATGGAGGGATGAATTAAAAATATTTATGGAAATGACCTATGCTACATGAAATTATTGAATACTTACCATATGCCAGGCACTGTTTTTGGCACTGTACAAGTGTTACCTCTTTTTAACCCCACACTAATTTTATTAGGTAGGTACTATTATTATTCCCTCTTTTACAGATGAAGAAACTGAAGTCCAGAAAGATTAAGTAATTATAGTACCTAGGCCCTGTCCTTTAGTCCTCTAGTAGCACTGTGGCAATTTCTTTAGTTACGTAATTTCATAGTGCAATTGGCCAAACATACTCTTCGTTGAGCAAGCCCGGCCCCACCGCATGTTTGTCCTCCTTGTTTGTGGCGCCACCTGCTGGCGGTGGGGCTGCTCTTGTTCCTTTTCCCTGCCACTATCTCCCAGCAATTTCTACTAGTGACTTCTTGTTACAAAGTCGTTGGCACCACTTGCCAGGGCATCTCCTCAGTCTTAACTAGGAACAGAAATAGGTGGAGACAGGGCCTTTATTTCAAAAATAACATGTAGACTCTGGTCTGGGGCGTGGATTTCAGTCCTCTGAGTTTGGCCTTAGCTCTCACCTCTGCTGGCTTACCTTGGTAAGCAGAGCAAAATCCTGTGCGTCACCCCACCACTCTACAGCTTATTGACTCTGTGGAAGCCAATCTGTTTTACTCTTCTTTTTTGATATTTCAACTTTCTTTGCTAAACAGTTTAGCAAAGTTGACATGGAGGTGGATAATGGCCAGTGCTGCGCTGGTGAAATGTTTAAAACTGGCTTTCTGCAGGAAAAGAAGTGTGTGCATATATTCATGTAATTTTTACTGCTATAAAGGATGTGGAGGACACAATTTATAAATAATAATGAACTATACAATCCTTTTATTATAAGTTCCACATAATTTTCACAGAATGCCTTAATCGACTTTTGCAGAGCTTGTATCCCTAGCCAGCCTGTAGCTATAACTGATGAACCAGACTGACTCTGACATGAATGCTGCTTCTTATTTTTGCTTAAATTAATGAATAAGACAAAAGTGAAACAACAAAGAAGCGTGTCAGGACTTCACTCGTTTGTCAAAGATGTGAGAGATTTTTTTATTGAATCAGATCATAGTTTTTGAATCCTGGAAGCATACCTCCTCAAATCTTTGTCCTCTTTACTATGCTACGGCTACAGACACACACTTTTAAATTTAATTTGTATCAGTGGTTCTCAACTCGAGAGAGATTTTGCTTCTCAGGGGACTTTTGGCAATGTCCAGAGACATTGTTGGCTGTCACAACTGTAGACATATTCCTCCCCACAAAAAGAATTATCTGGCCCAAGGCTGAGAATCCCTGATTAGTATTATTAACATTTTCTCTATAACATTTTCAAGTTTAGATAGTCAACAAAGCAGTCAGGTCCAGATTTGTAGCATTTGCCAATTTCTGTAGTGCCAACACTCCCACGGTTGGTGATTTCAAGCTACCAATAATGCATCTTCAAGAATGGCGTGGGTAAAAGATGTGCAATAGCACACCATTACGTAGTATTTCTACCACAAAGATGCAGTAGTCATCATTAGCTTCAGAAATAGCATGAGAGCATACATAATGGTAAAATGTAACATAATTAGTAAGTAATAGGTGCTGTGTACTTATTACCTGTGTTTATAATACAATATATTTAACTGAAAAAAACTGAACTTTTCGTAATGGCTATGCTTAACTAAGCTGACTCACAAAATGCTTAAGAGTTTAACCATCAGCTCTCGCAGGGCAGTTTGGGTTGGTCTATCTCCAGCATGCCTCTCTGAAACAGGCGGCTATCCACCTCCCTTGAATTTGCATTTTCCAGTTCCTGTATCTTGGAGAGATCGACTCAATTCCAATGTCCATTTCCTAGGGAACGGACAAGGCCTGGCCCAGTTTGGGTCCGGCACCTGCCCATGGTGACCGTGGCTGGATCCGAAGGGAACTGGCGCTCCTCTGCTAGGGTGTTTTCAAGGGCACTGCTGTGAGTGGGAAGGTGCCCCGAAAGCGCATGTGCCGCAGACACCCCGACGCCGTCCTCCTCCGCCCCTGTTCATCAAGACTTCGCGCAGACCGAGTTTCTGACTCATCCGCTTTTCCACCCCCAAAGACATTCCAAAATAATAGGTTAGTGATTCTCAAAGTGTGGTCCCTGGACCACAGCAGCTGCCTCACTTGCAAACTTGTTCAAAACTCAAATTCTTGGGCCATACGCCAAACTTCCTGAATGAGATAATCTGGCGACGGGACCAGCAGTCTGGGTTTCAAAAAGTCCTCCGGGTTGTTCGGAGGTATGCTGAAGATTGGGGCCTCTGTATCAGATTGTATAGCTTTAAAAGAAAACTCTACAAACTACCCCTTTAGGGTAGCAACAAAACAAACCTAGGTCATCCTGATTAAATTTGTTATTTCTTCCAGTTTCCAGAAATGACGAATAATCTCTTAGGACGAGTTGTTCCAACAGGGAAATAATCTCATCAGTCATATATACATATATTTTTTTATTAAGGTATCATTGATACATAATAACATGAACAACATTGTGGTTACTAGATTCCGCCCATTATCAAGTCCCCACCACATACCCCATTGCAGTCACTGTCCATCAGCATAGTAAGATGCTATAGAGTCACTACTTGTCTTCTCTGTGCTGTACTGCCTTCCCCGTGCCCCCCCTACATTATGTGTGCTAATCGTAATGCCCCTTAATCCCCTTCTCCCTCCCTCCCCACCTGCTCTCCCCAGACCCTTTCCCTTTGGTAACTGTTAGTCCCTTCTTGGGTTCTCATCAGTCATATATTCAGTTTTACTATTTCTTCTCTTAGAAAATGACTGGTCTTTAATTTCTGTGAACACTTTATTATAGTCTCATGTATGCTATTAAGTCATAGTTATCAGACATAATTTAACTTTTCAGGATCTATTTCTTGATTCCTAAGCTAGCTGGTGACATCCTCATGGGGAGGAACTATGTTTTGTGTTTGGTTTAGGCCACAGAACCTAATGTGGGGCAGAGCTCATGGAAGATATTTATATATTGATTGAATAATTATGACAATTTAAAAAATATTTTTTGTCTAAGCCTTTTCTTTTACTGGCATTATCTAAAATTTATCATATGTAATTTCTAAAGTAGTTGTGCTGGAAAAATGATAAAGAATTCAATAGTTAAATGAAACAAAATGAATGCTGTCCAGGTAGTTTTTATAATCTATGGAGTTTGTACCAAATGATGGCATAATGAAGAAAAGAATACCCAGTAGTATTAATGACAGACTACATTGCTACATTCCTAGTTTCATTATTCTACTCTTGTACTAAATGTTATATCATGAGCATTCTCATATCACTGAATATTTTTGGAAAAATGGTTTTTACTGTTCCATATTATGACATTATATGTATGAACTGTAACTTATTTAACCATTCACCTGCTTAGGACATTTGGGCTGTTTCCAATATTTCACTTTTTAAATAACTATTGTGATGGAATGGAGTATATATATCAAAAACGAGTACCTTCTTCCTTGGAGTCAGGATGGGTTGCTGTCTCTTGAGTGTTTTTAAACTCTCCCGGCCATCTTTTTTTTTCCCTTCTGTATTGAAAAACTCACTGGTCAGCTTGCCTGGCCAAGTGCCCAGGTCTCTTGCTCCTCCCTTTAAGGCCTTTATCAGAATTTAAGGCACATGTTTACATAAAGGTCAACAAATGTTTGAACTTTAAAGGGAGCCTGTTTAAGTAAACTGGTATCTTTTCTGGTTCATACTAATTGTCTCCCCTCTGGCCAGCTGTTCTTTTGTGTTCCCCGTGAACTTCCACTGCTGTCGATGTCATCCCTGTCAACCCTCCAAGTTTTTGTGTCAAAATCTCTAATCCCTAAATCAGGAAAATGCTAATAAATTACTTGCTTATTGAATTATGAGTGACTCAGGAAACAGATACTCATGTAAGAATTTTACCATGTTTATTAGCTCAAGGATCTTTTCTTTGTAAAATACCTTAAGCTTTCAAAAGCCCTGAAAATTAGCAAAGGTCAGACTGAATTAACTTCCTATGTTGATTTATTTCTGGCAAAAGTTAGATATCTTTTTTTTATGAAATATAACCAGCACACATGTATGCAGTAAGAAACTCCATGAATTGAAATGAACAATTCTTTCATTTTCATAAACCATCTTACCCATTATCAATTGACTAAACCAAATGATGTCTTTCATTTTTGACTGGGAAAAACTGACATGTCAAATATTGTTCAGTCATGACTTAACTAGAATTTTAAAAACAGCTGCAATAGCATAAAACAAAGAATAAATGCATAGTAAATAGTTTTTAGTTTCTTTTGCAAATTAAAATTGATACAATTATTCTCCCCAATTAAATTTTTTTTCTTGGGTTGCACTTAAAAAATAGAAGGAATTTCTGATTACATTTCCATTCATGTCACTGAAAATGGTGACTGCTGGCTGAACGCATGACAAAAATATCTCAGTTTGGGGCAGATGTTAATTATCACCAGGCTATATGTGAGCAATCTAGAAGAGACAATTGTTACTATCACCTGTCCTAATTTCCTTCTGAAATAACTTAAATGGATGTAGTTGCTTAACTTTACAGAAATTATAACAGTTTAGGAATGAACACTGCCTTTTACTCTGTACTCATGAGCTAGTAGTAGTGTTCAGGGTCTTCTCACCCTAGTAGATTAATTTTGGCAAGCAGGTAACTTCAGGAACTCTGAATGTGAACTTCTGGTATAAGTAAGGATCTGGCCCTAATTGGCATATCTGAGGTGTTCTATGAGTGGGCTTTTGAACCTGAACTAGCAGGTACAAGCAGGCATAACAACATCGTGAAACACGCAGCATGTTGACCACACGATTAAGACTCACGTTTCAGTCCAAGTTCCTTTGTATCTCTGCGAGTGTAAACTACAGGCGCGCTTCTGGAAGGCGCCGCCAGGCGGCGCCAATCTGAAGCGGCTCGTCAACAACAGGCGCTCTGGAGAACTCTCTTCCCTCCTCTTGCTTACCTCACTTCCCCCGGAAGTGGCCCGGTCAGCTGTTGTCTTCTGTGTTGAGCCCTCTGTTTTAGAGGCCAGCGGTGTTCGGCTGGGTAAGATCTGATCCAAAGGTCTGGAGAGGGAAACTCGAGTTTAAACCGGGGCAGCGAGATGGACATTCTGAAATCGGAGATCCTGCGGAAGCGGCAGCTGGTGGAGGACAGGAAACTGCTGGTGGTGAGGCTCCTGGGATCGCGGGGCGTTGGTCCTCGCGGAGTTGCGTGCTGGGCTGTGGTACCGACAGGGTTCGGGGCGGGTGGGTGCGGGGCTCAGCGGGAGCCGGGAGCGGCGCGTGCGCCCACCTCGACGCCTCTCTCGGGAGGCTTAGCGAGGAAGTGAGCGAAAAGCAGGAATACAGCTTTTCGCCCAGCTGCCGCTTATTGCTCCTCAGCGGCCCCTCCACCCACTCCCACCTGTCAGTGTTCTTCGGACGTGCCCGACACAGTGCTGGTTTCAGGTGAACAACGTAGTGACTCGACATTGGTAGGCATTACAAAATGCTCTCCACCTTAAGTGTAGTTATCATTTGTCACCACACAAAGTTATTACGATATTCACTATGTTTTCTACGCTTTACTTTTCAACCCCATGACTTACCTGTTTATAACTGGAAGTTTGAATCTCAATTACCTTTATTTTATTCTGCCCATCCCTTCACCTCCCTGCCCCGTGGCAACCAACCACCAGTTCTCTGTATTTATGAGTCTGTTCTTTCTTTTTTAGATTGCACATATAAGTGAAACCATATGGTATTTCTTTGACCTATTTCACTTAGCAGAATGCCCTCTAGGTCCATGCATGTCACAAATGGCAGGATTTAATTTTTTTATTTGGAGCTATGTAATTTTATATTAATCGGTTGCCTTATAGTCTTTATCTTTCTGCATTATGATGCCCACAGTAACTTTCAAGCTTTTTTCACTGCCCCAGAAGTGAATTTTTATATTTTGCTCCTATATATATATATATATATGTATATATGAAGAAAAAAATCCATGAAACTTAACTACATGTGATTCTATCAAATGTTTTATTGTTTTAATCCATTCTGCTTCATTTTTTAAAAAACGCTGGCCCGGGATCAGTGAATTGTCTCCATTACTCTATCTGTAGCTGGAAAACACCTGCCTGTGTTGTATTGTTCTTCCAGAAGAGCCTGTTCATCTTGGTCGTTTCATGTGGTGTCAGCTTTTTGTTAATCTGATAGTTGAAATTGTAAATACTTACCGTGTGAGTGCCTCTTTGTTAATTGGAGAAGATCCTGAAATAGTTACTATTACCTGTCCTAAAATGTTCCGTCTGAACTTTTCAGGGTAGGTGATAGGATATTTTAGTAGTTTTTGTTTGATGAAGGGGCACTCACAAGCTAAGCATTTACTATTTCAGCCATCACAGATTAGCAGTAAAAAACTGGGACACCATTTGAAATGAACAAAGGTGAGGCAGCTTTTCTGGAACCATATAGACTAAGTGTTGCCCAGGATAATGAAACCAATTTACTGACCTTTATGTATTTCAAACTAAGTTGCAGATATTGGTACACTTTACCACTAAACAATTTGGCGTGCATGTCAGTACCTAGAGTTAAGTGTTTGTATTTCTTTTTGTGTGGTTGCAAAAAATTTACATATGGAGAAATGCACAAATCACAAGTGTGCCATTCAATGAATTTTGACAAATGCATGTCCCTGTGTCATCCCTTCTGTATCCAGATGGAGAATGTTACCCTCTCTCCACCTTCCAGTCAGTCCCTTTTCTTACTGCTCCCAGGAGCAGCTACTGTTCAGATTTCTTTCCACCATTGATTAGTTCTGCCTGCCCTAGAACTTCACATAAATTGGTTCATACTATGTACTATTTTATGTCCTAGTTTGTTTATTCAGAATAATGTTTTGAGTTGTATTCATGTTGCATGTATCATTTGTTCCTTTTATTGCTGAGTAGTATTCCATTTATGAATATGTGAGTTTGTTATCCATTCTCCTAGTGATGGGCAATTGGGCTATTTCCAGGATTTGGTTATTATGGATAAAGCTGCTGTGAAACTTCTTATACATGTTGTATATTTTCATTTTTCATAGGAAAAGGGTGGGGAGTAAAATTGCTAGGTCGTTGAGTATATTTTTTTGTAAAAAGCCACCAGACCTTTTTCCAAAGCGGTTAGACTGTGTTACACATCCACCAACCAAATGAGAGAGTTCAGATGCCCTACATCATTGTCAACAATTTGGGTCAGTCTTTTGAATTGCAGCCATGTTGAGTACTTTTCATGTGTTTTTTGACCTTTCTTATATTATCTGTGAAGTGTCTGTTAAAATTGCTTGCATACTTTTCAAGTGGGTTGGTTGGTTTTTTTCTTGAGTTGGAGGAATTCTTAAATCTCATGGAAGCCACTTCTTTGTCAGATAAGTTTTGTAGAATATTTTCTCCCAGACTAATTTTTCTATTTATTTTATTAGTAGTGACTTTTTGATGAGCAAAAGCTTTTAATTTTGATAAAGTCCAGTTTATCAGTTGTTAATGGTTATCACATTTTTCTCTTTGGGAATATAAAATGGAGTAATCAGTTGGAAAACAGTTTTGCAGTTTCTTAAAAGTTAAGCATACACCTTCTATATGATCAAGTCTTTCCACTCCTTGGCATTTACTCAAGCGAGTAAGATATTCTTGTATTCTAAAAGCATTATGGTTTTATCTTCTTTAAAAGTTAAAAAAAAACTGGATCAATTTTTTGTATGATGTGAGAGGTAGGAGTGTGATTTAATGATTTTCGTGTGGATATCCAGTTCCAGCCCATTTAATGAAAGTATTTTTCTTTTCCCTTTGGATGATTTTGGTGTCTTCAAAAATCAGATAAATTGTGTAAGCATTGGTGCATTCTGGGTGCTGTGTTCTATTCTCATAGTTTGTTGATCCTGTACCAGTGCCGCACCTCTGTGATGACTGTAGCATTTTGGTGAGTCTTAAATTAAGGTAAGGCAATGGAAATAAAAACACTACCGATACTAGTTTTTCTTTAAATTTTTTTTTTCTCCTCTTCCCCTTCCTCCTCCTCCTAATTCTCTTGCTGTAGTATATATTTTTTAAGCAGCTTTATTGAAATGTACTGATATGCAGTAAATGGCACATATTTAAAGTGTACAACTAACTCGGTGAGTTTTGACTTAAGTCTGCACCTGTGAAACTGTCACTACAGTGAAGAGAGGGAAACGTTCATCTCACCCATGTCTCTTTTTGTCCTTTGTTATCTCGCCTTTTTGACCCTCCCTGCATCTCACCCTCACCCTGTCCACTGATCTGCTTTCGGTTACTTTAAGTTAGTTTACGTTTCTAGAGTTTTATGTAAATGGAATTGTTCAGTATGTTCTTTTTCTTGTCCGCCTTCTTTCATTAAGCCTAATTTGAGATTTGTGGGGCTGACTGTATCATACTTATTTTTGTTTTGAGCAGTATTTCACCATTGTGTGGGTATATCACAGTTTGTTTATTCATTAAACTGTTGAAGGACATTAGGGTTGTTTCTTTTTTTTGGCTGTTAAAATAAAACAATTAACATCCATGTGCAGGTTTTTTTATAAATGTACTTTTATTTCTCTTGAGTAATGTGTAGGAGAGAATAGTTGGATCATATAGTAGGTATGTTTAACCTTATTTTAAAGAGTTTATGTAGGATTGCTGTTATTTCTTGCATACATTTTTATATAGTTCTATATAAATATATGTAATTATAAAGTAAATAGACTTCATGTGTGCCAGGTGAATTTTGATGTAGTGTTCTACTTTGGATGATGTCATTGTCTAGCTAACAGGATTCATTGATACTTTATAGTTTTTTTTCACGTTGAAGAACATTATGTCTCTTTGTGCTGAGGACTTTTAAGATCTACTCTCATAGCAGCTGTCAAATATGCAGTATAGTATTGTCTGTAGTTGCCATGCTGTGTGTTGCAATCCCAGGACTTATTTATCTCATAACTGGAAGTTTGTGCCTTTCGACCCCCTTTGCCCTTTTCTCCCACTACCCATCCTCTCCTTTGGCAACCAGCAATCTGTTCCCAGCATCTATGAGTTTGGTTTTTCATTGTTGTTTTTTAAACTCCACACTTAAGTTATTTGTTCTCTTATTTTGCTTAGCATATTGCCGTCAGTGTCCATCCATGTTGTTAGAAATGGCAAGATTTTCTTTTTTATGGCTGAATGGTATGCCACTGTATATATACCACATCTTCTTTATCCATTCATCCATTGATGGACACTTAATTTCCACATCTTGAATTTTGAAAATAATGCTGCAGTGAACATGGCATCTTTTTGTATTTTCACTTTTTTGGGATAAATAACACAGAAGTGAAATTAATGGATCATTTGGTAGTTCCATTTTTAGTTTTTTTGAGGAACCTCCATAATGGCTGTATTTACATTTACATTCTCCCTAACAGTGCACAAGGGTTCCCTTTCCTCCACATCATCACCAACACTTGTTTTTTCTTGTCTTTTTGATGAAAGCCGTTCTAACAGATAGGAGGTGATATCTCATAGTGATTTTGATTTGCATTACCCTCCTGATTAGTGATGTTGAACATCTTTTCATGTACTTGTTGGCCATCTATATATATTCTTTGGGAAAATGTCTATTTAGGTCCTCTGCCCATTTTTTAGTCAGATTGTTTTTTTGCTATTGATTTGCATGAGTTCTTTTTATATTTGGATTCTTACATATTTTGGATATTAACCTGTTATCAGATATGATTTGCAAGTATTTTCTCTTACTTAGTAGGTTGACTTTTCATTTTGTTGATGGTGTCCTTTGCTGTGCAGAAGCTTTTAGTTTGATGCAGTCCTGCTTGTTAATTTTTGCCTTTGTTGCCTTGGCTTTTGGAGTCAGATCCAAAACTCATTGCTGGAGTCAATGTGAAGGAGTTTACTGCCTAAGTTTTCTTTTTAGGAGTTTTATGATCTCAGGTCTTATGTTTAAGTCTTCAATCCATTCTGAGTTAATTTTTGTGTATGGTATAACATGGTAGTCTAGTTTCATTCTTTTGTATGTAGCTGTCCAGTTTTCCCAGTGCTACTTATTGAAGAGACTGTCCTTATTGTATATTCTTGGCTCCTTTGTCATAAATTAGTTGATCACATGTGTGGGTTTATTTCCAGGTTCTCTATTCTGTTCCATTGATATGTGTATCTGTTTTCATGCTAATACCATACTGATTTGATTGCTGTAGGTTTGTAAATATAGTTTGAAATCAGGGCATGTGCTACATCCACCTTTGTTCTCTCTCAAGATTGCTTTGGCTGTAGGGGTCTTTTGTGGTTCCATACAAATTTTAGGTTTGTTCTATTTTTGTGAAAAATGCTGATGGAATTTTGATAGGGATTGCACTGAATCTGTATATTGCTTTGGGTAATATGGACTTTTTCACAATATTCTTCCAATCCATAGCATGGAATATCTTTTGATTTATTTATATCTTCAGTTTTTTCCATCAGTGTCTTACAGTTTTCAGTGTACATGTCTTTCATCTCCATCATTAAAATGTATTCCTAGGTAGCTTATTCTTTTAGATGCAATTATAAATGGAATTGTTTTCTTCTATTTCTGATAGTTTGTTGCTAATATAGAAATGCAACAGATTTTTGTATATTGATTTTGTATTCACCTTTACAGGATTCATTTATTCTAACTGTTTTTATGGAATTTTTAGGGTTTTCTATATATAATACATATAGAAATTTGCAGATACATATATCTGCAAATAGTGACGGTTTTTCTTCCTTTCCAACTCAGGTGCCTTTTGTTTCTTTTTCTTCACTAACTGCTCAGAGTAGGACTTCCAATAATGTGTTGAATAAAAGTGAGAGTGGACATCCTTGTCTGATTCCTGATCTTAGCCTAAGAGCTTTCAGCTGTTCATCATTGAGTATAATGGTAGCTGTGGTCTTGTCATTATGACCTTTATTACATTGAGGTATGTTCCCTCTGTACCTGTTTTGCTGAGAGTTTTGTAAATGGATATTGAATTTTGTCAGAGGCTTTTTCTGCATTTTATTAGGATGATCATATGGTTTTTGTCCTTCATTTTGATAATGTGGTATATATCATGTTGATTTGCACATGTTGAACCATGCTTCCATCCATCCATGTGGTTTATTATGTCAGGCTCTTTAAGGCTTATTTTCATTCTTCAGCAAGATGTTGGTTGACTCTGCCCAGTGGTTTGTGATCTCAACACATGTTGTTTTGCTTTGCATATCCAGGTTATATATTTGTTAGCTCTCCAATGTCTTTGTAGAGCTCTTGATAATGTTTGTATCCCATTCACATAAACACTAAAAACCTTAACATGACCTGGAAGGAAGGACAATTCTATGAATTCATGAAATGTTGATAATCACGGTTGCATGTTTTTAGTTTCGATATTGCTTTATTAGTATGGGAAGATGTTTCAGGTGATAGGGTAGAAAGGTTTCTGTATTTTAGACCTATGACTTAGTTTTATAATCCAGAAAGTACAACTTGGACAGAGTCCAAGGATAGCATTTGTAAAGCAGTATGTAGGTATTGGGTTCTAGCTTTAAAAGAAGCACTTTTTAAGTATACCCTTTACAGTTTGTTTTTAAAATCTGTCAGGATGAGAAGGCCAATGGAGATGTTAGTTGCTTTAGGATATAATCCAAAGAAATTTAACCATCAGTTCATATGCTGTCTTAAAATATGTAACAGCCATGTTTAGACTTTTGTGTTTGTAGGACTGAATTGTACATTCTATAGTTCAGCAAATTTAGAGTTTGAAAATTTTGAATATAGTTAGAAAAGAAACTAAGTTTATAAAAGCAGTTAACATCCTAAAGTCTAATTGTGGCTGCATTCCTAGATAGCTTTGTAATTTTGGGCAAGTTATCTAACCTGCTTGAGTTAACATGTAAAGGTGGTACATTGCTGATACTTAGGTCTTAGAATTCTACAGTTTTAATTCTGTTGTAAGTGTCATATTTCAAAGTGTATTTTCAGTGTACTTTATAAAATAGTGTTTCATACTGCTCTTTTGTTTCTAAACAAAGTATATGAAGAATGACATTTGAAGTGTGGTAGGAAGCCTTTTATTTCTGATGGCCTTTTGTTGTCATGAAATAAAGTGTCACATAGTACAAAGCAGAATACTTTTATTTTTCTCACTATAACTCTAGTTTTGTTTTTTATTAAAGTATCATTAATATATGATCTTACTTGTGGTTTCAAATGTGCATCACAGTGGTTCAGCAGTCCCTATGGTCAACTTATATTATGATTGTGAATTATTGTGCCTTTTATCCCCTTTCCCACTGCACCTGCCCCAACTCTTCCCCCCTTGGTAGCCACTAGTCACTTCTCAGTATCTGTGAGTCTACTGCTGTTTTGTTCCTTCTGCTTTGCTTTGTTTTTTATATTCCATAAATAAGTGAAGTGATACAGTATTTGTCTTTTCCACCTGACTTATTTCACTGAGCATAATACCCTCTAGATCCATCCTGTTGTTGCAAATGGCAGCATCTCTTTTCTTTTTATAGCTGAATAGTATTCCATTGTGTATATATATGTTCCACATCTTTATCCATTCATCTATTTTTTAAATTAAGATATCATTGATATACAATCTTATGAAGGTTTCACATGAAAAAACAATGTGGTTACTACATTTACCCATATTATCAAGTCCCCACCCATACCCCAATGCAGTCAGTGTCCATCAGTGTAGTAAGATACCACAGATTCACTGTTTGCCTTCTCTGTGCTACACTGTCTTCCCCGTGATCCCTCACACCATGTGTACTAAACAAAATATCCCTCAATCCCCTTCTCCCACCCTCCCCACCCGCCCTCCCTCACCCCTCCCCTTTGGTAACCACTAGTTCCTTCTTGGAGTCTCTGAGTCTGCTGCTATTCTGTTCTTTCAGTTTTGCTTCATTGTTATACTCCACAAATGAGGGAAATCATTTGGCACTTGTCTTTCTCCACCTGGCTTATTTCACTGAGCTTAATACCCTCCAGCTCCATCCATGTTGTTGCAAATGGTAGGATTTGTTTCTTTCTTACGGCTGAGTAGTATTCCATTGTGTATATGTACCACATCTTCCTTATCCATTCATCTACAGATGGACACTTAGGTTGCTTCCATTTCTTGGCTATTGTAAATAGTGCTGTGATAAACATAGGGGTGCATCTGTCTTTTTGAATCTGAGAAGTTGTATTCTTTGGGTAAATTCCAAGGAGTGGGATTCCCGGGTCAAATGGTATTTCTATTTTTAGTTTTTTTGAGGAACCTTCATGTTGCTTTCCACAATGGTTGAACTAGCTTACATTCTCACCGGCAGTTCCTACCGCTTTTTATGTGATCTTTCTATCGCTTGTGCAGAAGGTGTTCACTCAGTCCCCGGTTTTTCTTCAGGATGATGACCTGCTCTGTGTGTAGGTGTAGATTCAGTGTAGAGGTGGGTTCAAGCTGTCTCTATGCTGCCATCTTCCCATATATCACCAAGGACATACTACATTGTTAACTTATTTCTTTCTTCAACAGGAAAATAAAAAATATTTCAAACGTAGTGAACTTGCAAAAAAAGAAGAGGAAGCATATTTTGAAAGATGTGGTTACAAGGTATGAATGCCTGCTTTTATGTTAAATTGTATGTTTCTGAATTTAAATTTATATAGTTGTTAAAGTGACAAAATTATTGATCTCTGTTCAATTTATCAATGTTATACATTAGCCTGTAAGTGAGAAGCCATCTGGAGAGGTATGAGTTTTGTTTTTATTTTCTTTCTTCTTTTTTTAAATCTTGAATTCAGGAAATACATGCATGACTTTTGGCTTGGAATGATTTGGCTTTTTGTGGATAGCATGAAGTGGCTTGAGATCAAAGCTTGAATTTTTTTTCTTTAATTAAGTCGTGGATCTGATACTGCTTCGTTTCATCTCTACCACCACTCCTCTCCCCACCTCTCCCAATAAAAGTCTATTTTTAAAGGGTTCAAAGCAGTTACTTATTCAACAGCAGTGGTATTTTCCCTGCTTTTTCCTGAATATTTTAAGACATTGTGTTCATGTTTGCATTGTTAATAATTCCTTTGACCCTCAGTACCTCTGCCTAAGATATAGTGACATATAACATTTATATGCTTTTGTGTAATAAGGTACTACATTTCAAACACTCCTTAGTTTATTGGATAGAAAATGTAATCTTGAAATATTTGTTAGAAACAAATGAGTTATCTGGAAGACTGTGTATTTTAGAAGCGTGGCTGAAAAATACCTTTGAGATTACCTAGTTGAATAATATATTAGGGTTTTTATTGGGAGGGGTTAAAGATTAAGAGGTGAAGTTGAAATTATTTTAAAAAGACTACCTAGTTCAATAATTTTAAAAAAACTTTAGTGGTGCTATTTAAGTACTTTTACCAAATCATAAATTTGAAATCAACTTTTGCTTGGAAACATCAATAGGATGCTCTTGTGCATGTAATGGGGAAAGTTCTGGAAATTAATTTATCTGGCATAATATTTCTAGAAGGAAGCATGAGGAATGCAAATGATATGTATATGTATTTGCTTTTATTTTGTAGTGTTGGGAGAGGGCAAGTGTTATAAATGTAGGTATATTTCTGATAAGTTTCTAAAATATGAAAGTTTATATTTGTATTTTGATGTTTTCCTTAAAAATACTGATTTCATTTGCTTCTAGTTTAGGAAATTAAAATGCATTTTATGTAAAACCATCGAATAAATGTTCAGAAAGAAGAATTCTCATCTTTTGCTTGCCCAACATTGTCTAACCCACACTTGTTCTGGTCTAAGAATCACTTACCATGGGTTTGTTTAGTCTGCTGCCTTATTGCTTTCCCAGATCTTTAAATTTGAACCTTTTCAACTTTTTGATAAGGTAGGAAAATAATTTAAAAGTGACAGTATTTCTTTGTTTAGATTGCTTCAGTTATTTGGCAATACTTCTTGCCTTATATAAAGGAAGCACTGAAGCAAAATAATTACTGTAAAGAAATTGCTTGTAATGGTGACTCCAGCTGAAAAAAAACTTAGATTTTTTCCTTAAAGCTGTCAACTGCCATTCTATATAGTTAAAAATGCTTTTCATCCTGAGATTTTTATTTCAAGAAATAATTTTTTATGGTTAGAAAGCACAGGGTTTTCTTTCTAAAACATTAAAAAAATTTGCCTCTCAGAAGTAATGAAAATAGAACATGTACTTTGTTCTTTTACAAAAAAGTAGTTACCAATTTGTAAAGTTTGATGTTGATTTGGCTTGTGAAAATGTGACGTTTTGTTTCTTACCTCAATTTTCTGTTAGCACTGTTAACACTGATAACATAACTATTAACTATAAACTGTAGAATCATGAATTCAATGATTTTAACCATTAGCCTTGGTTGAATGTGCATTTTTCCTTAATATTGATCTTCTTTTGTGTTTTATGATCTTCTTTTGGCATTTTAGATTTGTCTTATGGCCAGATGGGAAACCATGTTTCAATACTTTTGACAAACTACACAGTGGGGCTTATAAATTGCTGAACTCAATTTTCCTAAACTGATTTGGGCATCAAACTCAAGACAGTATTTGAAGAGATTTTTTTTCCTGCAGTTTCATTTGAACAAGAATGACTACTCTTTTCTTTGTGTGGTATGAGTAGAGAGGTGTTATTTTTCATTATTTTCCCCAAGGCTCAGCTCATAGTCAGTTGTGGGCAAGTTCTAGATAGCATTGGGAAGTTTTGTACATGTTTAGCAGTGATTCTGTGCACTTGGAATAATACCTTTCAAAAAGGAGGATAGGAAAAAGCTGGAGCTTAAGGTGTCATAGATTTCAATTGGAAAAAATTCTTTGGTCTTCATTTTAAATCCAGAGCAAGGATCAAATGGCCCTGTAAGTTGATTATTCTTGAAGAGGAGAAGCAAGTTGATTATTTTTAAGAAAAAAGTAAAACTCTTTAGAATGTAAGAAGAAAATGAGTCTAAATTTTAGGTCTGTTAAGTTTTTGATTTTGGAAACCATTATACTTAAGCCACTCTTTATAGCAAGAACGTCACTTACATGCATACTTTCTAATTGTGGTGGTTCTGAAGTGGGTATTTTCGATAAGCTTCCAAAAGCGTGTATGTTTATTATGAGCTCTTGCCTCAGAGGAACATTTAGAAAACCTTCAATACTTAAAACATGCTTCATTTCTATGAATAGCTAATGCATAGAATGAGAAATATTAACTATTATATTTTAAAAGCTTAATTTAATTTCTTTTGGCTATTATTATAGATACAGCCAAAAGAGGAGGACCAGAAACCATTAACATCATCGAATCCAGTATTGGAACTTGAACTGGCAGAAG
Source organism: Smutsia gigantea (assembly GCA_032199065.1). Classification (NCBI taxonomy): domain Eukaryota; kingdom Metazoa; phylum Chordata; class Mammalia; order Pholidota; family Manidae; genus Smutsia; species Smutsia gigantea. The sequence continues at coordinate 376,583 of JAVSCE010011486.1, forward strand.
AAAAGTTACCCATGACTCTTTCTAGGCAAGAAGTAAGTTTATATATGAGTATTTTGTGAAAAAAAGAGAAATCTTCATAAGATTTGCATTTACCTACATTTCTTTTCAATAAGTTTTATGTCATTATTTATTGAACTAAATTACTGTGTAGCCAGCCAGTTGTAAATTAATTTCTGCTTTTCTGGATGCTGCCTTAAACATTTAAAATAATATATCCTTCTAAACTTTGAAAAACACCTTCTAAGTATAATTGAGTAGATATATTCAAAATAATTATGAATTGTCCAAATTATTTTAAATACATACCATTTTGTAATGTTCTCTTAACATTTAATATGTCTTTCTAGGTAAATATAGAGAGATCTGTATAATTGTTTATGACAGTGTAATTTCCCATACTAATTTAAAACAATTATTTTTAATATCAGTTCTTTATTTATGGTCATTTAGATTGCTTCAGCATTTCCCTGTTATAAATGAGACTGAGATGAGCATCCTTATATAGACATCATTGTATACATAGTTATGATTATTTCCTTTAGAAAATTTTCTAAAAGCATGATTTCTAGGGTCTGTGGACTAAAGCCTATGTACATTTCTAAGACTTTGGTACATAGTCCCAATGGGCTCTAAAGACCTGTTATACCAGAATATACTATCTCCCAAAGCGTATGCCCAAACTTTCCTTAAAAAAACAAAAATAGCAATGTTTTAAGATACTCATGTGATATAAAGAATCAAACTACACAGAAGGGCATAAACCAAAAAGGAATTCTGAACAAAAAGAAAAACTTTCAGGGGAAAGGATGACTGACTCTAGAAGCTCTCATGTGAAAATTATATGAAGGAGTTTTGAATGCTTAGCCTGAAGAGAATATTAGACTTAAAAAATACCCATTGGCAACAGGTCTGATTCTGAAAAAAATTTGAGGATTCTTTGTGGTCTCATGTAGAACTAAGATAATGGGTAGAAGTTTGAGTTGCAAAACATACCTATCCAAAAATGAGATGTGCTATTTCATAAGAGATGTGATTCCTGTCATTTGTCAGGGACCCCACAAAGGTGATTTTGAGATCATCTCTACATTGATGTGAGATAGCACTAGATGATTTCCTAAGTCTTTTTAATACCAAGCTTCAGTTAATCCAGTGGGAGCTCTGCCAGTGGTTTCTAAGTATAATACTGTTTATGTTTCCAGATAAAGTTCTTAGTTGTTTTGAAATCTGGACTAACCTTTATTTTCAATTAACAGTTTTTGTTTCTTTTAATGAAATAGAACATGTGTACAAAGACTGTATAAAACATGCCTGTGCAATATAATGGATAAGGACAAAACAGCTACCCATAGAATCATTACCCAAGTCAGTAAATTATTATCAGTCCCTCAGAAGCCCTACAGATGCCCTTCTCTAATCATAACTCATTTCTCTTCTGAAGGATAAGTTTTTGGTTTTGATGTATTATTGTGATATTAATTCTTGGCTATGACCATTGAGTTATCAGCTGAGTCCAGACCTTATTTTACTTTGCTTCTCTATATAAATGTTATCACTTCTATCTTAATGTTTTTTTGTGTGTACTCTACTACAAAGAGTTAGGGCTATTTAAGATGTGATAAAACTTAGTATATCTGTTCATGGAAAATTAAAAAAAAACACAACTTTTCACATGTACATTTCAAAACAAGTGTTTTGCCACCTAAAATAGGAATTAACTATTGCTAACAACATGAGGAATTATTGTCTTTGGATATATTTTTTTAATAGGTTATCCGAAGATTGAGAGAAAGAGGAGAACCAATCAGACTATTTGGAGAAACTGATTATGATGCCTTTCAGCGTTTAAGAAAAATAGAGATTCTCACACCAGAAGTTAACAAGGTAAGATCTGAGAACAAAGCTTGAATTATCACTGTACCACGTAAATTAGAATAGTGTGGAGTTTGAAGGAGTTTGCCTAATTGCATTATTTTACACAAAAATGGAAAAATAAAGTCAGATTACTGGTGCTGAATGTAAGTTTTCTTTAATTTTTTATAGAGCACATATCTTAAGCATATAGTTCAGTGCATTTTGATAAGTTCATATGTATGTGTAACCACTATATCCTTATAAAGAAACAGAACATTTTCACTATACACTAAAGTTCCCCAGTGCCTTCTCTTAGTCCCAATATTGCTCCTTCTCTACTCCTGGACAACCACCTTGTTTAATTCTATCACCATGGGTTGATTTTTGCTTGCTTTAGTATTTCATATGGCTGGAGTCTGGTTTCTTTTGCGTAACATAGTATTTTTTAGATTGATCCAAGTTATTGCAGAGATCACTAGTTTGTACTTTTCATTGCTGATCAACTCGATTATATGAATATTCCACAATTTGTTTTCAGTTTTGTGCTATTAAGAATAAAACTATGCACATGTTACCCAACTCTTTTTTGGACCTAGGTTATTTCAGTTGGGTAAAGATGTCTGTCTATTGGTAAATACCTAGAAGTGGAATTGCTGAATAGTTAAGAATAAATGTATGCTTTTTAAGAAATGCTAAATATTTCCATATGTTATCAGCATTTGTTACTGTTATTTTAAATTTTAACCATTCTCTTGTATGTGTGGTGGTACCTCAGTGTGGTTCTCGTCTCAGTTCCCTGATGACAAAAGATTACGAGCATCTTTTCATAGACCTATTGGCCATATCTTTCTCTGTGCAGTGTGTATTAAATTTTTTGTCCATGTCTTAATTGGGTTGTTTGTCTTTTTATTTGAACTATAGGTATTCTTTATATGTTCTGGATATAGTCCTTAGTTGGATGCTTAGTCAGATAAGTTCCTTATGTATTCTGGATATCAATCCTTCCTAGATACACAATTTGCAGATATTTTCTCCTATTCCATGGGTTGTCTTTTCACTCTATTCATAATATTTTTGACGCACAGTTTTTAATTTTGATAAAGTCCAAGTTACCTGTTTTTTCTTCTGTTGTCTGTACTTTTGGAATTGTATCAACAAAATCATAGCCAAATACAGTATTATAGAGCCTTTTCTCTATGTATTCTTCTAAGAGTTTTATAGTTTTAACTCTTACATTTAGGTCTTTGATACATTGTGAGTTAATTTTTGCATATGGTATAAGGTAAGGGTCCAGCTTTAAGGCTTCCATTTTTTTCAAATGGTCACAAGTTGGATGTGAGTAGGATGTGGAATTTGCTGGTTTGTTAGAAATGGAGTAAAAACCTAGGATATAGATGAGACACTAGTTTTATTCTTTTGATATTTCTGAGTGTTTAGAAGTTCAAAGTAGTTGCAATGAGGTTGGACATTTTAACTGGGAAAAATGGGTTGGGGATTCTGTGAGGATCTGGTCACTCTGACTAGGCCTCATTAGAAAAGTTACAGCACTTACGAATATTATTAAGGTTGATAATGCATGTATGTTTTATTTTTCTGATCAGACTAGCTATTGTGCATACATTAAAAAATTTTTGAATATATTCATAAGAATTTGAACAGTGATGACAGCTGTATAATAAATTGAAATCTTACTTGAGTCTCTAGTTTAACTGAGCTCGTAACTCCTAGTGGGAAAAAAATGAATTGTACTTATTTTTAGAGAAAAATCAGTCAAAAGTAACACTTCAGTGAAATTTCATCCCAAGTGTAATTTTTTACCTTTTCTCAGGGATTGAGGAATGATCTGAAAGCAGCTTTGGATAAGATTGATCAGCAGTACCTCAATGAACTTGTAGGTGGTCAGGAACCTGGAGAGGAAGACACACAGAATGATTTGAAAGTTCATGAAGAAAACACCACAATTGAAGAGTTAGAGGTGATCTCTGTGCCTACCTTGTTTTATCCCCCATCACACCTTTTATTCCCTGGAGCAGACAGGTGGTTGAGTTCATCAGATTGTCAACTCAGAGCACACTGTCATCTTTGTTTATTACAAAGGCCCTTCTTTTATTTCATTTTTTTATTTACTTACTCCTGTTATTCTTATTCTCCATTCACATTCGCCTACCTCCTGCCTTCAAGAGTAATCACTCCAGTGTGTTCACTGTATATCTTTTTATTTGTTGGTCTTTTAAAACCAGTAGTGTTTATATGTTTGTGATATACATAATTGATACTGTATTGTGAAGTCCTTCATGATGTTTTTTACTTTCTTTTTTCCACTTACAACTGTTTATGAGATCCATATTTGATGCCTCAATACATCTAAACCTAAAAAGAAACCTCATGTCTCTTAGCATTCACTCCTGTCCCCTTCTTTTGATTCATAAAAAATAACATGCTCTTTATATTAAGTGGCAGATCAGTGTTTTTTTTTTAACTTATCAACAGATTTCATCAGGTTTTTAAATAGAAATTGGACAGTGTATGTAATAGGGAACCGAGCTTAGACTAGTGTTGATAACATGTATATTCAGTTGTTGCTGTTTATTAATGAACAGAATTACTGTTTTTCTTAAGGCATTGGGAGAGTCTTTAGGAAAAGGGGATGATCATAAAGACATGGACATCATTACCAAATTCCTTAAGGTATGTACTTTTTGCTAGGAAAGAAGGACATTTTGATTGGTTAAGAACTGTTCTTATATTTTTGGAGTATTTAAAGGTTAAGGTCTGGGAGGGGAAACCCTCAGTAAAAAACATGTCCTGCTTATGATACTGCTATGCACTTGGCTGTAGAAGTTAATCAGAGGAAATGTATATTTACTTTCCATGTGGCACTTCTTTAAAACTGACTTAAAACACAGAAAAGAATCACAGCATTGGAATGACCAATTAAGTTTTTATAAAAGCGCTGTTAGGAGGACTGCAGTGAGGGGAGGAGTTCCAGAAGCTTTTATGAGAAGTGATGGATGAAGCAAGAAAAGGAAGGAAGTGGGAAGACACTGGCAGTGAAAACAGCAAACATATCAGGAACCCTTCAGAGTCTGTTCATTTTGTCACTTCTACAGAGAGCTGTTTATTTGTTCTTTGATTAACTAAATTCCATCTTTTTTCTCAGCATTTCTCTCTTTACTGGTTTAGGTAGAGTGTGCAAATTTCATATTCATTTTAGCATTTGTTCACAAACTATTTGTGTTCAGGCTAAGAGATTTAAATGGAAGAATTTTTTTTCTTTTATTTAGAGTTTAAATACAATATATTAGTCACCAAGTTCTCAATCTTTTAAAGACATAACATGGAATTACCCAGGACATGGGAACTAATACGAATTAGAATTTCCTCTTGGAGTAACAGCCTCTCTTATTAGGATATGCATACATAATGCACTAGGGGAGTACATCCTTTTTACCCTTCACTGTTTGCTGCCTCCTAGAAAGGGTACTCTTTGTGCAGTTAAACCCAAGGGGCACTAGGATAGTTTTCCAGGGGATGGGCCGTAGTTTCCTTTATTTCCTTCTTTCCTTCCTTCTTCTTTAGTCAGGTGCTTTAGTGGGAATGTTTAATTGAATTGTGGTCTCTACCGCAAAAGTGGAAAGCTCAAATACAGGCATGCCTGGTTTTGTTGCGCTTTACTTTATTGTGCTTTACACATTGTGTGTGTGTGTCAAATTGAAGGTTGGTGGCAACCCTGACGTCAGTGCCATTTTCCAGCAGTATTTGCTCACTTCATGTCTCTCTGTTACACTTTGGTAATTCTCACAATATTTCAAAAATTTCCATTTTTATTCTGGTGATCTGTGATCAGCGATTATGGCTCACTGAAAGCCCAGATAATAGTTAGCATTGTTTTAGCAGTAAAGTATTTTTAAATTAAGGTATGTCAGTTGCTTTTTTAGACACAATGGTATTGCACACTTACTATAGTATAGTGTAAACATATATGCATTGAGAAGCCAAAAATTCATTTGACTCACTTTATTGTGATAATCTGGAACTGAACCTGTGGTATCCTGAGGTGTGCCTGTATCATAGCATACCTGGAAGATCGATTAAATATCACAGCACATATGGTATTATGGCTGATAAATCTAGGTGGGTTGAACTTTATGTAATAGAGTAAAAAGATTTTTTCTATCAGTTATCCATGAAATTTGATAGTTCTTTTTAGGGGAAAATGGATTATCTATGAGCTAGGTGTGTGTGTGTGTGTGTGTGTATTTATAGACATATATATTTCTGTATTTATATAGATATAGAAAACAGTGTATGCGTGTGTATAGAATATGCACAATACATATTATATATAATACATAGTAATATATACATGCATACATATAATACTATATATGTAATTTATTATATATAGAGAAGATAGGGAAGTTTGTGACTTGCCAGAGGTACTATTTGAAAACATTGATGACAAAATAAGCAGAAATAGTTCATTAATTAAATATTGATGATATTTTAATCAGTCAAGAAATTTGCTCTGAGGGCAGCAGTACACTGTTTTGTGTGTTAAAGAACTTTCAAACGTACTGAACCACTGGGGGGCATTGTAGTCTAACTTTACCCCTTCTTTCAACAGTTTCTTCTTGGTGTTTGGGCTAAAGAACTGAATGGCAGAGAAGATTATGTGAAGCGCAGTGTGCAGGGTAAACTGAACAGTGCCACTCAAAAACAGACTGAGTCCTATCTCAGACCCCTTTTCAGAAAGCTCCGGAAAAGGGTGAGGTTCCTCAAAAAATACTTTTATTAACTGATTTTTAAAAAATACAATATATGAAGTTAGAATAAATGCAGTCTGTAACTACACAACAACTTCCAAAATGAGTTATGCTTTTTTTCACAGAATCTTCCTGCTGATATTAAAGAATCCATAACAGATATTATTAAATTCATGTTGCAGAGAGAATATGTGAAGGTAGGTTACCATGCTATGCATTAAAATTTTGGTTATGAGCATATATCTAAGTTGTGTGCATAATACATTCAGTGTGGGAGAACTTTACATAGGTCTAAGAATAAATGTGCAATGAAGTAGTAGTGAAAAAACCCTTTTATTTTCTAATGTATTGCCAGCTTTATTGTTAGGCATTGATAATAGACTTTGAGACCATGCTTTAAGTCATTTTTAAGGTATATGTAAAAATCCTTCAGAGCAAGGACTGGATATAGGGAATGCTTATTTTATGAGTGGGATTGAATTTCAAAGGTTGTTGATTATGGCTTGGAACAAGTTTTCCCATAGAAAAAATGTTGTGTAGACTAGTTTCCCAGGCCTGTTCTGAAAGCCTACTTAATCCATAGTATAGCTGAACTATTGTACTAATGGTACAATGGAATTTAACCACCCTTTGTACTTATTTCTGTAGAAAATGTTCCAAGAGAGGCTGCCATACTTCACCTCACCCTCTTCAGTACTGCGACAGCAGACCCTTAGAGAAGACTTCCCCTGGCTGCAGTGTCTAAACTGAATGGGCTCTGGGAGGGGGTGGCAGAAGGAAAGACTCTGGGGTCTAAACTCTCCTGGGGTAGAGGTAGGAAGGGGAAAGTGGAAGGTTGCCTATTGGCTGAAGGAGCAAGAAGAGAAGGGCCTGCTGCATCCGTCGTGATGGGCAGTGTGTGGGCAGGAGGCATCCGGTGGCTGTGCTTCCCAAAGAGGAGATACAGAGAATTTTGGTGCAGTGGTCCCGGGGATGGTTCCAGAGCAGTAGATGGGGCCCTACCTCAAGAGGGGGGAATGACGTTGCTTATTCCTATGCTCTGAGTCTCTGCGCTCATATGAAGGGACTGCTGGCATTCTGGGTGACTAGATAGTCTGATGCATGAGAGCCCTATGCAAATGAGGCTAAAGGAGTGATTTTACTCCCTCTGTATCAGAGCCAGTTTTATCAAAGATATGCTTTTGGTTTTGGCTATAAATTTTATTCTTGAATAGTTTAAGTTGCACAGTATTTACTGAGGGTGACTGCAATGGAATGGATGATGAGGCCACTAACACTGCAAAAAGAGTTCCAGTCGCCTACTAGAGAGGATGCCTTTCCTCTTGGTACTCTTCTCACATACGAGAATCAGGTGACAGTTTCTCTCTCTCTCTCTTCTTATATAAACTGCAGAAAGAACCAAGAAACTTGCTGTTAGGACATTTTTCTTTGGAAATTTGAGGAAACTAATTACTGGAAATTTTATCTGTTTATATCCAGTGTTAAAATGTACACACATGAGAATCCGTGGTAAAAAAGTCTGTAAGCCCTTTTTTTTTTTAATTAAGGTATCATTGATATACAATCTTAGGAAGGTTTCACATGAGCAACATTGTGGTTTGAACATTCACCCGTATTATCAAGTCCTTCTCCCACCCTATTGCAGTCCCTGTCCATCAGCATAGTAAGATGCTGTAGAGTCATTACTTGTCTTCTCTGTGCCTTACTGCCTTGCTGGTGACCTGCCTATATTGTGAGTGCTAATTATAGTGCCCCTTAATCCCCTTCTCCCTCCCTCCCGATCCACTCTCCTTACCCCCTTCCCTTTGGTAACTGCTAGTCCCTTCTTGGAGTTGGTGAGTCGGTGAGTCTGCTGCTGTTTTGTTCCTTCAGTTTTGCTTTGTTGTTATACTCCACAAATGAATGAAATCATTTGGTATTTGTCTTTCTCCACCTGCTTGTTTCATTGAGCATAATAATGTCTAGCTCCATCCATGTTGTTGCAAATGGTAGGATTTGTTTTCTTCTTATGGCTGAATAATATTCCATTGTGTATATGTACCACCTCTTCTTTATCCATTCATCTACTGATGGACACTTAGCTTGCTTCCATTTCTTGGCTATTGTAAATAGTGCTGCAGTAAACATAGGGGTGCATATGTCTTTTTCAAACTGCACTGCTGCATTCTTAGGGTAAATTCCTAGGTCAAATAGCATTTTTATTTTAGGTTTTTTGAGGAACCTTCATATTGCTTTGCACAATGGTTGAACTTATTTACATTCTCACCAACAGCGTCAGAGGGTTCCCCTTTCTCAGCATCCTCTCCAGTATTTGTTGTTGCTTGTCTTTTGGATGTTGGCCATCCTAACTGGTGTGAGGTGATATCTCATTGTGGTTTTAATCTGCATTTCCCTGATAATTAGTGATGTGGAACATCTTTTCATGTGCCTGTTGGCCATCTGAATTTCTTCTTTGGAGAAGTGTCGGCTCAGATCCTCTGCCCATTTTTAATTGGGTTATTTGCTTTTTGGGTGTTGAGGTGTGTGAGCTCTTTATATATTTTGGATGTTAACCACTTGTCAGATAGGTTGTTTATGAATATATTCTCCCTTACTGTAGAATGCCTTTTTGTCCTACTGTTGGTGTCCTTTGCTGTACAGACTTGATAGTTTGATGTAGTCCCATTTGTTCATTTTTGCTTTTGTTTCCCTTGCCGAGGACATGCGTTCAGCAAAAAGTTGCTCATGTTTATATTCAAGAGATTATTGCCTGTTTTCTTATGTGAGTTTTATGGTTTCATGACTTACATTCAGGTCTTTTATCCATTTCGAGTTTACTTTTGTGTATGGGGTTAGACAATCCAGTTTCATTCTCTTACATGTAGCTGTTCAGTTTTGCCAACACCAGTTGATGAAGAGGCTGTCATTTCTCCATTGTATATCCATGGCTCCTTTTTTGTATATTAATTGATCATATATGTGTGGATTTATATCTAGACTCTCTGTTTTATTCCATTGACCTTTGGGTCTGTTCTTGTGCCAGTACCAAATTGTCTTTTGATTACTGTGGCTTTGTAGTAGAGCTTGAATTAGGGAGCGTAATCCCCCCTGCTTTATTCTTCCTTCTAAGGATTGCTTTGGCTATTTGGGTTCTTCTGTGGTTCTATATGAATTTTAGAACTATTTCTTCTAGTTTGTTGAAGAATGGTGTTGGAATTTTGATAGGAATTGCATTAAATCTATAGATTGCTTTAGGCAGGATGGCCATTTTGATGATATTAATTCTTTCTGTCCATGAAAGCACAGGACGTATTTCCGTTTATTGATGTCTTTAATTTCTCTTGTGAGTGTCTTGTAGTTTTCAGGATATAGGTCTTTTCACCTCCTTGGATAGGTTTTTTCCTAGGTATTTTATTCTTTCTGATGCAATTGTAAATGAAATTGTTTTCCTGATTTCCCTTTCTGCTAGTTCATTGTTAGTATATAGGAATGCAACAGATTTCTGTGTATTAATTATGTGTCCTGCTACTTTGCTGAATTCAGATATTAGATCTAGTAGTTTTGGAGTGGATTCTTTAGGGTTTTTTATGTACAATATCATGTCATCTGCAAACAGTGACAGTTTAACTTGTTCCTTACCCATCTAGATGCCTTTTCTTTCTTTTTGTTGTCTGATTGCCGTGGCTAGGACCTTTTTTACTATGTTGAGTAAAAGTGGTGAGAGAGTGAGCATTCTTGTCTTGTTCCCGATCTTAGAGGAAAAGCTTTCAGCTTTTTGCTGTGAAGTATGATGTTGGCTGTGGGTTTGTTATATATGGCCTTTGTTATGCTGACGTACTTGCCCTTTGTACCCATTTTGTTGAGAGTTTTGATCATGAATGGATGTTGGATTTTGTCAAATGCTTTTCAGCATCTATGGAGATGATCATGTGATAGTTGTCCTTCTTTTTGTTGATGTACTGTATGATATCGATGGGTTTTCTAATATTGTACCATCCTTGCATCCCTGGAATAAATCCCACTTGATAATGAGGGATGTTCTTTTTGATGTATTTTTGAATTTGGTTTGCTAATACTTGGTTGAATATTTTTGCAGTTATGTTCATCAGGGATATTGGTCTGTAGTTTTCTTTTTTTGTGGGGTCTTTGCCTGGTTTTGGTGTTAGAGTGATGCTGGCATCATTGAATGAGTTTGTGAGTATTCTCTCCTCTTCTACTTTTTGGAAAACTTTAAGGAGGATGGTTATTAGGTCTCTCTAAATGTTTGATAAAATTCAGCTGTGAAGCCATCTGGTCTAGGGGTTTTGTTCTTAGATAAGTTTTTGGATTACCAATTCAATTTCATTGCTGGTAGTTGGTCTGTTCATATTTTCTGTTTCTTCCTAGGTCAGTCTTGGAAGGTTGTATTTTTCTAGAAAGTTGTCCATTTCTTCGAAGTTACCCATTTTGTTAGCATATAAGTTTTCATAGTATTCTCTAATAATTCTTTGTATTTCGGTGGTATCTGTAGTGATTTTTCCTTTCCCATTTCTGATTCTGTTTATGTCTGTAGACTTTCTTTTTTTCTTGATAATTCTGTCTAGGAGTTTATCTATTTTGTTTATTTTCTCTGAGAACCAGTTCATAGTTTCACCAATTCTTTCTATTGTTTTGTTATTCTCAATTTTATGTATTTCTGCTGTGATCTTTATTATATCCCTCCTTCTACTGATGTTGGGCCTTGTTTGTTCTTCTTTTTTTGGTTTTCTTAATTGTGAGTGTAGACTGATCATTTGGGATTGTTTTTCTTTCTTGAGGTAAGCCTGTATTGCAGTGTACTTTCCTTTTAGAACTGCCTTTGCTGAACCCCACAGGTTTTGGGATGTTGGGTTGTTTTCATTTGTGTGCATATATTGCTTGATCCCTTTTTATTTGCTCATTCATCCATTGGTTATTTAGGAGCATGTTAAGCCTCCATGTGTTTGTGGCATTTTTGTTTTCTTTGCATAATTTATTTCTAGTTTCATACCTTTGTCGTCTGAGAACCTGGTTGGTACTATCGTCCTTCTGAATTTACTGAGGCTCTTTTGGTGGCCTAGTATGTGATCTATTCTGGAAAATGTTCCATGTACACTTGAGAAGAATGTATATCCTGCTGCTTTTGGGTGGAGTGTTCTGTAGATATGTTAGGTCCATCTGTTCTAATGCATTTTTTCAGTGCCTCTTTCTCCTTATTTATTTTATGTTTAGTTGATCTTTCTTTTGGAGTTAGAGGTGTGTTGAAGTCCCTTAAAATGAATGCATTGCATTCTGTTTCTCCCTTTAATTCTGTTAGTATTTGTTTCACATATTTAGGTGTTCCTATATTATGTGCAGAGATATTTATTATATTTATATCATTCTGTTGGACTGACCCCTTTATCATTACATAATATCCTTATTTTCTTTCTTTTGAAATCTATTTTGTCTGATACAAGTACTGCCTACTCCTGCTTTTTTCTTCCTATTATTTGCATGAAATGTCTTTTTCCATCCCTTGACTTTTAGTCTGTTTATATCTTTGGGTTTGAAGTGAGTCTCTTGTAGGCAGCCTATAGATGCGTCTTGTTTTTTTATCCATTCTGTAACTCTGTCTTTTGAGTGGTGCGTTTATTTACATTTATGGTGATTATCCATACATATGTACTTATTGCAATTGTAGGCTTTAGATTTGTGGTTACCAGAGGTTCAAGGGCAGCTTCTTTGCTATCTAACAGTCTAACTTAACTCACTTATTATGCTATTTCAAACACAATGTAAAGGTTCTTTTTTTCCTCCATTCTTCTTCCTCCTCCACTCTATATAGTAGGTGTCAAATTCTGTATTTTTGTATATCCCTTGACTGACTTTGTGGGTAGTTGATTTAAATTTGCATTTGCTTAATAATTAATTCTTCTACTTACTTTACTGTGGTTTTATTTTCTCCGGTAACAGCTATTTAGCCTTAGGTGCACTTCCATCTATAGCAGTCCCTTTAAAATACACTGTAGAGATGGTTTGTGGGGAGTAATTTCTCTCAACATTTGCTTATCTGGAAATTGTTTTATCCCTGCTTTAGATTTAAGTGATAATCTTTCCAAGTAGAGTATTCTTGGATGGAGGCCCTTCTGTTCATGCATTAAATATATCATGCCACTCCCTTCTGGCCTCTGAGGTTTTTGCTGAGAAGTCTGCTCAAAGCCTGATGCGCTTTCCTTTATGCGTGGTCATTTTTCTCTCTCTGGCTGCTTCCAGTAATCTCTCCTTGCCCTTGATCTTTGCCATTTTAATTATTATATGTCTTGGTGTTGTCTTCCTAGGGTCCCTTGTGTTGGGAGATCTGTGCACTTCCATGGGCTGAGAAACTATTTCTTTCACCAGATTGGGAAAGTTTTCAACAATTTTTTGCTGAAAGGGAGTTTTCCTTTTCTCTCTCTTCTTCTGGTACCTCTATGATGTAAATATTGCTCCATTTGGATTGATCACACAGCTCTCTTATTATTCTTTCATTTCTAGAGATCCTTTTTTCTCTCTGTGCTTCAGCTTCTTTGTTTTTATGTTCTTTAATTTCTATTTCATTTACCATCTCCTTTACCTCATCTAATCTACTTTTAATGTTTCATTTGTATGTTTCATTTCAGATACTGTATTTTTCAGAGTTTCTATCTTTTTCTCAAAGTCCTCCAACATCTTGAATATCTGTAGCTCCAGGATCCTGGTTATGTTTTTTGTTTGGCAGTATTTATCAAGAATATTGGTAATTTCATTTTCACTTTTCCTTCTTTCTGGTGTCTTCTGCTCTATTTTTGTACAAAATTTTTTTGTCTTTTCTTTTTTTTTTTTTTTTTTTTTAGTGATGCTTATGTTGTAATGACGTGTGTAGGCAGCACCCTCTAGGGTCAAGAAGCTCTACTCTCTGGAGCTTCTGAGCAGCTGGAGCAATGGCAGGGGTTGCAGGTGAGTGGCACTGGTGCCTACTAGGAGGAAAGCAGCTCTTTCCTGCTTCCCTGCTGTAGTGCCTGCCTCCACTGCCAGGTCCAGTGGGCCGAGTGGTTAGGGAGGAGCCTCTGTCTTATGCCCCTGTAGGTGCCATAGGTGGGGCTGCCCTTTGGCTGGCCTGGTGCGATGGCTGGGGCAGCAGGTGTGCAGACTGGTGCTTGCCAGGAGGAAGGAGCATCAGGCTGCATAAAGCAGTCAGGGTCCTGGGGGCTGTGTTGCCAGCCAGGGTGATGGATCTTGTGAAGCTCCTGAGAGTTCCCAACCTGCTGGGCTGAGCATGCTGGGAAGGATTTGTCCACCTGCCCTTTCTTCTGAGCAGTGAGCTCTGTGTAATCTTTGCCTCTTTAGCACCCCTCTTGCTGTTGAGAAGTGTTTCAAAGTGCCTGCCTTTCCTTTGTCCCGGAGGGGCTGGTTGTGTGTACCTGTTCTTCAAAAGTGGCTGGAATTTCATTCTCTTCCTAGAGTATTCTGCCTGCTTTGCTTTCCAACCCCACTGATCTCCAGAGTACCATATAATGTGGGTTCCTGCTCCTGGAGCATATCTCTACAGTTGGGTGTTTAGCAGTCGTGGGCTTCTCCTCTCTCCCCGCTCCGTTTTTCTTCCTCTTACCTGTGAGCTGAGGTGGGGGGGTGGCTTGGGTCCCGCTGGCTCGTGGGTTTGCTACTTTACCCTTTTCTGGGAGGTCTTCTTTTTCCCCCAGATGTAGGCAGTCTGTTCTGCAGTCTTTGTGTCGCTCTTTCAGGATTAGTTGTCTTTGCTGTATTTTCATGTTATTTATGGTTTTGGGAGGAGTTTTCTGCCTCACTTCTCACGTCACCATCTTTTTCCTGTCCAGCTATATGCCCTTTCCAAATTAAGTTTTATAAACTCAAGCAGAGGAAATTCAAATTCATCTTTAGGGTAGGAAGTGATCTTCCATTTATCCTATTTGTAGTACCTAATTGGTTTTTCCAATCAGTTCTACATATCAGTTACATAGATGTTTGATTTTTTTTTTTTTTTGTGGAGTGGACGGAGCAAGCTCCTATTCCATCTCCCTGCTCCAAAAATCCATTTAATATATTGTCCTCAAATAGAGGATGTATCAGATATTAAACTGATAAGAACACATACTACACTTGATCTTAGCCAAAAGGCAGAGAAGCAATAGATGTTTGATTTTTAACAGTAAAGTCTCTGCAGCCCTGCTGTGTAAGCTTCTCTGAAACCCTCAAGGCCTTTTAGAATTGATTTGCTTTCTATTTTATTTTCCCCCTTTTTTCCCCCTGTCATAACCAGGCTTGGTTTAGAAAAAGAGCCATTCGTCTCCATTGGTTTCTGTCTTTACATTTTGTAATTTTTATTTTAGGGTTCTTGGCAGGTGGAAAGTTTAGAGGGGCCAAAGTGAAATGATCTCTCAACTCAAGGGCCAATATTTAATCTCTGTGTATACTTCTGCTGTGGACCCTGTGTGGTAGTCGCAGTGCACAGAGCCCCACTGGGTTCAGAGTTTGCCCTGCTGCACAGGGAATGGATATTGTTTCAGGTTGGATTATTAAAAAAACTCATTTGCCTCTTGCTTCTACATGACCACCTAAGACGAAGATGAGGTGTGAAGGACACCCAAACTAGAATTTCTGTCAGTGCATCAAATTACCTGCCTGTTAATTCCATATGTGAAATGTATTAATTTCCAGTGCACAAAGGCTGCAAGGAAATGTGTATCTTTTTACTCAAAGGGATTAGCTTTGGTTTCTGTTTTTCCATGGGCATTTGTGGTCCTGGGCAAGGCTGTCAGTCACTCCATATGTAATTTCTTTTATTTGAATAACAGGAATGGTAATATTTTCAACATGCCCAAAAGATGGATGAAAATTGTGTCATAAAGGGCTATGAGATACTTTACAAATGTGGACTGATGCAATAGTTTTACTTTTCTGATTTTTCTTAATACTTTCTTTTTAGGCTAATGATGCGTATCTTCAGATGGCCATTGGAAATGCCCCTTGGCCCATTGGTGTCACTATGGTTGGGATCCATGCCAGAACTGGTAGGGAAAAGATTTTTTCCAAGCATGTTGCACATGTTTTGAATGATGAAACACAGCGGAAATATATTCAGGTAAGCAGTTGGGAGGGAAAGAAATTGCTCTGTTAGGTTAACCTCCAATCCCCAAACGGTAAATTTTGAGAGCAGGAGAATTATAGCAAACAGGGCAGAGCTTCATAGGCTGCAAGTCTACTCTTTATTAATATTTGCATTTAAGATACCATCACTGAATAAAATAAAAAGACTTAAAAAAAAATTTTGGTATCATTAATGTACAATCACTTGAACAACATTATGGTTACTAGACCCCTTATTATCAAGTCCCCCCCACATAGCCCATTAACAGTCACTGTCCATCAGCATAGTAAGATGCTATAGAATCATTACTTGTCTTCTTTATAAATACTGCCTTTCCCATTTCCCCCACTGCTGCATTACGTGTACTAATTGTAATGCCCCTTTTCCCCCCTTATCCCTCCCTTCCCACCCATCCTCCCCAGTCCCTTTCCCTTTGGTAACTGTTAGTCAATTCTTGGGTTCTGTGAGTCTGCTGCTGTTTTGTTCCTTCAGTTTTTCCTTTGTTCTTATATTCCACAGATGAGAAATCATTTGGTACTTGTCTTTCTCCACCTGGCTCATTTCACTGAGCATAATACCCTCTAGCTCCATCCATGTTGTTGCAAATGGTAGGATTTGTTTTCTTATGGCTGAATAATATTCCATTGTGTATATGTACCACCTCTTCTTTATCCATTCATCTACTGATGGACGCTTAGGTTGCTTCCATTTCTTGGCTATTGTAAATAGTGCTGCATAAACATAGGGGTGCATATGTCTTTTTCAAACTGCACTGCTGCATTCTTAGGGTAAATTCCTAGGAGTGGAATTCCTGGGTCAAATGGTATTTCTATTTTGAGTTTTTTGAGGAACTTCCATACTGCTCTCCACAATGGTTGAACTAGTTTACATTCCCACCAGCAGTGTAGGAGGGTTCCCCTTTCTCCACATCCTTGCCAACATTGGTTGTTGTTTGTCTTTTGGATGTTGGCCATCCTAACTGGTGTGAGGTGATATCTCGTTGTGGTTTTAATCTGCATTTCTCTGATGATTTGCGATGTGGAGCATCTTTTCATGTGCCTGTTGGCCACCTGAATTTCTTCTTTGGAGAAGTGTCTATTCAGCTCCTCTGCCCATTTTTTAATAGACTTATTTTCTTTTTGTTTGTTGAGGTGCATGAACTCTTTATGTATTTTGGATGTCAACCCCTTATCAGATATGTAATTTATGAATATATTCTCCCATACTGTAGGATGTCTTTTTGTTCTGCTGATGGTGTCCTTTGCTGTACAGAAGCTTTTTAGTTTAATATAGTCCCACTTGTTCATTTTTGCTTTTGTTTCCCTTGCCTGGGGAGATGTGTTCATGAAGAAGTTGCTCATGTTTATGTCCAAGAGATTTTTACCTGTATTTTTCTCTAAGAGTTTTATCATTTCATGACTTGCATTCAGATCTTTGATCCATTTTGAGTTTACTTTTGTGTATGGGATTAGACAGTAATCCAGTTTCATTCTCTTACATGTAGCTGTCCAGTTTTGCCAACACCAGCTGTTGAAGAGGCTGACATTTCCCATTGTATATCCATGGCTCCTTTATCATATATTAATTGACCATATGTGCTTGGGTTTATATCTGGGCTCTCTAGTCTGTTCTATTGGTCTATGGGTCTGTTCTTGTGCCAGTACCACATTGTCTTGATTACTGTGGCTTTGTAGTAGAGCTTGAAGTCAGGGAGCATAATTCCCCCTACTTTATTCTTCCTTCTCAGGATTGCTTTGGCTGTTTGGGGTCTTTTGTGGTTCCATATGAATTTTAGAACTATTTGCTCTAGTTTATAAAATAAAAAGCTTTTAAGTTTCATATATGATGCAAGACAGGGAGAAGCATTGTGCTTTAATTACCTTAGTATTGAAATAAAACTATTGTGGTTCCTTTTAGGAGTTTACTGTAGCATGACAAATTTAGAGTACTTTGCATTAAATCCCATTTTGTTATTTTCAAGGTAGATTTAACATCTGTTTAGCTGAAAAAGTATGAATAGTCAAAATTTAGCTTTAATGAATGTAGTTATCTTTAGTATACAACACTTCTCTTCACAAATAGGTCTAAAGCACTTACAGTTTATTTTCTTAAAGTTATACGTGCTCACATAAACTTGTATGTACTCTTGTTGGGTTAAACTTTTCATCTTGGTGGAAAAAAAGTCAACTGTAATCTAGCTTTTGCCAAATTTCAAAAATCTCAGGTTGTGTTTGTACAATGGCTTTTGCTGAATGTTAAATCTAAAGCTGCTGGAAGTTTACCTATAATGTAAAATTCACTTAAAACACATAATGTACTTTCAGATTTTGTACCAGAGAACAGCCATTACATATTCATTAATTATCTTTTTATTTGTAGTTCAGTAAAGGTTACTTCGTCAATCTTTATGCCTTATTCATGTATATAAGCATTTTAAAGTATGATTTAAACCTGACCCCTAATATGAACTGTAGTATTTATAGAGTTCAAATAAACTTGAGGAAATTGAAAGACTGCCATTTATTTAATAACCATCACTGACTGACTGTTTTGAAGGCAAAAGGCTTTCATTTGGGAAAAAAAGTTGTTTGGCTTTAACAGTAGAAAATAGTTTTCCAGTGGTTACATTCCCTCATTGTGTTCAGCTGTGCTATGGCCAAAGCCATAGTGTGTATAAAAGTTCATGTAATTACATAAATGTAAAGACAGCATTTCTTTTTTGAACAATAACATGATTTCCACCTCCCCATAAACTGATTTTCTTGTAAAAAATATACCTAGTATTTATTTTTAAAGATTTCTGATTTATTTTGGATGCTATGTCATGACGTGTTGTTCCTCCTTTTTAACTGTTCCCTTCCCATTTAAAAAAACTATTTTCCCAAGGTGATTAGGGAAAATTGGTGAACTTACTAAATCTGAACTTTTGTAGGTGTTTGACCTAAACCCAGTAATATTCTTGGGGACAGCTGTAAGTATAATACAGTCAGGTGGACTCATAGCTTGTTGAGTGAGGGAAGCCATGGAGTACATTGAATAATGGATCCATGTCTATTTGGGTGGATGCTAGTGACATGTCCTGGGGTCCTTAGTGAACCTAGTGACCATAGCACTGTCTGGGTCAACTTGTTAATAACTGATTTGGATGACTATACTGAGAGGTCTGTTGATCAGATATACAGACAACAAGAAACGGAAGGATGGAGGTGTGTGTTAAGGTGGAAAAGAATTTCTTAGCAGACCGAAGAAAAGGGCAGATGCTAAAAATATGTTTGCAAGGATGACCTTCAAGAAATGTGGATCTAATAACCTAGTTGCTTGAGCATGCAGTCTGAGCAGTGCATCTGGAAAAGTATTAGGAAGCTGAGTGGAACTTTAAGTGTGATAAAATTAGTGGTATGATGTAGCTACGGGAAAGTGTAATGTTAGCTCGTGATGCATTATTAGACATACTGCTTTAGTGTAGGCTTCACAGGGTAAGAACCTTGGTGCATCTTAACCCAACAACAGTAAATAAATGCTTTAGACTTATTTGTGAAGGTAAGTGTTTTTCTTTCTCATGTTGTAGCTCTAGAGCCTAGAGTGGTACCTGACTCTGGTAGGCTGTCAATAAATACTTGCTGATTGAATGAATACTCTAGACAAGGGATGTGAAGTCTTGTTCTTTTTCTATTCCTTGAGAAAGGAGACTGTGGTGAGGATCCGAGCAAGAGAGCTGTAGGTAATGGAAGAGCTTCCTGGTTGAGGAGGGATGAAACTTGTCCTGTAAGGTTAAGGACCAGTTAAGGTGTAGAAGAGAATCATATTTCTAATCAATGTAAGGAAAAGAGTTTTTCTTTTTTTAGAACATTTTTTTTCGAAATGAAGACATATAAGAGGTTGCAAAAATAGTACAAAGAAGCTTTTTAACAGGTACAATTGCCCCAAGGTACAAGTTGGGCCGCTTTGGAAGTAAAGGGGGAGATCCCTACCCCTTGATGTTTATAAGAATGGAGTTCCCTTTTCTGGTCCTTAGGCTTCTCAGGTTCTTTTCTGCCATTATCCCTCGAGGTTGCTGCTCCAGCCTAAGGTTGCAGACTCATGCCCATGATAGTCTGGTGACATGCGAGGTGAGTGTTAGGAAACACCTGGCCCTCTGTCTGTCTTATTTTCCTACGTTTCATACAGGCACAAGTGGAAGCAGTGTTTCCTTTCGCCTCGGCTCTGCAGTAAGAACTGTGGGCAGTGTGAACACTGTGCCCAAGTGCCAGCTGATGTTGGGCTTCTTACCGCCACTGCAGCTCATTGCAGGACCACGGTTCCAGTGTGGCACATACATCTTTTTTTTTTTTAAGGAGATGCCAAAAATCTTAATTTTTTTTTACACATTTTAAAAAATTTTGGTATCGTTAATGTACAATCACTTGAGCAACATTATGGTGACTAGACCCCTATTATCAAGTGCCCCCCACCAACCCCATTACAGTCACTGTCCATCAGCGTAGTGAGATGCTATAGAATCACTACTTGTCTTCTCTGTAAATTACTGCCTTTCCCATGTCCCCTGCCACTGCATTACATGTGCTAATCGTAATGCCTCTTTCCCCCCCTTATCCCTCTCTTCCTACCCATCTTCCCCAGTGCCTTTCCCTTTGGTAACTGTTAGTCCATTTTGGATTCTGTGAGTCTGCTGCTGTTTTGTTCCTTCAGTTTTTCCTTTGTTCTTATACTCCACAGATGAGTGAAATCATTTGATACTTGTCTTTCTCCACCTGGCTCATTTCACTGAGCATACCCTCTGGCTCCATCCATGTTGTTGCAAATGATAGGATTTGTTTTCTTCTTATGGCTGTATAATATTCCATTGTGTATATGTACCACCTCTTCTTTATCCATTCATCTACTGATGGACACTTAGGTTGCTTCTATTTCTTGACTATTGTAAATAGTGCTGTGATAAACAGGGGTGCATATGTCTTTCTGAATCTCAAAACTTCTATTCTTTGGGTAAATTCCTAGGTGTGGAATTCCTGGGTAAAATGGTATTTCTATTTTGAGTTTTTTGAGGAACCTCCATACGGCTTTCCACAATGGTTGAACTAGAAAATCTTAATTTTTTAAAAGAAAAAGTATATGCTCCTATTTTTAAAATACTGGCAACAATTAAAAACATTGTGTAAAGGCCAAACAAAATGCCAGTTTTTGATTTGCATCTTAAATCTCTCATGGGTGTTAATAAGCTCAAGGCCAGCCCTGTCTTACAAGTTTTATGAAATTCTTGATTTAGTTAACTGAGCAATCTACTAAGCTGTCTTGACTGGCCCTCCTATTACTTGATTTTTAGGTGAGGTTGGCTTGAATTATCTTAAAAAGGGACAATTTAAATATGTGAAGTTTAAGTCAGGGTTGACAGACTTTTTTGTAAAGGATCAGGTAGGAAATATTTTTGGCTTCGCATTTACTGGTCTCTGTTGCACCTATTCAGTCTTGGAGTTGTAGTGTGAAAGCAGTCAGTGCCTATGTTCTAATAAAACTCCGTTTTTGAAAGAGGCTGCTGGCCTGTGGGCCATAGTTGGTTGACCCCTGGTAAATGTACAAACCTAAACCTTTTCTACATTAAGATATTTGCTGAGGAAGTAATCGTGAAAGTCATTT
Organism: Smutsia gigantea; assembly: GCA_032199065.1. Lineage (NCBI taxonomy): Eukaryota > Metazoa > Chordata > Mammalia > Pholidota > Manidae > Smutsia > Smutsia gigantea. The sequence continues at coordinate 397,916 of JAVSCE010011486.1, forward strand.
AATAGGGTAATTCTTTTTAATTTGAAACATAATTGAACCTCAGCAGTGTAGTGTTTGTGTACTAATCCTGATTGTACAGCTAAATGATTACTGATATATGTAATAATTCATCAAGACATAAAACAAGATGCCATTTCTAGCAATATCCCAAAAGTTTCTTTCATGCCTTTTCCCAGCTTAAATCTTCCTCCCTTCAAAAGTAACCACTATTCTGACTTGTGTCATTATTGGTTGATTTTGCCTGATTTTAGATATCATTTAAATGCAGTCTTGCAATGTGTGGAATTATTGTTTCTTTCATTTAGAAAATACGATGATAAATAGTGTTTTATGAAATAAGGTAGAAAACATTGCAAGGGGCTATTTCACTGTAACATGATTTCATCTCTGGGTTTTATACAAAACTCTATAGAATTTAAACTGTGAAAGTTGTTTGAAGTGTTCTTTATCACAAAAATTAAACATCACCAGGAGAGTTTTCTTACCATACAGATCAAAGAAAAGTTGTATAGCTTATTAGCTAGCCTCAAATCTAGGGTTAGGGAAGATTGGTGGTGTTAACTTGAAGGACTTGGTTCATTTTGCCAAATACGTATGTAACCTTTGGCTCAGTTTTGGGTAAAGCTTCTTTGATACAGATTATAGGAAGCTCTTGATTAGAGGCTTTATAATTCAGTCATTTTAAGACATCTTTTAAGATGTCTTAAAAGAGTGGATCTGGAGGGCAAATAGCCATTTGATATCAGCTTCAAATGGCTATTTGCCCTCCAGATCCACTCTCCACCTTTCTTTACCTTGTCCCCAAAACCTAGGTCTCTTGCCCTCTGGCTTCTGATGGGAGCAGACAATAAGTGGGACTGGAAGGCATTTTGTAGGTGGGAGAAGAACAAGTTTGGGGTGTTTATTTCCCCGACTTCCTCCCTGTAGGGTCACTGAGGGTTGACTGCACCCTTCTACCCATAGCTCTCTCAGGTGGCTTTTCCATACAGTTACTCTCTCTGGGTTTTGGTGACCTGTCTCCTTCCTTGTCCCTTTAGAACACAGGCTGGCCATAGCGTTGCAGTAGTGCTAGAAGACTGGAGCTTGCCCTGCCCATGACTTTGTAGAGTCCTCAGAATTACTGCTGTCAGGTTATCCAGTTTGAGTGTGCCCTTTGTTTCCTGCTGATATTCTCCTTGATGAATATAAATTAATCTGTGTATTGTGTTACAACTCAGATTTCTGTGGGGATTAGAAGATTAAGGAATAATATTAATGGTAAATAATTTTTCTTAAGCTTTCACTATTAAAATAGGCAAAATGTCCCATAATATTCTTCTCTGGTAAGTTGTTTTCAGTAACTTTAAATAGTAAATTCCCTGGTAAAGATATCATTCCAACGTTTAATGTCAGTTATTTCAATCTGTATTTCAGGTTTTGGCATATTTCATCTATATTAGCATTTGTCAATTGTATTTGTTCATGGAACATTTGTAAACTTATATTCATGTATTGCCAAAAATGGTATAACAGTAACATTCATTACTGCAGTGCTTGATCACAACTTGATCCATATGTTGATTGAATACATAACATCATGGTTAGTTGGCAGACACTCCCTGTGCATCAAGAATGTGTCATACATTTTTGAGTCTTGTGGCTTCATGCTGCCTCCTGGCATTCTGTGCTGTGATAAACCGTTCCTTAAAGGCAAGTTATTGCCTGATAATAAACTGTCTACCCATTGAATACTTCTGCAATATTAAAACAAATATTTTGAGAAAAACATTGCTAGCAAATATCTTTCACATACATTCACATTTTACTATCATGGGATACCACTACTGTTTGGTAGAAACACTTTTTGGGGAATGCTTACCTAAACCGTGAATGCATATTTTTAGTTGGCAGCTTAACTGATAGCAATAGCAAAGAGACATTTTACTTGGGGTATTAAATCTTTTGTTTCTCAACACATCTTGAAGAAAAAGATCACCCTGAGCTATGAGAGCTGGTAGTTCGGTAAATGAAATCTTCCCCCAGATGGGTCATTTGGCATAAATTACCTAACTTACCTACGTAGGTGAGTACTGTTTTCAGAATGGAATCACTACCTGGAATTGTAATTTGTTGTTGCTTTCTATGAAATGATGAACTGTTGAACTTGGAAATAGGTTCTTTTATAGGAAACATTCAGAGAAGGGAAAAACGAGAGCAGCTCTGTGTTTTACCCAGAAGCTCTAAAAGCAGTTTGATTTAGTTCCAAGTTACCAGTTTTCCTTAATTTTCCATTAAATTCTGCAGAAAATGAAAATTTTTATACATTTAATACTTTTAATGGGACTTTTCATTAGAAGCAGTGTGGAATTATCTTTATCTGCCATCATCCCATATGGCTAGACCCAGATAAGTTATTTTAAAGTCTAGAATGAGTTATTTAGATGGATTCAATTTTAGTGATATCCTTGTGTGAAAAGAATTCCTGTAGACTGCTTCTGAAGGATTGATCTTTTTATGCATGACTATGGATGTTAGTTGCAATTGTAGAAATTAGCTTTAAATCATTTAGTATACATTGTTTGAGTATCACATTTCAGGTCAAATGAATATGCCTTTAGTTTGAAGTTAAGATTCATTTTAAACTTAAGTATCTCATGTTAATTCATTCCTTTATTAGAACTTTGGCATTTCATTGAAAGAATTTCATTTTTCATTTTTAAAGTTTCTTACTACATTTTTTTATTGAGGTATATACAATAAAATGCACAAATCTTAGTGTAGATCTTGATGAATTTTGACCTGTGTATACACTCATGTAACCGTCACCCAGACCAGCATATCAAAACATTCCCACTAATATTTTCCCCTTCACCTGTTTCACCCATCCCCCCACCTGCCTCCACTATGGCAACCACCAGTCTGTTCTCTGTGTCTGTGAGTCTGTTTGTTTTGTTTGTTCATTTGTTTCATTGAGAGAATTTTAAATAGCTAGGTGGAAAATGTCAATTAATTCTTTGTATTCTTAGGCTATACCACTAAATAACTGTGTTTTCATCTTTAAGACTTTGTTTTTAAGGTGTAATGGGTAATAGGTAACTAGTAACAGGTAGAGAAATAATTGACTTAATAAAATGTCATCTTTATACTTCAATAAAAAGATGCCCTAAAATAAAAATATTTCTTCCTGAAGTCCAGTTAACTAATAGTAGTTTATAAAAGCCAAATCTAGCTAAGGAGTTCTGATTGTAGTTTGGTTTGGTTTTAAAAGTTTTTGTTTTCTGCAATAATAAAGAAAATAGCTAACATAGTGGATGCAGGGTTTTAATGGTTTGTTGATTTATCTGGATATAAACAACTCATTGCCTAGGATTCCTATCCTTTATCACAGTATGATACAGATACCAAGCTGTATCTGTATTTGATATTTTTATAACTTACCTAGACTATTCTGTAATGCTTTGTTAGATTTTACAAAAATTGTGAAATATACATAACGTAAAAGTTACCATTTTAACCATTTTAAGTGTGCAGTTCATCAGACTTTTGAATGCAGGATATTTTCTTTAAAACATACTGATCTTAAAAAAAATTAATTGGACGATTGTATAGGGAAGTCATTAAGGAGACATTAACGTAGAATCTGCAGTGGCTCAGAATGTGGGGCTTTTAGGCACCTCTAAAAGGGTGAAACATGGGATGGGGCTAGAAACTAGGGTAAAGTAGCCAGAGGTTCCTTCTACCCTGCACGGGTAGTTTGGTACCTACCGCTCAGGAAGGGAGTGTGACATGCCACAGAGAACACAGGAGACTTAGTGAGAGTCTGTGTATTGACAAACAAGACCTGCAGTTTCTATTCTCCATTGGTTCCACTGATGCTGGCAGCTAGGCTTTTACCCCTTACTCAGGAAATTGGAGGATTCTTCTCTCTGATCCAAGAGAGATGTACAATTAACTAACATTTGGTATTCTTCCTATGAAAAAACTAGCTTGCCTGCCATATTGTCCTGAAATTAAGTTCCACTGACAAGCCTTACCTATCCAGGGGATTTCCTTTAGCCCTTTAGTGCCTTACTCATAAATGTGAATGTTCAGCTAGGATCAACACAGACTTAGAGAAAATTTTCAACACAAAAGAGACCCAAACAAACACATAGAAAGGAGTTCCAAGAATCACAATTACAGTATAGGGAACAGAAAAAAAAGCTTTGGTGAAAAACTGAATTAACATCCTTATATACAGTTGTGGCCATCCAGTAAGAACAGTATAATACAAAAAAAAAAAAGAATCAAAATGAGCTCTTAAAAATTAAACATCACAGCAGAAATTTAAAAATTACTTGAAAGGGTTTAGAAGATAGAGTTGAGGAAATCTTGAAAACACAAGGGTTAAGTGAATGAGGGAGTTGATATATAAGGTCTGCCACTATCAAATTCCAGGAAAAAGAGAACAGAGAAATTGGAGGCTAGGAAATAAAGAATATAGGAAAACTTTGCAGAGCTAAAAGATATGAATTTCTGGAGTGAAAAGAACTCACTGAATACATAGCAAATGAAGAGCACATTGAGGCACAATGTAATGAAATAATGGAAGGTCGAGGATAAAGAGAAGATTTTAATGCCTGTGTAGAAAAACAGATCATTTATGAAGTCTCAAGACTTAAAATGTCATCATATTTCTCATTAACAGTACTGGAAGCTGGAAGACAGTGGAGTGGAGCAATATGTTTGCAATAGCTAGGGAAATAATTTCCAACTCAAATTTGTTCCCAGCTGGACTGTCAGTCACATAGGTTAAAGATATCTTCAGACAGGTGGTCCCCAAAATATGACCTGTCACATATCCATTCTCTGGAATCATTATCATTCTAGCTAACATTTAACATAGTACTTAACTGTGTGCTTCACATCAGCATATTAGAGCAACAATGAGAGGTTGATACTATGATTTCTGTTTTACAAGTGGGGAACCTGAAGCATAGAGAAGTGAATTCCAAAGGTCACATGGCTGGTGGTGGGATTGGAATTTGAACCTGGGTAGTCTTTACTGTGTTATATTACTTTGACTTGAGGATGTGCTCCACCAAAATAAGGGAAAGAAAAGGTTCAGTAAACGAGCAGGGCAGAAGAAATTCCCAGGTGAGGTGAGGGGCTGCTCTGGCATGGTGGCAGGATGAGGAGGTCTGGAATCCCAGTGGTCCAGACTGGAACTGACAGAGGGCCCCAGGAAAAAAATGGAACAGATATTACCTGGTATGTCTGGTCATATTGAGAGTAATCTCACTGTTGGAGAATGAATTGGTGATATCTACATAGACAAGCAAAAAGATGGGAAAAACATGTATGAAAGGAGATGCCGTTGTGTACACCATGAGGCTCTGCTTTGAACACTGTGTAGACGTAGTAAATCCTCAGTATTGTGTTTGGAATTTGGGTAGAGTACATTTAGGTGTGTGTGTGCATATGTGGGGCCTATGGAGATGGTACATGTGGATAAAATCCTCAGCTTTCATAGTAGGAAGTCAGGAGATACTGAGGCAGGAAAAATCAAGCCCTGTCAATATAGCATTTAGAAATGTGGCAGTGAATACCAGAGGAAACACTTGAGAGATCTGAAGCGGTTGTCCCTGGGGTGCTGAAATCTTGGATTGGAAATGGTAAGGCAGAGGACTGCTATTTGCTGTAATAACTATGTGATTTTTAAATAATAATGTGCACATAAACATGGCATTGTTTTGAATTTTCTCTTTCTGCCCCAGCCCATATCCTGTCTGTCAGCAAACCTTGATGGTTCTGTATTCAAAGCATATCTGGAATCTGATCCCTTTCACCATCTCCACTGCTGCCATCTGGGTCTAGCTGCCAACCTCTCTCACCTGGATTATCGCAGTGTTTCCACTCTGGTCTCTGAGCTTCTGTTCTTGCCCCTCTTCAGTTCGGTATCTGCACAGCACCCAGAGAGATAATTACAGTGCAAACCAGAGTATGATGCTGTCTTGCTCAAAACCCCGCAGTGGTTCCCTGGGTCACTTGGACTAAAAGTCAACGTCTGGTTGCTCTCCACATCCACACACACCTCTTTCCTGATGAATTTTTCTCCATCACACTTATCACCTGTCACCTGACATATTAGGTGTTTTACATACTTATTCTGTTTCTTGTCTGTTTTATATATTTTGTTTCCTGTTTTCTCTTATTAGAATATTATCTCAGGAAGGGGATTTTTTTCTGTTCTCCATTGTATTCCTAGAGCCTAGAACAGTGCTTGGCATGTAGTAGCACTGAATAAAGATTTATTAAATAAATGTGTTGTTTTTATAAAGGTAAAAATTATGTTTAAAACACCACCAGATATTAATAAGCGAGTTGCAATATGATAAGCTAAGCAGCTCATTGTTTTACTGGTTTCAGCATCTGCAAGCAGTTTGAAACTGAAGTCCTGAGGGATCTAAATGAAAAGACTTGTTTCCATTTGGAAAATAACCAAATGCTGTCCTGAGATTATGCCTCTTTAAAATCTGCTATGTACTAGCAGTCCTTATTGCAAAAATTTATTGTAATATTCTGTGGACTATGAGTTGGATGGTTGAATTTCACAATCTTTTGGCAGCGATTTCAGACAGGATCCCTGTATTTATTTTTCTATCAGAATCTGCTTAGGGTAAATTAATAAATGAGGAGAAAACACCTCAGATTCCAGTTCTTACAAGGAAAATTATCTCCAGCAGTCTTGACAAGTTTGCCTTTTATTTGCTCATAATAATGAGCCGTGTTTTGTTGCGGACTGAAGTTATTTGTATTACATCAGGATGTTCTCTTTCTTAGCTTTGTCTCTCTTCTCACCTATTCCTTCAGGAAACTTTAGATGCCAAATTAGTGATATCACATATATTTCCATGGCTACAGATCACAATTATTCATACAAATGATAAGAATTCACAGAAGGAAAAGTTGGACTGTGAGAAGGAATGATCTTTATCATAAAGAAAATACCTGATTAGCACAGGGAACAACCACCAAAAATGAAGAGCAAAGCAAATTACACCGTCATTCTTTGCAGTGCCTGCAAAAGTCTTTCTTAAAAACCAGCCAAAGCCTCCTCCACACTTCTAATTCTTAAATTGCACAATATGGTCACTCTTTGAATCCACAAAGGACTTTAAGTAGAATGTTTAAAAGTCATGTTTCTCTGATGCTGCATCTGTTAGATATTAGCTCAGTTCGTATTTGTGCTTGTCTACTTACTGTGGGACCAAAGAGACTTCACAGGAATTTTTGTGGTGGCAGTTTGCTTTTTTTTTGATTTGGTGATTTCACAGAGCTTGAGTTCTTTGAATACTTAGGTAACTGCACAGGAAGAGTTGATACTTGATGGTGTTTGAGGCACCTGTTACATCAGCGTACATTTTGAGGTGGTTTTTTACCCTCTCTTACTTCCCAGATGTGCTCTTCTGTTGTTGCATTTTATATTACAGCCACATGCTTTGCTTTTCTCACTAGGCCCTGAAGCTCTTTTTTGTTTCAAGAGATGATATTTTATTGTATCATTTTGAAGAAAAACAATGAATTTGGGGAGAATGCTAGTTAAGTCTCAGGCACTGTGCTGTGTGCACTTTCGTATTCACTGTCTAATCTGCACCTGAAGATAGTCAACCTTTGGCCTGTGATAGGATTTTGTTGTTCTTGTGATAGGGTGGGTTTAAATTTTTGTGAATATAAGGTGAGAAACCTTAAAATAGTGTATGCCCCAAATTGCTTTAGGGGTCGTTAAAATTAGTATGCTACTGTTCGTGGTGGTGGTCGTTGTTTTTAGTAACTAATAAGTACGGAGAAGATACATAGATTTCAATAAAACATTTGACAAAGTCTTTCCTTGTAAACATGGAAATTTGGAGGCTATAGATAAAACAGTTAACAAGGTTTATTACTGGTTGCAAAACTCTTCCCGTGTTTGTTCTAGAGAGGTCTATAGTTGCATGTTGCAGGTTTCCGCTCATGTCCCTGGCCTGTTCGTGAATTTGGGTAAGGCCTTAAGAGTTATGATTGCTCAGCAGTGGATGAGAAAGCTGAGGAATAACTAAAAACAGAGCACCAACCAAGGATTTGAGAAGATCACGGACTGAAGGATGAGTTAAGAGACAATTTTAGTGGTGATAATTCTTGTTTGTTTAAAAAGTCACTGGAGCCTTACAGCCGACTAAACTGTCCAAGTTGCAGAAGAGATGGAAAGTACTTGGAGTCTGGGAGACTCTGGGACTTAGTGTGTATCGTTGTAGTTGTCTTAAAAGAACTGAGACCTGTGATAATAGATGTCCCATAAACAGTACTTCTGAATTCTGTAAGATTGGCCACGTTCATTTTGGCATGTTGTACTCTATTTTTATGATCACCTTACCATCATGTTTTTATCATCTAATATTTGGCATATACTAAGGAGTACCTGTAGGTTTTGAATTGTAAACAATATAACAAGTATTTAAAGTCCTTATTCTTAGCTTAAGAACTAGAACATTCTGAAGATGATTGAATCAGTATTTTCCTTCCTACCCCATTATCCTGAATTTATCTGTCATTTCTTTGCTTTTTCTGAAGTAATTTTACCATGTTATGTGTGCATTTTTTTTAATATAATTTATTTTGGTATCATTAATCTACAATTACATGTGCAATATTATGGTTATTAAACTACCCCTTCATCAGGTCCCCCCCACCCACCCCATTACAGTCACTGTCCATCAACATAGTGAGATGCTATAGAATCACTACTTGTTCTCTCTGAGTTGTACAGCCCTCCCCGTGCCCCCCCAACATTACGTCTGCTAATCATAATGCCCCTTTTTCCCTCTTATCCCTCCCTTCCCACCCATCTTCCCCAGTCCCTTTCCCTTTGGTAACTATTAGTCCGTTCTTGGGTTCTGTGAGTCTGCTGCTGTTTTGTTCCTTCAGTTTTTTTCTTTGTTCTTATACTCCACATATGAGTGAAATCATTTGATACTTGTCTTTTTCGGCTTGGCTTATTTCACTGAGCATAATACCCTCTAGCTCCATCCATGTTGTTGCAAATGGTAGGATTTGTTTTCTTCTTATGGCTGAATAATATTCCATTGTGTATATGTACCACATCTTCTTTATCCATTCATCTACTGATGGACACTTAGGTTGCTTCCATTTCTTGGCTATTGTAAATAGTGCTGCAATAAACATAGGGGTGCATCTGTCTTTTTCAAACTGGGCTGCTGCATTCTTAGGGTAAATTCCTAGGAGTGGAATTCCTGGGTCAAATGGTATTTCTATTTTGAGTTTTTTGAGGAACCTCCATACTGCTTTCCACAATGGTTGAACTAATTTGCAGTCCCACCAGCAGTTTAGGAGGGTTCCCTTTTCTCCACATCCTTGCCAACAATTTGTTGTTGTTTGTGTTTTGGATGTTGGCCATCCTCACTGGTGTGAGGTGATATCTCGTTGTGGTTTTAATCTGCATTTCTCTGATGATTAGCGATGTGGAGCATCTTTTCATATGCCTGTTGGCCATCTGAATTTCTTCTTCAGAGAAGTGCCTATTCATGTCCTCTGCCCATTTCTTAATTATTATTTGCTTTTTGTTTGTTAAGGTGTGTGAGTTCTTTATATATTTTGGATATCAACCCTTTATCAGATACGTTTTTTATGAATATATTCTCCCATACTGTAGGATGTCTTTTTGTTCTACTGATGGTGTCCTTTGCTGTACAGAAGCTTTTCAGCTTGATATAGTCCCACTTGTTCATTTTTGCTTTTGTTTCCCTTGCCCGGGGAGATATGTTCATGAAGAAGTCGCTCATGTTTATGTCCAAGAGATTTTTGCCTATGTTTTTTTCTAAGAGTTTTATGGTTTCATGACTTACATTCAGATCTTTGATCCACCTTGAGTTTACCTTTGTATATGGGGCTAGACAGTAGTCCAGTTTCATTCTCTTACATGTAGCTGACCAGTTTTGCCAACACCAGCTGCTGAAGAGGCTGTCATCTCTCCATGGTATATCCAAGGCTCCTTTATCAAATATTAATTGACCGTATATGTTTGGGTTAATGTTTGGATTTTCTATTCGGTTCCACTGGTCTGTGGGTCTGTTTTTGTGCCAATACCAAATTGTCTTGATTACTGTGGCTTTGTAGTAGAGCTTGAAGTCAGGGAGTGTAATTCCCCCTGTTTTATTCCTCCTTCTCAGGATTGCTTTGGCTATTCGGGGTCTTTTGTGGTTCCGTATGAATTTTAGAATTATTTGTTCCAGTTCATTGAAGAAAGCTGTTGGTAGTTTGATAGGGATTGCATTGAATCTGTAGATTGCTTAAGGTAGTATAGCCATTTTGACAATATTTATTCTTCCTAGCCAAGAGCATGGGATGCATTTCCATTTGTTAGTGTCCTCCTTAATTTCTCTTAGAAGTGTCTTGTAGTTTTCAGAGCACAGGTCTTTCACTTCCTTCGTTAGGTTTATTCCTAGGTATTTTATTTTTTTGATGCAATTGTGAATGGAATTGTTTTTCTGATTTCTCTTTCTGTTAGTTCATCGTTAGTGTATAGGAAAGCAACAGATATCTGTGTGTTAATTTTGTATCCTGCAACTTTGCTGAATTCAGATATTAGTTCTAGTAGTTTTGGAGTGGAGTCTTTAGGGTTTTTTATGTACAGTATCATGTCATCTGGAAATAGTGACAATTTGACTTCCTCTTTACCAGTCTGGATGCCTTGTATGTCTTCATTTTGTCTGATTGCTGTGGCTATGACCTCCAGTACTATGTTGAATAACAGTGGAGAGAGTGGGCATCCCTGTCTTGTTCCCGATCTTAGATGAAAAGCTTTAAGCTTCTCGCCGTTAAGTATGATGTTAGCTGTGGGTTTGTCATATATGGCCTTTATGATGTTGAGGTACTTGCCGTCTATACCCATGTTGTTGAGAGTTTTAATCATGAATAGATGTTCAGTTCTGTCAAATGCTTTTTCAGCATCTATGGAGATGATCATGTGGTTTTTGTTTTTCTTTTTGTTGATGTCGTGGATGATGTTGATGGATTTTCGAATGTTGTACCATCCTTGCATCCCTGGGATGAATCCCACTTGATCATGGTGTATGATCCTCTTGATGTATTTTTGAATTCGGTTTGCTAATATTTTGTTGAGTATTTTTGCATCTGTGTTCATCAGGGATATTGGTCTTTAATTTTCTTTTTTGGTAAGGTTTTTGCCTGGTTTTGGTATTAGAGTGATGCTGGCCTCATAGAATGAGTTTAGAAGTATTCCCTCTTCTTCTAATCCTTGGAAAAATTAAAGGAGGGTTGGTATTAGGTCTTCACTAAATGTTTGATAAAATTCAGCAGTGAAGCCATCTGGTACAGGTGTTTTGTTCCTAGGTAGGTTTTTGATTACCAGTTCAGTTTTGTTGCTGGTAATTGGTCTGTTTAGATTTTCTGTTTCTTTCTGAGTCAGCCTTGGAAGATTGTATTTTCCTAGAAAGTTGTCCATTTCTCCTAGGTTATCCAGTTTGTTAGCATATAATTTTTCATAGTATTCTCTAATAATTCTTTGTATTTCTGTGGTGTCCGTCATGTTTTTCCCTTTCTCATTTCTGATTCTGTTTATGTGTGTAGACTCTCTTTTTTTCTTGATAAATCTGGCTAGGGGTTTATCTATTTTGTTTATTTTCTCGAGGAACTAGCTCCTGCTTTCATTGATTCTTTCTGTTGTTTTTTTCTTGATTTTATTTATTTCTTCTCTAATCTTTATTATGTACCTCCTTCTACTGACTTTGGGCCTCATTTGTTCTTCTTTTTCTAGTTTTGTTAATTGTGAGTTTAGACTGCTCATATTGGATTGTTCTTCTTTCCTGAGGTAGGCCTGTATTGCATTATACTTTCCTCTTAACACGGCCTTCGCTGCATCCCACAGATTTTGTGGTGTTGAATTATTGTTGTCATTTGTCTCCATATATTGCTTGATCTCTGTTTTTATTTGGTCATTGATCCATTAGTTATTTAGGAGCATGTTGTGAAGCCTCCATGTGTTTGTGGGATTTTTCATTTTCTTTGTGTAATTTATTTCTAGTTTTGTACCTTTGTGGTCTGAAAAACTGGTTGGTACAATTTCAGTCTTATTGAATTTACCGAGGCTCTTTTTGTGGCCTAGCATATGATCTATTCTTGAAAATACTCCATGTGCACTTGAGAAGAATGTGTATCCTGCTGTTTTTGGATGTAGAGTTCTGTAGATGTCTGTTAGGTCCATCTGTTCTATTGTGTTGTTCAGTGCCTCTGTCTCCTTACTTATTTTCTGTCTGGTTGATATGTCCTTCAGAGTGAGTGGTGTGTTGAAGTCTCCTAGAATGAATGAATGCATTGGATTCTGTTTCTCCTTTTAATTCTGTTAGTGTTTGTTTCACATATGTAGGTGCTCCTGTTTTGGGCGCATAGATATTTATAATGGTTATGTCTTCTTGTTGGATTGACCTTTTTATCATTACGTAATGTCCTTCTTTGTCTCTTGTGACTTTCTTTGTTTTGAAGTCTATTTTGTCTGATACAAGTACTGCAACTCCTGCTTTTTTCCCCCTATTAGTTACGTGAAATAACTTTTTCCTTCTGTTCACTTTTAGTCTGTGTATGTCTTTTGGTTTAAAGTGAGTCTCTTGTAAGCAGCATGTAGATGAGTCTTGTTTTTTTATCCATTCAGTGACTCTGGTTCTTTTTATTGGTACATTCAGTCCATTTACATTTAGGGTGATTATCGATAGGTATGTACTTATGGGCATTGCAGGCTTTAGATTTGTGGTTACCAAAGGTTCAAGGTTAACTTCCTTACCATCTAAGAGTCTAACTTAACTCACTTAATATGCTATTACAAACACAATTAAAGGTGTTTTTTTCCTTCCTCCTTTTTCTTCCTCCTCCATTCTTTATGTATTAGGTTTCATATTCTGTACTCTTTGTCTATCCCTTGATTGACTTTGGAGATAGTTATTTTAATTTTTGCATTTGCTTAGTAATTAGCTGTCCTACTTTCTTTACTGTGGTTTTATTACCTCTAGTGACAACTGTTTAACCTTAGGAACACTTCCATCTATAGCAGTCCCTCCCAAATACACTGTAGAGATGCTTTGTGGGAGGTCAATTCTCTCAGCTTTTGGTTATCTGAAAATTGTTTAATCCCTCCTTCAAATTTAAATTGAAATCTTGCCAAGTAAAGTAATCTTAGTTCAAGGCCCTTCTGCTCCATTGCATTAAATACATTATGCCACTCCCTTCTGGCTTATAAGGTTTCTGCTGAGAAGTCTGATGATAGCCTGATCGGCTTTCCTTTGTATGTGATCTTATTTCTCTGGCTGCTTTTAATAGTCTGTCCTTATCCTTGGATCTTTGCCATTTTAATTACTAAATGTGTTGGTGTTGTCTTCCTTGGGTCCCTTGTGTTGGGAGATCTGTGCATTTCCTTGGCCTGAGAGACTATCTCCTTCCCCGTATTGGGGAAGTTTTCAGGAATTACCTCCTCAAAGACACTTTCTATCCTTTTTTCTCTCTCTTCTTCTGGTACCCCTATAATGCAAATATTGTTCCGTTTGGATTGGTCACACAGTTCTCTCAATATTCTTTTATTCTTAAAGATCCTTTTTCTCTTTGTGCCTCAGCTTCTTTGTATTCCACTTCTCTAGTTTCTATTTCATTTATCGTCTCCTCCACCATATCTAATCTGTTTTTAATACCCTCCATTGTGCTCTTCAATGATTGGATCTCCGACCAGAATTCATTCCCGAGTTCTTGAATATCTTTCTGTACCTCCAAGAGCATGTTAATGATTTTTATTTTGAACTTCCTTTCAGGAAGTTTCATGAGGTCGATGTCATTTAAATCTTTCTCAGGAGTTATATTAAATAATTTTACTTTGAACCAGGTTCCTTTGGCATTTCATATTTGTATATGGTGCCCTCTAGTGCCCAGAAGTCTTACTCTCTGGAGCTGCTCAGCCCTTGAAGCAATGTCGGGGGTCGCAGGAGAGTGGTATTGGTGCCTGGGGGGAGGAAACAGCTGTTCCCTGCTTCCTGGCTGCTATGCCTGTCTCCACTGCCTGAACCAGTGGGCCGATCACACAGTTATAAGCCTCTATCCTTTGCGTTTGTAGTTGCTGTAGACAGATCTTCCCTCTGGCTGGCCTAACGCCAGGTTAGGGTTTGCCAGTTTGCGAGGTAGGTGGGCCTGGCTGGGAGAAAGGCACAGTAGTCTGCATATTCAGAGGGGGTCCTTGGGGCTGTGTAGCCAGCCAGGGAGCTGGAGCACCCGAAGATTGTGAAAGCTCCCAACCTGCTGGGCAGAGTGCACCCGAACAATTTTGTCTACCTGTCCTTTCTCCTGAGCAGTAAGCTCTGTGCAATCGTTGCCCCTTTAGCAGCCCTCTTGCTAAGGGCTTCTTTGTTAGGAAATCTCTCAGACTGCCCACCTTTCTTTTGTCCCAGTACAGCCAGATATGGATGGATCCCTGCTTTCCACAAGCAGCTGGAATCTCAGTATCTGCAGGAATTCTGCCTGTCTTAGCTTTCCAACCCCCTACTCACGAGAGTACCATGCAACTACCATGAAATATAGGTTTGTGCTCTCAGAGCAGATCTCCAGAGTTAGGTATTCAGCACTCCCAGGCCTCCACTCCCTCCCTGCTCCGTTTCTCTTCCTCCCACAGGTCAGCTATGGTGGGGACAGGGCTTGCATCCCGCTGGGCCACAGCTTTGGTACGTTACCCTGTTCCATGAGGTCTGCTCTTGTCTCCAGGTGTATGCAGTCTGGCACAGTCCTCTTTCCTGTTGCGTTTTCAGGAGTAGTTGTATTAATTATATTTTCATATTATATGCGGTTTTAGGAGGAAGCCTCTGTCTCACCTCTCATGCCGCTGTCTTTAATCCATCTTCATATGTAGCACTCTTTTAGATGGGCAGGAAAGTTGCTGTCTCATTACATACAATATAGACCAGCAACTTGGGCTTATGCTTTATTGGAACCTGGTGTAAAAGGCTGAGTTATTACATGTAGCCCCAGTTAATTCATTTTTCCTGCTGAAAAATGATCCATTTGTCAGCATGCTAAGCCTATTCATATATTCTCCTGTAACGGGTGTTTGGGTTGTTTTCAGTACTTTTGTTTTATTATGAACAATTCTGCTATGACTGTCTTGTGTTATCTCTGGGTGTGCATGAATGAATGTTTCTCTAAGTGGACATCTGAGTGGCATTGCTGGGGACTGATGCATTTTAGTGGAGACGTGGGTGAACTGGAGTGAGTGTGGGAGGACAGTTAGGAAGAGCCAACCATATAATAACCAACCTTTATTTTCTTCATTTTTTTTAGGGATTGAAGAGGTTAATGACCATTTGCCAGAAGCACTTTCCTACGGATCCATCAAAATGTGTGGAGTACAATGCACTGTGAGCTGTATAGGATGTGTTAATTAACAGTAGGAAACTGTCGGGAGCGTGGTACCGACTTCTGGAATTACCAGCAAGAATGAGGGGAGAAGAAAAATGGAATTCCTAGTCTCTGAGTTCTACCTAATGAAACTCTTATTTTTAAGAACTATGTTGGCTGTCATCACAACTGGTTTTTGTGTCTTGCTTTTATTTTAAATAGTTGGAAAATTAAGTTATAAAGAGTTTTCTAAGTGTGTAGATGACAGTTACAGAAGGGGGTTTAAAATGACTTTTCCCTGTAGACCTGAAAGTTGGAGTTAGATTATTATAAATGAACATTTGAGGGTGGACTTAATTATTTCTGTAAAATATGGTAATTTTCACATTGCCTTTTATGTAGTGTTTATAAAAATTTTTTTTATATATTTCAACAAAAAAGTGGAATATTTATGAAACTTTATATTCTTAAATGTTGCTGAACCTTTACAATCTTGAAGAAGAATTTGAGTGGAAATGATACTGCTGTTAACTCAAGTGTTATTTTTCTTGTATTTCAAGGCCTGCCTTTATCTTCTAAGGATTGTAAATTTTAGTATTTGTCATGTCTCAGGACAGGTAGAATTAACAGAAAATAGAAGTTTGAAAAACAAAGATTGTGTATTATACCACAAGAAGTTCAAAATAGGTAGCCCCAGTGCATGGAGGTGGGAAATGGATTTATTGTCAGCCAATCAAGAATGGGGCTGTTTTGCTGGTACTGGGTCTTCCCAGAATAGGCCTGCCTGTGCGTTTCCCCCTCATGAGGCCTATGGTGGACGGTGGTGCCAGCTGCATCCGGCTGGGCAGAAGAATGCTCTTGTTATGCCTGGGACAGGGGGTCCTGGGGCTGCTGTTCCACCACTGAGGACTTCTTCTGAATCTCGGTGTTGTACCCAGATAATTGTGACGAACTGCTCTGCTTTAGAAGTTGAGGACTCAGTTAATGGAGGAAGGTGGGTAAACAGAATGTCACGTGACAGGTGGAGTGGTGGTATCTGATAGCAATGGGAGCGGGTCTCCAGAGTCAGAACTTCCTGGCTTCAGATTTCAGCTCTCAACCCACTAACTGTGACTGTGGGCAAGTAACTCGATCTTCCGCAAGCCTCAGTTTCCTTATCTGCAAATGGTTGTTAGTAATAGCAGCACATACCTTATAGTATCATTGTTGTGTTTAAGTAAAATAAAATGCTTAGCACAATACCTGGCATATAGTAGGAGCTCGGTAATTATTAGTTGTTGTGTCCTGTTGTTCTCCTTATTAGAGTGTAGCCAGAGTTGCTTTTAGGAATCCTGTGGGTGGGGCAGTGTGTCCTCACATGGTGGGCATGGTAACAGTGGTTCCCAGAACAGGAGAAGTAGAAATGCTTATGAAGCACTTACTGTACCCAGGTGCTATAGATGTTCACACTTTCACCCAGTTCTGTGTTTAGAAGGGTCGAGGATGTGGTGGGAGTGAGTCAGCTGAGGAGGTGGACGCTGACTCACACTCAACTCTTTTGGCCCCTCTTGGAAAGGCTTGAAAACCAGTTTTGGTCACTTGTGGTCTGTGGCTGTGCCCATCTGGTTGTTTCTGCTGGTTCTGTGCATGATGGTGGCTGAAGTCTGCTGTCCTGTGTTGAGTCAGGGTTCCTTGCTCCCCACTTTGGAAACCATTTCTTGTTAGATTAGTTAAGAGTTTAGGGGGGGAGCTTACTAGGGCACATGAGAGGTAGACTTCATGAGATGTGGTAACAATCTAGACTTTTGCTATGTAGTCTTGTGTAGCAGTTGTTTATAAATATTGTTGAATAGGCCACGGCATGGCAGTCACTTTTATGGTGTCTTTCCATTTGCTGTTAATACTCCACTTAAAGAAGAATCTGTACCGTGGGACCCCAGTCACCTTCTAAAATCGATCAGCATGGATAGATGGTTTAAAGAGAGATTGTGACATATTCTGCAGTGCAGTGAAGGTTAAACATTTGGGGGCTTGGGTAGAAAGAGGCAGGTTTAAAGATGTAGACCGCCTCATAGAAAAGTTTTCCTTTTCCCTGAGATTAAAGGTCTTCCAGTGACTGCAAGTAATTGTGTGGATATATAGAAAAATGACCTCTTGTGTTCTTCAAATCATAAAAATTTTAGTTCAGCAGATAGTACATATTTCTGTGTTTAGCTATTTTTGAAACAATAAAGGCTTATCTTTTCAAATCATTCACAATCCTGAAATCACAAATCTTCCCTTTATTCATCCTCATCTGCCGAGGCATCTAACAGGAGGGGTTGTCTTTCTGGATTCAAATGCTGTGGTGTTCCCTCCAAAGTAAGTGCCGTGCTTGTAGGAGTGTTTCTGCAGCTGCGGAGACTGAGCGGCACTTTGCAGCCTTGTGACACAGCCGTGGCAATCTGGAAGCCACAGCTGTTTTGGGGGAAAATTAGGAAATAAAGCTGATGCCATATAGGGAGAGGGAGAGAGAAGATCAGGCTGGTGGGATCTGTGGGAAGAGGGGGTAGGTCCTGAGGGGCCGGAGCTAGGAGGGCAGCGTCACTCAGCAGAGTCAGCGCCGAGTGCGGGCTCCGCACCCCACGGGGAGCTGGGACGAGTGGCGTGCAGGCGTGAAGGCTGGGTCACCTGATGCGGGCTTCCTCCTTCTGGGGATGTTCTGACCTACTCTTTAGATTGCCTGGGATTGGACCTCAGTGAATACTTTAGAAATACGACCGTCTTTCTATTGGAAGTCTATTCTGAGAGTAAATAGCTTAGAGAAAAGTAAGAAAAAGTGTTTCAGAATGTTCAGTGGATTTGAATTTGGGGATCCCTACTGCTGCTCCTTTGCAGCCATACAGTAATCCCTGTAACACCTGTTAACATGGAACTGGGTGGAGCTGGGCAGGTGGCTTCAGTGGTGGGGCAGTGGTCAGCTGAGATGTGCTTTTGCCTTGCCTGAGTATTAAAAGAGCACAACTGAGTGGGCTGTCATGCCCCCACCCCCCCAGTATCTTCCCATGAAGCCCGTGGAAGAAGAATTTTATCCCACAGCAGTGGGTGGTGCGCAGTCACATGGGTTGTGGAGCTGTGGAAGCACTTTCTCGTGGCGTATTTTTGTAAGTTTCCAGCTGTCCAGAGGGAGCAGCCAGCACCAGCCCTGGAGGGTCGGTCGCTATGGGAAGACTGTTAAGGCAACTGGCTTTCATCGCAGACTCTGTAGCTACATTGGCTGAATTACGGCCACACACTAGTACTTTAATGGTTAGCAGTTACCTTAAAATCTTTTGAGATTTCAAAGTAAATCTGGTGATACGGAGTAGCTAGGAGAAATGCAGTTGGTTAGCAGCAGTGGCTGTGTGTGAGCTGACCCCATTCAGGATTTTGGAACCACGCTCATTTAAAAAAGAACGTTTTTATGTTTACTAGAACAGTTTATTATGAAAGCATTTGATGACTGACTTGTTTTTCCCACTGTAAACGCTGTGGAGTTTATACAACTTGCTTAAACTAGTCCTTGTGTTGCCAACAGTGGTTACTCTGTTTAACAAGGCTGTTTCCTTTTGTTTAGTTTCTCCTCCCTGTCTTTAGGCACCAGCTTGGAAGTGATTGCCAGCCGTCTCAGCTCTTTCTCGCAGCACTCAAGCTGAACGTGTGCTTCCGTGGAGGGCAGTTAAGAAGGTGTGAGTATTACTGGTGAGTCTAGATCCACCCACCGAGCCTCCCCCTGCGACAGGCAAGAGCCGCTGGCCCGGTCAGCCCTCCTTGCCTTTCTGAACTCCCAGTATTACAACCTGCCAAAACCAAACTGCCTTTCCTCTCCAACATGCTCTTCCTTAAATAATTAGGAGAAATTATGAACCATTAGTATTGTAGTCGAGCCCGGCTTAAGAGTTTCTGCCATCCTGTGAAGTCGGAGAGTTAAAGCTGTAGCTTCTGAAACTTTTGGGCCACAACTCACAGCAAACACTGACAAATACAGGGAGACCCCGGATTCCGTACATGCATGCAGAACTGAGACAAAAGCACTTAACATACTTCTGTGTTGAGTCTCTTTTAACAGTATGCTGGTGGTGACTCTTTAAACTGGTTTACACCCCGTAATGCATCATGACCGGCAGTTTGAAAACTGCCGATTAAAGGGAATTATCAGAGTTGATGAGGGAGATGACCTGGTAGATGAATTCAGGGCAAAAGTACTCCTTTTTTATTTTTTAAATACAAAGAGGACACTGAGCTCTCAAGCTTAGTGTGAAATTTAGCAGATTATAAAACTTTGAGTACTTCAAATGCTAAATACTTCTGAAGCGATAATTACTAGGTTTCCAGAGACTTCATTTGAAACCAAGACCAGCAGTTTGTAAGCCAGCTGTGAGAACACTGGCAGCATGGATAGGTGACGTTAGGCTGGCTGTAAGTTGTGTAAAGGAAGATTATACAGGTGTGGTAAATGGGACGTCAGTGAAAGGATGAGAGGGTGTTGAGGCACAGAAAGATGCAAGGAGTCCAGTGTTAATGGATCAGTGTCTGTTCAGCCCTTGGAGGCTATTTCCCAAGACTGTACAGTTAGCATACATTTTTAATTGAAGTGTAATGTATAGACAAAAATGTACAGATCCAAAGAGTATCAGGTAATGATGAAGTTTTCAAAGTGAACACATCTCGAAGTAACAGCCCCTGAGGCAGGAAAGGGAGTATTACTGGTGCCCCCGATGTCTCTTCATGCCCCTGCTGGTCACAACCGTAGTCCTGATTTCTAACATTATTTTTAAGGAAACACCTTCATTGGTATGTAATGCATGTGGCACAAAATCTACCCATTTAACATATGGTTCGAGAATAGCCACAGAGTGGTGCATCCATCACCATAGCCAAAGTTCAGAACATCACATCATCTCCCAAAAGACCATCCATAATAGTCACTCCCGCATAGGTTAGTTTTGCCTGTTTTTTAGTTTGCTTGTTCATAAATGGAGTCAAACAGTTTGCCCACCCTCTGTTAAATGGCTTGACTTCTTTCAGTTTCCCATACCATCCTGTGCTGTGTGGTTGTGGTGCATTCATTCTCATTGCTGTAGCTCACAGTTGAGATTTGCATTACAAATCCATTCTGTTAATAGGCATTTGACTCATTTCTAGTTTTTGTATGAATGTTGTATTTGTGTGTTTTGGTGAATATAAATTTCTATACAGGGTATACCATGGTGTGAAGTTTCTGGGACCTAGGCTGTGCATGCATTCAGCTATAGAAGGTACTGTCAGAGTTTTCCAAGGGGCTGGTACTGTTTTGGGATTTGAGAGTTCAGGACTCCACATCCTGGCCACCCTTGATAAGTCCTCTGTCATTTTCACTTAGTCCTGGTGGGTTATCGCTGTGGTTTTAATTTGCACTTTGCTTTTGACAAAGCTGAGCCCCCTTTTTATGTGCATGCTGACCATTTGAATGTTATTTTCTGTGAAGTTTCTGTTAAAGATTTCATTTCTGTCCATTTTTTCCCATTGCATTTCCTGCCTTTTCCTTACTGTTTTATAGTTCTGTTTGTATTCTGGCTATGAGTCCTTTGTTAGATATGTGCAGTACAAATACTTCTCCCATGCTATGGCTTGCCTTTGTGCTAGGTTACTCTTTATGCAAAAAGGAAATCATCTCGTAACTAGCTCAGATATTGGCACACCTTTGCCATGTCTTTGCCAGACAGATTTTATAAAAATCAAATCATATGTCAATCTTAAATGTGATTTTTTTCTCTCTTAATGTTATCATAATGGCATGCCTAAGAGTTTAGGATTTCAGAGAAGAAATCATGTGGTTTTGTATTTCTGTTAAACTTCAGTTTTATTGGATTCTTTTTTAAGAGTTGGCTCTTCTATTTTTCTTCTTTTGGAGTGCAGTTTATATGCCATGTGCGTGTAGTGTGGAAGCTGCTAGTGTTTACCCTGTTTTCATTCTCCTTGCCCTCTGTTAACAGAACCCTAATTTGTTCAGAGCTGCAAAGTGCACAGTTAGGACTACGTGCTCTTCTAGGATCCTTTGAAGGCAGGGTTGGGTATGTGACTGCCAACACCTGCGGATGGCAGCCTGTTGGCTGGGACTTCAGGAAAGCTGTGCATTTCTAGAGAAAGAGACTTAGCTGGCACACCTATTTTGCCCTTTTCTGTGCTTTCCTGGAAAGCGGTCATGATGCTTAGGTGCTCTGCAGCTCTCCCACAGTCTTGATAATGAGAGACACATCCTGAAGCCGTCAGGGTCACTTCTTTGATGGCATCTTGGAGTCATTGCATAGACCTTGACCTGTTTTATCAGTCATTGTTATCCAGAGAAACAGCCAATAGGAGATGGAGATACATATATTTCACCAGTTTGGAAAAAGGTGTCTTGACATGTTATTATTGCTGTTCCTTCTAAGACAGTGACTCACATTTACACTAACATGGGTCAGAAGATACGTGTGTTTTTTTGTCCTTTATAAAATCTTTTTTTAATCAAAAAACTGAGAATTGGCGTGTCCTCTGTGTTAGAGGAGTACATTTTAGAAGTCGCCATGTGATTTTCGAGCTTTTTAGTTGGTCTGTTGACTAGGCACTTGGGGGAGCTGCTCAGCAGGTGCAGCCTAGGCCACCTTGGACGGGGTGCTGGCTGGAAGCTTCTGCGGCTCCCCCTGCACCTTCCGCACACCGTTTTGGTCAGGGCTCTGCAGACCACACTTCTTTGCTGGCTGGCTTTTCCGTAGGTGCCACTGATGGTGAGAGACTGGAAGGGGAGGAGGGAAGGAGGAATCTGCCCCCTCTGTTGCCTCCATTCCCAGTAGTGGGGGCGCCGATAGTCACCTTGGGATGGAGGAGCTGTGGCAGCGGGCAGGTCCCACACTTGACCAGCCAGCTGTGCCTGCCACGGCCGCTGCCCCTGCCCACTGCTGCAGCTGCGGTGTCCTCTCGGTGGTTTGCCGCCCGCCCTGCGGGCGCCTGCTGAACTGCTGGGAGTTGGTGATCCCCACCGTTGCTGGGGCTGCTTCCTGTGCTTGTCACCTAAATAGCTTAGCGTCGCCTTTGTGCCATCACTTCTGTCTGGTTAACAGCCCTTCATGTGAAGCCCTTGTAGAGTAGGTGGGGGGTAAGGGGCCTTGCCCTCCTGACCCCACGGGCGGCTGGTGAGTCTGGCACTGAGCACGGGGTCGCCTTCAGTCTGGCCCCTTGCGCCTGATCAGCGCCTCCCTGGCTTGGTTTTCTCTCTCGTTCCTCTGGACCCCATTGCCATCGCTTTGGTCACCTTCCCCACGTCCTTCGGCTCTCCTACCCTGTCCCTCTGGTGCAGCACTCTAGGGAAGCAGGCCTGGATGGCCTCCTCAGGCCTGGGCCTGGCCAGTCGGTGCCGTGGCAGGACAGACAGGGCCCAGGCCCGCCGCCCACGACGCCTCTCTGTGGCTCCTGTGGGCTGTGCCCCTGCCTTGCCTGCCCTCTCTCCCCAGTGGCCTTACCTAGCTTTCTCACACCAGGTTGAACATGGAGGCAAGCTCAAGTCTTTTCCTACTCCACGCTTAGAGCCACTTTTCTTACCTCATCTGGGAGAAAGGCGGTCCGCCTCCCGCCACTGGCTGACCCTCCACTGGCCGCCCCTGCTTTCTTGCCTCCTCCTAATGTGTAAATGTGGTCTACCTTCTACTCTCCCTCCCTCCACCTCCCGGTTTAACGTAAATCTGAGGGCAGGGCCTTCACAGCCATTTGGCTTGGGGCAGATGTGAGGAGAGAAAGCCGCAGGCAGTCATGGGTGATGGCAAGGCTTGGGGCCTGAGCGCTGGAAGGCTGGATTTGCCTGTAAATGAGCTGAGGAAGGTCATTATGGGAGCAGGTTTGGAGGGGAAATCAGAAATCCAGCTGTGGACATGCTAGTGGGTCAGACATCCATGGGGAGGTGAGGAGGCAGTGGGGTGTGCATGTCTGAAGAGGCCAGGGAACGGGGACGAATGTAGGTGTCCTCGGGTGACACGAGATGAGAGCCCCAGAAGAGTGACCGAGGACGGCCCGGAGGAGTCAGCGAGCCCAGGGACACTGTGTACGAAGGCATCAGGGCAGAGGAACACCGCCTGGGAGATGGGAGAGAGGAGCCCGGAGAGCCAGGAGGATGTGGGGTCTGGAGGTGGTGAAGAGTGCTCCGGGGAAGTGCAGGGGGCCCACCGTGTCGGTGTGGCTGGTAGGCCACATGGGACAAAGACAGAGAACTAACTATTGTATTTATTTGGCTTTGCGGGAGGCATTCTTAACCTTAACAAAGTGGTCTCGATAGAATCGGGGGAATGAAGGTGTGATTGGAGTGGGTTTGATAGAAAATGTATGAATGAATGAAAAACGAAGAACCCAGTAGTTTGTGGGGATAAAATTTTATTGAGAGAAAAATGGGTTTCTGATTAAAAAGGTTTTGGTGCACTTCCAAATTATAAATGTATGGGCCTTATCGGTTAATCTGCATGCTGTTTAGGCTCCTGAATGGAGATCCAGGCCCTTCAGTTCTTGTCTAATCCGTATTGACTGTGCAGGGCGGGTACCACGGGGCAAAGAGATTGTATCTCTGCAGGCTCTGTGGCCGTTCCCCTGCCACCTCTGACCAGTCAACTCCTTGGACAAGCTATCATTGGGGAACTTATCTACACACTTGTTGGTCTCTTATCCTTGGGACTCTTAATTTTAATCTTTTATCTGTTTAATGCTGGTGACCTCGTTTCCCTATGTCATGGTCATGTGTCTGTCTGATCCATGAGCATGGAAGCTTTTGAAGGTCTGGACTCATCACAGAACATGCAGGGGGTGACACTGCTGCCTGCGTGCTAGGCCTCAGCAGTTCTCTGACACACCTCTCATTAGGGAGTCTGCCTGTGAGTGCTTTTGAATTGGTATTCTGCGAGAAAGGAAGGAAAGGGGTGGCTATTTCTAATGCTTTCTGTTGGGATTGTTTCTTATGTAAAGAGTAACTGTCTGGATTGCCTTGTTGGCACTGTATCGGGAGTGTGTGTACACGTGGGAGTAAGTGCTGAAAGGCAGGAAAGAAGTGAAGTCCCATCTTCTGTGCACCAATTGCTTTCATGTGATAGAGCTTAATGAGGAGATACTGGATTTATTTCCTCAGCTGTGACATATTTACATGTAACAGACTTACAGAAAATCTGCTTGCTTGTTTGAAATTAGTGTTGATTGTTTTGAGAATGGAGGCCCTGGTCTTTCCCAGGAAAGGTGTAGGAAGTCCAAAATGCTGTTCTGATGGGTTTGCTTCCTTCCAGACATTCCTTGCATTCTCAGTGGATTGTTTTCATTTTTGGCAGGGGTTGGCTCACTCTAGTGGCAAATGCTCCTGGAGGGCTTTCCATCTAGGGGTGTTCCTGGCCACCGGACTAGTTTCCTGCTAGTGAGGAGACACATGGTGGGTTAGGGTGCCAGGAGCCAGGGATGCATTGCAGCAAAGTCTCTTCTAGAGTGAGCCAGCTGCCGCTTTGCCTGTAAGTGTGGACTTTTCATACTTGCAGGCCCAGCAGGCTGTAGGTGTAGAGGCTGGGTGACGGTTCAAGCTGTGGTGCAAGTACAGGGTGAACAGCAGTGGTAGCAAAGAGCCTGAGCTCCCTGCTGTCTTCCCTGAGTGGTCCTTTGCATCCTGCATGGAACCAGGGACTACATGGAGACAGAGGAAAGGGTGACCTCCAAAGCCCAGATCCCCTCGGTGCTTCTGCCACTGGGGATGGTTTTGTGGGAACAGTACCCATGCCATGCATCGCACAGGGATAACTCTTCGTAAGGACAGATACAAACACCAAGATAGCATCCCACCAAAGACTACCCTCTCATCTCAAATCCTTCTTTGTAGTAGGAGGGATACACCCCAGAGAATACAGTCTTCTTATACTAACAAATAGCAATGAGAATATTAGCCTGTGCTACACAAAACAAGCTTGTCTACATCACCTAGCAAGAGAGTGAGAATCTGCCCCCAGTGAGGACACACACACTAGGATTAAAGATTTCTGGAGCATGCTTAAGCATTTGTCACTTAGAAACAAATCTCCAAGAGGCAATTGAGATCTTTTCATTTTGAAAATGCTTTAATAAGTGTTGAAAACACTGTTTTGCAAAATGTAAAGGTACTATACAAATTCTTAATACAAAAAGAATAAATTAAAAGCAGATTTCTTTTAATTCTGCAGTTTTGTCTACAACATACAGCTTTTTCATTGATTACAGTTGAACAGAATCCAGTAAAATCATTTTTCATGCTCTACAGTCAGTTTCAGGAGCAACCTCATCCTTTTCCCCCATTATTAAACAAGAGTCCATTTTACACGACTTGTAATAAACTATTGACATTAATGTATATGTAACTTTACACCTAGTTAACTAAGCAGTAACTGGTCATCTGATAGCACCTGGATGGGGTTTGCTATATTTAGAGCTAAACTAATACTGCGTGAAAACAAATGGGAATTTTAACAGTTTCAACACTCACCTGCATATATTAAAATAAAATCCACCTGTCTCACAACATAGTCTGATGTAGGCATTTTCACCAGTCTTCTGGCTAAACAGGCAATTTCTTATATGTATCCAAAGAAGTCAGTAGGGGCTTTATATCCAGCCAGGGGCTTCATGTTTTAATTTGTTTTAGTGAAACGAATATAGAAAGAGCTCGGCAGTGATTGTGTATGATCACTGCACCGTTTCCCACTGCACTGTCAGTACTCGGGTTGGCCTCAGAGGACCAACACTGGGTGTGCGTTCTGTAGCAACTGAGTGCAGTTAAACAGTAAAACCCGTTTCACTTAATCTCCGTCTCTGTCACCGGACTATCGTGATGTTTGTCTGAGCTGTAATCTCCCCCCCCCCATTGCTTTCTGCCCCCCAGATCTAAAACCCAAGTGTTTAGAATTTTTGTCTCATTCCTTGTAACCCAACTGGGCTAAAAAACTTGACCCAATTGACTTCAGACTTGATTTCAAACTACTGTACACGTTGTATACCCTGCAGCCCTGTGGCCTTGTCACCTTGTTTCCCTTTTGACTCTCCCTGTTGCACATCGTTTGCCTCGATTATCTGTGTATCTTTCGGGAGAAAGAAGAATGGGCTGATGTATGTTTCCAAATGGGGGAGGGAATAAACCTGCTGTCCTAGCTCTAACCGTCTTAAGTCAGAGCATCAAAAATACTGCCCCAAGAATCATTTAATAACGTTATTACTAGTTTCATTTATCCTGCGGGGTTTACCGCTGAAGTGTTCTGTGCATGTGAATCCCTTCTGCAAGCTGCTGTCACCAGCCCTGCTGCTCTGCACGCAGAGTGGGGACGCCAGGCCTTGTGTTGCCCAGTCTGGTCCAGCCTGCAGCGTGTGATCCTCCTGGTGCTTTTCAGGCTGCAGCGAGGGCATTGCCGTGGTGAGTTAGGTCGTGGGGTACAGTCTCACCCTTCTGGTCTGGCAGTCTGTTGTTACCCTTGGATTACACATACATAAAGATTTTTCTTTTTACGCTAAAGCTAACTTCAGTTCTGCTTTTCTGCAAAACTACCCCCACCCCAGCTCCTTTCCCTGGCTGTCAAATCCCTTTCCAATGGGAAGTCATTGCAAGTGAGAAAAAATCTCCTCCAGGCCCTACTTGTACCACTAAGCATGACATGCCACCATGTGGAGAGCGTATTTGTGCCATTTTGAATAATTCACCTGTGTGTGTGCACTTGTTATTATAAAGGGTTCTGAGGCTTTTGAAGACTGATGGCTTTTTCCAGTTGTGCAAGAAGCGTAGCTCCAACACACGTCTAAGGCAGCTCCCACCCACCTTCTTGCTGTTGTCCTTCCTCCTTCCTCTTTTGGTGTCTGCAGACAGATGTGGTCCATCATGGGAGCCAGTATTTTTTTCAGCCCTGCTCTGCCTGCTAGCCAGTAGACTTGTGAGTAAAATCTTTCTACCTAAGGGCATAGTTGGATTTTTTGAATAAGTGACACACTGGTAACCAGAAGTTGGATCAGAGGCTCTTGGTCACACAAGTGCTAACAAACATAAAATGAGCCACAACAGTTAAACACTTGAATGGATCGCAGTGTGCTTTTCCCTTGGTTTCCCATAAAAAAATAAAATGAAACACTCTGTGCAAAAAAACAGGATACACTTTTACTGGTCATTTAATGGGAGAGTAACACTTGGCAATCGTCACCTTACGTTTCCTACAAATCCCAACAGGAAAGCAGCTTTGTGCAGTGGGCTTGGCTGCAGAGCCGGGCTAGCCGGATGCTCGCCACTCCCCGTCTGTTCTCTGGTGTGTCCAGGCCCACGGAGAGCCAAGGCGGCTCTGCCAGCCACCACTCCCGCCTCCATTGCACTGGGTGAGTTTCTCAGGCTCTGGACTGAGGGTGTGGGATGGGAGGGAGAGGGATAAAGAGGGGAAATGATTTACAAATGGTTGACTTTGACTTGTATGTAGGAGCAGTTTAGAATTCAAGAGATTTCATTGCAGAAAGAATGTCTTCCTCTTGGCCCCTTTTTTTTGTGTTTTATTTTTACATTTTAAAATCTTTGGCAGCATAGAACTGATTGTGATCCTCTGATCATCTCTGATGGATTAAGCTTCCTTTTTCATTCTCCCCCTGCCCGAACAGCCCCCCAGGGACCAGTTCAGGTGGTAACTGAATCATATTCCCAGCCATGCGTCCTCTCCCCAAAGGGCCTGGTGGGCCTGCAGGTGGCAGGCTGGCCACGCTTCATAGTCTTTCCGGATCACCCTGTACTTGAGTCCCCTTTCCTGTCTTCTGCCAGTGCCACTTGTCCACAGGCATTTGATGCTGGTCAGCTTCCCTGATGGTTCCTGGCCGGGGCTGTCCTGGCAGGGAGAAGCCACCGAGGTGCCATCGAGGATTGGTGCCTAGCTCTCTCTGGGCATGAGAGCCAGGGATCACACAGTGGGACCGGAACCTTCTAGAACGTCTCCTCAGTCAGGTTTTTGAGGGTAAGGGGATGTGGAGACGGGAGAAAAGTGCTGAGGGCTGAAGCTGGTGCAGGGTGACGGTGCGTCTTGGGTAAGGCAAATGAGAGACAGTGAGGTGATCTCGGAATGGCATTGAGGCCGGCTGGCTCACACGAGGGTCCCGGGCTTGGCTTTTTCCTGCCCGTACCACTGGATGTCGGCTAGTTCTGGGTAGAGGGAGGAATCCAGGAAACAGCTATCACTGTAGCTCCTGCAGGGAATCCAAGGAGATGAGATGGTTAGTGGAGAATGACCCTATTGGCCTTTGTTCAGGGGTCCGTGTTGGTCTATATATGGCCGATGTGGATCGTTAAGTCTCCCCTGTTGATGAGGAACTGGGCCTAGTTGGGTGCTGTGGATACAGAAGGCTCTCCTGGACTGAACAGATCCACGCCAGGGGTCTTAACCCTTGATCCCTGGGGAGGAGGAGAAGGGAGCTGGTGCTCAGGCGGTGCTTCTCGGCTCGGCTGGGCCCCCGGGAAATCCCCCAAATACTCATGTGTCTGGGATGTGCATGAGAATTGGGAGCTTTGAGAGCCCCCTACAGGGTCTCCTGTGCAGCCAGGGCCCCCTTGTGCTGGGTTCCTCAGGGGCCTTGTTCCCCCAGGTCTCCTGAGAGCCTCAGGCATGACCAGAGTCCACTGGGGTTTTATTCTGTCCTAGAGGCACATAAGAAACGTCTGGTTTTCCTATAGTGAAACTGAGGTGATGTTTATTTTAAATTACATGGGTTTTGTGATTTGAAAATAAGACCTTTTGAACATCTTTCAGGTACTATCACTGTGTAGGTTGGGTAGAAGTAATTTTTCCATATCCAGAAGTGATCCCATAGGAGTTTGAGCTGCTTATCAGTACTAGGGACTATTACTAGGAAAGGGTCCCTTTTCAGTGATCCTAAACTAGCTTTTTCAGTGCAAGGTGAAGGTCAGACTTCATCTCAGTACAGGAAGGGGGAGGGAGGCACCCAGAGGCTGGAGAGTGGCCTGAGCTGGCATTGCTAACCTCCATTCTGTTAGAACAGCTGCCAAGTGGCCTGCATGCTGCTCCCTGGGTGCCTTTCGCCATCAGTTTCTGAAGTGACATACCTTTGAGTGACTTTGGTCTGTGACTCAGGGTTTCATACATCTGTGTGTCATGGCTGGATTTTCAGGTTTGACTGCCCCAGAACATGTGCCATTTTGGGGACAGAAGTATCTGTTTGGAAACTCCCTAAGTGTCAGAAGATTTCCTCCCCACACTAGGAGTGTGGTTGGGGAGAGGCCCTAATGTGATGGGTTCAAAGAAAAGTGAGTATAAGGAGCATTTTAGACACAGCTTCCTGAGTCCCACTCGTCCCCATTTCCGTTGATTTGCTGGCCTCTCTAGGAACAAACAGGTGAAGGCATTCTGGACTTGGTAAGTGTTTCTCACTTGGCTTCCAAGAAACCCAAAGCACCTTGAGCCTTTTGTGAGCATCCTGTGTCTGAAACCCCTGAAGCACACTGGGGTTAATACCACTTAGTGCCTTCAGACGCAAAGGAACATAAAAGTCTTTCCTGATGAGACTGGCCCTGGACATCGACTACTGTCATCAGCTGGTAAAAGGGTGACTGGTTCACCCACTCTGCAAACTCCCTCTCCCTTGCCACAAAGGTTCTCACCTCGGGTGCAGTGGCAAAGGGGGTTGGACCCCAGTGGATAGCTGCTGTTCTTTGGGGCCAGTTCCTCCCTAACCCCATGTGGTGCCGTCCACCGGAATGTCACTGCACCCCTCAGCAGGGGCGTACAGAGACACAGGCGGGCCTGTTCAGGTGCTGGGAGGATGTCAGCTTCCTTCCGAGAGTGCAGCTGACAGGCAGCGGAGCTGGAGAGGGAACTAACAAGCCCTGGTTCCGCACTGGTGCTCATCGGGGGGCACGAGAAGGTCATTTGGAGCCTGTCTTCTCCACAAACACTAATTAATATAAAGCTTTAGCCATCTGAGC
Source organism: Smutsia gigantea (assembly GCA_032199065.1). Classification (NCBI taxonomy): domain Eukaryota; kingdom Metazoa; phylum Chordata; class Mammalia; order Pholidota; family Manidae; genus Smutsia; species Smutsia gigantea. The sequence continues at coordinate 428,265 of JAVSCE010011486.1, forward strand.
AGGTAACTTTAATTTATTCTAACTTCCAGAAACAGAAACGTGAGTTTCTAAACCAGGGGCATTTGTGAAAGAGCTCTGAATAGTTAATTGGCTTTAAAAATAAGCACTTAAACTAGCTTTTATTTACTAAATATTTCTTAGATCACATAAGCTGGAAGAACATATGGGTTTTAGTTGGTTGATTTAATTAAAACAGGTATGTGTTCAGAGTTGACAGCATTATATATATACAACTTTTATTCTACCTGGGTTTACCAGGCAAATAACTGTTTTTAGTCATGAAAATTTCTTAAGACCTAAAGTGCACAAATATGTAGTGGTCTGTCCATTTCTCACGGAGGAGGAGCTGTTTCCTAGCAACTGCTGATTTTATAGCAAAGAAATTATGCCTGATCCTCACATTGCCAACAGGACCTATTAGAAAACTGCAACGTATTTTCTGTTCCCAGGGAATCTTTCCCCAGGTGAAGAGCTTATGCTGAACAAGAATATGGCCTGATGTCTGACTCCCCTCATGAGCTACCTTCTAGAGACTCTCTGCTGGAAATAAATTAACCACAGGGCTCCCTTTCCTGAGCAGCTGAACTTGAAGGCAGCCAGCCAGCCCTGGATTCCTCTGGCCCAGTGTAAGGGACTCCCCACATCTGAATGGACCGGCAAAGCCACTGTGAAGCAGAGGACACCGGACCAGCCCTGTATGACTTAAAGCTTGATTTCCAACTTTGTCCGTCACCACAAAAATCACCATGGTGGATTAATCAGACTCTTCCACTTGCCTGTTTTTTCCTCCTGTTTGCCCTTTTCTGTTGCTCCTTTACCTGGGAAGGTAATGCCCTTGTTTATTTCTCCCCAGTGGCTGCCGAGGGAGGTAATGTTGCTGGGTTTGTCATTTCAGTTAGAGAGCCTCTAGTTCTGTCCGTAACATCACCGTAAACACCCAGGTTCCCTTTGAAGTTGTCAGCTGCAGAGCTAAGTGTTTACAGCCAGGCTACCCAGTGTTACTCTTCATCTTTGTGAGGCATTTAGAACAACTCTATCTCAGGCTAGGAGATCACCTCCCCAATGCACCCAAACCCTAAATGACCGACCACTGGCTTGAATGGGCCAATGTACCAATCTAGGAGAGTCAGTCTGTCAACAAGGCTGTCGTTTGTGCCCTGACAGGACTTCTCCTTCAGATGGCGGCCCCTCTGCTTGGCCTGTGGATGCTCAGATGACTGGTACGTCACATGAGTTTGGTCGGTGCCTCTGACTTTCCACAGCCAAACTGACACCTCACTGGGAAATCCCCTGAATTGACAGCCTCAAGTTAGATTACTTACCAGGTTTTCTTAATTCAGGATTCAACTCCTTTGGTGGAGCCCTGCTTTTCTGCTAGGAGCATGTGCGAATTGGACTGGGGTCAGAATCCCTCTTTAACCCTGGGAAACATCACCGGCTCTAGAGGTAAGGCCACAGCAGCCCAACGGAAATCCCTAGACTCCAGCTGGAGTTGTCCTCAATTCTCTTAGCTGAATGAGGCGTCTGCAGTCACCACCATTTGTTGGATTAACACTTCTGGGGAAGTTGAAGTCCAAGAACAAACCCATTGTTTATAAGTTGGTCACAAGTTCAGTCTGAAGCACCTTGGAATTTTGATTTATTCAGCTCGTTACCAGCAGGATTGGGCCCAGGGTTTAAATCTGTATTATAATTTGGTCTTTGCTATTTGTCATTTTATTTTGTGTTCTGCTTTTTTTAAGTACTCAGTTGATGCCTGTCTATCCTTTGTAAAAATAAACCTGCGACATACCTTTTTGAAGCTTTGGACAACCTCATTCTGACACAGTCTCTCTGTCACTTTAACAAGTTGCTCAAATGTGGCCTTTTGGTTGCTACTACCCCCACCCCCCCCACCCCCCAAAACTGCTCTCACTCTGAAAAAAGGTGTTCATTCATTGCATCGTAAAGAAAAATAGACAAAATGGTTGATGAGTGAAAAGGCAAAGTCCATGCAGAACAGACAAACGCCTAGCAATGTGTTGGGTGGTCAGTGCCTCCTCAGACTTGAGCTCTTAGAGTGTGAGTAGAGACCTTACAGGAATTTACAGCACTTATCAGAAATCAGCAGAGAAGACCAGCCAAGTTCGTGCAAGCCATCTCTGGACTTCCTTGTTCTCCTGATCCAGACAATGCAGAGTGGGGCTTTGAGAGCTGTGTACTCCTTCTAACAACGTCTTTCATCAAGAAAGACCACTCCTGAACAAGTGGTGCTCTCTGCAAAAGATCTTGATTGGGAGTGGGGAAGGCGGGCCCAGAGGATATGACACACAGACTCTTATGCATGTACCTTAGAAGAATGGATTTGCTAAAAGACTGATTTCCCAAAAATACCTGATTTACAGAAGCCCAAGACTTCCTGACCAGTAAACATCTATCTGCCAAGCATCTCTCCTAACCTCAAGCCAGTGAACTTAGTGTTTGGACAGCACCCTATCTGCACACCTTGCCTATAAATATAGCCTACCCCACCCACACAACTGGACTCACCTGTGGCATGCATTTCCCAAATTGCAATTCCTTTTCTATTACCAAATAAACTCAATTTCTGGCCATTTGAGCTTGCTTCAATTTACCTCCTTCCTTAGTTACTTAGGTTGACAGCCATTATGGGGAATGTTCCAGTTTAGACCACTTGGTTCATTTAACTGCACTTGAGAGCAGGGGCTCCCAAATCAAACAGCAGGATACCTGTGTTGGTCAGCAGGCAGAAGCCTCCAAGATGTCCAGATAGCTTCACTGGGAGATGTAGTTATTGCAAAAAGCTAATGAAAACGATATAAGCAGTATGTAAGACAGACACGATTCCTGTGCTTCTTTCTGTCTCCTCATCCTGAGTACTCATGGGTTGCTGATCCATCTGAATTGGGTTTTCGCTTCAGCATGAAAAGGCAACTGTAAACAAAGGCCTGTCAGTGGCCTTACAGACGTCCCCATATCTATCCCTAAAGGAGGGCTCCTCTGAGCTGATGGGACTGAGGGATTCTTCTGTAACTGCTCCCACTTATTCCCTTAAACAGCCAAAGGGAAACTAAAATGAAAACAGGAAGAAGCCTTGCCAAACTGGCAGATACCAGGGCTATACTGTTTAAGCTCGACTCACTTTGGAGCCTACAGATAGGATCCTGGGAAAACTGGCAGAAGCTGGTGAAGGCTAAGCGTCCTAACAAGAGCCGGCTCTCCCCGGTCTTGAGCACCCAGTTCAGAGAGGCAGGCAGAATGTCAAGTTGCCCCCAGACGGGCTGGTTACCAGCACTTTCCTTTCTCACCTTCGTCTCTGGAGTCATCCAGTACTGCCAGGAATATCTGTACCTGTCCCAGCTCAAACTTGACAAGAGAGTTTAAAGGGTTTTTAAGCAGCTGTATGGTCAGAAGTTGGCCATACTGGAAGCTGATATTCAGAACCTGATTAACTATTTACCCAGAGGGGAAAAAAAACCCTCCAGAACATATGAGAGACTAATAGCTGTGAATCTAGAACACAGAAATCTCTTGATTTCTGTGGTTTAGTTGACCATCTTCTCCCTGACAGCAGCAAATAGAAGATAATGTCGCTGGATGGGTGGGTCAGCCTATTGTGGCATTCAGGACACAACCTGATTGTTGTAGCAAGTGAAAACAACTGTCCCGGCCTCACAGGCGGAGTCTAGCAGAAGAAACACAGCTCTGCAAGCAATTCAGAGCCCACCTGTCCTGCTTGCAGCAATCACAGTAACCTCCCTGGTGTGCTGTGTTCTCTCAGCAGTTGCAAACCACCAAGCAAGTGATCACCCTCAGAATGTCAGGAAAGGAACAGAGGAAACGGCCAACTTAATGGACGGGAACCCAGCGTCGTGAGCTGTGACCACCACACACAGACTCAGTAAAAAACCGCAAGAACTCCGTAACATTAGCTGGAAGTAACGCTAATGCCTTAACTGTCTATCACCTCTCACACCAAGAGTCTGATCAAAAGGGGAGAATTTTTAAAATCAGAGAACAGGTCCTAAATAGAGTCCCTTCTGCTAAACCCCACACCATCAGACGAAGATATAAGTGATGCTTTTGGCTCTCCCAGAGATGGCATCTTCACCCAGTCACTCAGGAATTGGCTGGCGAGCACCAGTTAGGGCATCTGCCTGACAGACCCCTGCCACCTCTTAAAGGAAATGACCTCTTAGTAGCCAGCCTGCTGCTTTGCCTAGTCTGACCTCCTTGTTCCCCTCTGCGCATAAAGGTGTCCACTTTGTATAGCTCCTTTTGTCTTTTAGATTAATTGTTGAATAAAGCCGTTAAGATCTTCCAAATTTACTCAGTTGAATTTTGCTTAACACCGTCTTCTCAAAGGCTATGCCCTTGCTTTCCTATCCCCCATCTGACAACTCAGGGACCTGCAGAAACAACTGTGGCATGTCCCTTAAGTGTTCAGGATCCTCTTCCATCCAGCTCCAAGCCTGCAGCAAAAAGAGACTCTGCTGTTCTTCAAACAGACCTGCCTGGTTCTGCATCTGTGTTTTGCCTTTGGTACGGCCTCTCTCAGCTTCCACCTAATCCCCCTCCTCCTACCCCAGACCTCTTAAGTCAGAAGTGACCCCTCTGTCCTGGGAACCCTTTTAGTTCTTTGCTGGAGGCCCCAGAGCATGCGACACACATGCAACAACAGTGCTGCAGCCTCTTACACCCCTTGTATGGGTCCTGATTTTCAAATTGTTGATCTGGATTGGAACTCTGAGAACTCTAATTTCTGGAATGGTTCCTGGAATATAGTCAGGTCAGTCTGTTGACTGAACAAACTTACAACTTTTTATCCACTTCTGACCGATATCCTTTTACTTAACCCTTCTGAGAGGTGTTTAATTTCAATATTTTGTCTCCCAGTTAGATTTTGGTCCCTGAGGACAGGAACCAGACCACGTGTTAATATTTTATGCCCTCTACAGCATGGCTTCACAAATTGCCACGTTTTGACTCACCCGGTGGTCTTGCTGAAATGCAGATCAAGCAGTGGGCCAGGAGCCTGGCTTCTGACAAGCTCCCAGCAGCGCTGATGGCTGCTGCTCATCTGTGGACCACATCTGGGAAAGCAGGACCCTACAGCCCCTGGTGGAACACCCAGCTGTCCCACGAGAATGCTGGGATGCGTCATGGGTGACTGGCAGGCGCTTCCGGATCAGCTCCGTCTGCCCTTGGTGCTTTGAAATGTAAGCCACGTGGTGCCTTTTGTTTCCTGGATGTTGATTACTAACCCAATAAAAGCTTCTCCAAGTATATGTATTGCATTGCCCCTGGGAAGGTCTAAACATACTCTGAGCTCTTTTCTGGGAAGGAGCACTGGGAATATCTAACATCTGATGAGAAAACATACATATAAGCACATAGTTCTATGTGTATCTAGAAGTAAGAGAAAAATAATGCTTTCCACACACCATTCAGATGCTTCCTTCTGGAAGTTATGACATGGGCAAGAACAGCACACAGGCGGGGAGCAGGGAGGGGAGTGCTGTGAGGCCCAGACGGCCCTTACGGTACCTCTATTCATCAGTGCTTTGGTGAGGTGGGCACTCACACCCATCCAGGACGGGTGAGTGTTCTGTTGCTTCTCTGAACAAAGGAAAGCAGAAGAAGGAAGAGAAGAGAGGCCACGTTAAAGAGAGGAACCGACACAGACATGATTAGTAGCTTATTAATACATTGGAAAGATAGCTGACTCTGTACCCAAGAGTCAGTGACAAATGCATAAGCCATGCAGAGCTCTGAACCTGCATGCGTGAGTCGAAAGACCTCTAGTTTTGTTAGCAGGTAGGCTTTGGCACTTTCCCCATTTCTCTTTTTTTTTTTCACAGAGAACAGTCATTGGTTGTTAATTATGATATCAGACAAACTGTCTAGAGCATTTACTTTAAGGACCAAATTATCTTTTTGTTCCAAATTTGTCTTGAGTCCTCACTAGTATACGTAGTGAAACAGGCAGGTTTCAAGACCAGTTCAAGTGTGTAGGCTTGTGAGGGATGCTTGTGAGGGATGCTTGTGAATTGCAGAGCCTACTGTCAGTCAAAGAGCAATCTTTTATGTGCATCAGATGAGACTGGGCATGACCTAGAAAATTTGGAGGATCCAGAGAGAGAGCCTGAAATCTGAAGTTCTTTATCCAGGTGAGATGGTACCATATATACAGAGGCTCTGCCTGTCATAAATTACTTTTGGTGGAACTCTTGGGCCCCAGACCTTGCAGCAGCTGCCTGATTGCACAAGCTAGAGCTGAGGTACGTTAGGGAGCATTTTGCAGATCTCTAATTAAAGGACAGAGGGAAGCTGCTGCCCAAAGTCAAAGAAGTGAGTGTGGACACAGGAAGACTATCCTGGGGACAGTGCAGTTTCTCTGCTAAGAAGGAAGGTGCAGGATGGGGTATATTCATTGATTGTCTGACTTGAGTTCACATCAGAATCCCCTGCAGGGCTTGTTAAAACAGGAGGCCGGGCCTCACCCCTCACCTCCTGATTCACTAGGTCATGGATGGGGCCCGACATCTGCATTTCTAACAAGATACTGGGTGATGCTCACACTGCTGGTCTGGCGATAGCATTTTTAAGAATCACTGGCCTAGTGGAAACAGACAAGGCTTTAGGGTCACAGAGTGCAGGGGTCTTAAAAGTCCATATTGCACCCAGACGTCTGACTTTGGGCAAGGCACTGATTTTCTCTGAGTCTCATCTACAAAACTACAAGATCTGTGTACTCCCCATGCAAGCCTGCAGCGAGGATTTTATGAACTGATGTTAGCAGAAGCTCCCAGCCTTGGGCACACAGCAAGCACTCAATAAATGTTAGCACTTCTCTTCTGTCAAATACTAAGGCCCCATAAAGCCTGGTTTAAAATCACTATAGATAAATTGGTAGAAACAAAAAATGTCTGCCAGCATGAGAGCCTGAAGTGCGTGCAGCCCAAGGGGCCAAGTCTGGGCCTGTTGTTTTCTGATGACTCAGTTCAGACAGCTGTCAAATTTTTCCAGATGTGTCCACTGACACTCCACTAAACTAGGAGCTGAAGAAAGCTGGGTGGAGGGATCCCTCACGCCTCTAACCGACAGGCACTGATAGGATGTAACATCCACCTTTAGAGGCCATGTCTTAGCAACAGAAGAGGCAGGAGCTGTGAGGAAGGCAGGCTGTGTCTATCTGCTGGCTTCAGGAGATAAAACACCCTAAAGTCCCTGAGATTATGATGCTCTATGTCTGCAGGTGAGGCTTTGTAAGGAGCTCATCTGTGGGGCTGTTATTCTGCTGTAGGCCACTTCTCAAAGGTCTCAAGGTACCCGATCCCTTTTGTGACCAACAACACCTGGTTGGCCAGGACAGGATGGGAGCTGAGCCTCCTGCCTTTTCCTTCAGATGCATCCTGATTAAGCAGACACACCACGAGGGAGGCACAGCGTGTACTTACATCATCTCATCCTCCCTTCCGCCTTGCCTGGCATTTTGAAGTCAGCCTGCCTGGTGTAATCAGAACCCATATCAAATGGTGTCGGATTCTGGCCAAAGAAATGCACTTTGACTTCCGGCATCACCTCCCCACATTCCCAGGACCACTGCCAACTTCAAAAGAGGAGGATTCCCCTGGCTAATGGCTAATGGGAAGGGGACATGGAAGGAGGCAGCATATGGGGCTTCTCTGGAAAGAAACTCCAGCAAAGAAGAACACACACCGTTCTGCTGATTAACCCTTCTGTTTAGGGTCTCACACTTACACTCTTCCTGGCTCTCATGGAATGCTCGGGCTTATTCTAGAAGCAGGCAGGGGAGGATTAAAGGTCTAAAAGGGCCACTCACCCAGTCTGCCAGGTTAGGATGTGGTGGGGGCTGCTTGGGGGTGTTGCTCCAATCTCACTGGACGGCGTTGAGCTCCTCTGGCTCTGAGGTAAGGCAGCTGTGTGCAGGCGGCACGGGAAAGACCGGTCAGACAGGGAAGGCGCTTCTTTCCAGAGACGCTGGAGACGACCCCCTGGCAGGGTCACGGGGAGAAGCAGCCACCCCTTCCCCCACACCCGGCCAATGACATTTCCTCCCCAAACCAGGAGCTCCAATTCCAAATCAGGCTGGGCGTGGGCTCCCAGGCTCCCCCTCCGCTGAGGGAAAGCAGCCCCCTCCAGAGCAGCCCGAGTTCCCTGAGGGGGTTGGGGCAGGTTGGGGGCAGGAGGCCTGCGCGCACAACCGGGAGCCGCCAGTGGTGGAGCTGTGCTCCCTCCCGTCCGGAACAGAGCGCCCCGCCCCCTTTGTGTCCCGGGCTCAGTGAGCCGCGCCGGGACGCCTCTAAGGGGGCAGAGCTTTTAACAGCTCCCTCCGATCTGACCACTAAGGGTTTATTAATGTGAGCAACATGTTTCTAGCTGGAAAATTTAGGACGTAAATCCTACTTCAATGCATCCTTTGCTTTCTTGGGAATGTAATCTTTTTCATCAGTAAACTTCAGATACAGCTCCTTAGAATTTTTAGTCTAAAATACGTTTGAAAAGATCTGCCTAATCTCTTTAAGAAGAGCAAATCTCCAAGACAAGTGCTACAGCCTCCAGAGACCAGCACTCCTGCCCCTGTCAGCCCGCCGCGGCTTCCCCTGCCCTGCTGTGCATGGTCTAGTCACCTGTTCCGTCTCAAAGTCTTCCTGGGAGAGGGTGGCACATGGCCCTGGGCTCACTTTACAGCAGGAGGAAGAGGAATGTGGGTCTGGTCCGTTGGTCCAGGACCATGATTCCCTCAGAATTGCCTGCAATCTTTTCATTCTTCCCCTCTGAAACTTTTTATTTCTCGCAGGTGCACGTAATAAACGGGTCAACGTGGATTTGGGGAGAGAAGGCAGAGCTGGGAGGCCTGGCTCCCTTGGGCCACAGCGGCCTCGTCTCCGCACTGCGCTCTCCGGGCCCGGGAGCCTCTCTCAGTTCCCCAGGGACGACTCCACCTCTGTCTCTAAGGCCCCCTCTGCTGCGCTCCGGCCTTGCCCTGCCCCTCTCCAAACCCCACGCCAGATGCTGACTTGGAGCTCTCCCGCCTGCTGCGGACGCCTCGGTCTCACCAGCGCCCCCACTTGGCCTTGTCGGGAGCTCCCCTCCCTCCGGGAGCCAGGACTGCCTTCCCCGGGAGCCCGCGGGCACTGCGGTGGGCTCCGAGCACCGGATAAGGGAGCCCTGGATCCTGGAAATGCTGAGACCCAGCACCTGGGCACAGCCTCTGGTTACTCCTCAGCAGCCCACGACGGGCCAGAGAGCCGCCAGCGTCAGCGCGCGGGCCAGGGGCATGTGACCGCGGAGCGCCAGACCGCCCACGGGGGACCCGGCCGCACGCAGGGCCCGCCTTCCTTGGGGCATGCGCTGGTCTGGGGTCTCCCTGCCGGGGGAAGGCGCGCCTTTTGCTGGGACGAGCCCAAGGCCGCCTCCGCCGGCTTCTCCCACCGCCGTTCTTAACGCGGAGCCACCGGAGGGAGGGCTTGCGCCCCAAAGGCGGTGGCGAAAATGGGGGTGCCGGCCCAGCCCCAGCGGAAGGTGAGGCGGCGCCGGAGAACCTGGCTCCCACGCATCTGGCGGCTCGGCTGCAGAGCAGACGCCACGCCCGCCGCCAGCCCCCCCGCAGGCCTGGCCGCCCCTCCCCGCTCACCTGACGTGGCCTTGCACAGCTGGGGCGTCCTGGTGGCCCTGCTGTGCGCCACGAAGGTGCTCTGGGAGGAGGTGCTGTACTGGGAGCCGCTGTCCGAGGAGGTGGAGCTGGTGTGCGACAGGCGGCTGTGCTCCTTGTGCGCGGCGGCCGAGCGCTGGTACCACTGGCGCAGCTCGTCCGACACGGCGGCGCGGCCAGGGCCCTTGTCGTGGGCGCCCTCGCGGCCCAGCGACGGAGTCCGCAGGATCTGCGAGCGCGACGGCGTCAGGCGGCCCGCGTCGGCCTCCTCGCCGCCGCGCCAGCTCTCCCTGAAGAGGCCGCCGGCCGTGTACGAGTTGGACGTCTTGAACTGCGCCTTGACGCTGTAGTGGCCCTCCTGGTCGCTCTCCAGGCTGCGCACCACCACGGGCGTGGCGCCGCCCTCCACGTACAGCGGGTACTCCTTGATGCGGTACTGCGAGCTGGGCTGGCTCTGGCTGTGCAGGTAGACGCCGTGGCCGCCGCCGCGCGCCGCCAGGTTGGGCATGCTGCCCGAGTTCGCCGCGCCCAGCGTGCCCGCCGCCCGTTGCCGCTGCCGCGCGCGCGCCTTGGACGGCGAGTCCTCGGCCAGGGTGGAGTAGTTGGCGTTCATCTGCGCCGGGTAGTAGTGCTCCGAGCTGGAGTGGCTGGTGCAGGAGGAGCAGTCGTCCATGGGGTCGGAGCCGTTGCTGCTACGAGTCCGTGGCGTGTAGAAGTCGGGGCTCCCGGTGTCGTTCTCCGAGCCCAGGAGCTTGCCCTGGGACTCCAGGCTGGAGCTCCGGTGCCGGAAGTGCAGGGCCAGGCTGTGCAGCCGCGTGGGGCTGAGGTCCACCGACCTGCAGGGAGACCCGAGGCTGGGGGCTCCGCCGTCCTTGGCTCAGTGCCTCGGGCAGGGGCGCCCCCTGAAGCTGTGCCAGCCCACCTCCCCAGGTTTTCCCATCTGGGGCGGGGCAGGTGGGACAGAAGCCAGAGTCCCACTAAGGGTTTCCTCTGGGACAAACAGGCCAAGAGCCAGAGCTATTTTTTTTTTGAAGGTGGAAAGGGATTTTGTCCATACAGAATCAAGTGAATCCCTTTTCTAGAATTGCATCGAACTATGAAATGCCCATTTCTCTAGGGCAAAAAGTTCAGCAGAGGCACTTTATACGGTTCAACTAAGCACTGTTATGAAACCGACATAACAGAGAAATTCCCATTTCTCTGGAAGCATCTACAATGGAAGGTGAGTGGAGCATGAAACATTTAAAAATGAGAAGCAAATACCATGCTACCACTCTGTCTACAATCCACCCTGCCTGGGGGGACCCACACTATAAATAGCCATCAATATCCAGGGGTAGGTTATGCCAGGGCCCCAGGTGACATTCAGCCCAGCCCCACTGGCCAAGTACAGCAAGGTGGCTTCAGTCCTGACCCACTCGGGGTGGGATGTACGGCCAGCATGTGGCCCTCGTCTCCTGCTCCCACCCTCCCCATCACTCCACTCTCTCTGGGAACATGTCAAGTGCAGGCCTGCCTCTGGGGCTCTGACCTTGCTGGGCTCTGGGAGCTCCTCGGAGCTGACTGCCCCAGCCCGTCGGGTCTCTGTCCCCATCACCTCCTTAGAGAGGCCTTCTCTGATGCTCCCATTTAAAGGGTGGCCTCCCCCTCACTCTAGCCCCTTATCCTATTCATTCTTCTTGGTGCTTATGACCACTTGACCTGTATGTCCAATGGTCAGCTAGGTGAGAACAAGGGTGTGGTCTGTTTTGTTTCCTGCTCTAGAAAAATGCCCGGGCACTTGATAATGTTTGGTGTGTGAATGAATGGAGAGAATGGCGCCTGCAGAGGTCAGTTTTATCCCATATAAAGTGGTTCACTGCTTACAGAAGGATCACAGCATCCATTCTTTGAGCTATAATCCCTATGGAATCAATTTTTGATACAGTGATGGCTTTGGTTTTGCTTCTTTTTAGGAAATGAAGGTGTGATTCACTGAAGCTTCACTTTGCCTTTTCCTTCTGCCCTTGAGGCATGAACAAGCCCAGTATGAGTTCAGGCCTGGCAAGGCTATGTGAGGACTGGCCGGTAATGACCACCCGCCCTGTCAGCACCAGGCCACTCTGGCCCCCTGGGGCTCCCTGCTCATCCTTGCCCCACCTGCCGCCATTTCCACTAGGACAGCTCCTTCCATGCCCGCTGGCTGCAGGAGCTGGGGACCCTCTGACTGCTGACCTCTGGTGCCCACTGGGCATAGGCAGTGAGATAGAACTGGTCTCTTAGCTAATGTGGGCTTACTGCTGCCAGCTCACGTTTTTATTCTGTTTCACTTTAAGGAGAACCTACCATACTGGTACTGGTTCAGGCCTGACTCTAGTTCCCTGACTATCTGGGCCAATTTGGGGCCAGCGTTGTCAAATTTTACAAAGGAAGGTCTGGTCAAAGAGGGAGGTGGCCCAGAGGCCTGGCACACTCACCTCGTGGAATGAACGTAGTGGGGACTCCGGACCCGCAGGTCTGGCGTGGACGGCATGCTGGACTGTGCGTCCCAGTGGGGGAGGCTGCGGATGGGGCTGCTCTGCAGGGAGCTGCTGCCCCCTCCAGCCTCAGCGCAGCTGCCCGTGCTGGGGAAACGCTTGTGGCTGCTGCAAAGCAGAGGGGACGCTGGTCACTGCCGGACAGAAGTGCCCTTTCTCCCGGGAGCTGACTGGCCTTGGGATATTGATCTTGGGGTTGGGAAAGCTTGTCCAGAATGGCCACCCTTGCTTCCTAGAGGTTGACTCTGGTTCCGCCTTCCTCCGGGAGCGGGTGCCGGTGCCTGGCCCTGACCCCACGGCAAAGTGAGATAAAGATGTTCGTCAGCCTTCTCTGCACCAGGCAGAGCACTGTGACTGTCCTCTGATGCCCCGCCTCAACCAGTTTCTCTTCCAAGAAGCAAATGTTTACCTGTCTGGGCATCCCCTTGGAGCTTTATAGGGTGTAATTAAAGGAAATGAGTAAACAGAAGCAGACCAAAAATGCCTCCCAAAAAACCCCTGCGCAGTATCAGCCGAGTAGTGAGCTGGTAACGTACTGCTAAGACTCCAGCTGTTTGGCTCCAGAATTCAGTTGGATGATGGTTTAGGGCTCCGAAACATTTTGGGACTCTGATGAGTGGACTCTCACTTGCTAGTGTGGAATAGCACTGTCCAGGATTTCCTAATTAATTCCTGTGGAATTTAACAACATTAACCTCTTCTCCCGGCACGCTGATGGTGAGCCCAAACCCCAATTTCCTTTTGAATGACAAATCTGTACCTCCAGAGGGCCAGCAGCAGAGGGCGCTGTGAGCGCAGCCCTGCCGAGAGGCAACCCGAGGAAGGGGGACGTGGGTGGGTTGGGATTCGCACATCGTGTCCGCCCCCTGCGACAGCCCTGTGCTGCTTGCCCTGTGACGGCAGCGACCTCCTGTGGCCTCCCCGACCCGGCTCACCTGGTATGGCTGTGGGTGGACCGTTTCTTGACCTTTTCGTAAGGCTCATCCAAAGAGGACTCGCTCCACATTTTGGGTTTTATGGGTGACTTGTCATAGTCGTTGCGGTGACAGTGCATCTGCCGGAGTCCCTCCAGGGACTGGGGAGGAGGGGGTCTGTTGTGCGATGGTGGCCGCGGAGGGAGTCCCTTGTGAGGAGACTGTAAGGGGGACAGTGTGCTGGTGACCTGAGAGTCTTCTGCACAAAGATGGAAAGAGAGGGACTGAGCAAGGGCCGTGCTGCCCAACGACCCCGCGCCCGTGAAGACGCTCCACCAGCCAAGGCGGAGCAGCCCAAACCCACCCTGCGGCGGGGCCGACAGCAAGGGCACTTTCACTTGGGATTAGCTAAAACCGAGCGAAGCCTGAGTTTCACTAAATACCAACAGCAAATGATGGTTTCATACCAAACAGCAAAATGTGGCCATTGTTACGTCCTAAGCGTTCTTTCAACGGACAGGAAGTGTCTAATGTGCTCTGGGGGCTCTTGGTCAACGAGGGTTCTGTTTTCCTCACGCCATATCCTTAGGGCCTTGAATGACTGCTGACCCGAGGTAGGTGCTCAAAAAATATTTTTTGGAAAAAAGGAATAGAATGTCGAGTGTAATTATCTGCTGGTGGTTGTAGGTGTCTTACTCTCTGGCTCTTTTAGATCTATATTGTCTTCAAATGTGGTCCTGAATATTTTCATTTCAGAACTGCCTGAGGCTCTCTGGGAAGGAGCCGGGCTCCAAATACTAAATATGAGAAGGTGATTCCCTGACTCAGAGGAGTAAGGATCTGCCCCCGAGGGTGCCGACGGGCTTTCAGAGGAAGCAAATCCAGTGGAGGAAGCAGCTGTGGGCAAGGCGGTCTGCATGGGCCTCAGAGTAGAGGCAGAGGGACGAGAAAGAAGCGCTCAGGGCCAGACCAGCGGCGCAGTGAGGAGGGGGCAGAGTGGGGAGGTGTGCCGGCCAAGTGCAAGGGCAGCAGACCTACTGTGCGCACTGAGCAGCCAGGGACGCCGGCTGCTGGGGACCGAGCTTCAATCCCGGGCCACGGAGTGAGGAGTCAGCCTGAAAGCCACAGGAAAGCCTGGCGGCTATGTCCCCACTGCCAGGCAGGGTGAGGGGCTGGGCGGTGAGAGGGCCTGGTGGGAGGACCAGGGAAGGGCAGCACAGAGCAGAAGGCGGGAGGCAGGGGTACAAGTGTGAGGGGAAAACGCACAGCAGCGAACTTCAAAAGCTCTGAAGACCTTTCCCTTGACCCTGAACCCGTTTCCAACTGGGACCCTTTTTACGGCCTTGCTCTCCATCTCCCGACCTTAGAACCAGCTTGCACTCCCCTTTCTGCTCTCACATCGCTAAAGGGAGGCACAAGCCTGCCATGGGAGGGGTCCTGGGAGGCAGTGGCACCCCTTAGCAGGTCTGGGACATGGGGAGGGAAAACTGGCCTCCAAGTGAAGCACCACATCCGTGAACCACCACCCACACGTGCTCCAACTCCTGCGTTGCAAAGGAACCTCACAAAAGGCTGGTTTCCTCCCCTGGGGAGACCGGAGCATGCAGAGGCCCAAACCGGGCGGCCCTCTGCTGCAAAGGCATGCTGCCCCACTCCCTCCCCTCCCACGTGACGATGCGCACAGAGCCTGCCAGCCTTTCCCCACAGCGACAGTATCACTACCCGGCCATCATCACAGCCCTGAGCCGGGAGGCCTTTGAGGGTTTCTGTCTGAACAGCTATGCGCCCCTGCCTGCCTTAGGTTTCCTAAAGGGCAAAAAAATCAGCTGCCATTTAATAGGTTTCCATATCATTAATGCCCTGGCTTCCCAAGTTTGGGTTTGAATCCACAGGAACATTTTCAGAGATGGTTACATATCTGGAATTCCTTTTCCTCCTATGTGCAGTGCTGGTGGGCTGGGGGATCAGTTCTGTTTTCCTAAGAATTTCCCCAAAAGATATCCTAATAACTCCTAGGTGTTTAGCCATCAGTGAGGCCTTTTCAAGGCCTGACCAGGCATCTGCAGAGCTATCTCTCCATGCATCTTCGCTGCTCTTCAGGAAGGTATGGAGGGTCTGTTTTGCCCTGCTGTCCTCAGGCTTTCCTAAGAGTTTTCAAGCTTTGATTTGTGATCCAAACCAGTGTCCACCTATTTCCTCAGAAATCATGAACACTCAAAAGCATGGTATTTAGATTCTGTTTAGTTAAAAATGTGGTCTTGGCAACTGAAAAGTAGAATACCACTATCCCCTTAAACTTTACTTCTTGGCCACAGGAAATACTGAAATTCCAACAGACATGTGTTTACATGGTGCCCACCTAGCCACTCCCCACCAAGCAGGCGAGGATCAGGGAAATGAGGAAACTGGCCGGGAACGGGCTGCCCTCTGGGCCTGGGTCTTGCCTTTCCACTGGGGTGTTCCAAACCGCACAGTACACTCCTGGTTAACCTGTGCCCAAGTCCTCAAACAGGAAACAGACAACCTACCATTCTCTAGAACAAGGGCATCTGAGAGGGAACTATCTTCACTGGCAATATTTCCATCTGAGAAGACAAAAAGCAAAAGCCTATTAGTTTAGCACATCCCTTGGACAAAGCCTGAGCTGTAAAAATCGTGTGTTCAGCTCCACCCAGTGTCAACCTCTTCTAATCAGAAAGAACCCACAGAGTACAATCAAACTGCTGTTGGGCATTTCTCCTGACAGTCACCACAGCGGGTCACAGGCTCCTGCCCCAGCACCCGACGCTGTAGAGCGCCCTGCCTGTGCGTCTGCTGACTATCTTCATATCCCATACGAGGCTGCCTGGCCCGGGGAAGCCACCTCACTGTCCCAGCCCAATCTCAGGGCATGTCCCAGTTGAGCTAAAGGAAGTGAACTGCTTTTTTTTCTACTAGTGCAAAACTAGGGTAGGGAACTTGGCTTTGCTCATATGGCAATAAGTAGCTTCTCAATAAATTTAAGTCATTAGGGGAAAGCCAAAAATTTCTGGAGCTGTACAATGCTTATTAGATGGTGATCCTGAAAACACATCTGTCACATCCTTCTGACAGTGTAAATATGTTCCTAGCAAAATGCAGCCCATTCAAATAAATGATTGCAATTTTCCATTTCATGAAAAAAAAATTTTAAGTCATTAGTAGAGAAAAAAAGCTGAAAAATACAGCTTCTATCTTTCTAAAACTTATTGTTACAGACTCCATTCAATTAACCATGAGAACACACCCAAGAGGGAGACAGTAATATAATCCTCCCCCCTTAAGAGCCTGGGAAACAGCGGTACAACCAGGGAGGTGTGGTTTGTCTGGGCTGCTCTGTTTGCCCGGAAAAGTCAGCAAAAGGTCCTGGTCTGAGCTTCCAAGTTTATTTAGTACATTAGCTCTTGAAATACAAAACCAGGCTAAAGAACTAGGAAGAACTTTAGTTACTCCTGTAATTTAAGTGTGCTTATGTGATGAGAACATTACTTCAATGAAGCCACAAAATAGAGAAGGTAAATTTTTCAGCAGTTAAAAAAAATGGCTCAAATGTGGTGGACCCCTTTCCAGTTGGTACTGATGATGATTTAGAATGGACTCTGTTGGCGGTCCTAGCAGAACAGCCCTCACTGCGCCGGCTGCGGGACCAAGCTCTTGTGGGAACACTCAGTGAGACCTCCATCCCTCCGTGCGCCTCCCAGACTCGCTCTGCCAGCCAGGATGGAGTTCTGCAAAGCGGGGACCCCTGGATGCCTTGGAGGGGGCAGAAGGAGGTCTCAAAGCGGCCTCAGAGAAGGGCTGGCTGGCCACAGCTCTGCTTGCAAGTTGGGGGAAAGAACTGACAAAAGTCTTGACCAAGGAAAGATGGGATGGTTATTCCAAATTTCCTAGGCCTTTTTTAATGGTTTCTCTCTCTCTCTTTTTAACTAGGAATTCACTTTATTCACATTGCTTAGTGGGCTGTGACCAGCTAGCAAACAGAGAGCCTTGACTTTGACACCTTGGTGTTTCCCATATAATCATGGTAAAACATACATAACATAAAATGTGCCACTTTAGCCATTTTTAGTTGTACAGTTCAGTGGCATTCTGTACACTGGCATCGTGGGTAACTAGTACCATCCATCTCCAGGACGTCTTCATTTTTCCAAACCAAAGCCATCCCCATAAACACTAGCTCCTGATTCTGCCACTCCTAGCCCCTGGCAGCCTCTCTTCTACTTTGTCTTCCTAGAGCAAAAGTATTTTAGACATGCATAAACTATGAAAGAACACTTGAAGTGTATTTTAAAGAATATGCTGACTTGGGAAAAAGGGGGACTTGGTGGCTGTGGGTGGATCTGAGGCCATTTCCATCTAGAGCTTACCAAATATAATCACCCAGACTCCTAAGTCCTCCTGACCTGAGATCAGGGCTTTAGCCAGTCAGACTGGGGGGTCCAGTCCCCAGCTGAGGCTTGGGACAGGGCCCTGGAGGCCAAGGCATCGGGGCGGACACAGGCTGGGCGGGGAGCAGGCCCGTACAGACCCCGGCCGGCGCCCTCTACCTCCAGGCTTGGGCAGGGCGCCGAGATTCCTGGGAGTGTCGGAGCCGGGCGAGCTCCAGGCTAGGCAGGTGGCTCAGCTCGTGGTGTGGGCCCCGAAGAGCACGGAGCTCGGGCTGCAGGCTGGCCCCGGCAGAGACACAGTGACAGACAGCCCGGTTGGAGGAGGCTCTTTCCTCCACACCCAAGCGCACTTCACTGCTCTCATCTGGTATCAGGCTTATTAGCTTTGTTTTATGATGGAAAGTTAAGGCCCAGGGTGGCCTAGCGGCTTGCTGAGGTCGCCGCCAGGAGTGGGGACAGCCCGCGGTGCTGCAGGCTGGGCACTGACCGTCGATGATCAGTGAAGCCCTCTGGGTGGGTTTCTTCCCAGACTTGATGCGGTTCTCATTGATCGCATTTTCAATCTCCTGCAGCTTCCTCAGCGCGTTCAGATAGGAGGTTTTCCTCTGTTTCTTCAGTTTTTTGCTGACGTTGGGGTCACTGGCAAGGCGGCGGGCAGCCTCCGTAATCTGGGACTGGATGGCGAATTCCCGTTCCAGGCGCTCCAGCTCAGCCTCCTGTGGGAGGGAGAGCCCGGGTGACACTGAGCGGGGGCGCCGACAGGGGGACACTGTCCTCTGCGCTCCGCCCTGAGGTGAGCAGGCCTGACCCTGGGAGACACGTGCCAGGACACCAGCAAGCCCAGGCCCATCCCAACCCTGCTGGACCCCGCGGTGGCCCCGTTCCTACATCTGTGGCAGCCATGCACCCCGGGCACGCCAATGTCCATGCTCTGGGCCCTGCTACATTCCCGAGACAAGTGTTGGCTAAGAGTCCACAAACAGTTCTGGTCCCGGAAGAAATGAAGCCGCAGCTGCTGGACACCGCCTGGCGGGCGCAGGGGAGGAAACCGGGCAGGCTTGCAGCTGGCCTCCACATCCCCGTCAGCGGCTTTCCCAGGCACCGACCAGCTAGGCCGGGGCAGAGCATGCGCATTTCCTGGCCTAGGTGGTCACTGTCACGCAGAAGGGAGACAGGAACTGAGCCAACCACGTAGGCACGGATCCCCTAATTTGCCAGAAACTACAGGTCTTCCCAGTCATGGCGAATAAAACCTGCTCAATAAGAGGCACCAGGCCAAGTGCCTCCATCAAGCACCAACCTCTGAGCTGGACTGCATTTCCTTTGGGCACTTTAAGCCTGAAGGAGCAGGAGGGAAAGGGGAAGCCCCCAGGCCGCTGAAGGCAGGGAGTGGCTTCCAGGTCTCCGGGGGCGGCTGCCCCTGCGCTTTCAGAGGCGAGTGTCCTGACGGCTCAGGCCCTCGAAACAAACGAGCCGGCAGCAAAGGCTGTTCCGTTACTGCGACGCCACCTACCAGCGGTCCCGGGCTGTGATGGCAACCCTGGCCCCAGACACTGACCCCCAGTTTTGTGGGCGCCCAGGGCAAATGCTCCCCACCCCCACTGAGCTGAGTTTGAGGCTGGTGCCTGGCTGTGCAGATGGCCCCTTGCTGTGCGCCGCGGGTACGCGGGTTTCCAGGAGCAGGGGACTGCGGAAGTCCTCCCTGGGGAGCCCTGCAGGCAGCAGCCGCACCAGCGCCTCCAGTGCTTCCTCTGAATTCTCTCTGGGGGACCCGCCAGGCAGAGAGCGAGACAGCAGACGCCCAGTTCCTGGGGACTACCGTCCCCTGGGGTGGGGCAGCGTGCAGCAGAGGGTGGGGCCGCAGAACAGGGGTGGGGCAGGGGCTCTCATCCAGGGGGTCGCCCCTGCAAGGGGAGTGCCTGCCAGGGGTCTGCCCAGCCTAAAGGGTGTCCTCAGGCAATTCTGATGACAGCAGAGTAAAGAGATACTCGCCCAGATGGTCTCCTGAAAGCCCACCCCCCTCTCTCCATTCCCATCCAGGTAAAACCCTGGGCCCGCCCACTCCATAAAATAAAATCGCCATTGGCTTTCATCATAAAACCCAAATTTCACTGGCTAATTTCCCAAGTGATTGCCTGGTGCCCGCCACTTGCCACCCCTTCCCCTTCCCTCCTGTCGCGGTTACCGTGGTCAGGCGGCAAGTACTGAGTTAGTGTTCCACATACTGGCTCATCTAAGCCTAGCGACAGCCCTGAGAAGGAAGCCTGACGAGCTTCATTTGAGGGAAGAGGGGAGGTGCAGGGCCGAGCCTCACACTCGGAGGAAGCCATGTGTGCCCACCGTCCTCGGGGGCTGCTCTCGCAGCGCTCCGGGGATGGAGCCCCCTGTCTTTGGCTCCAGGGCACCGTGTCCCCGCTGGGTCCGCCTGCTTACCCTCTGCAGGTATCACACTAGAATGTCAGTTTCTCCCACTTGTATTCTCTCTTCCCCTGGCTTTGACTCCTGCCCTTAGATGCCCTCTGTTTAATAGCATTTTAATTAGTAATTTTGTCAGAATAAATCTGGGAAGATGTTTCCTGGACATGACCCCGAGGTCTGGCTTGAATTTCTCTTGGGTCTGAGGCCAGATGACTTCATGACCAGCTGGAGACCCAGGTCCCCTGATCTGAACTCTCCAGTCCCCGTCCTCACCGATGTTTGGTCCAGAGAGGACAAATGAGCGATGCTTCAGTGGCTCCTCCAAACACGGGCAGTTGAGGCTGGGAGGGCCCAGGATCTCGCTCACACTGGGACAGTGATTTAGCCCCAGGTGAAGTTAAAAGCATGTGACAGGCCTACTGTGTTAGGCCAAAGACTCCCGCAGAAATCAGCATGCTTACTTCATGCAAGCTGATTGATCACAGCAAGGGGGGCCCCTGACCACAGAACCAAGTCAAGGCAAAAGGAGAGACACTTGGGAGGAAAGGGGGAGCGGCACTTGGCTTGGGCAGAATGAAGAGGTAGTTACAGAAAACCTGCCAGTGCCACACAGGGGAAAATAAGGCTAATGTGAGAGAATCCGACACACAGGAGAATGCACCTCTGCTTTGGGCAGGATTTTCTGTTCGTCCAATTTGAAGGCCGTCCCAATCCTTCTTCGAACAATGGGTGGTTCCTCCCCTGGGTCCAGTGGATACTCAGCAGGCAGCTTGCCCGTCAGCTCCTGCGTGTGAGCAACAGAATGGAGTCAGAGGCAGGCAGCGCTCAGTTCAAAGCACATTCCACGCCTAGATTTGAAACAGTGACCTTAAATAATGTGCCTAAATCTGAGTTCCTGAAATGCTAGTTTCATTTCTCTGAAAACGTATGAAAGCAGTCCTTTCTTTACAGAACAGAAATCCTTTCCAAAGTAAACTTCCATCAGGTGAATAAAATCATCATTGGCTTTCATAAAACCCAGATTTCACTGCTCAGTTTCCCAAGTGATGGCCTGGTGCCCACTACGTGCCAGGTGAGGCCAACACAAGATCTTAGTTCCTATGTCCTTTCTACTGCACCAAATATTTCCACGCAAATATCTCAGTTTAAAATGTCTTTCGAATGAGTTTTCTTACAAGAGTGGCATCTATATGGCAAATTCCAGAAAAGCACATATTACATAAATTAGAAACTGAGTATGCACAATAGTACTCAGACCAGATGCTCAAGACACAGGCTGGGCTTGACAGACACTGAATTTATATAAATAGGAGTTTCAGCAGAAACAAAAAATAATCCATCTAAGAAGATGGATTGACAAGGCTGTTAAAAAGGATCTGATGTGTGTGTTTGGGGCTCTGGAAATCAATCGTCATGAGTATGTGGCGGACAGACTGCCACGGTGATGAAGATCCCGGCGCACACTGAGGTCTGTGGAAAGGCCCGGGATCAGGCTGAGGGTCCGTGTCAGGGGTTGCGTCTGGGCCGAATGCAGGTCACGGAGTCAGCAGCTAATCCTCACAGTGCAGCCAGAGCGTCCCTGCCCGTCAGGCCCAGGGGCCAGATGGCGCCTAGAGACCCCGAGTGCCTCCGCAGCACAGCCCGCCTGGGTTTCCAGGCCTGAAGCCGCTCCTATGCTGTGGTCACGGGGCTGCTTTGTCGAGGAAGAGAGGGCAGCCCACCATCCGCACAGAAAGCTTCTGTGCCGGGAGGCCCAGCGCCAGCGTCCAAGGGGCAGGAAGGCCCGATCATCAGATTCCAGGCACTGAGCACCTTCTGACAGCAGTGGTCTGGCCTCTTCCTCTCTGGTGGGTGCGCGTGTGCAATGCGGTGGAGTGTGACCGGCGGGCACAGGTGCACCCACCCCCCTCCCTCCTGAGTCTTTTTCCTTCTGTGTTCAGGGCACTGGGAAATGAACTCTTGGGCTTTTTATTCCTCCATGTAAGCATTTCAGAAAATAATGGCCAGCTATTTGCATATGAAATGCTCTGCAATTTTTTTTTACAATATTCTTCAAATGTCTCCAAAGTGCTGTGTTTATTCTACAACATTTTATCTGCTTCTTTAAAAGTCCCTATAACCAAACAACATATTGAGGATTTTATATTGTTAGGACTCTCATTTTTACCCTAAAACTCAAAAAAGGGGGTGAAAAGCTGGTGAGATGGCCATTGATTTATAACTCCAGAGTGTCTGTGGTTTTAAAACAAAACATATAGGAAAAAACGAGGCTACTGAGTTTTCCACCACCTGCTTGAAGGTGTGTGAGTCCAGCCCTTGGTTGTCCACAGCGAGTCTGATTCCACATGTAGCCACGGCTGTACGGGAACGAGTGATTTAACGCACTGTGGTGGGCACTTGGCTCAGTGCCTTGTACTTTCATACTGGGAATATTCTGCCAAACGCTCCCACTCCACCTCGTTTTGGCTGCCCTGCTCCCCAGGAGACAAACGGTGCTTCTTGATTTTCTGAGCTGAGGCTGCCTGGTGTATGTGACACCGAGAAAGAGCGGAACTGTTAGCAAGAAGGTTCTCCTGCCCCTTCACCAGGGGAGAGCCCGGGATGGGACCCAGAGCACACAGGAGCCATCTGCCCATGGCTGGGTGCTCATGAGGTTATCTCTTCTGCTCAAGCTGTGCTTTCTGGTGTCAACATTATAAGAAGTGGGAGCTTTACTTTCCTTATTTTGCATGTTTGTTAGAGACACAATGAGACCTTCATGAATCCAGGCTAACCTTGCCCTGACATGTTTGTCCAACTTTCTGATGCTGATTCCTTCTTGGTTTAGGGATGTTTTCCTTATTAAAAACAAAACAAGACTTTACAAATTATTAAATGCAGAAACCCAATCCTTTATTTTTCAATCCTCCCAGCATACTCTTTACAAAAAGGCTGCTATATTAACAATACCACGGAGTGCACCCCTGGCCCAGCCAGCTGCTCGTCTGAGATCTGCAATGGATTTGAGCTCCTGTGGGTCGGCTTTGAGCAGGCCCGGTTTATATCAACCCAGAGCCTAATTAAGCTAAGTTGGAATGTAATGTGATCCCACCCTCCAGCGCTGTATCCTTCTTCCTACAGTAAGGTGGTAGTATTTGGGAAGGGGAGTCTATTTCTTCAGCTTAGTTTGGGAACCTCATTATACGTCCCATTCTGAACTGTTTACCAACAGCCTTTGCACTGTTTGTTACGTGGAGTACGACCGCCCTTGGGAAGGCTACCCTCTGTCTGTGTGCAAGCACATGTGCACAGTGATGTGTGGATTCGAAAATCAAGTCTTCAAACACGCTAACAGAGAGTCTGGAATAAACAGAGGAAGGTGGAAATGGATGTTCAAATAAATACAGACAGTGGTCTGCTGTAGCCACTAGATCCCAATGAAACGTGAGACTAGTGCATACAGACTTGAGGAAGCATCGCTTGGTATAAAATTTAAAAATATAACTAGGCTAAGATTTCATTGAAAGAAAGTGAAACACCAGGTCATGCATTTTAAAGGGGATTATATATCAAGGGAAATCCTGGTTTCCTCACTGATTCCCAACGATGCTTCTCACTAGGATTTCCAAAGATAAATCTGAAATATCCTCAAAAGAAACAAAAGCTGCCACAACACTAACCTTGGGCACAACATCTTAGGAGGGCGGCGGCAAACCGCTATACCCAGTGGGGGAGCAGCTTGCGGAATTGCGTCAGGAACGTGGCGCATGGGCCCAGGGCGAGGGCCCGTCACTGTGACTCGTCGTCCGGCCTCTGGGGTCCATTTAGGATGGGCCCAGGCGGGCGCATGGTAGGAGAGGGTGTTCCCCACATTCGTGTGTCAGGAGGGTCTTGCCTCCATTTTGCTCTATGATTCCCACCCTGGCCTTTCATAAATGTGCGATGGCAGATGGGGACACAGACAACGCAGATTTCCACAGGACGACGGGCAACTGCTCACCGCTTCCCGGAGGCAGAGCTTCTTGAGCTCCTCCAGCCGCTGGCGCAGTGTTTCCTCCAGAGCTTCCTGCCTGGATTTCAGGGCAGCCAGCATGTCTTTCTTGGCTGACTGAGAGCTATCTGATTCCTGAGAACCTGTCAATAAACAGTGGGGTTATTACTAGAGCAGCTGACAGGGGTTTGCACATCTGGACCACTGAGGAATTTAACTGGAGCCTATGCTGGGATGGGGTTCACCCCCCGAATCAGGGGAGCGTGACACAAACCAGGTGCTGCCGAGGTCCAAGTGCAAGGAGCCATTCTCAGCACCTGGTGGAATTTATAGCTGGTCAGAGGACAGGCAGGAGAATTTACATACGTGAAAAAGAAGTTTCTCTTTCTTGATGATCTTAAGATATGCTGCATCCTCATTTTAATTTCTCTGGCAAATTTTAATAGATTTATACAATGGAGGCAAAAGTGAAGTTCAAGCCAGTAGTTTTAACAGTCTTCCCATTTAAACATGCTTATTTTTTGCTTAGGACAAAGATAATGCATCTTTATAAAAATATTGAAAATTTAGAATAAAAAAGTATAAAATTTTGTCCATAAATAAGTCACCCAGAGGTAATGACTTTTATATGTTTTCTTTTGACCATTTTATCTTAGCACATATATTTAAAAATAAAGTTTTATGTTATTTAAGTTAATACTGTATCATGAGCAAATTCTCTAATAAAATTATACAAAATTTTACATGCAGGGTGGAAATAGCTTCATGATGAGCCCAACAGCAGCCTGCTAGATGTGGAACCTGTGAGCCAAGAAAAGGGAAAATGAGCTGGGATGCCATCTGGAAGAGCTTAAGTTAGGCCACAAGAACACTTTCTGGCCTGCAAGGTGGGGATCCCAAAATGGTACAGCTGTGAAGCAGGCAACCTTTTTCACCTTGATGCCCTGGACAGGGGCCTTGGCTCTCTGGAAAAGGAAAAGCGTGTTGTCACTTTGCCTCTCAAGCCACAGAGGGCAGGAGGGTTGGAGGGCACCGGCGTGCTGGGTGTGCACTGAAGGAGCTCGGGTGGTGCCTTCTGCGTGAGCATCGAATGACACCGAATACTGAGGGATAAATCTACTGAAAGATGTACCAGACCTCTAGAGTGGGGAAATTCTAATACTTTGCTGAGAAAAATGAAAGACCGAAATGGTAGAGGGATGTCCCGGGACGTGCAACAGAGGCTGGTGCTGCGAGGATGTCAGTTCTCCAAGAATTAAATAGAAGCACTGCAACCCCAATAAAAATTCCAGTCGGATTTTTTGGGGAGGGGGGTAGGAATTGTATTTCCACATGAAACGTTTTTGGACAGTGCAGGGAATGGATGACAGATGGGAGAATCACCTGACTGGCGTTCCCAGAGTCAGCTGTTCTGCTGCTTCTCCTGGTGAGCAAGAAGGCCTGTCTGAGTCACAGCCCTGGAAGGGACTTCCCTACCTCTGCATCAGAAGCTCGGCTCCACCCAAACCACCCCTAAGCATACAGTCTGCTCTGATTTAGTCTCCGAGCAGGACACTCCCCAGTCCCTCAAGTGCCCTGCACCTGGGTTCTAACTACATTTTGACTCCAGCTTGGACTTTTTATTTTTTCACCCCCACCCCATCTGGCTTGCAAGAGATCTGTCACTGCGCATCTTTATGCCTCCACAGTAGCTAATCAGTATTAACTTGAATAAACAAATAAGTGCTGTCAGTCACATACTTAGATACAATAATCAAGTTATACCTCATCTTGGTAACAAAACTGAGTACCTGGTAAGTCATTTCTTTATAAAACCCACCCTCCGACCTTTTACTTGTTTTGCAGCTCTGTCCTGGGTCTCATCACGCTGCCATCTCAGGCTTCCATGTTCAATGGCAAACTCAAATGAAAGCTGAACTCTGACCAAGGCTCCATTCTTCCCTCGGGGCCCTCATACGAAACCCACGGGTGTCACACTCACGTGACACATTGCTGGACATTACTGCAAGACTCCCCTTTTTGAAATGCTTCAGGTTTTTCTACTTCCATACGTCAATTACCCGACGCTTATAGGCACGAAACTATCTCCCATTTACAACCAACGTAACGTGGCGAAACCATTTTGAATCTTAATCTGGTTCTCATAGTCATGACCACCAGTCATATTAGAAGACGCAGGAAAACTTAATGAGCTCTTCCATCAGCTAAGGAATTAATAAAGATATAAAATAATTACGGAAAATATATCAGACTTCATATTTAAAAAACAGGCCCAGGGAAACTTGGGTCCAAGAAGATTAAAGGATTTCTAGCTCAAGTGAAAATTTCACTGTTTTCTCTCTCACCTCTGCCTAACCTCTCAATAGGAAATGATGATTTATTAAGTCAAATCTAAGAATTAACTATGTTCAACAATGGTAAAAACCACGAAATCGACCTCAGGGAGGTAAAGCACAACATTTTTGTATGATCTGGTCTCTAAGCTTTGGTCTTGAGTTACAGAGCTCATTAGTGCTACTTAAATTGTTATTATTTATAATAATTAGCCAAAAAGCAGAACCCACAGAAGATGGAGTGGCTAGCTCAAGAGGCCCTCTCTGTGTCTGCCACCAGTGCTGGCTGGCTCTGCTCTCGCCCTTATTCTGGAAATTGTTTCATGAGGAAGATGGTGCCAGGAACCATGTTAAATCTCTACAAGTAACCCAGCTGGCCTGGCCTGGCCACACACATCCCATTTAGTGGGGACTGGACAGCAAGTAGAGGGTCAAACAGATCTGGTTTGATGTGTGACTGGGGCAAGCGACTTGCCCTGCTTAATCTGTTTAAAGACCGAGAGAGCACATACAGCCCTGAGCGCTGTGCACACTCATCACCTAGGGTAGATGTGACAGGCGCGAGCACACCCACGCACACACGTGGCAGAATTAGGGAGAGAGCAATCCCTGGAACTGCCTCCTCGCCCTTGCTCAAGGAGGTGCTGGTTCTCCCCGGGCAATTCAGCACGCCACCGGGGTGGGCTCCAAGGCTCGCTCTCCAAGGAGCAGTGCAGGTCCAGACAGTGTTTCCCTGCTCTGCTTCTGGAGCCCCCGCTTCGCAGTCATGCCTTTGGGGCTGCCGCGGAGGAGGGGGAGGAGGCAGGGCCAAGGAGATCCGTGGGTTCTGGGGCGCTACTCCACGCCCCTCAGGTGCCTGCCGCTCCGCTCCACCTGCCTCGAGCACTCAGGTTCTTGTCCCGTTGCATTTGAAGAGAGGTCCCTAATGCCTTTGCTTCTCTAGGGGAAACCCAGTGCTCTGGGCCAGTGGCTCTCCGTCAGAGCCTGTGGGGCTGCTACCTGCAAACAAGGCGGCCACGGGGAGAGGTGGCCGAGTACCAGTGGCCAGGGTGCTCCAGTGCCAGCTCCATGTAGAAGCCCCAGGGCACCAGAAGAAGGGGCTTAGTGCCTTGTGCCGCTGAGGCAGCTTCCTCGAAGCATTCTGGGCTCCCTAACCAGCACAGTGGGCATCCCAAGGGGAGGCCAGCAGGCCAGCCCCAGTCACGAGGCAGAGATTCACTTCTAATCCCCACAAGAGGTAGATGAACTCCAGGAAGAAACCTGGACCAGGAAGAGTGCCACAGGCTCAGGTCAACGGGAGACTTACAAACTAAGGTTCGTGAGCAAATACAAGTGATTCTAGAGACAGAAATCATTTAAAATCCACACCTGGCCTTGGTGAATGGTGGAGATGCTCTGTTGCTTGAGTTACCCACCTCCAGGTATCTGAGCACATACATGCCTTTCCACATGCAAGACCACTCCAGGGCTGTAAGCTTAGCCTCTTAGGAATTAAGCAGGTATAAGCCTGCTATCTGTGAGAGGGGCAGTGAAAGGCAGAAAGAGACCAGGATTTCCATCACATGGCTGCCAGTAAACAGTGTAAGACCTCAGTCGCTGCCCCTAGATGATATCCCCAGCTAGAAAAGGCCCAATGAACCAATCGCCAAGATTCCTCCAAACTCAAAAAATCTACTAAATAAATAGCTGTCTTCAGCAGTTCCCTCTGGCCTCCAGCAATTTTTGGATTTCTGACAAAGTAACCTTATACCTAGTGCCAGCTTTCCCCTCTCTCCTGTACCACCCCTGCCGCTAGAAGGGACACGTGTCCTGCCAACCCTGCCACAATCTGCTCCAAATCAGAGGGGAATGTCTGATTACCCAGCAGTGCTCAAAGGATCGACCTCTTCATCTTACCAACACACCAAAGCAAACGGCTGTAAGCTTGAATGCTCAGTAAGAAGTTAAGCCAAGCTGTCTTCGGGGTTGATGAGGTAGGAAAGATGCACAGAACCTCTCTTCTGGAGACAGAAGAGCGAGATCTCAGAGTTTATACGCTGACACACCGTAGCCAAGTGTGTGTCAGGAAAGGACTGTCCACACATACAGAGACTGCGCTGTGGCCAAAGGAGAAAGGGAGGGATGTGAATATTTTTGAAAAATAAATGGAACACGTCAATATTTTGTTAACTACAAATACAGTTACAGGCAGCCCCTGTTTAATGGAAAGAGTGCTCAAACGTTCTTTGGAAAACATACACAGTCTCCTAGCTTCCTGGGGCAGAAGTCTATAATCTAGCACCTTGCAGACAACAGGTCTGGGCTTGTGAGTCTGCGCTGAGACTTAGGAGCTGCAGGGACCTGACACGCCCTCTCCGTAGGCTTCCTCCCCTACAATATGGGCAAGCACACAGGACTTCTTCAAAGGTTGGGAGGGTTCATTGCGATGAGGCTCGGAAGATGCTGAGAACAGCGCTCAGAACTTAGTAAGTCGATGACGGTGTTCCTGGCCTTTGTTACCAGTTGGCACCCCAATTCCAGAGAACCCCCCAGTGTAACAAGAGGAAGACACTGGCAGTGGGCAGGAAGCAGTGCGGGAGGCTGGTGGGTCATGGCCCTGGGCATTCAGGCTGCTAGGAAGGAATGTATTTTCACAGAATTCCTGAGAGCTTGCCGCATGTTCTAATTCAGCTAATCCTCACAAGAACGTCACCCTCATCCTGTGGAAGAGGTCGGCGGGACGGAAAGGCAGGGCTGCGATTCTGGTTTGGTGGCGGCTTGCCCTGTTTGATCCCTAGAATCCAAACACTACCTGGGTGGGAACTTTGTCTTGGTCACCGCTGGAATCCATGGTCCTCCTAACTGTGTGGTGTGCAGGCACACCCACCTGCTGGCCTAGACTTGCCATGGCACCTCGGGGCAGGCAGAAGGGAGGCAGCGGTGGCGAATCTGCATCCAGATGTGCCAGGGCAACGACAGAAGCCTCTGCACCACCATCTGTGGGCAGGTGGGGGAGACAGACACCCGGGTGCATGTGCCCCGTCTGGGAGCCTTCGGGTCTGGAGGAGGCAGGAGCTAAGCAAGGCCACCACCCGAGAGGACACAGCAGCTGAGGGAGGAGGGCGTCCACACCTCAGGCCAATTCGATCACCAGCCTGGTGGACGCTCACCTCTGGGCTGGGTGGGTCAGCACAGATGCCACCTGGGCCTCCCTGCCGGGAACACAGAGCATCCGGTCAGCTCTCCAGCATGACCCTTCTTCCTGCTGAACGCTCAGGAACTGTGTTGGAATGAGACTAGACTGAAGACACCATCATTTGGTTTGGCTCTTTCATTATCATGTTTTAATCTGAATCCAAAGGATTTTGTAGAAAAAGGTCACTAATAATCTACCTGGTGGGGGAGAGAAAAATATCTGCCCTCAGACATGGCCAGAGAGGCTGGGTAACGTGCTCAAGGGCAGAAAGTCACTTTCAGTGGGGACCTGGGCATCTCTTTGAGGATACTACAGATGCTAACGATGTTACTGGGGGAGAATCTGTGAAACCCTGTCCTGCCACCCTTGGAGAAACTGCCTCTATTGCTTTCTCATTCCCCAGCTGGGGAACTCCAGACTTCACCCAGGGGACAGCGGATCCCAGGACAGGACGCGGGGGGACACCAGTGTGCACAAACAGCAGCTCCCCTCCCGACTGGCCAGCACGTGGGAGGATATCCTCATTCGGCCGTGATGAAGACCTCGCTCCAAGCTTCCCGAAGACCCTCGGCCGCTCAGCTCCGGATACGAGTGCGCATCCTCCCGAGGAGAGCGTGGCCAGGAACTGGGGCGCATGTGTTTTTGCACAGATGGAATGCTGATGACCAGCCCCTGAGCCCAGCGGACAGAAGGGGGCTTTCCTCTTTGAAAAGAAGGGAAATTCGAAACAAACAGTACCCCCAAAGAAGAAAATAAATCTGTTGTCCTGAAGGGAAGGGAAGGAAATGACCAGCTGTCTGTTTTGGCCCTCAGGGGAAAAATGAAGAAGGCATATTCCCAGCAGGTCTGTAAAAGCAGTAAGGAAGAGTTTTGGCAGACACCCCGGGAACACATATAAGGGAAAGGTTTACAGCCTCCATTGTGATGAAGAGAGATTTATTTCCCTTACAAATCTCCAATTATGAATTCCTTACATAAAAGCTGTCCTAAGAGACCACATGAAATGTCACATTGCATGTTGCAGGATAAACGTGTGATCTCTGGAGACTGAGACGTAAACGTGATTTTTAATGTGAAAAATGTGTGCTTGGAAAACTTTTCATCAGGCTTGGGGATTTGAAATACGGAATAGTTAAAAGGCTAGTGAAATGGAAACTCTCTGAAAGAGCCAGGACCTCTGAGGGTAGCTGGGGGTCCTGGGTGGCCAGATGGCACTGCTCAGTGACACCATCCTGTTGATGAGTAACTCACACGGTTTCCATTTTTTACGCTGTAAGATGGGAGGGCTTATCTTTCCGGCCGCAGTGCTGAGGCCTGGCCTGCATGGGCGCGGAGTGGTGCCCACGAGGGTGGGGGGGTATCTCCTTCTCAGTGTTGAAAAGGTCATCATCGGGAAGCAGTTCATTTACTGCCATCCTGTTCTGCGTCTCTGTGGCAGGCAAACATTCCTTCACTACTAACGCCCATGGGTGTAAACATATCAGTATAATGACTTTCTTAGGATTTTTTTCCCCCAATATAAGAGAGGAAAGGGACAACCTTCTGTCTTGTCAATTCTTCAAATTCTTCTGACTCCGGCCCATAGTGCTTAAGGCAGTCCAGAAACAGCCACGCACGAAGGGGCCCTCTCAGCCCGCAGAAACCCACCCTGGCGGAGTCTGCGGCCTGGGGTAGGGCCCGTGGGGCGGGCCTACCTGCTGAGTGCTGAGGTCATAACCCAAATTAAAGCTCTGGGACCCTTGCTCATCATTAGACTGAAAAGTGGAGGGGACAGGCAGCTGATAACAGAATTTCAGGGGCGGGAAGGAGATAGAGAGGGGACAGAGTGAGAGCAAAAAACAAAAAATCATGAAGACAAGAAGAACGACCAATTCAGACCACCGTGAGCTATGCCAGCGTCAGGCAGCGTGCTGCGCTGGATGCAACCAGGACCCTAAAGCTAGCGGTCGGCTATGAGATCACCTCTTTGTACGGACAGATGGCAGATAGCTGGCACCTCATTGTTCCACTGGTTATTAATAAACTTCCTAACAATGGGCGGAAGTGCTAGCCCTCAGAGAATGGGAGTGTGTTAACAGTGTGGGCTGATCCCCGGCACAGTGAGGCCCTGTGCTTAGCACAACGCACTTGCTTGCTCCCAGAACGGAAAGTGATGGGCCGGAGTATAATAGAAGGCTGCAGTTTTTGTGTGTTTCTTTTTAAACCAAACATCCATCATCACATTCTTGGGAGTCCTGCTGATCACAATGACGATGACTCAAGTGCCATCTTATTAACCACACAGCCTCCTATTTATAGGCACATGTCGTTTTGTTTTGTAGAGAATGGGTGGCTTCTGCCCCTATATTTTCACTCAAGAAGCCGACATCAGTCTCACTGTTACATTTCTTTAAGAAAGGATGCACAGTAACACTTGTTTCCATGGTCAATGCAACAAGCCGCAGGGGCCTACAGAACACTGGGTATTTCCTAAGTGAGTTTGTGCCATTTTCTTTAAATAGGCCAAGCACGTCTCTCTTGGCCCCTACACTCCCACTGAAATCGGAATTGTTCTATGGCAGCAAACCCCCAAAACAACGCTTAGGACAATCCTACACTCTCTCCCACTTTCAGAAGGACCAGGAACAGGCCGCGCTTGTTCAGCTCCGATGACAAACACTGCTGTTGTTTCGTTTTCTGTTTTGTTAATCCATTTTCCTCCTCCCCAGTCTTTCTTGAGATTTCAAGAAATGGGGGTAGGGAAGAGAAGAACAAACCCTTTGAAGTCCACAACAAGGATTTCCGATGCTTTTTTCGAATTCTGAAAACATAACCAGAAGGTTGGAATTCATAGCTGTCCTCTTAAGCTCTGTCAGAACCTCCAAAAATTTGTTACGTGAGGCACACAGGGGCAAAAGCAACAGAGACAGGTGCCTAGAGACTTGGAGGAAATACGTAGGCTTGGCTCTCACAGTGCAGGGCCCCCCTGTGCACCACCCTGTGATGGTCAGCTGGCAGTTTTATGAAGCACCCAGCAGTACAGAGATTGTAAGAGGCCAAGATGGGGTCAGGCCTGTGGAAGGCAGGGATGTGGCTCTGCCAGCTTGGCCTGCAGGAGCTGCCCACTGAGCTGCCTCAACTTCCCTTCTCTTGAGGGACTCTGAGAAGGCCAGGCTACCTCTGAGAAGATGTGCTCTGGGGATAGGGGTCCTCACACCCTTTCAAGGCCTGGCCACTGGAGCCATTTACAAATGGATTTGTGATGGGGGTTCCATAACCTTACTAGGGTCTGAACCCCATTCAGGGCTGATCAGGAAGTGAGGTCTTGATTCCTTTTACTCCGGCATAGGTCTTTCAGCTCAGGCTGAGAGGGTTTACCATCTCCAGTGGGCTTTCCTAGGATATGGGCAGATAGGCTCTCCCATGGGACAGCCTACGCGTCACTACTGGAGAATTCAGGGGGTCCTGACCTTAAGCCTTAAAAATCATTTCAACTACATGGACCTTTCTGAAATGCTAGCCCATGGCTCAGGGCATTATGAAGTGTTCTGACTTCTTTAATAAAAAGCAGTGATATTTCTTCATTTCTTTAGCATCTCAGACCTCAGATACCAAGTACAGTTGACCCTTGAACATGGGAGTTGAGGGTACTGACCCTCCGTGCAGTCAAAAATCCACATGTAACTTTTGACTCCCCCACAACTTAACTACTAATAGTCTACTAGTGACTGGAAGGCTTACCAATAACATAAACAGTCCATTAACACATATTCTGTATGTTGTATTATTATATACTGATTTCTTACAATAAAGTAGACTAGGGAAAAGAAACTATTTTTTGAAATTATTGCTAATCTCCAAAAAGCTTTCCAATATATTTATTGAAAAAAGCCACATACAAGTAGACTGACTAAGTTCAAACCCATGTTGTTTAAGGGTCAGCTGTACTGGACTTCTGTAATTTTAAAGGTAATTATGTGCTCTTAAATAGAAAAATCATCTTCAAAGTTACTAATAGCTTGGAAATGTTTCTCTGTTTAACATCAGTAAACAGTACATAAACTCTGTAAGTTTTTAAATGCTTTGTATATTATCTAGCAAGGTTTGGGAGCTAGAAAAAATGTTTATACCACAGAAATATTACAGTGTTGTTACATGGCTCAGTTACACCGTGGTTTGGGTATACACAAGGGAGGAAGGATGAATGAAACATTACAAGGATGGATGCTGTTTGCAGTAGGAGCTGATTGATAGGTCTGATACCTGATTTAAAGGTCTGATACCAGTAAGACAAAAGTGATACAAGTGGAGGGAAAATATCGCTGGCAGGTACATGAGTTTGTGGCAAGGCCCAAGATACTATACACTATAGGAACATAGGTTATTTCAATGCAGCACATGTGGAAAGAAGAGGAAGACGGCGGAACAGGATGTCACTGGAATAACCTCCTCCCACATACACACCAAGGAAGCAACTACAGCTAATACAACTAACTCTGAAAATGACCTGAGGACTGCAGAATAGACCATCTATACCTCATGAATAAGAGGAGACCACATTGAGTGGGATAAAGGGGCAGAGCCATGATCAATCAGCATGCAAGCCCTTTCCCCCACCCCAGCCCACAAGCAAGAGGGAGAGGAGTAGAGTGGGGAGGGGATAAATGCTCAGGAACTCAGTAGACTTGGCCCTGGGGATCTGCTCCCAGAAGACGAGTCCCCATTGCACTGGGCCTTGAAGATGAATGGGGCTGGGCACCAGGGAGATTTGGAGTCGTGTGTGTGTAGGCAGGGTGGGGGAGGGTGGGTAAGTCTCTGATCGCTGTAGAGGACCAGTGCACGCCAAGACCCAACACAGAAGCAGCAGTTTGAGAGATTTGCTAGCTTTGGGAAATGTGCCACAGGGACAGGGGTCTGAGGGAACAATTTCTGGAGGAGAAAGAGCAGGTGGATGACACTTTTGCAGCCCTCTCTCAGCCCAACTGGCCAGACACTTGCAGGAGCCGGCTCTGAAACTCTCCACTCATTGGCAGTGGGCCACCGAGGGCAGCTATGCAGAGAGTGGCCTGGCCCATAGTGCATCCCAGCAGAAATGCCAGATATCACACAGAAAGGTGCAGCAGTGGGGACCTGCCATTGCTGGCAGCCAGGCAGAATGTAGGCCCTGCTCACAGCCCACTAGCAGCAGTCATGGCTCAGCCACAACAGAGAACCTCTCTGGAGCACCAGGCTCTGGTGAACAAGGGGATCTGTGCTTCTGGGCACCACAAGTCAGCTACTATATAAAGCCACTACTTTTAAGACCTAGAGGTATAGCTGATCTATCTAATACAGAGGTAGAAACACAGAGTACCAGACAAAATGTGGAGGCAGAGGAATATGTTCCAAAAAAAGGCAAAATGCCAGAAAAAGTGCTAAATGAAATGGAGATAAGCAATCTACCTGTTAAAGACTTCAAAATAATGATCATAAAGTTGCCTGCTGAAATGGGTAAAAGAATTGATGATTTTAGGGAGAATTTCAACAAAGAGATAGAAAATACAAAAAGGATGCTGAAGAATACAATAACTGAAATGAAAAATACAATAGAGGGAATGAAAAGTAGGCTGGAGGATGCAGAGGAACAGGTCAGTGAGCTGGAAGATAGGGTAGTGGAGAGTAACCAAGTTGAGAAACAGAGAGAAAAGAATTTTTTAAAATGAGAAGATGCTAAGAGAGCTCTGTGATAACTCCAAATGAAACAATATTCACATTATAGGGGTCCCAGAAGGAGAAGAGAAAGACAAAGGGGTACAAAGTGTATTTAGAGAAATAACAGCTAAAAACTTCCCCAAACTGGAAAAGGAAACAGACATTAGATCTTAGAAACACAGACAGACCCTAATAATATGAACCCAAAGAAGACCACACCAAGGCACAGTAATTAAAATGGCAAAGATTAAAGATAGAGAGATAATCTTAAAAGCAGCAAGAGAAAGGCAGATAGTTACCTATAAGGGAAACTGCATAAGGCTACCAGCAGATTTTTCAGCTGAAACTTTACAAGCCAGAAGGGAGTGGCATGAAATACTTGGCAGTGCTAGAGAGGGAAAAATCTACAACCAAGAATACTCTACCCAGCAAGGCTATCATTCTGAATTGAAGGAGATGAAAAGTTTCCCAGATAAATGAAGGTTAAATGAATTCATCACCACTAAACTAGCCTTTCAGGATATGTTAAAAGGACCTCTTCACATGCAAATGCTTTTAAATTTAAATGTTTTCCATCAGTGAAAACAAGTGTTCAGTAAAGGTAGAAGACCAATCACTTACAAAGTGAGCATGAAGTCCAAAAGACAAAAGTAGTAAGATCAACTGTAGATAAAATTAGTCAAGGGATACACAAAAGGATAGAGATTATGACATAATATGCATAAAATGTGGAGAAGGAATAGAATAATAAAAGAGTACTTTAACAATGTGTTCAAAATGAAGCAACCATCAACTGACTAAAAACTGTTATATATGTAGGAAGCTCTATATAAGCATTATGGCAACTACAAACCTAAAGCCTATAACAAAAACACAAAAAATAAAGACAAAGGAATCGAAGCGTAACACTACACAGAATCATCAAATGATAAGGGAAGAGAGTAAGAAAGGAAGAAAGGAACCAAGAGGAACTACAAAGAAAGCCAGCAAACAATGAATAAAATGGCATAAGTATATATCTATCAATAATTATGTTAACGTAAACAGACTAAATGCACCAATCAAAATACACAGGGTGGCAGAATGGATGAAGAAACAAGACCCACCTATATGTTGCCTAAAAGAAACTCCTTTCAGACCTAAAGACATACACAGACTGAAAGTGAAGGGATGGAAAAAGATATTTCATGCAAGTAATAGGGAGAAGAAAGCAGGATGAGTAATACTTATACCAGACAAAATGGACTTCAAAACAAAAAGTAACAAGAGACAAAGAAAGGCATTACATAATGCCTTCCAACATATATAACAGTCTATAAAGGAGTCAGTCCAACAAGAGGATATAACATTTATAAATGTCTATGCACCCAATATAGGGACACCTAAATATACAAAGCAAATACTAACAGACCTAAAGAGAGAAACTGACAGGAACACAATGATAGCAGAGTACCCCATTTATATCAATGGATAGATCATCCAGACAGAAATCAATAAGGGAACAGTGATATTGAAAGACACATTAGACCAGACACACTTAACTGATATACATAGAACTTTCCACCCAAAATTAGTGGACTACATATTCTTCTCAAGTGCACATGGAATGTTCTCCAGAGAAGATCACATATTAGCTTTCAAAACAAGTTCTCAATAAATTTGAGAAGACTGAAGTTGTATCAAGCATCTTTTTGGGTCACATCAGTATGAGATTAGAAATCAATTATAAGAAAAAAACTGGAAAAAACAAACACATGGAGGCTAAACAACATGCTTCTAAATCAATGGATCAATGAGCATATCAAAGAAGAAAATCAAATATATGGAAACATGAAAACAGAAACACAATGGTTCAAAATATATGGGATGCAGCAAAAGCAGTTCTATGAGGGAAGTACATAGTATTATAGGCCTGCCTTAAGAAACAAGAACAATCCCAAATAAACAATCTAACCTCACAACTAAAGGAACTAGAAAAGGAATAAACAAAGCCCAAAGTTGCCAGGAGGGATATAATTAATATCAGAGCAAAAACAAATGAAATAGAGACTAAGAAAACAATAGAAAAAAAATCAATGAAACCAAGAGTTGGTTCTTGAAGAAGATAAACAAAACAGACAAACCCTTAGCCAGACTTATCAAGAAAAAAGATTACACAAACTAAATCAGAAATGAAAAAGAAGTTACAACAAACACCAGAGAAATGCAAAGAATTACAAGTGAATTCTGCAAAAACTCGCATGCCAATAAACTGGGCAACCTAGAAGAAATGGATAAATTTCTAGAATCATACAATCTAAGACAGACATAGGAAGAAACAGAAAATATGAACAGACCAGTTACTAGTAGGGAAATTGAATTGGTAATAAAAAAACCCTAACAAACAAAATTTCAGGACCAGATGTCTTAATGGATGAATTCTCAAACACTTAAAGATCTAATATCTCTTTCTTAAGGTATTCCAAAAAAACAGAAGAGGAAGGAACAGTTCAAAACTCATTCTACGAGGCCAGCATTACACGAATACCAAAACCAAAGACACTACAAAAAAAGAAAATTACAGACCAATCTCTCTGATGAACATAGATGCAGAAATACTCAACAAGGTATTAACAAAATGAATTCAACAACATATCAAAAGGATCATTCATCACAACCAAGTGAGATTTATTCCAGGGTTGCAATGATGGTGCAATGTCCACAAATCAATCAATGTGATACACATTAACAAATGGAAGGATAAAAACCATGTGATCATCTCAATAGATGCTAAAAAATTTTACAAAATTCAACATCAACATCCATTCATGATAAAAACTTTCAACAAAGTGGGTATAGAGGGAACATAAACATACCTCAGTATAATAAAGGCCACATATAACAAGTCCACAGTTAATGTACTCAACAGTGAAGAGCTGAAAGCTTTTATCTAAGATCAGAAACAAGACAAGGATGCCCACTCTCACCACTTTTATTCAATATAGTACTGGAGGTCCTAGCCACAGCAATCAGACAAGAAATAAAATGTACCTAAATTGGTAAGGAAAAGTAAAACTGTCTCTGTAAATGATATGATACCATATATAGAAAAACATAAAGTCTACACCAAAAACTATTAGAATAAATGAATTCAGTAAAGTTTCAGGCTAAAAAATATACAGAAATCTGTTGCATTTCTATATACTAGTAATGAACTAGAAGAAAGAGAAATCAAGTAAACAATTCCATTTGTAATTGCATCAAAAAGAATAAAATACCTAGGAAGAAATCTAATCAAAGAGGTGAAAGACCTGTACTCTGAAAACTATAAGACACTGATGAAAGAAATTGAGAAGACATAAATAAGTGAAAATCTATTCCATTCTCATGGATAGGAAGATTTAATATTGTCAAAATGGCCATACTGCCCAAAGCAATATACAGATTCAACGCAATCCCTATCAAACTACCAACAGCTTTCTTCAATGAACTGGAACAAATAATTCTAAAATTC
Organism: Smutsia gigantea; assembly: GCA_032199065.1. Lineage (NCBI taxonomy): Eukaryota > Metazoa > Chordata > Mammalia > Pholidota > Manidae > Smutsia > Smutsia gigantea. Next base: position 466,839 of record JAVSCE010011486.1, read on the forward strand.
ATACGGAACCACAAAAGACCCTGAATAGCCAAAGCAATCCTGAGAAGGAGGAATAAAACAGGGGGAATTACGCTCCCTGACTTCAAGCTCTACTACAAAGCCACAGTAATCAAGACAATTTGGTATTGGCACAAAAACAGACCCACAGACCAGTGGAACAGAATAGAAAATCCAAACATTAACCCAAACATATACAGTCAATTAATATTTGATAAAGGTGCCTTGGATATACAACGGGGAGATGACAGCCTCTTCAGCAGCTGGTGTTGGAAAAACTGGACAGCTACATGTAAAAGAATGAAACTGGACTACTGTCTAGCCCCATACACAAAGGTAAACTCAAGGTGGATCAAAGACCTGAATGTAAGTCATGAAACCATAAAACTCTTAGAAAAAAACATAGGCAAAGATCTCTTGGACATAAACATGAGCAACTTCTTCATGAACATATCTCCCGGGCAAGGGAAACAAAAGCAAAAATGAACAAGTGGGACTATATCAAGCTGAAAAGCTTCTGTACAGCAAAGGACACCATCAGTAGAACAAAAAGACATCCTACAGTATGGGAGAATATATTCATAAATGACCTATCTGATAAAGGGTTGACAACCAAAATACATAAAGAACTCACGCACCTTAACAAACAAAAAGCAAATAATCCAATTAAGAAATGGACAGAGGACATGAATAGACACTTCTCTAAAGAAGAAATTCAAATGGCCAACAGGCACATGAAAAGATGCTCCATATCGCTAATCATCAGAGAAATGCAGATTAAAACCACAATGAGATATCACCTCACACCAGTGAGGATGGCCAACATCCAAAACACAAACAACAACAAATGTTGGCGAGGATGTGGAGAAAAGGGAACCCTCCTACACTGCTGGTGGGACTGCAAATTAGTTCAACCATTGTGGAAAGCAGTATGGAGGTTCCTCAAAAAACTCAAAATAGAAATACCATTTGACCCAGGAATTCCACTCCTAGGAATTTACCCTAAGAATGCAGCAGCCCAGTTTGAAAAGACAGATGCACCCCTATGTTTATCGCAGCACTATTTACAATAGCCAAGAAATGGAAGCAACCTAAGTGTCCATCAGTAGATGAATGGATAAAGAAGATGTGGTACATATACACAATGGAATATTATTCAGCCATAAGAAGAAAACAAATCCTACCATTTGCAACAACATGGATGGAGCTAGAGGGTATTATGCTCAGTGAAATAAGCCAAGCCGAAAAAGACAAGTATCAAATGATTTTACTCATATGTGGAGCATAAGAAGAAAGAAAAAAACTGAAGGAACAAAACAGCAGCAGACTCACAGAACCCAAGAACGGACTAATAGTTACCAAAGGGAAAGGGACTGGGGAAGATGGGTGGGAAGGGAGGATAAGGGGGAAAAAGGGGCAATATGATTAGCAGATGTAATGTTGGTGGGGGGCACGGGGAGGGCTGTACAACTCAGAGAAGACAAGTAGTGATTCTATAGCATCTCACTATGCTGATGGACAGTGACTATAATGGGGTTGGTGGGGGGGACCTGATGAAGGGGGTAGTTTAATAACCATAATATTGCACATGTAATTGTAGATCAATGACACCAAAATAAATTATTTAAAAAAAAAGAATAAAATACCTAGAAAGAAATCTAATCAAAGAGGTGAAAGACCTGTACTCTGAAAACTATAAGACACTGATGAAAGAAATTGAGAAGACATAAATAAGTGAAAATCTATTCCATGCTCATGGATAGGAAGATTTAATATTGTCAAAATGGCCATACTGCCCAAAGCAATATACAGATTCAATGCAATCTCTATCAAAATACCAATGGCATTTTTCATTGAACTAGAGCACATAATCCTAAAATTTATATGGAACCACAAAAGATCCTGAATAGCTAAGGTAATCTTGAGAAAGAAGAACAAAGCTGGAGGTATCATGCTCCCTGATTTAAAGCTATACTGCAAAGCTACAGTGATTTAAAACAGTATGGTACTGACAGAAGTATAGATACATTAGTTAATGGAACAGAATAGAGCAGGAAGAAATAAACCCATGCACACACGGTCAATTAATATATAACAAAGGAGGCAAGAATATACAACGGATAAACAATCTCTTTAATAAATGGCGTTGGGAAAAGTGGACGGCTATGTACAAAAGAATGAAACTGGATCATTGCGTTATACCACACACAAAAATAAAGTAAAAATGAATTGAATTCCTAAATGTAAGACCTGAAACTATAAAATTCCTAGAAGGAAACACAGGCAGTAAACTCTTGACTATCAATATTAGTAAATGTTTTCTGGACAAATCTACTGGGCAAGGAAAACAAAGCCAAAATAAATAAGTGCGACTACATCAAATGAAAAAGCTTCTGCATAGAAAAAGGACACCATCAACAAAACAAAAAGGCAATCTACTATATGGGAGAATATATTTGCTAATGATATGTCTGGTAAGGGCTTAATATCCAACATATAGAAAGAACTCATAGAGTTCAGCATCAAAAAAACAAATAACCCAATTAAAAATTGGCAGAGGACCTGAACAGATGTTTTTCCAAAGACAATATACAGATGGCCAACAGACTTATGAAAAAATGTCCAACATCACTAATCATCATGGAAATGCAAATAAAAATTACAATGAAATAGCACCTCACACCAGTCAGAATAGCTAGTATCAACAAGACAATAACAAGTGTTGGTGAGGATATGAAGAAAAGGGAGCCCTCCTCCTACACCACTGGTAGGAATGTAAATTGGCGTAGCCACTGTGTAGCACAGTAAGAAGGTTCCTCAAAAAGTGAGAAATGGAACTACCATCATATCTAGTAATTCCACTTTTGGATCTTTATCCAAAGAATACAAAACAAAACGTAATTCACAAAGATATCTGCATCCCATGTTCACTGCAGCATTATTTATAGTAGTCAGGATATGGAAGCAACCTAAATGTCCATTGACAGATGAATGGATAAGAAAGATGTTGTATATATTCATAATGGAATATTATTCAGTCATAAAAAAGGAGATTGCAGCAACCTGGATGGACCTTGAGGGCATCATGCTAAGAGAAAAACATCAGACAAAGACAAATACTGTAAGGTCTCACTTGTATGTGGAATATAAAAACAAAGAAAACAAAAAACCTAGCTCATAAAGAACAGACTGGTGGTTGGCAGAGGCAGGGGTTGACTGGGGGTAATGAAATGGGTGAAGTTGGTCAAAATGAATGAATTTCCAGGATAAAATAAAAAAGTTAAGGGATGTAATAGAAACAAAAAAAATTTTAATCATGCATTGAGCGCCTGTTGAGTGTCAGACACTGGACTAGAGGTAGAAAAAAGGATTGTCAAGTGACGATTCATTTCTCAAAATGATTTTAAGGAGTATTAGCCATCATCCTTTTTTTGTTTAGCACAAGACAGCAGGTGAAGGAGAGAAAACAACTGACCAAATAGGGATACTGGGTTATCCGCATCACATGCTCTAAAAGAAAGGGTCTGGCAAGTGTAACAGAGAAAGGCTGTCCTGTCCTGGAACAGCAAGGCCCCGTCAGTCTGCGGGGCACATCACCAGGCAGCGCTCAAGCAGCTGTTCGGCAGGGGGGGACCAGCCAGCGCCCGAGAGACGTGGCCGAGTGACGTCTGCTCCATGCCGGGAGGTTTGGGGCTCCTGCTCACAAGCTCTACGGCAGCTGCTGTCAGGTGATTGCCTTCGTGCCTCAGAGGCCGCCAGATATGAGGGGCCCGGGCAGATGGACCAGGAGACGGGTTTTAAAGTGGGGCTATCTGGGCTCTGTTCTCCTAGCCACTCCAGGCTGAGTGTCTCCTACAGCAAGAAGGGTGGCTCTCCAGGTGGGGTCCTCGGGCCAGCAGCATCAGGGTCACTAGGAATCTGTTAGAAATGTGAACTCCCAGGCTCACCCACACCCGCAGACACTGGGGGCCGGGGCCCGGCTATCTGTGCTGGGACTGCCCTCCATGAGGCTCTGACGCCTGCGGAAGCTCGAGAATCCCTAAGCTGGAAGGATCCCCTCTCCTTCTGGGTGTGACCCTGCCCAGTGCAGCCCGTACCCAGGCTCCCACTGATAGGAGATGGCAGCAGGGATGTGTCCCTTAGTGAGTCTGCGGAGCAGCTCAGCTCCTTTGCAGCTGGATAATGGGGACCAAGGGCAGATGAATCGAGGCCCCCGTGGGAGACTCCGGGTCTGCACAGGGTCGGGAATGCCGGGGGGACAGACACAGGGCTTGCTCTGGCTCTGGCCTGTGCCCTTCAGCGGGGCTTTAGGGAGTGGCTGTAGCTCGAGGCAGTGATCTCGGGTCTTGGGCTTTGAAAGGCTTTCTCTTTGATACAAGGCAATGACAGTCTCTGCAATTCTCCCTGTACACTCTAGGCTTCAGAAATACTGGTCATTTGGCTCATTGCATGAATGAAAATATTTTGATGAATCCCAGGCAGGGAGGAGTTTATGATGCTCTAGCAGAGGAAGACCAGGTTTTGGGGAGCCAGAGCTTATACAATTCTGATGGTTCTATTTAATAAAATGAATGCAACATGCGTTAAGCACACAGATTTTACAAAAACACATGGCCACGTGAACACCAGCTGGGGTCCTCAGGGCCCCTGAGCTGAAGCCCCACTGGCCCCACAGTAAATGGGCCTCTCGGTCCGGGCAGGTGCATGCCCTCTCCCTCTTCCTTGAGGTCTAAATCTATGTCTGGCTGTGATTGACTCCACCAGCCCAGAGGCTACCTAGGCAGCTTTCACGTTGCCTTCCTCTGCTCTTCCGCATTTTTGCGTCTTTCTATTATTGTGTAGTTGCTAGACAGTTATAGAAATGACTCTGGAGACAAAGAGTACTTTATGCTTATAAAGGTATCGCTTTGACTGGTGATTCTTATTTGTTTCTCTTTGATGGACTTTCACTTCCATTCTTTAGAACAGTGGAAGTACCAGGTGAAAGGCAAAATAATGAAAAACGAGTAGAGAAACAACATCAAGGGGAAATGACAAGCAAAGGGAGGTGAGGAGCAGTGGACCGGGCAGCACCTGCACATGGCTGGTGGAGTGAGGCCGGGGCCGGGCCACCTCATGACTGAAGGAGCTCCTGTCCCCACCACGGGGAATGAAGGGACACCGGCCGAGACGCAAAACCCAGTCTGCAGACAGGCCGACGAGCCCTACAAAGACAACAGTGATGTCCTCACGGATACCGAACAACAGTGACTCTAGAGGATATAATGTTCAGAGAAGGCTTCCTGAGAGTCAGGGCAGGGAGGGGTCTTAAAACCACGACAACAGAGAAATGACTCTGGGGGATGAGGCGGGGCCAGTGCGTCTGGTTTTACTCTCATGGCTCAGAGGCGAGGGCACGCGGTCCCGGAAACCAGCAGCTTGACCGTGTGGCGTGGGCAAAACGCTCCCAAACAACACTGGCGAAGGGCATCGTTTCTGATATCACTCCCCCCTCAGGGCTTCTGTCTGTCCCAACATGTAAGGACAAAATGACCTGCCTGGAGTCCACAGAAACAGACGGCGGAGCCCGATCCTCTGACTCTCACTTTCAATGTCCAATCCTCACACTGCGCTCAGAGCACGTCTCTGCTTTCCACATGCTCAGAGGCATCCTGCACTTCGGGAAATTCTGAGTTCACCTGGGCACAGAATGTAGCATCTCTAGGCAGCACGACCCTGATCCTCGGCCCTCTGTGGGATTCTCCTTCAATGACACGCAAGTGAGCCCCGGCCTCCGTCCTTGGCGCGGACACTCCTGAAGTCAGCCATGGGCTCTCAGAAGGCTCTGGAGGGGATGTGGCCAACAGCTCTCCCGCCCTGCAGGGTCCTACCTGCTCCTGGCTTTCCCATCCTCGGCTGCTTTCGGCAGTTTTCTCAGATTCCCATTTGGCTCAAAACCTTGGTCTCAAACCAGAGCCAGCTGCTGGCGAGCCTGCCCAGCTGCCCCTCAGCTGCTGCTGCCCCACCGCCTTCCCCGCAGCCGTGTCCTCGGGCAGGACAAAGGCCGGCTCACCTGAGGACAGGAGACTCCCGCTGCTGCCGCTAATGATCTTCCCTTTGCTCCCCATGTTGGCCAGCTTGGAGGTCTTCAGGGTGCCTGTCTCTGTCAGGTCAATCGCGATCTCACTCAGACTTCGTGCAGCATGGATTTTAGACTAGAATGAGGAAGACAACTGGGTCACAAAGAGGCGTTGACCTCGAGCGAGAAGAGTGATGCTTGCCTGCCTGTGGCCCTGAAATTCAGCAAACTGACTAATTTCCCACCGCCCGGCATTTTCACAGGTGCATCCTTTGGTGCCATTCCTAACCCCCGAAGTGCCGTGCAGGAGCAGAGGTGGCTTGAGCGCTGACAGGGGTGAGGGTTTTCTGCGCTCTTTCTCTTCCAGGCTGTTCTGTTCAGCGATTAATAGCAGGGGCTTTGGGGTCAGGATGACCCAGTGGGAGGCCTGAGGAAGTTCCTCCATCTCAGGGAACCTCATTATTCCCACGCAGGAAACAGGGAAACCACCACCTACCACTTGAGGTTGTGTTAGGGTCACAGGAAGCAAAGCATGTGAAGGGCTCCCCTTCCTCTCCCTGGCACATGGTATGGCTGTAACGATTTTGTGCTTCATGGAGGAGGAAACAAATAATTCTCAGCTTTGTGAATGACTTAAGTGATATGGGAAACAAACTGGTGACGTTCCCATAAATTCGGAGGTGATTTAAGCCTCTCAAATTGTTATCCATGTGGCTGCAGGACATTTAGAGGGTTGAGAAGTGACAGCCCTAGGCCTGCAAGCATGGCGGGCACGTGTCTGCAAACGCCTCTGGAACCACTGCTCACCTGGATGCTAAGGGCCCACCGATGAGCACCTGGCTTGGTGCACCTAAATAAACATACTAAGTCTTTAGATTATGGTTAGTCCTCTACTCCATTTTTCTGTATATTAACTGGCCCAATTTGACTAATAGTAACAGCAGGTTAGAATAATTAGAAAAGGACTGTATTCACAGTTATGGTCTTAAAAGTAACTGTTTATTCGTAAAGCTACCTGCTTTGTTACTGCCCTTGGTAAGTGAAAAATTGTTTGCATTTCCTCCACGTTTGCCTTTTTTCCCTTCTTCAGGAAATCCATTGTGATAGTGCTTAAGGCAAAGGGCTTCACCTACCCCACAGACTTCATGAAAACCACTGCCGATGCCACTATGACCCATACATTTGATCTTTCTGTGGCCACTGGCTACAGCGCACACAGGGATGAGCTGGGCGGGGTTCATGAGGGAGGTTTTCAGTCACTCCGTGTGTGTTCACTCTGGCTGGCGTGAGCCCAGTCTGTGCCCCCAAAGAGAAGCCGGCAGAGGGCGGGTGAGCCATTGCCCGTTCTCCTTCACTCGCAGTCTGTGCCTGGTGCCGGCCTGGGCATCCTCTGCTGTCCAGCAAAAGCTGTCTGGACCCCTAACTTTGCCCTTCCTCTGGCCTCCATGTTGATGACTGTGACTCTGGCCGCTGAGCACTTCCCTCGTGGTGACAAGACGGAAGCCTGAGGGCCAGAGGAGTTCGGAGGCTCTCTGCCTGATCTGCTCACCGGTGGGCCGTCCTTCTCCTCGCCCTCTGTCCCACTGGTCCTTCCTTGTGGGGTCTCCTTTCTGGCTTCAACTTTGGTCCCTGTGTTCAGAACCAGGTCGCCCTCCCTTGGGCCAGGGCTCTCCCGTTCACAGAGGAATCCCCCTGCCAGACCCTCACAGGTTCCAGCTGGAAGCAGGAAGCATCTCTCAGTTCACTGCCACTCACTGTAATCAGTGGCACCCAGCTGGTTGTGTTTTAGCCTCTGAGCAAGCAGAGGAGGCACAACCCATTCCTCCCTCCCTGTCAGCACTACTCTTTTAGCAAGGCCCACGCTTCAGTAGAAAGGAGCCCACGCTGGCAGTTATGTAATAACTCATGAAGACACAGACCCATTGAAATGATGGAGAAGGGCCCAGGCTCTGAAGTCAGAAAGATCTGGACTGGAATCTTGACTCTTCCAATTAATCACCATTTGACCTTGATCTTCAACTTGGTACTCAGGTCCCTTTTGTAAAATGGAGCTCTTAAAACACCCCATGGGGTTGTGATAAGGACTAAACTAGATTATGTACATGAAGGCCATGGAATTGGAGTAGGAATAGGACATAAGTCAGAGCCTGGCAGTAATTTGCTAAATGAGGTTAGATTGATGACTCAACCTGGTATTTTGGGGATCTCATTAATCACATGGAAGAACTGTTCCCCATTCGACCTCCACTCCTGCCACACATCTCCTCCACTCTGCCTCAGAGGCAGAAAACAAAATATGGAAAAGAAGCCAACAAATATCCCTCTAAAGGGAGACCAGAGATGCTTGGAGGCTTTAGGAGATGGCCAGCTTCCTTCCAGAACAGAAGCATCATGGGGCATGGACCCCGGGGGCAGGGAGGGCTAGGAGGAAGAGGAACTGAGGGGAAGGTCCCTCGCCGAGTCGTACTCTCGGCCAGGCCCAAAGTACCTCCAGTCCTGAACGTTCTCTATGAGGATCTTGCTGCACTGAGCTTTATCACTGATAGTCTGTGAGCAAGGTTTAATTGTCCCCTACTACGCCTTCTTTCTGCTTTTCATCTAGATGGAATGAGGAATAGCAGACGGGTCAGGAAAAAAAAAAAAGATTAAGAAGGAAAGATGTTTGGACTGGAGGCCAATTCGAGAAGTCCCCACTCTGAGTTCAGAGGCAAAGTGTCTAATGTTTACTCTAAACAATTTCAGCTTTCAAGTGTTTTCCTCCCAAGTCTCTAAGACATTCCTTGGCTCTGGGCTGCAGATATTGTTGGGATCCAGCTGATAACATTTCCAATCTTTGGGGTCAGCATGTATAAGCTACCAATGATAACTGGTGCCCGGAGAGAGAGAGAGAGAGAGAGAGAGAGAAAGACTGGTTCTTAAATGGTTTGCCCAATGACCCTGGAAGAAGAAAATAACCTGAGTGCCGGGGGAAAAGCATGAGACTTCTTGGCCGCCCACCCACACTGACTTGAGACTAGACTGCACTTGTTTCTGGGCTGGTAAGCATCACTTGGGAAGCCTGGGCTTTGCTGAGAGGCACTTCAGGGAAAGAATGGTTGGCATGGGCCAACACAGGAGAATGTGATGCAATGGCCAGTATGCCAGCCAACACTGGTGGTTCAGAGATATTTAAATGGAAGCTCTTCACTCAGGCCCATTAGCCATCACTCACTCAGAGGCCATTCTGCCCACTGGAGATGGAGGACATCACCGTTGTGTAAAGAACAACATTCCAGAAAGGAAAGGTGTTGTAACATAATTCTGATGGGAAATTTTATCTGATGTAATTTGGGGAACATCTAGAGAATTTAAACCTTATACAAGTGTTGGCCATGGAACAGTATGTTGAATTAATAATGATAATAAAAGATAGCACATGTCTCCTAAAGCAATTTCACAAACACTGTGTTATTGGACCAAATAACAATTTTGGTCAGGAAATTCTTTTCATATTCTCTAACTGGGGGGAGCAAAGCAGGGGAACAGAAGACTGGCTCAGGGTCACAGAACTGGACAGTGGAGTCCCTGGACTCCTGAAGGCGGCCACTGGCTCCTCATTGGTCATTGCAGGTTGAGAGACTGGTTCTTAGGAGGAATGTAAGGCTTCTGGAGCTTCTGTGGGGTTTAGAGCTTTCTGGGGGAAAGTTCTGCTCCCGGGAGTGTGTGCGCTTCTTTCAGGCCTCCAAGGGTTACTGAGAAAGACAGCAGAAATGTCCCCATTGCTGTACATACTTGGTTTGGCCTCTTAAAAAACCCTCCTTCTTAATAATTGATGTTTGATAATTACTTTTGAGGTTTACTTGTTACATCAGTGCGTTGACCATTGAACCTGGTGAATAAGGCTTCTTCAACTGCAGAATAAGACCATTTTTGAGAATGGGGATGATAAGTCCTAAAAACAAGCCTCCCAAGGTACCTAGGAAGCTATGCAAACGACCAGTTTTGGAGGTAGGGAGCTCTAAGAGCTGATACATTATCTTTAGGGTGAAACACACTTCCGCTTTCCCCTGTCAAAACTGTGCTATCAGCATGTGGGGGGTCTGCCTACAAGAGGAATTGGCAGTGGGGTTTGGCAGGGTTGCCAAATGCTCCCCCCTCGCCCTCCCCCTCCCCGTCCCCCTCCCCTCCCCTCCCCCTCCCCTCCCCCCTCCCCCCCCTCCCCTCCCCCTCCCCCTCCCCCTCCCCAGCCACTGCTGAACAGCACAGACGATGGACTCGATGTTTTAAGCTTTTGACTTCCAGCTCTTGCCACTGGAGGGCAAAATGCTGACTCTCACCCACTGCCTCAGTCTAAAGCATGAATCAAAACACTTTGGTCCCCATTTCTTTTCATCTAGTCGGGCTTTAAATTCCTGTGCCAGTGCCCAGCATCACCAGGACAGCTGTGGCATACCTTTACTATTCCTAACAACAAAAATACTCCACCCTGAGCCCATTCACTCCCCAAAATGACCAGAAAAGAGACCAGGAGGAAGACTTTAGGAGAGGAGAAAATGTGTTACAAAGGAGAAAGTGACAGCTATATGGGAAAGGCTTGATTAAAAACCGAGCTATGACTAGAGGGATTGTTTCCTTTCTTCCTGTCCTATTTTCTTACCATCTTTCTCTTACCTCCCACCCAACCCCTGCACTCCCCATCCACTCTTCTCCCCAGGCAAGGGAAGGAGCAACTCCACCCAGAAGGAAGATAAGGTAAAAGAGGAAGCCAGAAGGACACCAGAGGACACCAATCCAGTGCAACACCAATCCAGTGCCTCTCAGGCCCGGGTCCCGCCGCCTCCTGCCTCCTGAGAACTCACACAACAGGACAAAACCTTCCAGGAGGAGGGGCATCTATGAGGCCAGGGGCCACGGTGGGTCTCGCTCTATAGTTCTGTTTTCCTCCACCCAGCCCCACCTCCCAAGCCAGCAGGATCCTGGGGAAGGTGCAGGACCCATCTCCATGTACCCTCCACCTGAGGGGTGATGAATGTGGTGGCTCATTGGGGGGAGACAGGGGGACAGAGCAGACAAGGCTGGAGGAAGAGGGGGCTGAGTGTTGATATAAGCTGCGTGTGAACCAAGGAGACATCTTTCTCCCACCCAGCAGAAAACGCACCTGTGTATCTGGTATCTTGGGGGGATGATGGTTTACCAAGCTCCGAGGTTCCAGGTCTACTTTAGGGAAACGTTTTTTTTTCCCCCCTCATGTTTCCAGTTTTTCATTTTTTAAAAATGGAGTTGGCAGTTGGCAGAGCCTGGAGGGGTTTCACAGCAATTACCCTAAACAGTTAGGTGGTATCTGCTCGTTGAGGGGTTACTTTTTAAATTTTCTCAAAAAGAAAACAATATGCCACTGTCTAAACACCAAAAAGGGCTTGATTGCATGTTCAAGAGGTTCAAAAGCACGGTCAGAATTCCTCAAAAGGGCCCTGCCTGGCTGGGGAAAATGGCTTGAGTGGCTTTGATTGTGGCTGGGCTGGAGCCCATTCACCAAGATGAGTGGAACGTGCCCCCTGAGGAACTTATCTCAGTCCACCCTCCTAGAGCCCAGAGGCGGGGCCGCACATCTCAGGGCAAGGCCCATCCCATTCCTGATACCTGAACTATGAGATCCAGACAAGGGCCTTGGCCTGTCTTTCAGGGAGCTTGGTGAAAGGTCTGGTCACAGTAGAATCCCTCCCAGTCCCAGGAAAGGACCTTACCTTACTCTGCTTTCTGTCCAGATAGAACTGGTGTTGGCTAATGGCCATAGCCCAAATGGACTTGATTAACGCTGGACAAGCGTACCACGTATGCACTGCAATGCCACTGTGTCCAAATGTCCTCCTTGTCACTGAAGCCCTGACAAAGCAAGAATCAGAAGGTTCAACTCCATGTCTATGATGAGGGATGCCACTAACCTTTCACTAGCTTTTACTGAAAATCCTTGGGGTCCTAAAAGCCAGGGCATAAAGGTGACAGAGGAACTCTTCGTCACACCCACACAGACATACACACACACACGCTCACAGAAAATGGCTAGCAGAGGCCATGTTTTTATTTTTTAAATAAAAATTAGGTATATTTAAGGTGTACAACATGCTCATTTGATAATCACATACATGATAAAATTATTATAGTTAAGCTAATGATATTTCCTCACATCATTACCATTTTTTTGTGATAAGAACATTTGAAATCTACTCTGAGCCAATTTCCAGCATTCAGTACAATATTATTGACTATGGTTCTCATGCCTATACTGTAGATGTCTAGACTTACTCCTCCTTTGTGACTGCAGCTCAGGACCTTTGACTAGCATCTCCCCACTTTCCCCACCCCTGGTAACCACTATTTTACTCCTCTGCTTCTGTGTGTTGACTTTTTTAGATTCCACATATAAGTGAGGTCATGCAGTTCTTTTCTTTCCAGCTTATGTCACTGAGCATAGTGTCCTAGGTTCATTCATGCTGTTGCAAATGTCAGGATCTCCTTTTTTATGGCTGAGTAACATTCCATTGACTACGTATGCCCCAGTTTCTTTATCTGTTCATCTGCTGAATGGATAACTTATGTTTATTTCACATCTTAGCTATTGTGAATAATGGTCATCTTTTGATTTATTGGCTCCTTAGGGTTCAGAATTTGGCCAAGCCTCTGCTTTGTCTGGGATAAGATGGGTCACTGTGGGTCACTGGGCGGTCCTTTCTGATCTTTAGCCCCTGGTGTTGGGCCAAGACAAACTTCAGAGACAGGAAAAGCCCTTGACAATGTCCTTTATTAAACAGGCAATGCTACCTATGTTCCTTGAAAGAGTTGATTATCAATTTCAAATATATTCAGAGGCAGGCAGGGTATAAAGAATCAGGACAGGAAAGGCAGAGAAATGAGCCAGTCAGTCCCTCGCCAAGATCCCACCTCCGCACATATATTATGGAGGAGAAATGGTGTATATACTGACGGAGTAGAGAGGTGATCACACTTTAAAAAATGAAAGTGGGAAACATAGGCCTAATATAATTCCCCACAGTAATGGTGTTGGGGGAAAAAAGTTATATAATCATGTTCTCAATGAAATAGATGTTGTAAGACAGGTGTACTATTTTGCAAGTGAAATCTGAGAACACGTATTTGCATGCATGTGCGCGTGTGCATGCGTGTGTGTGTGTGCATGTATGTGTAGGTGGGAGGTCTAGGGTATCTGTGTGTACCTTGGAAGAAAAATGTGTGTTTTCAAGATTAAGCAATTTAATTTGGAAGAAATTGGGGTAGTCAGGACTGGTGAGTAGTTGCATTTATTTTAAAGGGAAATCTTCCCCAGAAGAAAGTTTACAGTTGCTCCCATCAGCTTACTTTGGGGGCTAACGATTTAACAGTTGGTCTTCTTTAGACCCACTTTTAAGGATAAATACAAATCTGGTGGTTAGTTAATGCTACTGATTCTAGGCAGGGTGTTCCTCTCTTTGGTTAAAATAAAAGGAGAAAATGCCAGCTCACGAAAGAGCAAACAGTGGAGAAATGAAAAAGGAGCTGGCATAGGATGGGGGGAGTCTCACGGGTCTGTGGATTTAAAAAGAAAGTGTGAGCTATCTCCTCCTCTTGCCTTCGTAGCAATGGCTACTCCTGAGTGTAAATACAATTCTTTTCTCCCAGGAAAGCACAGTTGTAAAGGAAAAAGTAGCTTGAAATGTATTTTAGTGACAGTAGTCAGAGTGGTACCAGGCGGGGTGCTCTGCGTTTTCAGGTCAGGGGAGGGAGGGCGTTAGGAGCGCACCAGGCCGGGGTGGTCACGCAGGCGCACCGAATCAGACACCAGGTGTGCTTCCCCTCCACAGCTTTCTCTGTAGGTTCTTACCACCCCACTGACTTTCCTGCTTTGCTTAAACCTTAGAAACTTGAGCATTTGCCAAGGCTAGAGAACCACAGAAAAAGTGGTAGGTATCAAGTTAGGATGCCAGTACTAGAGAACAAATCCCATGGCATCTTCTGTGATCCAGAGGCATCCACCCCCAAGTCCCTTGTCCTCTCCACGTCCCCCAGATGACATCTTCATGACATGACTCCTTCCCACACTTGCCATCCAATTACTTCTGTTCTGACTCCCTTCCTGGACTGGGGGAGGGGGTGACCCCCGAACCATCCCAGTGGAAGATCTGTTAGATACAGCTTCCCTATTCCAAATAAACAGGCAACAGCTCAGACCAGCACATCCAGTCTAAGGAGTGCCATGAGGCCAGGAGAAGCGTGCTTTCTGCAACATGAGGACGCAGGCTGGCCTAGGGCTTTGGCTCTGCCGCTGCACGAAGCAGCTCACCTGAAGCGATTCCCTTTGTTGGCCTCCGTGTGTATTTGCAAAAGGTGGCTTTAAAGCTGGGTTTCCAACTCTGACATCAGAGAAGGCCCTTCCTGGCCTCCCCCTGCCTCCCTGGCCTCCTTGCCTCTAGGCTGAGGGCTATTTTCCTGGGGAGACAGGATCATGCTCTGTGCTCAGCCTGCCTCAGGCTCTCCCACTTCCCTCTTTTGCCTCCCGACTGACATCTTCATGTCCCTGAGGACCCACCTCGATCTTTAAAGCCTGGTCACCCTTGAGGCTCAGCTCAGACCTCTCCTTCTCAGGCAGTCTCTCCTGACCAGTGGCCCTGGGGGCCTTCAGCATGTATGGCCAGTGCCCCTTGGCACCTGGTACCCACTGCCTCGTGTAGACTGCAGTGGTGAGGCACATGAGTTTTGGAGCTAGACTCCCTGGGTTCAAATCCTGCCCTGACCATTTACTAACTTTTTGCAACCCAGAGCAGGTTCCTCTGTTCCCTCTGTTCCCCCATGTAGACCAGGAGGGCTAGCAGTGCCATTTCTAGGGGTTCCAGTGAGTACCCAATGAGGCAATGTGCCTGGGGGCCTAGAACAATGCCTGCTTGTGGTAAACACTCAATAAATACACAGTTGCTTCTTCTGCCTGTGTTCCAGACTGGCTACAAGTTCTTTGAGGGCAAAGGATTCTATCTCAGTCTTCTTTCTGTGCCCCAGGACACCTAAAAAAAAAATGTCCTAAAAGCCCATGTAATAGTAATTATATGATTTGAACTCTTTCCTGTATCCCTGGGCCTTGGGATAGAGAGGGGGATTTAGTATTACATCCTGGGTAGGCGACAGATCCAGAGAGAATGACCCCCCTACATCCGACCCCCCAACTCAGGGTGTGTCTGCCTGAGGGAGCAGAATTCCCAACGAAGCCCAGGCATGGACAGCCATGGAGTCCTGAAGTGCAGCCCGCTGACTATCCCATCTCTAGCCCCTCCTGGCAAGCATCCCTTTCTGCATGTGACCCACTGAGGCAAACATCCATTCTCTTTTCACAGCAGGTGTGCCTCCTGGTCCTACTCTCAGGACTCCGCCCAGACACAGCTGACTGGTAGAGGTGACAGCGTGTTCCTTCTTGGCTGGACCATCATCTTCAGCCTCTCTCTCCCCGATGTGGCCTGCAGTAATGGGTTCTTGCTCTGCAGAGCCTGGGCCCCCGGACGTGAGGCCCTTCGCAGGACCCCAGGAAATGCTGGGCAAGTCCTTAAGCTGCCGGGGCTACTCCTTCACCTGATGGTGGAGACCCGGCATCTCCCAAACTGCCTCCACTTGCCGGTCAGGTCGGTGGTGGGTGTGGGGCAGGCTCTTCCCTTCCGGGAGTGGCTGTTCCATGCAGATTACACGGCAGGACCAGCGGCCCGTCAGCCCTGCAGGGTTATCACTGGCTGCAGGAATGGAGACCACTGCCCCAGCCTCAGCCCTCTGACGAGGGCCATGTCTTGTCCTCACGGGGCAGAGGGACATGGCGCTTGGAGGTCATGTGGGACGAAAGCTCGTGCCCGTGTTCCCAGGCCAGGGCTGAGGTATCAGGGCGCCTATCACACCCTCTCTAGTCTGATCTTGTCCCTGTCCCCCCAGGGCTACTTTATTGTAAATCCCTTTGGGGACCCACTGAAAGTAATTTATCCTCAAGCGTCAGGCTTGTCTGTAGGGAATCCTGCTGCCTCTGGGCTGCCTACCACTCTGGACTGCTAGCAGACGCACAGGAAAGCTGGGGGTATGTGATGTCCCAAGAACCTTCCATGCGGGGCCTGCTGCATTCCCAGCCAGGACCCATTGTTTGGCATCTAACTTGGAGAGCACCGATTCTCGCACTAGCGCTCCCTGGGATACAATGTGAGGTGGAAACAAAGAAATCCACTTCTTTCACATCCACCTCCTGTGCTAACACCCTAAAACTACAGCTCCTGGACCTAACAGCTGAGCACAACTGCTTCGGAGAGATTCCTGTTGGGGCTCATGGTCCTCTACCCAAAACATCCTCTGCAGCTGACAAGCCATCCGTCAGGCCCTTCTCTGGCAGCAACTTCCTAAAGGCGCTCAGACCGCTGTCTAGTTTAATTTGGTTGTTTGTTACAAAGTGTTACATGTCTTCTCTAAAATGCCCCGGCATATAAAGACCATCCCACATCCATGAGCAAACACGTGTAGCCAGATGAGGTGATCTTGGAATTGCTGATTGCTGTCCTCTCTCCCTCCCCACCACACACACACACACACACACACACACACACACACACACACACGATCCACTGCATTTACCAACATATTTAGTTCGAAACAACCCTGTCTGATTCGAACCTTACTCTTCACGATCAAGCATCCCCTCTTATTCCCCCCCCACCCAAATGCGCACGAACAGCACAAAAATAGTCAGAAACAACGTGCTGGGCGGGCAAGCACTCCCAGAAGAAAAGGAATTTTCCAGCTTACCTGCGTGGGTCATGAACTTCCACAGAAAACTTCTTTTCTCTGAAATACAGGTTTTCCAACTGTCTCCACTGGAATATCTGGGCAGAAAACAATGCAGTGAAGTTCAGGAGGGGCTGGTTCCCAGCGGCAGCCCTCTCCTCGCTGCTGAACTTCTACAGCTGGCGGCTCCCTTATCAGAGCCGAGGCCGTGCAGTTCTTTGCGCCACCGCCTCCGCCTCTCTGCCTTGTGCTACACGCACGCACACACACACACACACACACACACACACACACACACACACACACACGCGCGCGCGCGCACACACGCACGCGCACTCTCCAGTACACACACACACACACACACACAAGTTGCTCCCCTCTGCACTGCCTTTGTTGGATTCTCCAAGACAGTTCGCAGCTCGGCTGACTTTTCCCTCCACGGAGAAGGGGCGGGTGGGGAGCCGAGGAGGGCGGGCTCGGGAGGGGCAGGCGCGGGGCCCTCCCAGGGCGGCGGTAGCCATCCGCGGGAGTGCTGAATGGGGCTGCCTCCCTCCAGTGCTGAAATGGGAAGGCGCTCAGATTCCCAGCCTCCCGTCGGGACCCTGCTTCCTGCCCACGAGTGTGTAAGAGCCTGCCTCGCCCTGGGGCTTCGCTGCAGAGCTTCCCGGCGAAGGGCAGGGGCTGCTGCGACTTTGTTTCTGGGTAGGCAACTCAAGATAACAACACGACCCTGTCAAGCTCATATTTCCTGCTGCGGCCCAGAGAAAATCAAGAGTCCAGCTTCCATCAGGGAATGGTAGAACTGAGAGAGTTCTGAAAAGTGGGAGGTAAGAGGGGTTCCCTCTGCCCCAGCGGGCATTCCTCCCTAACTAGAAGCCGACTGCGATGTTTGGGAGTGATGAGGGCTCCAGTGAGGCTCTGGAGTTCCTTTCACTCAGTGAAAGTTACTTAACCTTCTGAGAAACATCGTAAGAGGTTGAAGTGATGCACACAGTATCTGCATATATATGTACTTATGCACTTTTTGCATTTATATTTATATCTATGCACTTAGAATTTGAGTTAATTTTGCCCACAGAAGGATAATGCAGGATCCTGCTCTCACTCTTCCTGGAGTGGCTGAGTTCTCCCTGGGGCCTCCTTTTCTTTGCCCACTGAACTGGGCATAAGCTTCTCAAGGTCTCATCCCAGGCCCAGAGTCCTCTCCTCTGGCGCTCCTGCCCTCTGACTTGCTCGCGCTTTCTGTGACAGCAGTCTCCCTGTGCCCCGTCAGCTGTGCCCTCCCAGGCCCAGACACTGCATCAGGGCTTGGCCAGAGGACACCACCCGTGTGCTGCCAGAGCAGCAGCATCCTTGTCTCTTCACAACCTGCTCTGCGGAATTTTACAGACTGTGTCTGCAAAGCAGAGAGGAGGACGTCTCTTTCCTATTAAAGAGCTTCCCCTTTTGCCCACCACCCAGTCATTTCACTCCGAAGCCCAAGGGAAACTGCTTCTCTTTCTCTTTTAGGGTCAGTTCCATGTGAATGGGGAGGCATTTTGAGGACAGCAAGTGACCGAAAGCCCTACACTGGCTCAGACAGCTTTGGGTCAGGTCACAGGTGAAACACGGAGTTGAGTCTGCTGCTCAAGTCAGAAGTGTGAGCCTCATATTCCCACCTGATGCTCTGCTACACTGAATCCCTCGACCGAAGACCCAGAGCTCCTCTCTGGCCCTCCCACTCTGCCGTTGTTACGTATTTAGAGATAGTCCACCTGAATTTAGCCAGAGACACAAAAGCACCAGAACTAAAAGGGCCCTGAGATGGACCTCAGAACCTGGAGGTGGTGCACGGAGCAGAGAGGCCAAGCACACACATTCTGGAGTCCGGTTGCACCTGTTTGAATCCAGGTTCCCCTACACCCATGTTTTCTGAACAGCATTTCCTTTAGTCTCAGTTTTCCCATCTGTACAATGGCCATAATGCCCACTAAGGTGGAAGCAACAGACCCTGAGCAGCTTCAGCATGGAGTGAATGCTCAATGAGCTCAGGCCTCGCTGTGATTCCTAATTGTTCTTCCTTGTCCCAAATCCTGGCAAAGAAAAAGAGTAACTCCAGGACAACCAAAATGATTCTTTTCTTACATTTCCTGACTCAAGCCCTGACACTGCGGTTTAAGAATATTTGATGATTTGCATGTAGGAAATCTCTAAGGAGGTGTACAGAATTATTCCCCATCCCCGTCTCTTCCCTTTCTTCCAAAGAAAGGAGGGATGGTAGCTGGCTGTTTCCTGAGGGGGACCCATCCCTGTGCAGCTCCGGCTGTGGCCAGGCCAGCCTCACCGATGTGTGACTTGAGGGCCCTGAGCTCAGAAGGGCTCCATGCTTGGTTTCATGTTCTGCTCTCTCCACCTTGAAATTCTCAAGAAGTTTTGATCAGGGAGCCCTGCATCTCCAGTTTGCCCTGGACCCTGTATATTACGTCACTGGCCATGGTCTTGGGTCGTGGCTGGCACTCACATGGGTAAGATGGCCACTCTGTGCCTCACAGGCAGACCTCCAGGGGCTTTCCCCTCTTGCTCAGCAGGAAAGAAGGTAACCCCAGGGGTGGGGGTGCCTGCAGACCCTTCACCTGGCCCTCTGTTTGAAGCTGCCTCATGCCTAGTGAAGAACCTAGAGTCAAATGCTCAGAGGGTGGCTTCCCTGGCAATTCCTCCGTGCCCACTCCTTGCAAAGCAGAATATGAGCCGAGCTTCCCTGAAATGCTCCTGAAGTTGCTGGTGTGCAACGCCTCACAGCTGCCCAGGGACCCAGACAAAACCTGCCATGGCTCCTCGGTCCTCCGCTACCCAGACTCCTGCTCTGGCACTGAAGCCTGGCTGTCGGGCTCCCAGCAGCTCCCTGGGATGATGTACCGCCATAGGTATTTTCCAACCGGGCAGAGCAGTGGCTTTCCCTCGAGTCTCCTCCCTGTGGTAAATAGGGTGCTGCTCTGGGAGCCGCCCCGATCATCTGTGCCACTTCAGGAGAACTCGGTGCAGTCGTCATACCCGGCACCCATGAAAGGCGTCACCGTGCTTCACAACTCCATGCGAAGACTCATCGGACACACACACGGCCGTGGTGTCTGGGCTAGTTCTCTTAGGATTCTGTAGAACTCCCATGGCCAAGTATGCCCAAAGGAGCTAATGAAAGGCTAAAATACATGGGTCAATCAATAATCAACAGATTTATTAATAGGTATTAAATCAAGGCCTTACTAATGCACTTCTGAGCACCTTTAAAAAGCTCTGCAGATGTCTCTTTGATGGTTCAGCGCCCTCCGAGAAGACTGAGTGGGAAATTTTCTTCTCGGGGAAAACAAGGCCCAGAGAAAGGAGGGAGAACTGCCTCAGGCCACACAGTCGGTCAGTGAAGGAACCAGAAACAGGAGCGGAGGGCAGCCAGCCCATACTCTAACCTGTAACTATGGGCCTTTCCACATGAGTCTACCAATTAGTGGGAACAGCTCTTACTCACTACTGGCTGGTTGACTTGATGAGTAGAAAGAGTTTTACAAATGAGCAACAATGTGACTGTAAGTAGGAAGTACAGAACCAAATCTCTTCAGGCCTAGTCCATGGCTTTTCTTGCCTTTTAAGGGTAAATGATAACAAGTATTACTTTTTTCTCTCCAGAGACCTGATTTCTCTGGTTTTCTACCCAGTGATGCCTTAGTAGTCAGGAGTTTTCACCAAGGACTGACAAACAACAAGAACCATAACTGAGTACACACTTAGTAATTCGGGCTTGCCCCGAACACATTTAGAGAATCTGTCCAGAAGTGGTTGTGCTGGGACAGTGTCTGTCCCCTCCTTTGGGACCACGGCTGGTACTAGGTGTGGATTTGCAGTTTCTGACCCAGATTAGTGACTCCTCTCCGTCTCTGTTCTGGGCCTCAAAATCATAATGTATAAACCAGGAGATGGGAAACGTTCATCTGCAGAGGGCAAACAAGTGGCCAGTAAATACCACCCTTGAGCTCTGAATGCCACAGGCTGCACGACATACACTAATGAGCAGGACCCAGTTGCTGGATCCTATGCGCCTGTCTGCTGGACTCCACACCCTATGTGCCACTCCGTCGGGGCAGACAGGCCTAGTGCCCTGCCCTGCTCTGAGTGGGTGGGGGCACAGCAGGGACAGAGAGCTGCCCGACTCCTTGAGACTCCCTCTGCAGGAGTGTTTACTGAGAGCCAGGCCAGCTCATGGCGTTGGGGGCGAGCTCCCGGAATGACGCAGAAATAAAGGCTTGAGAGGAAGCTCGCTCTGGTGGCTCTGCTTCTTGACCAGGACTTCAGGGAGCTTTGTATCCTCCTGTCCTGAGGCTGAGTCACCAAGCCTCTCGATGACCTCTGAGTAACTTCCTGCTTCTTTTAGAGGGGCCTTTATACAGAATCCCAGCAGTCGTCTGCTTGAGCCCCTCCTTCTGCAGACAAAGGCAGCCCAGCAGAGTGAGATTAAGGGACTGCCAGGGGTTAAATAAGTAACTGACACAGGGACCCACTCTTGAGACTTCAGTCCTGGACTCTTTCTAAAACACCAGGAAGATCCTATGATGAGTGAGAACAGTTGTTTCAAACGATCACTTCAGAGGCTCTTGGCAGTCTACTATAAATGTTCCTGCATGCTTTCCAAACACCAGCGAGAAATTCTCTTATAAGAAGAATTAGACTCATGGCCAGGAATGATCTCCCAGCTCAGAATGAAACATACAAACTAAAAAAACTCACTTAATTCATTTCTGCTTGCTTTCTAGAAGCACAGCTGTTACTCACAAATCTCTAGGTGTATTGATACCTCCAGCAAATAAAAATGAGTTGCCACACATCTTGAGGGCTACAGGACAAAATGAGTCACTGACACCAACTGAAGGAGTTTAATAAAATGGGAGCGCACCACAGACAACGCCAAGCCTGTGTACTCAGAGAATTCTATCAGGTGTGCCTCGATAAGGTTCTGCCATTAGAGCAGACCAATTCTAGGAAACAGAGTCAGTTCTGTTTTAAGTGGGATGACACCACATATATCAATTGCGTAGGCATTCAATATAGATCTCTTTAACCTGAAAAAACAGAGGCAAAGCCCTGGGATTTAGGCAATATCTACCTCCTATTCCCTTTCCAACCTTTCAGGTGGTAGGTGTCTACTTTATACCAACCTATGCTAATAGGAAGGAGGAAGGGCTCAATGCCTAATGCATGTTTACATTTGTAAGGAGCTTACAATCTGGTTGGGAAGATGAGACATACGCCAAGTAGACTATATTCATGATGTAGTAATTAACTTCACGATGGTGCTTACAATCACCCTCAGTTTCTGTGTCAGGCTTTTAAAAAGCTAGAGAGGCACCACACCACATTATTACAGTGTTTCATGCTGCTGTCTCAGATAATCAAATTCATGGTCATTGCTCATTTACCATCGTTTGGGTTCATCATTTTTAGGGGCGAGAACTGTGGCTTGGAAGCTCAGAGGCCTTACTGGGTTTATATCTACATCTCACCTCCTTTTCTCTGTGCGCATGTACAGCAGGCATTCCTGCATCCTATGAATGGGCTGGAGGTCAGCCTTGCAAATACAAGGAATGTCATACTACTCCTCTTTGGAATTTAAAATTAAAGTAACTTATTTTAAACATATTCAACTTACAGGAGACAACATAGACTAGTACTGATTAAAAGCATGGTTTTCAAAGCCATACTGTCTCCCACTTCCTGGCTGTGTATCCTGGCAATGTAATTGGTGTTTTAGGCTTCTCATCTTTGAAATCCTACTACTAACAACAATTTGTTTTCATGGGGTAGCTGTAGTAATGAATATGTATAACGTGCTTAAAATGATGCCCATGACATAATTAGCACTCAGTAAATACTAGCTATATATTCTCTCCCCTCCATCATTTATAGGGCAGTATTATTCTTCATGTAAAAACTAAAGTTCTGAATATGCTTTGAACATGTATCAGCCCAAAGTACAGGTTACATAATTGTTTTAAAAAGAAAGCTAATATGGTGCCATGAGCGCTTAAAAAATGTTTTCTGTTAACTCGATTTTTCACGTTGCAAGCTGAATCCTAACCCTGGTTCTTGTTCATTCCATGAGTTCTCTTCTCTTTGGGCTTGTTTCCAATTCTTATCCAGCCAATTCCTGGGTCTGCTGCAATTTTGACCAGAGTCGGTTATAACCATTTTCCTGCTATGACTTCTAATCTTAAAACATTCACCCAGAGAAGAAACTATCCTCCTGTAATGTGGCTCGGTATTATGCAGAGTGGGCTATACTGGGTACCCACCCAATCAGGCCCTCCAAAACACACTATGATCAGCTCACACAGTGAGTGTATGTTCTTCGTTACCTGCTGAAGGAGGGCCCCTGGCATCTGTTTTCTTCTGAGAGGGTCACATACCCAGCAAAGTAAACAATGGCTAATTTTTCTTTGCAGCCAGACCTAATGGAATCAAGATGTTCCCCCCGATCAGTTGCCTACTCCTCATTGTCAGACTGCACGGGCTCTAAAGTGAGTTGGTTAATTCAGTGACAGATGCCCAGAGCACGAAGTCTTGACCCTTTAATGGATGGTCTCTTTTTAACCCATTAAAAACCTTTTAGCTTCCTTTAGCTTAAGAATCATTACTAGGGGAAGAGCAAGAGAGCGAGCGAGCCAACAACTAACTACTTAACAGGCCTATAGAGAAAGAGGTCACTTTATTTTTCTCTATTGGACTCAATTTCCTTTTATTTTCTCCCTAGAGGGCATCTCTCTATTGTTTTCCTGTGTGTACTTTGCTTTTTTTGCAGAAAGACCTTGCCTTACAGCTTTGGCAAATGTACAACTTTAAAGAGAAGCTCAAAGTGTTTTTCCTTTCTTATCCTTGGCCTCCTGATGGAATTCATTCCCTCGTCAGAGTGTGCCTCTGGGGAGTGTACGAGGGTCGGTGTTTGAATGGAGAAGCCAGCCAGTGAGTCACAGCATCTGGGTCTAGCTTCGGTTTTTCCAGCAATGAGCACTGTGGCCCAGTTTTGTGTGGCCCAACCTCTCCGTGCTCCAGGATTTCCTTTAAAAAACTTCAAGGCTAATCACACCTGCTGTGTCATATCAGTGGGATGCTTCCAAGAAGGAATCGTCTGAGAAGTATTTGGTACATGCGGGGAAGCTATGACGGGCCATTTCACTTGCCATGGTAAAGACTTAGCTCTTTTTGGATTGTTGTAAGCATTCTTCTTTTGACTGCTTTGGAGAAATTTTGTATTTTTCTACTTTTTTGTGGGGGAAGTAGCAGTTCAGCAGTCCTCTTATGCCTGGTAGCTCTGTCCAAAGTGTGGTGTCATAGGAAGAACCCATTGCCCTGGTGGAGGTCCTCTGACTCCATGCAAGATGATAGGATGAAGGATGGGTTGGACCAGTGCTATATGGAAATAAAGGTATCTGCTCACAGCTAAAGCCCTGTGCAACCAAGCTGCAAAGGAACAGATGAAATGACAATAATCCACCCTCATGACCCCTGTGTGTTAGTAACAACATCAGCAAGCCTGCAAGGGCTCTTTGGGAATAATTTAAGAGCATCTTGTACGCACTTCAAAATATCTAGCGCTGTAAGAGTCGGCTCATCCTGCTGGGGGTCGGGTGGAGTGGGGTGAGGTCTTGCAGCCCCTCGGTTTCTGCTGCAGGGGGAGGGAGGCAAAGCCCCGACTGCCAAGACCTCAGGTGCAGGCTCCAGGCTCTCTCGGCTGGCGAGTGGCCTGGAGCACGGAGGCTGAGCGGCAACGGCCCAGGGGCTGCAGCCGAGAGCACTGTGGTTTTGCTGGCTGCTCTGCGAAGGGGACCGCCCTGGTACAGCCCTGACTTTCTGCTGGAGGGTCCAACCCCTCAGCTGGGCTGGAGATGTGGAGGGGCCAGGGCTGAGCCCACTCTGCAGCTGGGTCCTGGCTGACTCTGGAGATTTCTCTCTCTGGATCCTCTTGCCGGAGCAATTGTTTCTGCTCCACAAGTTTTCTTTCCCAGAAATAAGACAGATGAGGGGATGCTTCCTAGATGTGATGACTTCCACTCTGAAATTTCTGTCTTGTCAGGAGACTGGTCTTATTTAAAAACTCCGCTTCTTCCTTTTTTTCCCCTATAGGAATTCTGAAGTGGGAAAATCAATTTGGGGAACTGTGAATTTGGCGGAATTGCTGAGAACAGAGGAGGAAATCTATACCTCGGCCGAGCAGCCTGCCCTCAAACACTTTCTTTTCACCAGTGCTGTCCCCAGCCCCCAAACTTCCCAGCCCCAATCTGGGCGAGTTCTCCCAGATACTCAAACAAGCCCTCCTGCCAAAGGACCTTCTGTCATTCAGTGTTGCAATTATCTTTACTCAAATGTTTTCTCTATCAGGCTGTAAACTCCTTGAAGGTATTTTCCTGGCACCTAGTACAATGCCTGGGGCATACTGGGCACTCAAATATTGTTCAGTGAATGGATGAAGAGCTTTATGAGGCAGGTATCATGGCATCTGAAGTTCAGAGAGGTGGTCACTGTCTCAAAGTCACCCAGATGATAAATGGTGGGAGCTAGTATTTAAACCTTTATCTGTCTGCTCAAAACTCAGGCAACTCCTATGATCCGAGCGACCACCAGTGGTTGGACCTAGACAGCTAGTAAGAACACATCTCTAAACTGCAAGGGATATGGCAACAGAGACATGGCAGTTAGGGCCAGCCCAAGAGCCACAACCCAGGAACCACAGCCCTTCCTCCTTCCGGCAGCTCTAACTGAACTCAACTCTCCTCCAAAGTGAATGGGAGATGTTTCTGGTCTCCAGGAGCTTGTGGGCTCAAGCCAGAACCCTAGTCCTGACCTGGAGGGATTTCTCACAACTCATTCTGCCTAGGAACTGCCTCAGTTGGCTTAAGGGTCTTTGTTAGGCAGGACCTGGGGCCAGCTGTATCCTCCTGGCAGAACCTCTGCTCCATCCCATGGGAGCTTGGAGGGGATTCTCATGACGCTTTGGTAGGAGTTGGTTAAACAGGTTCACACTTCCAGGAAAGTCAGTTCAGTCTGGGTTTCCCCCTTTGAATCATGCTCATTAAAAAAAAAAAAATTCACAGAGCTCCCTAAGTTTCACATGGCTCAGCAGAAACAAGTTGTTAAGGTCTCCCAAGACAAAGAGGTTACTGGCATCAAGAAGCAGGGTTTCCCAGCCTAACATTTCCTGCCTCTAAGAAAGAAAAGGCATCCAAATTAATCTACATCATTAGATGGTATGCAGTACTACAGCAATTCACTCTTAATGTCTAATTACATTAGCAGTTTGGGTCCTTTTGGTCCAAGAGACAAAAAATCAAATCAAATCAAGGGAGTCTAGATGGAAGTCACTTTTTATGTTTTTTCATTTTCCCATCAACAAATCTAAGCTGTAAAAAGCTCTGGTACCTCCCTCTTCCCTTCCTCTCACTTATAAATGTCTCTCTCTTATGTGGAACTCTCAAACCTGTCTGTACAGGAGCTATCCTATTTATCCTTAGGTCCTTGAGGCCACGATGCACATCCACGGGGAGATGTCCTCAACATAGGTGGTGGGACACAATGAACTATCACATGTTCTGCTCTGCTTTTATCCATCTAACAACTACTACTAAGTGTCTACCATGTGTCAGGCAGGGTGCTAGGCAGTAGGCATACAGCAGTAAAAAAAAAAACCCAGCAATCTCTGTACATGTTTGTGAGAGGAGATGTAGGCAAATAAATAAGAAAATTACACAGCAAGGAAGTCAGGGGATAATAGGTTCCCAGGACAACCAGAAAGGAGGACAGGACAAGGGTTGCCACTGTTCATATGGTGGTCAGGGAAGGTTTCACTAAAGCCACAGCTGAGTCAGTATCAGAAGGAAGCAGGGGGTAAAGCCCTACAGCCACATGCGGGAATATCGCACGTGCACAGACCCAGGGCACTGAGTGAGTGTTTGCTGTGCTAATGCTGAAGGGAACAGCCAAGGATGGACTGTTACTCAGCCATAAAAAGGGCCACAGCACTGACTGATGCTGCAGCCTGATGGACTCTGAAGACTCAGTATCCTGCGTGAAGGAGCCAGGCACAAGCCCACAGATCCTGTGATGCCATTTGTGAGAAATGTCAGGAATACGCAAGTCTGTAGAGACAGAAAGTAAGTTCATGAGTGCCTAGAGCTTGGGGAGAACAGGGGAGTGACCAGGAGCTCCCTTGGGGCTTTTCCACCATCTTAATTAGTAAATCCTAGTCTGCATTAATTATGAATCACAAGATGCTCTTTCATTAAAATGCAATAAAACTGATTACTTAAAAGGAGCTGGCAGTCCAGGATAAAAGCCCCCTAATCCTCAGGCACCCCTTCTCACAAGAAAGGCCCTCCCACCCCCCCGCCTGGTCGGTGACTCTCCTACCAGGGCCTCCTCTGGGCTCTGCTGTGGTGTTCTCTGCAGGTGACAACTGGCCTCCTCCAGCCTGGCAGCCCTGGGCTGTTCTCTCCACTGCTGTGTGACCCTGCAGTCTTTCAGAGTCAGCTGGTGAGAAATCTGGCCAGGGACCAGTTTATATGGCTCATCAAAGCCAACAGCTGCGAGCACAAAATCAACGATGTATGTAAAGATGCACACGCGTGCAGACACACAGAGGAGATTCCCTCCGTTGCACCTTCTAGCACTCATTACAGGTTGGGCTGGGTTTTGCCTTTGCCAGATGGGAGGCCTGGAGAAACTGGTATCCAGGACGCCTCTGGCTCTTTGCCGTCTGGAAAGAAGGCCGGAATAGGAACACTCACAGGGAGGCTGAGCCTGCTTGGGGGCATGAGTGTAGAATTTCAGTTTTGCATGACGAAAAACTTCTGGACTTTGGTTGCTCAACAGTGTAAATATATCTACTACCAGTGGGCACTTAAATGTGGTTTTGACGGTACATTTTATGTGTTTTATCACAATTAAAACAAAAAACAAAAAACCATATGGTTTGGGTAACTCGAAAAATCCTCACCCTCACTGGGTATAAATTGTTTGGGAAGGAAGAAACGGAGGGAGATTTGAGAGAGAGATGCTGGGAGCTTCCTACCCAGCGGGGAAGGTGGAAGATCCTCCCGCAAACCTAGTAAGAGAGGGGCTCACAATGACCACTTGGACAGCTTGGGGGGGGGCGTCTCTGAGGTTTAAGGACACCTAAAACTGTCGCCTGACTCCTACTCAAGAATGTGACGGAGGAGAAGCGGGCTGGCTAGCTACTGTCAGGTGAGCCAGAGAAGTGGACCCCAGCTGGGAGAGGGCAGATCTGACTTTCAGTCAAATTTGAAGCTTTGGTTGTTATAAAGGAGTGGACACTGATCTCTTAAGAGAATTAATTTTACTACTTAAAGTGACCATGTGACTGTAATACTTGGGAGTGATGGAAGAAAGCCACAGGACCCATGCTTTTGTCCAGGGAAGAAGACATGTGAAAGGACAGCGTGAGATAGAAGAAATGTGCCTTTTGAGTCCCAGGGGGCCAGCATTCCCTTTAGATGGGCAAAATCTTTGGTTTTAAGTCACAGAAACCCAGTTGGTTCCTAAATTGCTAGTGGCTCATGCTTCCTTTTGGAGCAGGTGGGGTACTGGATGTTCTTCTGCAGGGGTCTGGGATCCAGCAATACTGCTGGATTGTGATTTGCTTTTTCAAACTGCATCCAAGGTCGGCGGGGCTTCCTGAGCAGTGGGGATCTGCTCTGGAGTTAGTCAGACCTCATCAGCCCCAAGGGGGTGCTGGCCTGGCTGTCCGGGAGGTTTTAGCATGTTAAAAATATCTAGTGCTGTGCTTGACCCTTGCTCTCCATGCAGTCAACGTGGTTGTTTATACAGCCTCCCTAGTGCTGTCACACGCGCCCGCTGTGTCGGGAGGACAGGAAGTCCGAGACCCGTGGGAGGCATCTGCGCCCTGGGAGACCTCCACCCACCAGAGGGACGGACACACCAGCGAGGGGAGGCACCTGCTCCTGGTCAGCCCATCAGAGGTGGCGTGGGCTTTGGCTAAACCGGACAGCAGAGACAGAAAACAAAAGGGGTTGACCTACTTAGAACCTGGCATTTTCTCCCTGCACCGCTTTCTTCCAGGGAAGCACAGCTTCCCATTCCACCTTCGTGAATCACTCCTTTCAGGCCCTACAATGAGCTTGCCCCGTGCTCCTCCATTCCTCTCACCTGTGTCCAGTTTCACCATTCTCTCAACCTCAAGATTCCCGATCGTCTGGGTCAATACACTGCATTGTTGATCAGGAAGCGAGGGTCCAGCGAAGTGACTTGTCCTGCAGAACTAGAGCTAGGACTGAGTGTCTGGACTGCGGGGCCAGATATCTTGCCCCTATAAATACCAGCAGGAGGTGTGGGCAGGAATGTGGCCCCCAAAGGGTTATTCCAGGCCTGGAGATTCACTGCTGCAACTGGGACCCCAGGAACTGTGGGGGTGGGATCGTCAGAGCACAATGCACCCTCCCCCAAGAGGCACCTCCAAGCATGTCACCCCACAAGAGATCTGGACTCGCCCTGCCTAAAGGAATAGGTGCATTGCCCTCCTCCTGTCCCTTTGCAGGGAAATCACTCTCACATTACGGTTTCTCTCTAAAGATTATCCACCTGGAGGATGAAATGCTTTTATTTTCTGCTCATAGGTATCATCATCAAAAGTGACAGTCTGATACCAGTATGAGTATTATGGGGACAATTTCAACAATAATACAAGATATGAGATGGAGGTCCAGCTTACTCATGGCTGGGCTCCAAAACGGCCCCCAAAGGAACCGTGTGGGAACGGAGGGACCCTGAGTTCCCAGATCCAATGACCGAGAAAAAAACGAACTCTCCTAACAAAGAGATGCTGTTCACTCTTCATGGCAATCTTGCCTCTCGTGTTCAGTATAAGAGAGACAGCGATGGGATTTGCTATGTCAAGGGCGCCAGCACTTTTATCTTGGGCAACAGGAAACGCTTTGAGATATAAACATATTCAAGGTAGAGAAAATTAGATTATTTCTCATGTTTTACAGTTTCCATTTAACAGACATAAAAAGAGAGGCACAGAGAGGTTAGGTACGTCATCACAGCTTTTTGAGTATACTGGTAGCAAGTGAGTCAGCAGCGCTAAAATTCCTCTTTGGCTGAGATTTGGAGATTTGCTTGGGGTTTCTGAATGGTATGGAGGCTGTTGGCTTACAGAACATCATTTTTTTTTAAGGTGTGACTGCTCTGGGAAGGAATTTGATTTTAACATAGACTAAAATATCTTCACAAGAAAACAAAAAATAGATCGTATAGAAAATTCCTTGTTACCTGTCAGCAGAGCAACAGTCTTGAAAGTTTACAGCCCGAATCCGAATCACCTCAAGGGCTCATGAAAACACAGGCTGCCGAGTTTCACCCTCTGAGTTTCTGAGTCTGTAGGTCTTGGGTGGGGGACTTGCGGTCTGCATGTCTAACGGCCCCAGGTGATGTCATCTGCTGCTGGTCCAGGGGCTGCACCTTGAGAACTGCCGGGCACTGTTCACCAGCCTCTTCCCTCCAGAACCAAAGGGGTATGCTCTCTCCAGGAATTGCCCTCAGCTGCAGACAGCCATTTACCCAAGGTCACGCCCCTTCCCTGCAGGTCACCTGCATCCAATGGTGAAGGTTGGCGTGGGGGATGAGGGTCCGCCCCCAGCTGCAGCCTGGTTCTGCTGGCTCGGCCCAGCTTCAGCGCTCTGCTCAAGGCGTGTCAGACAGCCCAGCTTCCTCGCCTCTCCCCAGAGCACTTCCCAATACACTTTCTGCATGTGAACCCACCTCAGACTCGGCTTCCCGGGGAGCCGATGTGCAACACGCTCCGAAGTACAGCCACTTAGCTGTCACCTCTGTGGACAGACCACTGCTGACCACCCCGCCCATTCTTCCTTACTCTGGTTTGTCTTTGTACGATTGAACACTCTGCTGTAGACGCTACAGATTTCCTTGTTATTATTTGACCATCTTCCCCACTAGACTATAAGCTCTGAGAGGGCAAGGACCCCTCTCTTTGTTCACTGTGACATCTGCAGGACCAAAAGCAGGGCCTGGCACACAACAGGCACGTGGCATTTCTCATATGGGGACCGTTTCCCTGGAGAGGACTTCCTGTCCAGCACCTCTACCGAAGCTTCACAGCTCTAGCTCAGCGCTTTCAGGTGACTGCAGTTTCGTATAGGAGAGATTGGGGTCTCTCTTCCAAAGACAGAATTCGGCCAAGCCTAATATTGGTGCTTTGAGAAGGCCAACTCCATTTCCTTGGAATACAATTGCTTTTTTCCTTTTTTGGAGAGTTAGTTTAAGATGGTAGCCTCTGGTACCTCTGTGCTCCATCTCATTATCCCTCGGCAGACCTGTTCCTTGGCTTTGAGGCAGGTTCCCTTGGTGACCCACGGCCAGGGCCTGTTACCTACAGGCACTGAAGCCTTCCAGCTCTGCTCAGCACTGAGTGAGATCTGGGAACTGATAGGGGGCAACCGGAGGAAGCCCTTTGATCCAACACTGGGCAAGAGCAAAGGCTGCAAAATGCTAAGAATGCTAAATGCGTTAAGTGGAGTTTTTCCTCCCAGGAGTGCATAACGTGTGGTTTCCAAGAGGAACACAGACACTGGGCACGAAGGAGGCACCTACCCAGAGCCAGCCAAGGCGGAGGACTCAGCACTGAAAACGAGTCAAGTGCATCCAAAGAGAAGCTAGAAAATAAGTCAGCAGTGAACGTACTGGAGAGCTTATCACACTGAATGATTTAAGCAGGCAAATTCCGCTGGGAGTCAGTTCATAGTCAATGGAATAGTTCCTGTAAATATGATTTTCTCTTCCTGTCTCATCATCTCATACAGTTCAAAAATCTTTACTAATCTGGAGGAGGTGACAGTAATGCATCAATTCCCTGAGTTAATGCCCCTGCTTCCGAAATCCTCTTGGGACCCACAGGAAGCTACACGGGTGCTCAGGGACCGAGGCAGACCATTTACTCTGGCTCCTTCTCCTAACGGCTCAGAGGGGACTCCACAGTGCCCCTAATGGCACTTCTAAGTGTACATGAAAGCGCCCCTGATTGCCTATCAGATAAATAAGTAAATGCTGTCTGCTGGATACGTAACCAGGACTGGCATTGCCGTTCTTCTCCAGTGGAGAGATGTCATTGAATATGGGCTGCTAAGTGGGCTGCAGCTAGAAATGATGATTTACAGATATTGAACATTCCTTCTCGGGAGGTTTTTGGAGTCATGAGTTTCATGCTATCTGCTCTAATGCTCACAGTCTCAGACAGAGCCTGTAGATCTTTACCTCTCTGGGAGCCCCCTTCGGAAGGAGTTTTCTGTTGTAGTTTATAATGGCTCCTGACAATCAAACAGATGGTGTGTCCACAGGTCTGAGGAGTGGGACCTAGAGCGGTAGGACAGATAAGACAGCCTGGCGTGGCACTGGCGGGAGGAGTCCCAGTGTGGGGGAGTCCAGCCTCCAACGCCTTTGGTCCTGGTGTTCCAAGAAAGGGCACACTGTCCCAGGAATAGGAGCTTTTGGCCTTTCTCAGGCTTTGATCTAAGGAATGTAGGGTCCTCCTTCTCTGAAAGAGGGAGACCTTTGTGACAGATTTTGTCCAGCCTTCTATGTATTTCAGCCCCATGGGCCCCTGGTTCTGTGAGAGTTAATGAACAATGCCTCTCCAATACATATCATTTAATTTCATTCAAATGTTCTCAGGGAAGAAAGAGGAAGGAGTCTTGCTTGCACCACTACCCCTGCCTGAAACTGATGAGACAGCCCATCCTCAGCACATCACAAAGCTGGTCACTTGACATAGCAGGGACTGATTCACCTCTGATGGGTTAGGTCTCTTCGCTTGACTATAATGCAAACTAAGAGGAAGCTTCAGGTTTACTGCAAGTGCCTAAATGTTAATCTGACAATGTTTCATTATTCCCTGAAGCTAACAGGACTGTAACTTGTGAAACAAAGGGCCTCTTACTTTCGAGGCACTCCACTTCTGCGCACTGCAGACACATGCTATGATGGAATTTCCTAACTAGGAGAAAATCAGGTAAAATAATCTATGTAGCTGCAAGGTCTTTTTTTGACCACTGTGACCCTCTTTCCACTTCTCTCACCATTGCTAAACCAAGACAGTTAGACATGGAGACCCTGCCATTTGCATACTGATACTCCATTCACAACTGTGCAGAAACACTATCAAATCATAACCATGTGAAAGAAGGGAGGTGAGGTGAGCTGCGAGCTGAGATAACCAACAGGAATGTTCCAAAGTGTTCTACAGGGTTTTAGTAAGAACAAGAGTGCAGAGGTGGGGAGGCAAGCAAAGAATGAAGGAGAAAAATAGAAGGATTTACTGAGAGTTAATAGGGGGATTTAATAGCTTATAGAAAATTCTGCAACCTATGCCTCCCATATTATTTGGGGTTCTGCCTGATCTTTTTAAAAGAACTCATATATGCAAGCAAGGGCCAATATTCTGGGGTGTGTGTGGATGTATTGTAGATTTCAATTTTTTAAAATCTTATTTGTGGATTTTTCAGGCTTTTGGGGGAGCGATTCTTCTGCACATGTAGTTTCAAAATACTTCTGAAGTTGGCCTTGAAATTCTGAAGGTACACAAAAGCCAAATTGCTGTCTTCGGGTGTCCCCACACGTCTAGCTGTTCCCAACATGTGTGCCCTGAAGGTAAAGAAGCTGTTTTTTTCCTGACAAACATCAACAGCTTGCATTCTCGGCTGTGCTTCTACAGGCCAGAACCCATTTGTTTAAAAGGTCCAGGTAGCACATAGGGGTGTGTGATTAGGGGGGGTGCTAAGATGTTTTCTCTGTTGCATCTGTTGCTTTACTCCATACCTCCCAAAGCCATGAGGGCTTCAGAGTGAGGCTTAAGCAATTTAGGGTAGATTCTGCGACCAGAATGGCAAAGTGCACCTCGACCAGGAACTTGGGACAAGCTACGGCCCTGTCCGTTTGTGGAGCAGCTACCCTTCACCCCCCCACCTTTTTTTTTTTTTTTGGTGGGCCATATGGAAACACTTGAGTGGATTCTTCTTGGAGGTACTGTGCTCCCTGGCTGTGTTATGGTTCGCTGACACATAGCAGAGGATGCCTCTAGGTCCTGCACAGGACAGGCAACAAGCTCACCCCGGCCTCTGCCCCTACTTGAATATTGGCTCTTAGTTTGTGGTGCGTGTGACGGAGCTGCTGTAACTGGGCCAGAGTGTCAGGGGGCCTCAGCCTGGGCTCCAGGTGCAGCTGCTGCTGCAGAAGGGCCTCCAGGTACGTAGAACTGGGCACTCCTCCCAGTTTCCTGAGTGTTGCTGGGGGCCTACAGCGGTGGGGCTCTGCCTGGCCGCCGGAAAGAAGGGTGTGGCGCCACCTGGAGGGCCACCCCTCACATGGGGAGCACACCCCAGCTCGCCGGTGCAAAGGCACAGCCAGACAAGCGTGCGGAGCCTAGCTGACCCTCCCTGAGCCTGAGCATGGGAAGGAGGCACAGATGGCAGTGGTGGTGGCTCTCAAGTCCAGCCGCGCACGGGAACTGACCGCGAGGCTTTCTAGACAGTCAGCGGCTGTTCAGAGGTGGGGAAGAGTGGGATAGGGGAGACTGGCATCTCTCCATTCAAACACTTTCATGTGAGTTTCTGAGGGAGTAAAGAGAAAAAGTAGGAGGAGGAAAGCACAGAAACTTACAAAGGCTGTGCGGGTAAGAGGTGGAGGGAAACAGGAAGAAAGAGACAGTGTGGAAGAAGTATGGACCCTGTGGCCAAGAAAACAGAGGGAAAAATTCTGCAGGGCCCACTTCATGTCTTGCAACATATAAATGGAAACTGGAGGGGTTTTGGAGAGGGCCCCAGATGGCCTGCTTCCTCCTGAACTGTTTTTAACGAAGAATCCATCCAGCATTTGTTCAAGATCTTTTTTTTTAGAACTTATCTGACTTACTGATCCATTGAGTGAAAATTCTCTCCAACACTGGGCCACTTTTTTCTGTCATTTTAATAAAGAGCTGGCTAAGCACGTATGTGAACTGGATAGACCACAATAAGCTCTGATACGTAGTGTGGCTTCCAGTCCCGTTCACGGATAAAGAAGCTTGGAGAGCGATCTGGAATGACGTAACGGACCAATATTGCTTTCTCTCTCTGAAAGCGAGTGTGGTTTTGTAGACTTTTAATATGTATTTTAGGGTTTGAACTGCATACTGTCACTCCATTATTCTCTGCCAGAGGATCTGAATGACAGCTCTTGCCCAGAGATACTTTTCCTTTATAATTTTTCAATTAGTTCTGGTTTGAAAAATGTGTGTAAATGAAAACAGAGAAAATCCAAGAACTGTGCCCCCTTCAAACGTTCTGTTTTGTGTTTACAATGACTCTGCAGTCCCCTCTCTGCTTCCCTTTCTTTTTGGCCCATCACCTTATTTTTTCCAGATTTCTAATCACTTCTAATATACCATAAAATATTTACCAAATTGGCAGGAAGGCTTCTTACTCTTTTGTATTGCCTACTTCTTTCTGACCTATAATCCCTTCTTTTAGCTCCCCCGTTCCAGGAAAAAAAAAAAAAACCTTTGGGAAAACCCAGCTTAGCCTTAGGATTCAAGAGCAACGGTCCCTCACTTTCCCCGGCGCCCAGCCTGCCAAGGACATTAAGACACAGGACAGTCCCTCAGGCCCTTTGGCTCCTCTGCACGGGGAACGCTAAGCCAGGCTCCTTACCTTAAATAATTATAACAGCTTAGGTTTCCTTAGTGACAGGGAAAAAAAATATTTACTCAGAGAACTCAGCCTGGATTACTGCAGAGCAATTTGTATGCACTCACATTAGCAGGGGATTGGTGAGGCCAGAGGCCCTTAGGCTGTACGGTATAACATTTTTACTCACTTCTGTCAGTCTGAGAGCCGTATGTCCACAAAGGAGAGCACACTTACCTTCCTTGGCTTCACTTTATCGTGGTAGTCATACTGGAAGATTCCTTTGTAGCTCAGTCCCAGCCACCATGGTATCCCCTGCTTGTCCTAGGACATCAAAAGGAGTACGGGTAAATAAGGGGTAAATAAGATAAATACAAACTCAGAGGCAATCTCCTCATTCCTCTGAAGATAAAGGAAAATGCAAATTCCTTGCAAAGGATGGGCCCACCCCTCTGCTTTTTACCTTAACATGTGCCCCATCACCAAAGGGTGCTCAGTTATGTGAGTAGGTGACATGGACAGTGCCCTGGGGTGGGGCCCAGCTCTGTTCCTAACCAGCAGCACAACCATGGTCTGGTCTCCTTCATGAGTAAGTAGGGAATGTCCTGTTCTTTGTTCTCCTAAGACTTTAGGTTTCTGATGTTGGGCCCCTCACCCCTACAAGGGAAAATCTGAGAGATGCTGAGCATTCTAATAAAACCTTCTAATAAAAACCTTCTGAGAAGAGAATTGTAATCAACTATCAGAGCTAAAAAGGACCATAGAACTATGGAATGCTACTCCTCTAAAAAACTGTTAAGATTTTATTGTTTTAGAGCACTTCTAGGTTCACAGCAAAATTGAGAGGAATGTACTGAGATTTCCCGCTGCCCCCGCCCCTACACATGCACAGCCCCATCACTGACATCCCCCACCAGATGGGCATTTGTTATAAGCAGTGGACCTACATTGCCACGTCATCATCACTCAGTCCATGGTTTATATTGGGGTCACTCGTGGTGCTGGACACTCTACGGGTTTGGACAAAAGCGTAATGACACGTATCCACTGTTACAGTATCACACAGAATAGTTTCACTGCCCTAAAAATCTATGTTCTACCTGTTCATCCTTCCCACTGTCTCCCAACTCCCAGAAACCAGTTTTTCCTTTTCCAGAAGGTCACAGAGTTGGGATCATACAGTATGAAGCCTTTCAGATTGGCTTCTTTCACTTAGTGATATGCTTTAAGACTCATCTAATTTGAAAGACAAAGAAATATATAGGCAAAGGGTCAGTCCCACTCTACTCAGCAGGCCAATGGCAATACAGGGCAGGCAGGCTGCTCACCGGGCTGTCCTGCTCACCGTCAGAGTGCCAGGCAGGCCTGTGTGGCTCATGCTGTTGGACAAAGTAGCAAAATCAAAGCCTAGACATTCTGGGACTGAGTTAGAAACACCAAGTCTGTTTATTCCTTTAACAGAGATCTTTGCCACTGGATTGTAGGTCATAATCTTATATTCAAGTGGGAATGACTCACGTTAAATAAAGCTCCCAAATGCTAGGAGTTGACAGTGGGTGTATTAAGCAGCCTCTCCCTGGATTTGTCCT
Organism: Smutsia gigantea; assembly: GCA_032199065.1. Classification (NCBI taxonomy): domain Eukaryota; kingdom Metazoa; phylum Chordata; class Mammalia; order Pholidota; family Manidae; genus Smutsia; species Smutsia gigantea. The sequence goes on from JAVSCE010011486.1 coordinate 503,978, forward strand.
AACTGCCGAATCTATGAATAACCTAGTACATCCCATCGTAGATGTCTTGAAAACTCAAAATTGGTTTCATGGTTTTCAAATATTTATGGGGCATGAGTTATTTCAAAGAAAGCACAAGACAAAGGGCAAAAGAAACAGATTTTAAATTTTTAGAAAAGTTTTAGGGCATATGATTTCTTAAAAAAAATTTTTTTAAAGGCATAAGGGTGCTGTCTTTGTAAAGTGCCCACGTACTGCAACAGTTTCGGAGAAGAAAATGGGAGGAGACCCCGTGTCGCAGCACCCTTAGATGGGCCATAAACTCTGGCATCGGGAAATCCCAAGGCCACCAAACAAGGGGTGTTGATGCAGTTGGTTTAGGCTTGCTTGGACTCACATGCTCTTTCTCCAAACACGTAGGGGAGAATTACTTATGCCTGGGGATTCCAAGGGCCAAACACACATGCTCCTGGCACTTTGAAAATCATAAGGTCTGCTTCTGGTCTGTAAGAACTGCAAAAGGGCATGTTTCTACAGTTTTATTGGAAGGCATATGTATCAGAGGTTGTCTTGCTGTCATTCTCTTGGGCCGACAAACTTTAGGGTTGATGAAGAAATGGAACACAGGTTTAAGCAAGTAGAAGACTAGATGAAGTCTCATCTCAAAGATTTCTGATCAGTCTGTCTCAATGTCTCCCAATATCTAGAAGGCTTTTGTGGGGAGAGTTGGGAAGGTACATTTCTTAATCTCTAGTTTAATTATGAGTGATGAAGGTGACATCAAATTAGAACAAACAGCAAATCATCATCCCTACCAAACTCTTCAGTAAGATTAAAAAGAAAAAAAAAGAATTATTTTTTTAGGGCAGGTTTGGCAACCTTCCACCAAATGAGTTCACTTACCTTCACTGCATAATAGTGAACCCCATAGGTTGGAAGAGACTCCACGATGCTCATGTAGCTGGGAAGACATCACACACACACACACACACACACACACACACACACACACACACACACACGGGTTATTCAGAACTGGTATCATATACATATTTGTGTGTGTGTGTGCATGATGAAGTTCTCAGAATGATTATTTACTTGAAAATTAAACTGAACCTTCTCCCCCTGGAGATATGCCTTTCCAAGCAGAACTGAACAGACCTGCCGCATGCTATGAGAATGCACACGAACACTCCCCTCCTGGGAGGCGCCACTTACTTTACGATTGCTTGACCTCTGGTCTGGCCGTTCAGTTTCTTGTAGTGCTCAATGACTCGGTCCTCACTAGGATCACAAGAAAGGGATGCTGTTAGGAAAGTCCCGGGCCAAGAGCCGAGCTCCCTGCTACTGGAGACAGTTCTTCTGAGCAACCTCTTGAGAGACTCCCAAGGAGCCAACAGCTCCTGGAAAAGTGATCTGCCCTGAAGCGGCTAGTCTGAACTCAGCCTAAGTGACATGCCCTGGGCTAAGCATTTACTAAAAAAGTCTGCAGCATTCTCTGTATCTTGGACTTACAATCAGATTAGAAAAAAAAAGATTAGAGTCCAGGTTTGGGGGTCAGCTCCTTGCAAAAAATGATATCACGAAGAGGTGAGCGTGCATCTCCATGGGGAGGGACTGGGAATGGGGCAGGAAGAGGACTGAAGGGCTCATCTCCCAGATCCTGTCTGTACACGGCCTGACATGGAGGGCAGGTGCTGACCCCCAAAGAACACCCACGGCCTACTTACCCTGCATTAGTTGTAAGGGTTGAGGGCTTCCAAGGGGGATGGGATAGTTCTGGAATTTGGGCCTGGTTAACACAAACCACAAGGAGATAAAAGGCCCAGAGGAATATGCCAGTTACCAGAAGGAGATGGGAATTCCTCTCTCTTCTTAGGTCTTCATTCTAAATCAAGAGATTTGCTCCAACAGCGAGCAAGCCCTTCTCTGTCGGGACGGAGGGCTGGGGGGCCTCCCCGAGAAGTAAGCCTGGTGTCCGGTGGGCAGGGGCAGAGGCTGCTCCCCGCCGCCCTGGCGAGTGCTGAGACAGCCTCGGGGATCTCGGGGAGGCACGCCCGCCTGCTGAGGAGCCCAGGTCAAGGGCCTTGCCCCTGGGACCCGGCCACACGACCTGCGAACCTTATTTCTCACTTTCTTGCCTCCCTGCTCCTCGCCATGAGCCAGGACTCCACAACGGGGGCAGAGGGGGTGATGCCAGGGACAGACCCTTGAGACCTCCCTGGTTGGCTTTTCTGATCTATTATTGATTGACATTCCAGAACTGATCTAAAACCTTTCTGCCCACCTTTCTTTCAGCTAGGCCGTTTCTGGGGGTAACACGTTCTGTATGTTCATTACCTCTTACCCGGGGGTAATTTATTGATCTGCCAATTACTACCTTAATCTTCCATGACCATACCTTCATTTTGGTATTCTGAAATTTGGTGCATGTGAGGTTGTCTGGCTCTTCACAAGAGAGTGTCTACAATTTATCAATACCCAGAACAGGAGTGGCCAGTTCCGAGGAGCCTTTCTCTGGCCGGAGAGTAACCTCTGCAGTCGCCCTCTACTAAGGAAGGGGCAGACGCAGCCACACTCTCGTCGGTTCAGCTCCCACAGCCTTGCAGGTTCTGCTTCGGGTGTGGCAGAGCCCACTCCACACACAATTCTGCAAGAGTGCCCTCCTCAGGGAGGGCCCTGGCCTCACCAGGACTTCCGAGTTGGGTCAGGATGTCCAGGGTTGCTCTGTCAGCTTCCTCCCCACCCGCCCCAACTCACTCGCGTGACGGCAGGTGTCCTACCACACCACTCAGCACTTTGTGAGCCCATTCCTAGCCCCCGAGTCAAGCAGCTCAGTGTAGATATGAGCCTGTTCCCTTCACAGCTCTGGGAGAGGATCCCCGGGCTGAGGCGGGGAAGGGAAAATCAGTAGTGTGCTACAGCTGTGAACACAACCAAGGCTCAGGGAAAACCACGGAAGTCAGACATGCTATCCGGCAGCTGTTCAGCTGTTTACCAACTCAATGGCCTGAGCACTGGGTCCTGCCCCGCCTCTGACGCTGCAGGAATCTTGCCAGCCCCCCCCTGCGTCTATCTCCTGCTGTCTGAGGCCAGCTGCGAGGCAGTGTCTCCTCAGCCTCTCACCCCACGGGCCCGTAGTGGCATGGCACACCACCTGCTGGAGAACCCACTGGCCCTTGCCCTGCTCCTGCCTCTCTGCTGGAGTTCACAGATGGCGGCGGTGCATTGAGTTGGCAGACAGTTTTGCACCCACCCCAGGTTTATGGCAGGGACTCAGAGCATAACTATTAGTGATGTACCAGCTAGAGTAAGTGGCATCCCAAAACACTATCTGGAGGACACAGTGTTACATGAAGAAAAGGACAGATGACTAAATCTGACGGTGCCTAGCCTTGGCGTTAAGTTACGTCATCTCCAAAGACAAGGGGTCCAGGAAATGGGTGGTGATGTAAGAGGACACCAGGTGATGCGACATGGTCCCCTGCTTCAGAGGAGCTGCGGCGCCAGTGATTCCAGGGTGAAGGCAGAGGCGCCCGCCCTGTGTGGCTATTAGGGTGGGCCAGCACCTGCAAGCTGGGCCCCAGGAGAATCCAGGTCAGGGCTCTGCTCCTGCCTTGTTCTACAGCCCTAGGCGCAGGACTGTAACTTTCTGCCTCCCACACTGCCCCCGAGAGAGACCACGTGGAGTGAGAAGTCCAAGCTTGCTGAGTGCCAGGGAAAATGAGCAGGAAGGATTGTTGCATGATTACTCAGCATTATTATGAACCATTGGCTACTTTCTAATTGCATTATGTGACTTCTGACTTCCTCTCTTGATCACAGTCTGAATCAAGTTGGTTTGGTTAATTACATTGTACAAATGGGAAATCAAGGCAGCAGAGAAGCAACTCAAGCTTCCTGGACTGTCACTACCCCACAGACAGAGCCGGCTGGGATTCTAAGCCTCACTGCTTTGCTCACTAGGCTCTAATGCCTTCCCTGATTTGGGTGGATGGGCTCCCTATGGCTTATTTTGGCCCAAGGGTGTCCGTGGCCTTTGCGGAGGTCACTAGGAGCCAGGAAAGTCGGAAGAGTGGTGAGGATGCATCCTTCGCTCAGGAATGATCAGGGCAACTTGAGGCCGTGGCAACTCAAAGAAGAGGGAGAGAAGGTCTCCTCTGCCACCACAGGGTCTGGTTCATGCTGCAGATGAGCCACGGCTCCGAGGCAGAGGGAACCCTGAACACCCTCGGTCTGCTGGCTCTTGTGCCCGTCTAGGAAGCATGAACGGCAGTTATCCCTTTCCTGACATCTTTGCTTTACAGAAATCCAAATAAGTAGAATACTAAGGCCAACCACAACTAGCCACCCGTAATGAAATGAGGTGAGAAGGAGTATTTGTTCGCTTGCTTGTCTGCAGCAATCCATCATCAGGACAGTCCTCGCCACTGGCCTGTGTATAGATAAGCTGGGCTGTGGAGCTGCAGGGCATCTGCTCGATAATGGCCCTCCCCTGGTCCTGCCATCTCTCCATGCATTTGTACAGGGTCTAAATGAGGCCCAGGGAAGTGCTGGCCTGGTCACAGAGATGCAGGCGAGAGAGCTGTAGATGTGGATGAAGATGAAGATGTTCACACTGACAAAAGAGAAAGTGGGAACATGAAGAATGAGTTTCTGTATTAGTGATAATGTGTGAGCAGAGAGCACGTGGGGACAGTGAAAGGAAAATCCAGAGAGAGAGAGAGAGAGGGAGGGAAAGAGAAGCTCTGAAATGAGCGTAGGGTACAGAAATGTTTGGAAATGAAGGAATGAGAAGGGATGGATTAGGCTAAAAGCAACTGAGTCCAGACAAGCCAGCAACACCACAGCCCCTCCGGCCAACACATCCCCACGTGTAGGAACTTCTGGCCTCGAGAGTGACATTCTTGTGTCTCTAGCTCCTTCATCACTGGCTTCCTGAAAATGAGTGGCAGGGATGATGTAGAAGATGAGGTCCAGGGAGCAGGCAATAGGGTTCCATGAACAAGGGCTGGGACGTCGTCTGTCGGTGCTCCCAGGTTGGGAGATCAGAAGCTGACACACACAAAGTCCCTGCAGCTGAAGCAGATTTTGTCCCTGGGGGGGGACAGATTACAATGACTAAAGCCACTGTTTACCAATATCTATGTTCCCCAAGGATGAGTGGCAACAAAACAGCTCTGAGAGATGAGATCGGGGTGTGAGCACATGGAAGGGCGCTCTCAGCCTCAGGGTGCAGCTTCTCACTGCAGCCCAGCTGCCCTGTGCCCTGGTCTCTTGGGGAGAAACGATTTCTCTTACAGCCACCTGGATGACTGAACCACTAGTCTGCTGCCTGCAGAAGTGTCCAGGCGAGATGAGGTAGTCATGAATTTCATAAACATACTACAGAAGTGCTTAAAAGAACCACATGTTACAGTTTATCGGGACTGACTTGTTCTGCAATTTTTGTTTTTATAAAAGCAATTGCAGTGCTTTTTGTTAAGGAATATGAGAGCATATCAGGGAAGCAGCATTCTGCTTTTCAAAGGACAATGGTCAGGGCTTGTGAGCCCAGCAGTATTTCAACACATACCCAGGAATGCAAGTCCTACTCAGTTGGGACCAGAACCACAATCTGGGAATCTTTCACAGGCCTGATTCACTCAGAATGAGTATAATTTAGGGCCCGACAGATGAACTACAGCTTAATGCTACATGGCAGCTAAATCAGGGGATATGGGACATTGTGGGAAAATCAAAGAATCAATCTCTCTCTCCTGCAAAGAAAAAAACCCTGAAGTTCCCCCACTTCTCAAAACCTCACACATCGTGTCATCAAATGACAAGGATTCCAAAACGAAACTCTAATAGCACAAGAAAGGCTGTTCAAGGAGGCAAAGCATCTAAAGTGAAATTCTAGAAGGTTTTTTTTTAATAAAAAAGAAAGAAAATAGAAAAAGGAGGTCTCTCATATACTGCATCATTTAAATAAAGGTGGAAAAAACGGTTTCACCAAGACTCAAGCCACGCCTACAATTTGGGGTTGCTCTCTTATTGGGGTCCAGGCTGACCCTGCAGTAGTCAGAGCCCCCCACCCCTGCCCAGCTGCAGAGAAGGGCACAGCTTACCAGTAGGCCAGGGAAGGGTGCTCCTTCAGGGCTTGAGTGGGAAGCGCTGGCAGCTTCTTCAAGTCACTCCTCACCACTTCGTTGCTGAAAGACAGACGCCAAGAAGTGCGTTCAAGCCTCCTTGAAAGCCCCCGGGTGACACGAGCTGACCCAGTGGCCTCGCCAGGAGACCCCACATCTGCTCCCTTGTAACGAAAAGCTGTAGGAGGGGGTGCTCTCTTGGTATTTATTTAATGTAGAGGAGAAAGAACATGCAACGAGCAGAGCTGCCGCTGTCTCCTCTGGTGCAAAGCACCTTCTCAGCCTGCACTGCCTCCGGGTGGAGACGGCCACCGTGCCCCGGGGAGAACCAGGAGGGGCTCCTCAGTCCTGTGTGGGTTGTGGGGCTGGGACTGAGCAACCTGACCACTCTTCCCTGAGGGCTGGTTCCCCCGCTCCACAGAGCGCCAACTTTCTCTGCTTGCGCTGAGCACACACTGGAGACTGTTTTCCAAAATATGACAAGTAAATACTGCTTTGCCAAGGCTGGAAATGACTTAGAAAGTGTGAAGTGGGTTCTCTGGTATAGCAGGGGCCTCTTTCCTATAGACGCACCTGCTCTTGGGTGTGGTAGACACCTTACATGCCCTGGTTTTGCCCAGGGTTCTGCAGACGCTTGCTGCCCCTCCAGACACTCGGCTGACCCGCATCCCTGCGGGGCCGGGACACCCGGGGGTTTGCACCCACTCCTTACCTCCGGAGAGAGCGGCACCTGCTTTGGGATGGTGCTGGTATTAAAGGGCCTCACAGCCCCTGCTGGGGTGCAGGGGCTCCCCCCGGAGTGCGCCTTGCAACCATAGTTCTGACCTAGGCTGTGTAAGCAGCTTCTGTGTCTCTCATACAAAGAAAGGCAAACACTGGCCACCAGGGCCCTGGGTAGTGACATCTAAAAAGCAGTGAGATAGGAGCTCGTAAATATGAAGTGAGGAAGGAACCCCAGTCACAGATGGGTAGGTCCTGAGGGTTCCAAGCCCCCCAAGCTGCTGACTGGAGGGCGTGCCGTCCATGAGTGGCCACCCAGCCAGCAACACCGCTGAGAGCCACGGCTCAGCGGCCACCCTTTGGATACCAAGTGTCACTGGGCAAAACCACTCCAGTACTTTAAGGGCATTTATGTGGTGACAAAGCAACACATGGGTGATGCTGTAGCTGCTCCCAGAAAGGGTATTTTTCAAGCAAACTTAGAAACAGTGGCAGTGATGTTTGCAAATCCCGGCTTTGAGCCAACAACCAGAAGGAAAAACTCACCCAGTTACTGTCTGAATCAACAAACCCAAGTACTTGAACTATTATCGTCTAAGTGGCATGGCAAGGATTTATTGATTAATAATCAATCAGAAAGCTGAAGGTATTTATGGAGCCCCTGCTATATGGAAATTAGCATGAAAAAGAAGCCTCAAGTGCTCACAGTTTGGTGCAGGGAGGTGAGAGGTGCGAATAAAAAGATAACTGACCATATGGGCCATGGTTGATCACATTGATTCAAACAACAAATTCAAAAGTTCACTGGAAAGACAGGCCCCTGTGAGCTCTGGGTTAGGAGCAGGCTTTGGGGCAGGCCTTACACAGAGAAAAGGATTTTGCTTCTTAGTGGAATACAGCAGAGTATGAAGGCCATGAAATTTGAACCAAAGAGATCAACTGGAGTGGGTGGTATTAAGGGCGAATAAGGCTAAATCAAAGGCAGATTAAGCACAGAATTCTGACGACCTTTAATGCCAAGCTGAGGGAATTCAAATCTGTCCACTAGGCAGGGGTCAGCCGCTGGAGGTTTTCAAACAGGTTACCTCCTGGTGTTCAGGAAAATTCAATTCCTATGTAAGGTTTGAAATTTCTACTCAAATGCTATTAAGGCATAGCTGAAGCAAACACTCAGTTCACCAAACACTCCAGAGCCCACAACGACGAAGTTCTGAGACTCATGTCCCTGTTTGCCTTCAAGCTCCCTGAGAATTGGATTCGACTCAGTGATTCATCAGTTACGTGGAGCGGGTCCCTATGGAGAGGCGCTTCTGGGGGCTGTGCTGCTGTGAAACCCTGAGAAAGGTGATTAACCGGGAGCCGGAGTTTGTGTTTATTCCCACGCATCACATGGACGGTATATTTGGGGAAGGAAGGAGCTAAAGGATGAAGGATTGTTTTACCCACCAAATACTAGTTTGTTGGCAAACACGTTTCCCTAATGACAGTCACAGGTTTGGCTTCCTTGCTGGAGCTTGCAGTGGCTTCTTCAACTCTTCCGCAGGGCGAGGTTACACAGACAAATATAATAAGAAATCACCAAGGCGTGAAGCCCGTCCAAATCCATTACATCCTGGAAGGGATCCATGGCTATTAATCCTTCCCAAAGGACAACTATGTAGAAATGTTCTATTTGCCTTTCTGGTGTGTGTAAACATCTGCACTAGCTAGGAGGGGGCCAGCCCGGTCAAATGATCTGGACAAACTCTGTGCTACAAATCAGGAAACTGTCTTAATGGGAGACCTGGTCACTGCCCCCAGAGCCTTGTGAAGCTAAAACCTAATGAGTGTGCTACAAGTTCCCAGCCTCCTCTTCAGGCCACACAGGCCTTTCCCCCGGAGTTCAGAGTACCTGATAAATGCCTACTTACAAGATACCCTAAAACAGTTCATGTTCCAACAGTGGTCATGTTCCACTTTTAGAAAAAGAAAAAAGGTCTTTTGGAGAGTTATTTGCTAAACTGAGAATAAAACCGAAATCCTCTTATTTGTAATATTAAGTGGATTTTATTCAAAAATTTTAGGTGGTTATTATGACCACCTAAAACGTCATTCTTGAATGTTGTGTTGGTCTTTGATTTAGATTTTTTGTTCTGTTTTGTTTTTTTTGGAGATGCTGTCTCTCTCTTCTACCTTCCAAGGATGATCTACCTTGGAAAACAAGGATTTCTATCAATACATCAACAAATAGGAAATTTGCCACCAATAACAACAAATTTAACCAACACACCATAAAGTGAAAAAAGCAAAAATTAAATTTTGATAGGATTAAGCAAAATCCATAATACGTTGGCTTTCTTTGCTTTAAAGAAATAAGAAAATGCTTTCTCGGATTTCCCCTGGGCCATATGAGATGTCCACAATTTGTAGGAGAAAGCTGGGACACACAGAATACCCTTAATGTGAAAGTTTCTTCCTGAAACCAGTTATTTTGATGTGCTTGGGTATTCAAACAACAGAGCACTGACTCCGGAAGATATACTAGTGTAACAGAAAGGACAATCCTGAAATACAAAGCAAGTGTCATACTATTTCCTCTGTATTTTCTGAGCATATCATGAAGTTAAAGTTCTCCAGTAGAGGGATTTCATAAGTAAAAATATTCTCATTACCCACAACTACAGGTCCTCATTGCCTAGAACTCCAAAATCTGAAAAGCTCTAAGAAAGAATTGTTTCTTAACCCATTTGGTGGCAAGCCTAACCTTTTTCCAGGAGGCAATGTTTGATCTGCCTCTGTCCCACCTGGTGTAAATATCCATGTTTGGAGGGAGTATCCTACAGACTGGATTCTAGCCTCTGCCCTGGTGTGGAGGCCTGAACTGCCCCTCTAAAAGCCACACATTTCTGAATTCGGAAACACTGGGACTTTAAAGCTTCAGAGATGCATTGTGCATCTGTATTACTTTATTCAATGGTACAATAAATCTAGAAAACTGGGAGAGATTAATAAAGTTGTAGGGTTTTTTTTTCTTCACTGATCTTTAAAAACCATGCAGGAAACAATTTCTTTCCTTTCTTTTCCCTTCCTCCCTCTTTTTTTGTGAACCAAGTTCAGATTACAATAAAGAAAATGAGAACCTTGCCTGTCTCCTCTGGATCATGTTCTGTCTTTCATGGGTGGCTAGGGGTGTTGTCTGCAAAGCTTCTCCGGCCATTCTGTGACCATTTAAGGTGGATACAGGGAAGCATGTGGGGACCCTCTGAGATTTTTCCAGCACGGGATTCTGGGCATGAGTCAAGGGTACATATGCCACCCCTAATTTTACCTTCCATGTGGAGGGGCAAAATTACAAACATTTATGAATTCTATGTCTTTATTTCTGATTCTAACTGCTAATTTGTCTAAGTAAAGATTTCTTTCATGATTAGTGAGTTTGTTTCCTAGGATGACACAAAAAGTTCTGTCAGTTTCTAACACAGTTGTAAACTTGTGAAACTCTAAACAAGTTGAAAAAATGTTTAAGCCTACAATTTAAGACAATACTTTTACTCAAATAGTGTTAAGAAGAAGCAACTGGTTCATTTTCTACATCACTCTTTACAGTGGGAATCTTAATTCTGAAAAACTGATGTAGTATTGCAGCCATGAACCTTTTTGCTATTCATGAGGTCAACTCAAAATATGATAGTGATATTAAATGCATGCTTAACAAAAGAGACTAGTTGTCATAATACAAAATTCCATCCTTACTTTGATCTAAACAGTTCTCACAGGACTTGAAGAATATCATCCTGCAGAACACCCTATATGAAAACTTTCTTATGCTCAGAAAATGTGAATTACTTGAAAGCTCAGTAAAATGGACTTCCGTGCACAAAACAAAGCTTGCTATAACAATTTATAACCTTTCGACTTGAACATTTTGTTTCAAATTTTCACAGATACTGTTCCTTTCAAAATGTCTTGCTGGTGTGAAAGATTCCAGCTGCTTCTCCCTCAAAGTTCATTTTTAAATCATAGGAAAACAACCCACACCCCTTTCTCTCTTCTTTCCTTGGTAAAATAATATATGAGAATTACACAAATTTGAATTCTTCCCACAGGAACTCCTCTTTCTGCTGATAGATGTATTTCAGGCTTAACAAATGACTTTTTTCTAGGAAATTTCATTAGGGAAATTTGCAACTTTGGGTAGTAACAATACTATTAGGTTATTGTATTCCAAATGTTGACTATTCCAAACACAACTGTCTGGGTTTATTAATTATCTGAAAGTCTCAGCAAGTTCATTTCTCTTAGTATATGATTAGTGCCAGCTGTTTTCTTTCAAGAGGCCAATTAAAAATTTGTAGGAAAATATACCCCAAATAATCAAATGCTCCAATAATGATTTAAAACTGTGCTTGCTTTGCACTGTAGTAGTAAAACCACTTGTGTAAGTACAAAATAATGATTATTAGTAGACTTGGAATTGTGATTTATAGACTTCTGCCTTAGATTAATCAACTTTCAATGCTGGGCAAGAAAATAATGTCAGCTTTTTAAAGATAGCAATCTATGCAAACATTTATGTTACTATAAAAATCTTTTAGAAGAAAATTAGCTCTTTGTCTTCTTTTCCTGTTATCTTCTAAAATTTTTCCTTTAACCTATGACTGTCTACAAGGCATCGTCTAGTTTGACAAAAAAGGCCTACAAACCTGGACTTTTCAGATATCAGTAAACCAAGTTTCATTTATGTCAATTTGCTAATGCTCTTTTTTAAAAGGCAAAAGAGATTGCAAACAAAGAGCAAAAAATTAAGAGGGCACATTTTCTTTTCAGTCACAGAAATTTCATTTTATCTTTCTAGACTAGTGAACACATGTTCTCATGCTTTATGGAAGATAAAATATTAAATAGTCTTTACTTTTTTTTTTTGCTTCTAAACTGCTGTCCTCAAGACCTAAGAATATAGTCTGTGGAGGTTAAAGGGATTTTTCAGCACAAATAAATATTCCAACTCCTTTTCTGAAATGGAAGTGAAAAATCAATTTCTCTCGTTAATGATGGAGTGTTACTCATTTCTATTGATTGACTAATGCATTGCTCTACTTCTAAAAGCATCATCCCACCATGATTATGATTTTAAGAGACAGAATGAAAAACCTGCACATTGATAAATCAGAGACAAACAGTGAACTTTCTAACTGACCACTGACCTCTGATAAGTTGATATGCTCTCACTGGGCCCAGCATTTCACTTTGTACAGATGTCATATAAACTGACCTCCAAGTACAGAGTCACAGTTTTACTTCTTTTTCTTTAGTTGCTGTGTGTATTTGGGGTAGATAGCCTGCACATGCAGGGTGCCCCTCCGCTGCCTCTCATGCGTATTAGGCTTTGCTGAAGAGGTGAGAGCAAAATGTGGCACATGGATTTTTACACAGCATTTCCTAATATCAGTCTTTCTCAGGTGCAGTTTGCTTACTGGTTTTCATAAATCTCATGCTGATAGGATCCTGTTTTAATTATTAGTATCAGAACATCCAGTACTCGGTAACAAAGATATTTCCAGGTGTCTGCAGACAACCCAGAGTAACAGAGCTTTCCTAATCTGGTTTCAGTAAATCTTATTAACAAAAAATCCTTTTTTTTTTTACTAGTCCCTGTTAATGTATGGATAATTACTTATATCAAAGGTAGTGTGATTTGAGCATTTATTTTTGCTGTTCAGCATAAAGTATTTTTTAATCAATTTGCCAATCTGGCAAAGTGTTGTTTAAAATGATTTTTTTCCTTTTTCTTTGGTGGCACACTTTTGGGAACCTCAGAGGGCCTGACAGAACATGAAAAATGAGGTGATTCTCAAAATCAGGGTAAGGAGATCGGCCACTAGGGTTTTTAGTCAAGATCCCCTTAGAGAAAAACACAAAAAAATCAAGTTCTTGTACATAATATCTCACCTATTATGGCGTAGCAATAAGTCTTCTATTACATTAAATTAGCATGTAACGTACATTTGGATGTCCTGTTCAGTTGATTAGAGGTGTTCCCTGCAACGAACTTAAGGAGGATATTATTTCTCTACAATGACCCACGATTTTTTTCTTTAATTTTTAAAATAAGAAATGTCAGTGCTCAGTACTCAAACCACGGCAGCGTTTGCGATACGCAAAGTGCATATGAATCATGGACAATGTGTGTCGGCCGACTAATGCTCAGGAACAATTATTAAATGAGAACTTTTGTTTTTTAATCTGTGTAGACAGTTCTCAACCTTGTATTTGCCTGTGTAGCTGTCATGGTTAATGGTTCTTAGGCTACTCCACTGTTTTAAGGAGAAATGTCAACTCTACTGATTTCCTGACTGCTGACGGTCATTCATTTTTTTTTTTTTACATACATATACATGAGGAAGTGAAATACTATTACTACACGCTGTGCTAAGGAAAATAACACCAGTGAGAACATATTATTTTTAGATAAGACTATTTCCTAAACCTTTAATGGTATCTTACAAATTTGTCCACCCTATGATAGATGACCAACATGTAAGACATATATTCTTTCTTATCGTGGACAATACTTCTTATTTATCTATACCTCAGTCATTTTCTGTCAGCAACGTCGGACCCAAAATTTCATTGTGAAGTTCAGTAAGACAAGGAAGTGAGCCTTTTCATTAACTGGAAAGAAAAGGGAGTTATGTAAGACTAAGCCTTCAGGGGTCTGCTGAGCAAAGAGTCCGAAAGAAGAAACAGAAAAGCTTGCAAGTTTCATAAGAGAGAGCAGCTAGGATTCTGGGTTGTCTTGATTGAGTTCTCCTTCTGGTTAAGTATTTCAGTACTTGAACTTCTCCTTTTTGAAAAAATAACCCTTTGCCTTTCTTAGTTCAAGGAATTTGCTGCCATAATTTGCAGTTTTTTAACAGTCATCCTACATAAATGTAATCTGAATAAATTCATTGAAATGTAAATATATAGAATAACAACAACCTGGACAAAATGGCCTTTTGGAAAGTTATAAATTCAGGCCCCTCAGCTATGTAAGAGTTGTTCTGCCTTTTGTGTGCAACCATTAGTTTAAACGGTAATATTATCCTCTAGATTCTGGAATATCTTCGAATCCAGCCCTGGACCATGTGTTATAGAAAAGCCTTCCCCAGTGTCCTGCGTGTTCTAAGCTGACATCTCATTTTATTGATGTTCTTCAGGAAAATGTATTCTATTTACAGTGCAGGTATACAAGTCAAAGCCACTCAGTTAAATACAACTGAGATTGTACAGTCCTGCATTAATTATTAACAGAGCAAAACCAACTTCTTATAATATTAAATTATGATCATGGAACATCTAAACCGTCTCAGGTCCAGCCACCGTACTGAATGTGGTCAGCTTCAATGTTGTTGGGATTTTTCAGGACGTAGCTGGGGAAGAGGCACAAACCAGGACTTTAGACTCACTTCTCTCGTTCCCAAACTCCAGGCCACTCAAGAAGACTGACTCTGGGCCTGCTACAGACAGTAGGCATTTATCGAGGAATCCCACACCATAGATCATCTCCACCTTCCGTGATGTGCGTTTTAAGCTGGGGGATAAACTGACCTTTTCTGCGAGGTGTCTGACCTCTCCCTCCCCTGACAGCCATTTCTCTCCCCAGACAGCTGCTGTTACAAACAAACTGGGAGGCAGCACTTTGACAAATGAGGCTAAAGAATGATCCTTTGTTTCTCTGAAGCCAACAAGCTGGCATTCCACAGGCTCATTAGGGGGGCATGAGTTACTGCCATGCCAGGTCTCTCCTTCCTCTCCCTGGAACCCCTGTGGCCACACGTTCCCATGGTCTGTGGGGCCAGGTTATGCTGTCCACAGTTCACATTCCATCCTGTCAGGGTACTTGCAAAAATACATAATATTTACAGCAGAGTTCAGAGCTTGTGAAAGGGGGAAAAAGATCTTCAGAGCAAGGAGGCCAGACAATGGAATCCGCTGGATATGCGGTTGTTGAATCATTTTTCATGGGACTCCAGAAATCTTTGTAAGCATATGAGCCGGCACTTATCAAAACCCCCAAATTCCAATGCTAAATGAAGGGCATAAAAGGTAACACATAAAACACATAACAAAGCATAGTTTCTGTATCCTGAAAATGTTTCATTCAACAAATTCAGTGAGTGGTTACTGGCCACCTACAACGTTCAAGGTCTCCTGCTAAGGCTATTAAAAAAGCCTTAGTCAGAAAAAATGGACTACTTCTGGTTTATAGCAAGAACTAAATAAAAGGGGTCTGGAGGTCTCCTTATGCAAATATTCAAGCTGAGCTAAAGGAACCAATTTTAGAATCAGGGGTCAGCACACTACAAGCGCCCAGCCAGATCCATCCCCTTACTTGCTTTTATATGATCCATGAGCTAACAATGGCTTTTACATTTTAAAATGGTTGGGGAAAAAAACCAAAAGAAGAATGTTTCATGCCAGATGATAATGTATATGAAATTCACATTTCCAAATCTATAAATAAAGTTTTATTAGAACACTGCCACACTCATTCATTCACCTTTGTCTATGGCTGCTTTTGCACCAACAAAGGGAGAGTTGAGTAACTGCAACAGAGACTGTATAGCCCGTAAACCCTAAGATAAAACTGTCTGGCCCTATACAGAAAATATTTATTGACCTTTGTTTTAGATCGTAAAATAATTTGTTGTGTGTTTGCGGAGATACCTGACTGAGACTCTACACCTCAGGCTCTGTTAGCGAGCATAGCAAGCAAGCTCAAAGAGAGCAGCTGAGTCCTGGAAAGCCGGTCAGCATGAACCTGACAGAGCTGGACAAGGACACACGGGCCACCAGCCGATGTAGGTTAGTCTCTTCAGACCAAATCACCCAAAGCATGAGAAAATACACAACTTCCTTTATGGAGTGGAGGGGCGATTTGTGTTTCCTTTTAATACCAACTTTGCTAATTTCCCATCAGTGGAATTTATGCCCTCTGCTATTGTTTGCACACATGGTTTGGTCTTCTTGTCTCTGACCTAGATTCTGAAGACTGGGTTATCTTGGCCTTCCCTCCGGGGAGCTCAGTGAGACAAACTCCCAGAGATAGTGCCTGTCTAAGCAGACAGTCTTGATGGTGGGTGACTATGACCCCGAATTCTCTGAAGGCTCTAGTAACTACCAGGAACCACTGAGAGGCCCTTCAGCCATGCTGGGCAACACACTGTGTTTAATGAAATGAACGAGAAGGCTGGAGTTTGCTGTTCTCCAGAGTTATTAAAGCAGGACACAGAGTTCCCAGTGGCTAAGTGTGTTTATGTCCTCTCCAATGTAATATTCAGAGAAAGAAGGAAAGCTGAAGTGGGATGTTTATGTGGTATCACTTCCCTGAAAGAAACCTCCCTACGGGATAGCACCTTATCTCGAGGGTTGGGGACGAACACTGAGAGGAAGGAAAGATGTCCACCTGTGCAGTGTCATCTGCAGCCAGGGTCACCCTACAGAGGTGATTCAAATTTACACACAGGCACTCGGGCATCCTGACAAACCTCACAGAATGGTCATGGTGACACTGGGTTCTAATCTCAGCCTTTTAGTAACCTCCAGGCTTTCCATTTTGTATAGAATATATCCTGCTTCTATTACTGTTTTCTCTGCCTGAGTGACAGGCTCAGAGTTGGATCTCATCATTACTACATAATATTAATAAACTGCCATCCTACAAAGGATTTATTGAAAGAAACTATTAATAGAAATGCAACAGAATACATTATTAAGCAAAAAAAAAAATTTGTGAACTTACCTAGAAAAATCTCCTTTTGCCTCCTGTAGAAGAAAAAATTCAGCATCAGTGAAACATTTAAACCCACTGTTACAGACTTTAACATACCTTCTGTGGTCAGGACAGCTCTTCTCCTGAATAAGTTCTGCTTACTACTGCTATCATCCTATCGGCTACAGGAATATAATTAAGAAAGGATGTATGCATTTGTCACATGAATATGAGACACTAAATTAAACTTTAAAATGATACATAGAAAGAAAATGACTCATAGTGTCAATGCAAGCCTCTGCCTCTAGCCGTGGTCTACCTTCTTCTAGTTTAAAGGTGCTGAATCCGAATGTGTATTTGGGTAGAACTGCCTGTCTTGTGTTACTTGTCGTTTTGTCTTATACTGTGGGCCATTTCCCGATTACACTAAAGACTTTTGCAGGCAGCAACCATGCGACCTTTAGTGAATCTAGAATAATGCCTGAACACAGTAGTTGTTCAGTAAATCTCTGTTGAAGGGATAAATTAATGACATCATTTCAATTTATCTTGCCAGTGTTACTAATATTGCTTCTGTTGCTAATATTCAGTAATATCTCCTTTTCATATAAGTTAAAAGTCTTTTCCTTGTCTTTCCAGGGGGCATGAAGTGATTCTCCTGGCAACTAATTCTGGCTATTTGCTTGGCTTTGTCCAAAGTGGGCCCACACCTGAAAAAAATGGGGTTACTGACTGAGCTGTTTTCCCCAGGCTCAGATTTCACCCACAACCTTCCCTTGCAGAGAAATGTGGTCTCAAATCTTTGGAGGACCAGAAGCCCCTATTTACTACTAAGGTACAGAACCCCTAATAGCCCTTTCCTGTTTGTGGCTAAAAGTAATTAAGATGATGAACAGATAGTGGATATGGCAGCTTGTTGTGTATACTCCTATTCTTCTTTCTTCTGTGTATGGCCCTGGGATACACAGATGAGCAGAGACCAACTTACCTGTAAGATATAGGAGGCTAGTTCAAACACCACTTCACTGTCGACATCAATCAGCTCCTGAAAGGAAAAACCAACAAAGAAGTTCACTTTGGTGCTTGAACTACAACCTCTCCTGGTTTTTGAAAAAAAAAATCTAATACATACATACTTCAACATGAATACAGTTCATATCTCTTTTCTAAACAGCTTTATTGAGGTATAATCGATACCAAAACAACTGTACATTTACTGTATATGATTTGATGAGTTTGGACAAAGCATATGCCTGTAATACCATCACCACATTCAAGGTCATAAACATATCCGTCACCTCCAAAAGTTTCCTTGAGTCCCTTGTGTGTGTATGCGTGTGCGCACATATGTGCTAAAAACACTTAGTGTGAGATCTACCCTCTTAACAAATTCTTGGTGAACGACCCTATTGTTACATATGGTCCAGATCTTAAAGACAAATGGGAACTCGTGGTGCATCAGCATGTGTGATAAACAAATTGACACTGTGCTTCTGTTGTCAAACTTAAGGACAGATGTCCACCTTTTTCTTTTCTCTCCCTAACATCAATAAATTCTATGGTGAGTCAGAAAGTCAGAGTTGGAGCAGACTTACACACCCAGATAGCCCAGGCCCTGCTTTGACTGAGAACAGAAATCCAAATGTCAGGGGACTCTCCCAAAGTCACGAGACCTTAGTGACAGTGATAGGGCCGGAAACAATCCCTCAGTGTCTTGTCTAGCATATGACCTCCCTAAGGATGTGGATTCCCTTCAACCAATAATGACTCAGGAGATACAACTTCATTCCTTTCAGAATCGCTATTATCAACAAGACAAGAAATAACAAGTGTTGGTGAGGATGCGGAGAAAAGGGCGCCTTCCTACACTGTTGGCGGGAATGCAAATTGATGCATCCAATATGGAAAAGAGTATGCAGGTGCTTCAAAAAATTAAACATAGAAATACCATATGAGCCAGCAATTCCACTTCTGGGTTTTTATCTGAAGAAAATGAAAACACTAACTCAAAAGATAAACATACCATGTTCTCTGCAGCATTATGATAGCCAAGAAATGGAAACAATCCAAGTGTCCACTGATGGATGAATGGATAAAGAAAATCTATGTCTGTATCTAATGGAATATATATAATGAAATTACACACACACACACATATAAAATAGAATATTATTCAGCCATAAAAAGAGGAAAATCTGTGATAACATGGATGGACTTTGAGGGCATAATACTAAGTGAAATAAGTCAAAGAAAGACAAATACCAGATGACTTCATTTATATGTGGAATCTACAAAAATCCTCACAGATACAGAGAACAGATTGGTTGCTAGAGGCATGGGGTGGGGAGTGGGGAAAATGGGTGAGGGGGTCACAAGTTATAAACAAGTCCTGGAGATATAACATACAATATGGTGTCTATAGTTAATGGTAGTGTACATGTGAAAGTTGCTAAAAGAGTAGATCTTAAAAGTTCTCATCACAAGAGAAAAAATTTGTAACTATGTGTGGTGATAGCTGTTAGCTAGACTTATTGTGATGACCATTTCACAATATATACAAATACTGAATCATTATGTTGTATACCTGAAACTAATATAATGTTTTATGTCAATTCCATATCAGTTAAAAAAATAAGTTTCAGCTTGCATATTCTCAGAACCATATTTGCCATCAAGTTAGCTAAAACAAGAGTATTAGACTAAACTAAAACAAGAGTATAAGCTAAACTCTGGCGGATTTTCTAGTTAATTTTTTATGTGTGTGGTCCAGAATTGAACCCTGGAATCCAAACCAATGCACTCAAGCAAGACTGTACCTTTGGTGGGAGTGGTATTATTCTGGCTCTTTTGGGTTTAGGAATTTCAAAGATGGATAATAATATTTGCTACAGACCCGTCTTAGAAGTGTGGGCTAAGAGAACTGAGGAGACCACATGGAAGAGTCAGGGGCAGTGACTGCTCATGCGGGACCTGCTGAAAGAGCACCACAGCTGCTGCACTCGGTGCGGTCTGCCAGTGCCGGCTGGGGCAATGCCTGGGACGGCAGTGCCGGGACTGAGAGTCCCATCAGAATGTGAATCATTTAACAGTGCACAAATGATTTAACAGGAATGCTGGCCAGGGCTTTTGCAATGGACCATTTCCATGCTTGCTGTTCCTTTTCATTCCTGCCAATCAACTTCTGGGATGTACATACTCTCGGCAGACTGGCATGTGTGCTCTTCGGTCAAACATTTACATCTATGCTGCTGCTAATGGTCAATGGTGGGCTAATATTTAACACTGGAGGAGAGGCTTACCTAATGGGAAACTCAAAAACAACCAGCAGGAACAGGCTTTCTAAGTGTGGACATAACTTTTCATTCATTTTTGACTCATCTGCTCAATGAAAATGTCTGTACCTGTGGAGGGAAACAGGTGGGGAAGGCAGAAGGAGGTGGGTTTTTGTTTTATGTTACTTTACACAGCGCATTATGCAGTTCTAGGAGCGACTGAAGGAAAGTAATGTGGTGGCAAACATGAACTGACATGTTATTATTCAGAGCAAACCTACCAAAGATGCACAGTGGGATGTTTAACCTGATGCACCCAAGTTCCCTCTAACCCCATCTGTCCTCAAGATGAGTCGGAACACACAACTTTAAGTGGGGTGAGTTTTCACCTTCTCTGACTGTGGT
Organism: Smutsia gigantea; assembly: GCA_032199065.1. Lineage (NCBI taxonomy): Eukaryota > Metazoa > Chordata > Mammalia > Pholidota > Manidae > Smutsia > Smutsia gigantea. The sequence continues at coordinate 524,218 of JAVSCE010011486.1, forward strand.
CCTCTCCCAGTGAAGATATTAAAGACGATATGAGCCAAACTCTGGCCAGGAAGAGGGAAAAGGATTGAAGGATGAAGCAGCTCAGGCACCCCCCACAGCTGCAAAGCCTGATGGAAAAAAGAGCTCCATGATTACTTCTTACCATTTCTGCTTAATATTGATGGAGTTCAATTCATCTCGTCTGTCCTTAGAAGGGTCAGTACAGAGATCTAAGCGCTATGTGGTAAGGACCAAGCTGGGAATGGTGGGAAGCCACATTCCTAATTGCGAAGAAAATCCTTTCCTGCCTTCCCTGATGTCTCCTGCTCAGGACACTTCTTCCCCTTATCGCTGCTCCTCCAGGTGGCGCTCCCTTTAACAATCCACCACAGTGGGACAGAGCTCCAGACCTGCCCCCGCCGCCCGTTTCCCCTTGGTCCTCAGGACCCGAGAGCTGAGTGCCAGGCTGCAGCAGAGAACGGACATTCCCAGGGGTCCTCCTGCCAGATGCACGCTGCCATATAACTTTAGGAAGGCGACTCTCCCTTTTCTCTACTGACTTCTCTGAATCCGGAGGTGGTTTTTTCATGTGTTTCTGCTCAAGCAGACAAAACCTGGACTCAGGACAAAACGGAGAAGATGGGGAGAGCAGGAAGAGACCTGTCAGGACAGATCTGTGGGCGTCCCCATGCGGCGACACCCAGAGGCTGCAGGTGTGATCTCCCGGTGCCCCCGGTGCCCTCAGCCACTCGAGGACGTGCGTCTGTGGGCTGTTTGCTGCGTTAGCATCCTGCCTGGGATCCCAGGTGGTCTGACGGCCATGGGGTGATTAATTTTACCTTGAGACTCACTGGCCAGAGGCAGATGCTGGTAGAAAGGAGTGTCATGCCCTGTGATTTTGGTGGCCACTTGGTTGTACTGGGTATCTGTTAGAAAATGCTCAGTGCAGAAAAGACAAAACGTGAGTATTTCTAGGTGTCTGTGTGTGTGTTCAGAGCAGGGCTGGGGAGGACGGCCCCACTTCCTCCACTCACTGCTTTTATCCCAGGTGATTAAGTAGCTGAAGGAAGAGGCCTGAAATCACTTATCAGCAGCATGATGGTTAGCAATCTTCTCAGGAAGATTCCATGTGAGGGGCTCCAAGTGTTCCAAATAAATGGCCCCACAAGAACCCCAAGTGGAGGTGTCATGGACAGGACACTCTCCAGCAGTCCTGAGATGGACCGCTGCATCTCCTCAGGGTGCCCTGGCTCTGGGGACTATGTGGTGGTCTTCACACTTGACTGAGAATCTTGATGAAAAGCATTCCTCCATGGTCAGGAATGATGGAAATTCCAACTTGAACATGAGATAAATTATAATTACAACAGAAAATATGATCAACAACTACAGGGTAGGGTGAGAGGACTTCATGGACGACCTTTGCAGAGTCCACTGAGAACCCCCTGTAGGGTCCCAGGGTTTCCCTGATGAATTCTCACCAACCGTTCCCCACCTCTCCACCCACTCACAAAGCGTCTGAGGATTACAGGCTGTAAGAGTGTTTCTACGCTCACCTGAAAGTTCCAGGTTTTGGTTCCAACCGTCCAGCAGTTCTAAGACATTGAATACATCACTGGACACCCTTCAATTTTCTTTTCCTCACCAGTAGAATGGGGTAACAATTTCTTTTCCAATTACTTTACTGAGTTTGGCGAGGAAATGCAGAGGTGATCTGGAAACTCTAAGGTACACTATAAATACCATGTCTGTATTTATTTTCACTCATTGGTGCTTAGGGATGATCTGAACCCCCAGTTTTGCCTCTGCTCTTCAGCATTTTGTAGCATTTATAGGAATCTTACAATATATGTATTTAAAGAAGTAGGCAGCATTGTGTATGTGTGTGTCTACACATGTGTATATTCTGGTCACTGTGTGTATCATCCAAGTAGGTTCTGGTGCCCACATGGAGCCTCTGGGTCCTCGTGTAAGCACCCCCGCCCCGCACCCAGTTGAACAAGTCATAGTGACTACATGAAGTTGCCCCTGGGGGACAGGGCCATGGGGTGGGATGGGACCATGCAATCTCGCACAATTCCTCTTCCTTAGCTCTTTGCCAGCTTTTCACGAGTCAAGTCACTTCATATTTGTCCAGTGCTCCACTGGGGTACATGCTGCTCATGCTGGCCACCCCGTCATTCTGTGGAGCAGGGATTTCTCTGCTGTCTCCTGCACACTGCCCAGCTCATAAACCAGAGGACTCTCTTTTAGAGGTCATGGGCACCACCAGGATGATGAGCACCTGAGAGTCATTCTACAGAGGGGAAAGCAGAAGTCCCGCTATGTCCTCATTTCCCTCCACTCTCTGCCATCTGAGCACACACACGAAAGCTGCAGTCCTCAGACTCAGAGGTAGGGACTAGGACGCTCCATGTCTGAGACTGCTGTTTATGCTGGTTCCTTTGTCCCACGGGACTGGATTCTGGGCTTTGTTTCTCTCACCTGCAGGTGAGATGATATTATCTGTTCATTAGCAAAGCCCTCTGAAGACCTTGGATAAAGAATGCTTTATTTCATTTTTAACAAGAGTGATGGTATTTATAGGCCAGTAAGTAGCAAATGTGGCTCCAGGATGATTATCTGAACTTCAGCAATATGTAAAGCTCCCAGACCAGTGTGGACATCTCGGGAAAGACCAGACGGAAAGCTTGGCAGGAGGGCCACTGCTTTCTCGTGTGGCTCCCCGGGGAGAACACAGCATCCCGGCAGACTTCCCACGGAAGTGTTCCACAGAACTAGACACGTTTCTAAATGTGTTTTATCCATCCCCTGGTCATGTGTTTCCTTTCCATAGCCTATCTGTCACCTTAGTTAGAACACATCAGACATGCTTTTGGCCACGTGGCCATGTAGGGTGTCAGTGACCCCCACACTATACTTCCTGCTCCTTGTAAAGTAGACAATTAGAGCTCTACTTTCATGACCATTTCCTAATTTTCTGAAATTGGATAGATTATGACTTATTCTCCTGCTCTTTTGTAGAAATAGGGGGCCTGTAAAGCAAGGATAAATGAGAGAGAAATCCACTATAGCCTGGCTCTCCATCTCCTGGTGCAGAAAGAGTGGACAGTAGGAAGGTGGCATTTGTAGTTTGGGAAAAAAGACAAAAAAAAAAAGAGAAGAGAACAAACCAAAACACTTTCCCCCAGTTTCCTGCTGTTGAAGAGATCAGAGGTTTGTTCTCTGGAGAGGATAAATAGGAAGCTGGGATGAGCGGCTGAAAGTGCAGGGATTTAAAGGGAGCCTTTCCCCCCAGCGGAGGCCACTCCCTCCACAGAGCCTGGAAGTGCGGCACGCCCAGGCAGGAGGCAGGATGGAGTGAGGAGGAAAGACACCCAGCCACTAACACTTGAGTCCTCTCTGAAAGAGCTTCCCCCAGATCCTCCCAGGAACAGCCCCTAGGGACCATCCCCCCAAGCCCTTTCCAGCCCTTACTCAGTATGGATGGACAGACCAGGATCAACAGACAACTGGGGAAAGCCTCCTACATAAGAGATAGTGACCGAAATAAATAAATAGGAAAAAAAGAACTGGAAAGAAATAAAGCATGCACAAAAATTAATTTTATGGGAGCAGTAAGAGGATGTTAGTTTCAAAGACAATAGGAATATATGTACATATGTCTAATACTAAGATACTATTGGCAAAATCTTCCAGAAAGTGGAATAAAAAGACAGTGATGGAAGATAGGAGAGATGAAGTAGCAAAACAAGAGGCCATGCCCAGCATTTGATCAGAGAAGATGTCATCAAATAAATAACACAGAGAGAGGCTGCCCAGAATTGAAGAATATGAATCTCCAGACTAAAACTGCCCATAAATGCACAGCACTGTAGATTTACAAAGACCCAATTCCAGGCACACCATCCTAAAACTTCCTATGGAGAGGATTAAGGAAGAGATCCTAAAAGATCCCACTGGTGGTGGTGGTGAAGGGTGACCCGCTTACCAGGCAGAGCACAGCAGACTTCTCCAGAACAGCTCAAACATAAACTGGAGAAACATCTTTGATATTCTGAGAGAAATCTTCACTCTATATTTCCATACCCAAACTATTAATGAGATATGAAAGCAAAATAAAGACTTTTTCAGATATGCAAGGACCCAGACATTTCACTTTCCATATGCACTTTCTCTGGATTTATTGGAGGAGGTGCTCCAGTGAAGCAATGGTGTAAGGCAAAACACAGCAAGACTAGAGGTCCAGGAGACAGGACCCACTCCAGAGCTCGGGTGGGGAAGGGGCATCCTCTGCTGAAGGCTGCAACAGGGCTAAGTCAACTGGAGCAAGAGGGCAGGCAGCTCTAGGGGGGCTGGGGGAAGGGCTCCCAGGAAAAACAACCAAGGCAGCAAAACCAAAAACAAACCAGAGAGGAACTGAAGAATTATTGGATGCACTTGGAAATTAATGTGTCAGCGCACATGGGAATCTGTCGGAGTTTTTGGAGAAACATCATGGGTACATAAAAACTAAACTAAGCAAGGCAATCAATATCTTTAGGTAAAACAACTGCCCATCTCAAAAGGGATGACAGCTGTATGATGTCACTTGGATTCGCCCTAACAGTGTAAGGCTGGCCGGAATCACAGTATCAGTGTATTGGGAAAATGGTGACAGGGAAAGTGTCAGCGGTTGTATAGGAGATGTTAATCCTCACCTGTCTTAACAGGAATTCAGTACATCTGAAGCAGATAAATCAAGCAATAACATCCCATGCTAATTATTTAGAAGTAGAGAGGCAAATACCAGAAAAAAACAGCAAAAATTGTTTAAAGCGGTGAGGCTCTTTTTCTTAATAAGTCTTATTCAATTGTTAAACTGCCTCATGTATTACTTTATGTGGGTAAAACTGCAATATTTCCAGAACCTCTCGCCTGGCCTGAGTGCCATCTCCATATCAACAGGTGTTTCCAAGGGGTGGAGAGAAATAGTCCATCTTCATATCAATAGGTGATTATAAGTTGAATGGGGAGTGAGCACACACATGGACTGGAGAGGTTTGATGGGGTCTTTTTGCAGCCGGGTTAGGAGAGACACAGGCTAGCAGGAGCAGACAAGTACTTGTACGCAAGAAAGGGCTTTCTCCCACTTTATTTCTCCCTTTGACTGATTTTGGCTTCAAAGGTTATTTGCCCTGGGCTGGGAACATATTTTTCCCCCAGAGTTACATTTTAATAGAAGTAAATATTAATCCATTAAAATGTGAATGAAATAGGACTTGGAGAAAGCAGGAATAAATGGCTTGTTTATCTGAACAACTTAGATTCTAGTGCACTGCCGCAGCCATTCCACAGGAAACAGGGAGGGAGCTGATATTAAGTTAATCTGCACTGGGTCAACTGCAGCCTCTGGTATCAGTACCATCTGCAAGCTGTGTGTCTGGCACCATCCTCCGAGTGCCTCAAGGTCTCCAGTGGGCGGAGGGCAGCATGGGGGTCGCAAAGGAAATCACAGCCGAGTTGAATGACTTGGGTCCAAATCTAAGCGAGCAGCTGTACCACGACAGGAGCTGACAATGTGCCTGGCACGGTGCTGACTGACTACATTTGTGCTTACCTTGCTTGATCTTCACAAGAGACTGTGGGTAGGGCCTTTTAATATCCTTGTTCAACCAGAGGAACATTACCCTTGGAGACACCACAGAAGGTGTCCGTGTTCCCTGCATTTACTAAGAGGCAAGACTGGGCAGGGAACCCAAGCCACCAAGCCCAACCTCCTAGTCATGATCACTCTTCTACAGGGCCTCCCACTATCTTTACACATTAACAACGGTGCAGTCAGGTCACACCTCCTGTTCAACCACTTCCAGTTCTTCTGAGTAAGTCACTTAACCTATCTAACCTTAACCAAGTTCTTCCCTCTGTAAAGCTAATGACTCCAGTTCTGTTTCACTCAGGAGGCTCAAATAATATATGTGAAAAAGTTTTAAATAAACTCTAAGACGTGTCAATTTAAGCAAAGGAAAATATTATTTTTGATGATGGGAGGGAGGCAGGTGGTCTTGTGATGCTATTCGGTCACCTATTTAAACTTCAGAAAAGCCACTTCTGGGTTATTTGCACGACCAAGTATTTGCTGTAGTATGATCCTGAGGAGAGCCAGCCGGGGTTCCGGAATGACATACAGCAGGCAGGTCAGCAGACAGGCAGATGTATTGAACCTAAACATGGCTGCCTCTGAAGGCATGATGCTCTCCATTTGGGGAACATGTCATATTTGGTTCAGAGGATTTCTTTTTTACTCCCACCAATCCCAGAGTCCTCTGGGAGCACAAGATTCAGAAACATGGTAGCCTTCATCCCCAGCTCAGCTTGTGAGGCTAGACTGGACAACCCGACAACCCCAAGAGAAACTGTCCTCTCCCTTTATGGAGGATTCTGCACCAGCACCACTGGGGGTCACTTTCACTGCCTGGTTGAGCTCCTGCCGTCAAGTCAGTGACAGGCGTTTCCAGGCACTTACTGCCCAAGCCTGCCCCCTGGTGGACAGTGCTCACTAGGTCTCCGTGAAGCAGCAAAGTGCTTGCACATTCATGAAACAAAGACCTTCAGACACTCTCGCAATCGGTGAGGCATGTAAGTTTGGTATTATTATTTCCACTTTATAATGAGAAAGCAGGGCTTAAAAAGAGGAAGAAATTTGAAAGTTCCTGAAACTATAGTGTCATTTTCCTGTATTCGGCAAAAACCTGAAACCTGAAATACTGTAGTCTGAGTGCTTTGGGCTGGAGCCCAATTTAAGTCCTGGCTCAGCAACTGTCACCAAGTGAGGTCCTTTCACAGAACTGAATTTGATCCCTGCCAGGCCCCCATTATTTTGTCCATCTGCACGTGGTAGGGCTGTTCTGTGCAATGAATGTGCTGACGTACTTCCAGAAGGAAAAGCGGTGGCTGATAGATCGTTTCAACTCTTGGGTGCCTGTTCCAATGTTTAGTGAGAAATTGCAATCCTGCAAAACTGGGTTTAGCTAAATGTGAAAATACAGGCAGCAGGATCTCCTTAGACTCCTTTCAATACAGCCACTGACCACTTACAACAGCTGTACTTGGCTTTGAGGTTCTCTGGGGCTGCAGGGCGTTCTCCGCTCGAGAGCCTGCCCTCCAGGGCGCAGTGCAGCACAGTGACTGAGCTCTGTGATAGGCAGTCAGGCTGCCAACTTCTATCCCGCCTGGCACTACCTCTAGAGGATGTGCCACCTTGGATGACTCCCATACCCCCAGCGCCTCATCCTCCTCACAGGGAAAACGGATTAAAACAGTATCGTCTCAAAGGTGTCATGAAGGCTGAGCCACACAACTTGCAGAAAGCACTCAGCACGGTGTGACCCGAGGAAGCACCAGCTGTCCTTCCGCATGGCTGTTAGTGAGCTGACCTCGGTGGCAAGCTGACGCTGTGCTCAGGAGACGTGAGGGTGAGTGCTGGGGGCAGCAGAGTGGGTGCTGCCTTTAGATAAGCTCTCCTAGGAGTGGTTCTCCACCTGGTGGTGTTCTGCAAGCCCCTCTCCCATGTGCTGGCATGTGTGGGCATTTTGGGTTATCCAATGAAAGGAAACAATACAGGCAAATGGGGGAATGGCATGTAGTACAAGGGACTGTCCCACTCAATTAATAATTGTCCCTTGAATAGACATTTCTCCCAAGAAAATGTATACATGGCCAATGAGCATATGAAAAGATGCTCAACATCAATTATCAATCACTAGGAAAATGCAAATTAAAACCACGATGAGATACTACCTCACACCCATTAGGATGGGTCTTATAAAGAAACCCAGAAAATAACAAGTGTTGGTGAGGAGGTGGAGCATTTTGACCTTTATGCACTGTTGGGGAGAACATAAAATGGTGCAGTCACTATGGAAAACAGTCTGGCAGGTCATCAAAAAATAAAAAATAGAATGACCATGTGATCCAGCAATTCCAGTTGTGGGTGTACACCCCAAACAACTGAAAGCAGGAACCGGGGCAGATACTTGTGCACCTGTGTTCATAACAGCATTTTTCACAATAGCCAAAAGGTTAGAGGCTGACATGGACAAACCTTGAGGACATTATGCTAAGTGAAATAAGGCAGACACAAGAGGACAAATGCTGCGTGATTCCACTTATGTGAGGTACTTACAGTCGTCAAATTCATAGAGACAAAGTAATATGGTGGTTCTACAGGCACGAGGGGACAAGGGGAGTTAGTGTTTGATGGGGGCAGAGGTTCAGTTTTGTGAGATGAATATAGAGTTCTAGAGATGGATGGTGGTGATTGTCGCACAACAGTGGGCGTGTGCTGGATGCCACTCATCTATGGCGATGATGGTAAATTTTATGTGTATTTTAGTACAATTGAAAAAAGATTTCTTCCACCCAAAGTGCCAATATCAGCCCTTTCAGAGATACCGCTAGGATGTTTAAAAACCATCAGATGTCCATGCATTTGGTTATGAAAGTTCATTCATACTTGTGAGGCCTAAACTGAGTAGTGTGTGTATCCTACTGGGCTGGGTTTCCCCTCTGTCTCAGTTAAGGAGGCCCCTAAAATCAGGCTCAGGGGCACCACCAAGGAGCCAAAGTGACGACATTGGGAGGGGGTCATGCTATTAAACTCACCACTTTTGTTTCGTGAAGTTCTCATTTACTTACAGTAATACATTTTTAAAAATTAAAGTATCATTGATATACAATCTTATGTTAGTTTCAAATACATAACACAGTGGCTCAACAGTTACCCCATATTATTAAATCCTCACCCCCTCTAGTGCGGTTACTATCTATCAACGTAGGAAGATGTTATAGAATCACTGACTCTATTCTCCATACTGTACTACCATCCCTGTGACCAACTTATATTGTGATTGTGAATTATTGTGCCCCTTTACCCCCTACCCTCCCCAGCCCCTCCCCCTTGGTAACCACTAGTCCCTTCTCAGTGTCAATAGTAATAAATTTATACTACTTCTACTAATCAATAAAATCATATTAGGGGTAACAACTTGGGATTTCCACCTTCAAATAATATTTCAGATTTCAATGGAAAACTCAGAACAGGAAGAAAAAGTTCTTACCTTGTAGATACAGGACTTAGCATTCAGAAAGAAGAGTTCAATCGTGGCATTATCCTTTAGGTATGAAATGCTTTCTATATAGAACCTGAAAGAGAAAACCCGCAAATGAACCACAGAAGCATGAACTGATCTGGCAGAAAATCAGCTGCTCTCTGAGCTATAAGATTTGACATGGGGACTAGACCTCTTAATCCTAAATGAGGAAAACGAAAAGATGTCATCATATGTTTTCATATGATTCCTTTTTGAGAGAAAGCAGTGCTTTTCAAGTCCATTTATAAGCAGGTTAGAGCCGTCATTCCTTACATGCCTTACTAGCCCAAGAACTTGGCCTGTTACCCGAGAGTGGACTTAAACTTGACCGCCACTTTCTCCTTACCTGCTTTCCAATTTTGTAAAATATGATTTTTTAATACATTACATGTTTGTCCTTGTTGAGCTGGATTTTTCAATTTTGGATAATTTGGATATTCAAATTTGGATAAATCTGGATAATTTCTTTCATTTAATTGAATCAAGTCCTATTCCTCTTTGAAATGGCTACAGCATATCTTCCTTAAGGTGGCCAGGTAGGATTTGATTTCTGCACATATAAAGCACCACAGTGAGGGTTCTCGACACTGTGATGTTAATGCATATTAAGCCAAATGTGAACTGGATTTTTATCCAAATGAGCTTATAGATTTTTTTTCAAGATGAAACTTGCTGAAATTGTTTTAGTTTACATTAAATGTGTCTTTACACATCGACTTTGAGTCTATTAAATTCCTTAATTAGATAAGGTACTTGTACTTGTCCTAGGGGAGCTGCACTAAGGGAGTAGCAGTTGTGATGGGGGTGGGGGCAGGACAGAAATGCAGAGCTTGGGAAGGCAAGAACCTCTTCATGGGGGAAACAGAGCGGGGGGCAGAGGGGAAATGAGGAGAAGCAAGTGCTGTGGTCTCTAGAACGGCATTACAATATGACAGAAAATCTTGGGGAGGAAGTTAAGAGACCAGTGATAAGGTCCCAGCTCTGTGGGACTTAGGGCAAGTCACATAATCTCACTGGGCTCTATTTCCAGACTGAAAAGAAGACAGTGGGACCTGGTCAATGGTTTTCCACCTCAGAAGTCCACTGCTATCAAATACTGGAAACTCAGATCAAAACAATAATGGCAACAAAAACAAACATTGCCTAAGGGGAATAAACCATGTCTGTAGGCTAGTTCGAGCCCAGGCCCCAACAGCTGGTAACCTCTTGTCTATAGACTAAGTAAATAATGCCTTTTATTGTTTCTCAAATGTGTGTACAAGGTGTTGTGGTTAATACAATACAGATTCATTTAAATCTGTGAGTGAATCCAGACTACCTCCAGATATTAGCACAGTTATCATCATGTGCGAGTCTACGAAATGTTCGGAAATCATACTGTGGTCCTCATTCTTGCAAAGTCTGGGAATGAGCAAGCTGGTTAAGCTCTATTACCAGCCTTCTCCTTGCATTAAAAAAAAAAAGGCACCTGCCTTCTGCTTTGGGGCAAGTATGTTAGGTCGCGGAGGCCTATACAGGGTCTGCAGTGGTCTTAGAGGAACTGTACAATTGTACGACTTTCACTTCTCTAATAATGGGGACTTGAAATGCAGTAGCAAATGCTACATCTCAAAGCAAAATAAGTTGATTTAATTAAAAATCTACATCCTCTGTAAAGAGCTTTTGTTGAGGGGCCATCAGAATAGCAAGCAGAGGGAAGGGAGAGACAGGGGAGGAGAGGATGTCAAAGCGCCAACGGCACTAGGTGGTTCAGAAGAAGGCCGGTTCAGCTGAGTGGCTTGCAGGCGTGGCCCGTGACAGATGAACCTTGCTCCCACACCTTTGTTCACGCCATTCCCCTCACCTGGGCTCCCCTCTGCTCATGAAGTTGCGCCATGGTCTTGTGTTTTCTATTTCAGGCTTCTAAGTCCTTGGGGGTTAAGCCCACACCATATTGATTTTTGTCTCTTCAGTGCCTGGTAATGGGTCAGTGAATGAAAGACTCTGCTTTTCATCCTCTTTTCTGTCCACTCACTGTTGGGCAGAGTTCTCAGGGGAAAGTGAGATGGGCAAAGGGAGAAGTACAGGAGGGAGAAGAAATAAATGGCCCGATGTCATGACATTCCTGGCTGGGGGATCTTCTGGTCCACAGCCAGTCCTTGGCCCTCTGCCCTGAACTCACTGTTACCACGGAAAGCTGTGCAAACAGACGGCTGATTACCTGGACTCCTAAAGCCAGGATCATCGCACGGCCTTCTTGAGTTTGGCAGTGAGGGACCTTAGTTTTGTGACAATCATTCTGCATCTAAATCTGCTGGGTCTGAAATAACTGTCAAAGCAAAGCCTTATGTCTTCACTGCATTTGTTTTAATGTTTGAGAATCAAACATTCCGTCTTCACCCCAATTTTCTCCTCAGCTGTATATTAAGAAGACCTAACATTTCCCTTTTTCAACTCTCTAATAATGGGAAAGTGAAGTGGGATGCCAAATGTTACATTTTTTTTGCAACAGCATTTCATTTCCCCTGGTGTCTGGCTGTGCAAGAGCCAGGAAGGTAGAGGAAATAACAAGTGTATTCTGGGAGGAAGAAAACAAATCACCACCTCTTGACAGAAACTGGAAAGCAGTTTCCTGTTAACCTTTATCACCAAGAAACAGCCTGGAAACCTCTGTGAGTTCCAGGCCTGGCACATTACTACTTTGTAACCTTGGATATTTAACTTATGCTGAACTTTCCATCTGTGCGAGGGAACCGGTGAGTCAAAACTGCCTAGAGAAAAACAGACCCAGACATCGCATTCACTCACTGAGGGCCGGTGCACACCACCACAGCCCAGGACTTTTCTGGGAAATGCTGACGGCTTGGGTCCAACGTGAGATTTTCTTCTCTTTCTTTTTAATTTTTTTAATTTTGGTATCATTAATGTACAATTACATGAGCAACATTATGGTTACTAGACTCCCCCATTATCAAGTCCCCACCACATACCCCATTACAGTCACTGTCCATCAGCATAGTAAGATGCTATAGAGTCACTACTTGTCTTCTCTGTGTTGTACTGCCTTCCCCGTGCCCCACGCCTACATTATGTGTGCTAATCGTAATGCCCCTTATTCCCCTTCTCCCTCCCTCCTCCCCCCTCCCACCGCTACAGTCCCTTTCCCTTTGGCAACTGTTAGTCCATTCGTGGGTTCTGTGAGTCTGCTGCTGTTTTGTTCCTTCAGTTTTTGCTTTGTTCTTATATTCCACAGATGAGTGAAATCATGAAACCATAAAAATCTTAGGAAAAAACATAGGCAAAAATCTCTTGGACATAAACATGAGCAACTTCTTCATGAGCATTTCTCCCTGGGCAAGGGAAACAAAAGCAAAAATGAACAAATGCGTCTATATCAAGCTGAAAAGCTTCTGTACAGCAAAGGGCACCAGCAGTAGAACAAAAAGACATCCTACAGTATGGGAGAATATATTCATAAATGATGTATCCGATAAGGGGTTGACATCCAAAAAATATAAAGAACTCACGCACCTTAACAAACAAAAAGCAAATAATCCATTTAAGAAATGGGCAGAGGACATGAATAGACACTTCTCCAAAGAAGAAATTCAGATGGCCAACAGGCACATGAAAAGATGCTCCACATCACTAATCATCAGAGAAATGCAAATTAAAACCACAATGAGATATCACCTCACACCAGTGAGGATGGGCACCATCCAAAAGACAAACAACAACACATGCTGGTGAAGATGTGGAGAAAGGGGAACCCTCCTACATTGCTGGTGGGAATGTAAATTAGTTCAAGCATTGTGGAAAGCAGTATGGAGCTTCCTCAAAAACTCAAAATAGAAATACCATTTGACCCACGAATTCCACTCCTAGGAATTTACCCTAAGATTGCAGCAGCCCAGTTTGAAAAAGACATATGCACCCCTATGTTTATCGCAGCACTATTTACAATAGCCAAGAAATGGAAGCAACCTAAGTGTCCATCAGTAGATGAATGGATAAAGAAGATGTGGTACATATCCACAATGGAATATTATTCAGCCATAAGAAGAAAACAAATCCTACCATTTGCAACAACATGGACGGAGCTAGAGGGTATTATGCTCAATTAAATAAGCCAGGCAGAGAAAGACAAGTATCAAATGATTTCTTCTCTCTTTTAAAACCAGTTCTGTTCTAATTTCTATGAAAGCCTTGTCAGAGGTCCTCCTTCTTGGCAGTAGGTGGCGATGTTGCATTTTCCTTATTTGCTAGTTGGGGGGCTGGGGGTGGGGGGAGATTTCCTCAAAGACCTGGTTCACAGAGAAAATTCTAGCCTCTGGGTAAACCCAAGGAAATGAACCATCTCTCATAAACTCCGAGGGTTTGCAGGGACAATCCCAAGTCTGCTTCTGTATTAACCATGGGTTTTTGATGCTTTGACATTGGCCACCTTGCTGACTCTGGAAGGACTACCCCTCCCAAGTAGCCAGAGCCTAGACTCACCTCTGAGCATGCCTTTCCTATGCAGACCAGCCAGTCCAGAGCCCACACACCCTTCCTCGCCTCCTCTCTGGGGCTCTTACGCTCTGGGCCACTACCCTTGCAGTAATCACCAGACAACAGGACAGCCCCTGGGCCCCAGAGCCGGCTGAAATTATTCAATTGCCCTACCTCCCCCATTCCTTCCCATAGAACCACAAAACAAAGGTCCTTGCCCACATCTCCCCCCACTCCTGGTGCCTCCTGACCGACCCTGGTGCTTCCTCGGGTAGCTCTGCCTGGCGAGGCATGCCCCCTCATTGGGGACTGTGAGTCGCAAACCGTCTTGTCAATGGCAGTCATTTCCTCATCTGCTGGCCTCACTGTACCGGATTAATTATGAAACCTACACTTTAATACAAGGCCTTGGCACATTTAGTAGGACTGAACCTTAGGGCTTCTCTTTGAAATGAACAGTGCTCAAGGCCCAGGGCAAATGAGGCTCAGACTGTTCTTTGAGCTCCATGAGCCATGTCACACCCACCCTGGCCCTGATGCCGCCCACCTGAGAATACTGTATCAGATGGTCTGCACAGGAATAAATGTGGGCTATACTGTTATGTGTGTGAACATGTTAAATATTCAAGGGGCCCTGAAACCCTGGGGGGTCTTGTCCTCATGGGCGCCACAGAGGCTGCCCAGCCAGGTGGTGCCAGCCGGCTTCCTCCTCTGAGCCCTCATTCCTCTCTTCCCTCTCACACCCACTCCTTGGCACCTGGGAATCACTGACTATTGACAACAACTGTTAATTAAATGGACCAGTGATTTCATTTTGTAATGCACACGAATGTCACATTTGGAACCTGACGTTAGGTAGTGAAAAGGAGCGAGCAGTCTCCTTTTGGAAGAATGGGAAGGAAACTGACACTGCTCTGCGTCTGCAGCAGAAGGTCCTTGATGTTCGGTATTCCAACAGCTCCAATCCTAACTGGGACATCCAGTAGACATGTAGCAAGTTCTGCTTAGCAGGAACCTCACTGGAAATCCGTACCACCATTGTTACTGTGAGTGACGGGAAATAACAATCGCTGTCTCAACCAGCCAGGAAGGACCTGACAGCCACGTCATGAATTTGCCTGTAAAATCTCTCCCAGAGTAAAGCTTCATAGTATCTCCTCTCTTTCTTTTGTTCTATTGCTCATTTCAGTTTACCATTTGTGAAATTCTGAGTTTGAGGAGACTAATCTAATCTGTATTTATTTTTCTACAAACAGTATAGAGACCCTTGGCTAAAGAATACACAGTCAGGGATTCAAGGTGGCGGTGTGAGAGATGAGACAGAGAACTCCTCCCAAAACCATAGATAGTGTGAAAATATAGTTAATACAACTAACCCTAAAACAGCAACAGGAAAGAAGACTGCACCAGACTGCATACAGATGTCACAAACAAAGCAGACCTCACAAAACAGGGTATGGTATGAAAGCCTTGATCCGGCGGGATCCGGGCCCTTCCCCCACCCCAGCTCACCAGCAGGAGGAAGAGAAAGAGAGTGAGGGAGGGGGTGGAAGCCTGGGACTGCTGAACACCTAGCCCTGGAGATCTGCTTTGTGAGCAGAAATCTACCTTGTGGTGCTCTGGAGGATGAGGAGCTGGGACAGGCAGAGTGCTTGAGAGACAGATTCCAGCCATTTCTGGAGAAGGGGATCCACACGTGGCCGCTCTGAGACAAGGGAAAGGCAGGCAGTCTGAGAGGCTTCCTAGAGCGAGAGGGCTGCTGAAGGCGCGGGGTTAGCACGGTGCTTGTTGCGTGGGAGAAAGGATAGGGGGACAAGGTTGTCTGGGTGTACTCTGCCCAGCAGATTGGGAACTTTGGGGAGCTTTAGGCGCTCCACCCCCCTGGCTGGCTCCTCAGCTCAGAGGCCCCCCACTGTGACACACAGCCTGCTGAGCCTTCCTCCTGGCCTGACAGCACTGGCTCGCAAACTGGCAGTCACTGCTCTGGTGTCAGGCCAGCCGGAGAGAGGCCTCACCTACATCTAGAGACGCCAAGCACAGAGGCTTACACCTGTGTGCTTGGCCCACTGGCTGTGATACTGGAGACAGGCAAGGCAGATGGGATTCAGGAAACAGATCTTTCCTCCCCCCAGGCACCAGCTCCACTGCCCTATGACCCCCAACCTCACTCTAGGGGCTGAGCAGCTCCAGAGACTGGAGCTTCTGGGCACTAGAAGGCACCACACAGAAATATGAAACTTCAAAAGAACATGGTACAGACCAAAATCTCACAAACCCCAGAAAAAGGGCCAAATGAAACTGAACTCACCGATCTTCCTGAAAGAGAGTTCAAAATAAAAATCATAAACATGCTTACGGAGGTATAGAAAAATATTCAAGAACTCAGGAACAAATTTAAGACAGAGATTCAATCATTAAGAAATTAGATACCTGAAATGAAACATACAATGGAGGGATTTAAAAGCAGATTAGATGTAGTAGAAGAGATGGTAAATGGAATAGAAATTAGAGAGGAGGAATACAAAGAAGCTGAGGCACAGAGAGAAAAAGGAATCTCTAAGAATGAGAGAATATTGAGAGAACTGTGTGACCAATCGAAACGGAACAATATTCACATAATAGGGGTACCAGAAGAAGAAGAGAAAGAAAAAGGGATAGAAAGTGTCACTGAGGAGGTAATTGCTGAAAACTTCACAAGAGACAAAGAAGGACATTACATAATGATAAAGGGGTCAGTCCAACAAGAGGATATAACTATTATAAACATCTATGCACCCAACACAGGATCACCTACATTTGTGAAACAAATACTACCAGAATTAAAGGGGGAAATAGAATGCAATGCATTCATTTTGGGAGACTTCAACACACCACTCACTCCAAAGGACAGATCAACGAGACAGAAAATAAAGAAAGAAACAGAGGCACTGAACAACATATTAGAACAGATGGACCTAATGGACATCTACAGAACACTCCATCCAAAAGCAACAGGATACACATTCTTCTCAAGTGCATGTGGAACATTTTCAGGAATAGATCATATACTAGTCCACAAAAAGAGCCTCAGTAAATTCAAAAAGACTGAAATTGTACCAACCAGATTCTCAGATCACAAACGTATGAAACTAGAAATAAATTACTGAAAGAAAATGAAAAAGCCCACAAACACATAGAGGCTTAATAACATGCTCCTAAATAATCAATGTATCAACGACCAAATAAAAACAGAGATCAAGCAATATGTGGAGACAAATGACAACAATAATTCAACACTGCAAAATCTGTGGGACACAGCGAAGGCCGTGCTAAGAGGGAAATATACTGCAATACAGGCCTACCTCAGGAAAGAACAATCCCAAATGAACAGTCTAAACCCACAATTAATGAAACTAGAAAAGGAAGAACAAGTGAGGCCCAAAGTCAGTAGATGGAGGGGCATAATAAAGATTAAAGCAGAAATAAATAAAATTGAGAAGAATAAAACAATAGAAAGAATGAATGAAAGCAGGAGTTGTTTCTTTAAGAAAATAAACAAAATAGATAAACCTCTAGC
Source organism: Smutsia gigantea (assembly GCA_032199065.1). Lineage (NCBI taxonomy): Eukaryota > Metazoa > Chordata > Mammalia > Pholidota > Manidae > Smutsia > Smutsia gigantea. The sequence continues at coordinate 541,354 of JAVSCE010011486.1, forward strand.
CAGACTTATCAAGAAACATAAACAGAATCAGAAATGAGAAAGAAAAAATCACTATAGACACCACAGAAATACAAAGAATTACGAGAGAATACTGTGAAAAATTATATGCTAACAAACTGGATAACCTAGAAGAAATGGACAACTTTCTAGAAAAATACAACCTTCCGAGGCTAATCCAGGAAGAAACAGAAAATCTGAATAGACTGATTTCCACCAATGAAATTGAATTGGTAATCAAAAAACTATCTAAGAACAAAACTCCTGGAGCAGATGGTTTCACTGCTGAATTTTATCAAACATTTAGTGAAAACCTAATACCCATCCTCCTTAAAGTTTTCCAAAAAGTAGAAGAGGAGGGAATACTTTTACAAGGCCTCTGCTGTCAACGGAAGGGAAGCAAAGGGTTGCAGCCAGAGAGGATGTAAGTTATGGAGGGTATTTTGTCTCGTTAGTGTGTAAGACAGATATGGTTATGGAGGGGAGGAATCCATGGAGAAGCAGCAGCTTCAGATAAAGACAGGAGACTGGAGGCAGCAAGCCGTCTGAGGGGGCTGAAGGGGCCAGAACTGGAGCGGACTGCCATCTTTGGGTGGCAGGGTAAGGGTCACCCGTCCTCTGAGATGTGTCTGTGTGTGTGTGCACGAGCACGTGTGCATGCACGCACATGTGTTGTGCACTTGGGCAGTGAGTGGATAAGGAGGCTGCACAGATGGGCGGATACAACTAAGGGAGCAGGAAGGAGAGGGGCGCGCTCGTGTTAGCTTTCATTTTCTCTGCAAAGTCATAAGCAATGCCACCTTCTTGGAGCAAAGGGCTGAGCTTCTGGTTTGGAGTTGGGCAAGAGGGAAAGCCGCTGTGGGCACCACGGAGGGCCCTGAGCAGGCATGCCCGAGAGGACACCTGTTCAGTGGTGGCTGTTGTCCCAGGAAGGGCATTGCAAATGGGGAAGGCGGATTTTCAAAAACTGAGCTGAAGCTGAGAAGCTGATGGCTGGGTTGGAGCTGCTCTTGGTTAGAACGGAGAGAGTGCACACACAGGGAATGTGCACAGCTGGACAGCAGCTCCTTTATGGACTCCAGCATATTCCAAGGCCTGGGTCCTTTATGAAGATGACGTATCATAACACTCCTTCAAGAAAACAGCCTGTGGACACCCCTGGAAAGGCACCTAGTTATAAACTGGGAATTCTCCCCAGGCGGAAAATCGAGGTAAAAATACGGAATTCACGTCCATGGGAGAATCTGCCTCCTCTCTCGGAGAATATGAACCATCGCTCTTTGGTTGCTGTGCTGCTCAGGCAGTGGAGATGTGGGGACTCAGGGAGGCGGGGTCTGGGGGCCGGGATCCTCCACGGTGGTGCCAGGTGACTCCCACCCCGGTAGGTGGCTGCAATGGTTCACAAGACGCGGGTCTGAATTCAGGTAATAAAGAGGAGAGGGCGGGGCAGAGAGATGTTTAGCAACAGATAAAAACTCAAGGAAGAGGAAAGACTACAAGATTTAAAGCCCATATAACTGAAGGGGGTAATGCAGTCACAGACTGGGGTGGGGGGTCCCAGGAGCCTGGGAGGTGGGGGTGAGCAGGGAGGAGATGAGTTTGGCCTTGGATCTGCTGGACCTGCTGGACCTGCTGGACCTGCTCAGGTGGCCGCAGCACAGCCAGGAACAGAAAGCCAAGACTCCCCAGAACGATCAGCTTTTGTGATGAGCTCCAGAAGGAGCTCTGCCTTGTGGCAGGGTCCTACTAGGTGTTCTTAAATGTGGGTTTGGAGGGGTCTGTCCCGTGAGGTGCCTGCTGTAGCCAGCTAGGAAATGGGCGGCAGGAGTGTCACCGGGTAGCACTTGCCTGTCCCTAGGATCTTTGTGGGTGGCACAGATTCACTTCTGCACCTCTCCTCTCTGCTTCTGCTTCCACAGACAGAGGTCAGCTTGACATGACTTGGGACCATCTGCATATCCTCAGCAGCAGACATTTCAACCAAACTATCTCATGGCGCCCCGAGCTGCCCTCCAAGGATTGGTTCCTCAAACCCACAAATAGCTCAGCTCATAACAGACACTCAGGAAAAACAGTGTACACACAACCAGCCCAGTATTCTCTCTTCTTGGCTGATGTTGGTGAAAAGTATCAGGAAGGAGGGGAGGGCCTGAGAGACAGAAAGTGTCCACATCCACTTTCCCTTAAGGAAAGGCTTAACTTCAACCGAGTCTCCCCTCATGCTGCCACCTGTTCCAGGGCAATTGTTACTCTTTGCTTTATATGGTTACTTTTCCACTTATCTGAGAAAAACCAGCCACCATTCAAGAGACTATTCAAGAGACTATGACACTAAGATCATGCCCATTAGTAATGGAAATGGCTAAGATTAGCTCTTAGTGTTTGCAGCTGTTAAATAAATAAAGGCATTAAATGCAGGTTCAGATGGACTGTGCCAGCTGAGGTAAAGCTACATACTCCCGTCTGTTAAATGGACCCTTTAATTCTAAGTTTAGGTTCTTCTAATGCCTTCCATGGTATCAGGATGGCTACATCTAAAACTGCATTCCTGACCACACTCTTTAGGAAGGACTGAATTGTAAATCATTTGTGCCCTGCTGTGGAATTTCTGTTAATGTATTTTAAATGAACAGGCTACATGTACTGGGTGGACGTCTTAGTGTCCACTGGAAGACAGGCCACTGAGTCTAAATGTCTCTGCAACTGTGCTGCAAGAAAGGTTATGGACAGAAACAGCCTGGTGGCTCCACAGCCTGGGAGCTCAGGGTGCCGCTAGACCTGCAGCTCAGATTCTGGCTTTTCTACAGTTTGTACTTTGCCCCTGAAGCCTTGACACGACCCCTCTGACTTCACAAAACCTGCAAACAAAAGTGACAGGTCTAAGATGGTTGTGAATGTTAACTATGAGAAGCAGATGCAGCCCCTCTGCAGTCACAAAATAAAACTTCCTATAACAGATTAATAAACAGAAAATGCCCACTGTTTCTGGTATTTTCTGATGCCATTATCTTCTTTTACCAGGAACTGCACTGATCTGTGGTTTGCTGCTGGGTTTCAACTATTTCTATTTAGGATAAAATGGGAAGATTTCTAAGACGCCAAGTGGCACTGTGAAAGATGAAAAAATACATGGACTCTTGTTACATAGCTTTAAATGGCCCCCCCGCCCAACCACACACACACAAAAAATCCAAAGGTTTGCATTATTATAAAAGAAACTCAGTTTAGTCTGAGATATATAGCCCCGCTCTCTCCAAAAGGCCCTTCTCTTCATTCCACACAAACATCCCAGTGCAAAAGCACAACCACATGTGCCCACGCACACACACAGACAAGCCTGACACACTCAACTTATTTACATCTGTGGGAACGTCGCTCTATTAGGACCTCTGTTACTGACAATGGACCAGGACAAGCCTGATTTCCCTTTCCTTTAACCTTTAATCACTCTCCCTTCCCAGACTTTTCTGACAAAGAAAAAAGAAAAAAAAGGCAGCAAAAGGGTGGATACGAAGATGGCGGTGTGAGCAGGGCGGCAGAAATCTCCTCCCAACCCTATATTTATCTACGAAAACACAGAAAATACATCTATTCCTAAAAGAGAGACAAGAATACACAGGAAAGCGCACAGCGTGCAGCTACACCCGAGAGGACTCGGCACCCCAAGAGGCGGGTAAGATACGGAGCCGCGACCCGGCGGGACCCGAGCCCTCCCCCACCCCAGCGCACCGGCGGGAGGAGAGGATTCAGAGCCGGGAGGGAGTGGAAGTGCACCCCGCGAAGTAGCCAGCCCCGGGGATCTGCGCGGGGAGCGCTGACCCACATTGCGCAGTGCAGCGGAGATTGGAGAGACAGAGGGGCAGGATCTGAGCGGGGAACGCGCCAGGGGGCTTGCAGCCGGCTCCGGGAAGGAAAAAAAAAGTGCGCGCTTTCCTCAGCGGTCTTAAAGAGACAGGAGCCCAGCGGAGGAGCCGGATCGCCCCAGCACACTCAGCCCAGCAGGCTGGGAGTCCTGGGGAGTTTCAGACGCCTTAGCTGGCGACTGAGGAAGCGTAGCCATACTTACACTTCTCACTGAGATCAACACCCTCCTATTCGTTCCCACCCCTGCCACAGCAATAAAGGGCCCTGCAGAGCAGCGCAGCAACAGCTGTGGAATAGTGGGGCAATAGCGCCACCTACAGCATTCTGACACATTCGACGTCTGGTGGGCGTTTTTTTCTTTGTTTTTTGTTTTTGTTTTTTCTTTTCTTTCTTTTTTCCTTTTTCTTCTTTCTTTCTTTCTTCTATTTTTTCTCTTTTTTTTTCTTCTCTTTTTAAAGTCTTAAAGAGCCAGGCTGACATATGCGGCAACTATCAGTGACCAATTCTATAGAAATGAAAAGACAGAGGAATATGGTTCAGACCAAAATCAACCAGACAACCCGAGAGAGGGAGTCTGAAGGGATGGAAATGCACAGTCTTCCTGAAAAAGAATTCAGAATAAAAGTCATAACCATGCTGATGGACCTACAGAGAAATGTACAAGAGCTGAGGGAGGAAGTGAGGGAACTGAGGAAAGACAATGCAGAAATCGGACAAGCGATCGACGGGCTTAACAGCAGAATGGATGAGATGCAAGAGACTTTTAATGAAATAGAAATCAGAGAACAGGAATATAGAGCAGCTGAGGCAGAGAGAGATAAAAGGATTTCTAGGAATGAAAGAATATTAAGAAAACTGTGTGTCCAATCTAAAGGGAACAATATTCGCATTATAGGAGTACCAGAGGAAGAAGAGAGAGAAAAAGGGATAGAAAGTGTCTTTGAAGAAATAATTGCTGAAAACTTTCCCTCGCTGGGGAAGGAAATAGTCTCGCAGTCCACCGAAGCTCATAGATCTCCCAACACAAGGGACCCAAGGAATACAACACCAAGACACATAATAATTAAGATGGCAAAGATCAAAGATAAAGACAGGGTATTAAAGACAGCTAGAGAGAGAAAAAAGACCACCTACAAAGGAAAACCCATCAGACTATCATCAGACTTCTCAATAGAAACATTACAGGCCAGAAGAGAATGGCATGATATATTTAACGTTATGAAACAGAAGGGCCTCGAACCAAGAATATTGTATCCAGCACGATTATCATTTAAATATGGAGGGATTAAACAATTTCCAGACAAACGAAAGTTGACAGAGTTTGCCTCTCATAAACCACCACTACAGGATATCTTAAATGGACTGCTCTAGATGGAAGCACACCTAAGGCTAAAAAGATGTCACCAGAGAAACTAAAATCATAGCAAAGAAAGCAGACTATCCAAATACTAACTAAAGGCAAAGAATAAAACACCTAGTATAGAAAGAATAGAGGAGGAGGAATAAGAAGGGGGAGAAATAAAGAAACATCAGACTGTGTTTACAATAACTTAACAAGAAAGTTAAGTTAGATTGTTAGATAGTAAAGAAGCAACCCTTGAACTTTGGTAACCACGAATCTAAAGCCAGCAATGGCAATAAGTACATATCTATCGATAATCACCCTAAATGTAAATGGACTGAACGCACCAATCAAAAGACACAGAGTAACAGAATGGATAAAAAAGCAAGACCAATCTATACGCTGCCTACAAGAAACTCACCTCAAATCCAAAGATATACACAGACTAAAAGTGAAGGGATGGAAAAAGATATTTCATGCAAACAACAAACAGAAAAAAGCAGGTGTTACAGTACTTGTATCAGACAAAATAGACTTCAAAACGAAGAAAGTAGCAAAAGATAAAGAAGGACATTACATAATGATAAAGGGGTCAGTCCAACAAGAAGATAAAACCATTATAAATATATATGCACCCAACACAGGAGCGCCAGCATATGTGAGACAAATACTAACAGAATTAAAGGAGGAAATAGACAGCAATGCATTCATCTTAGGAGACTTCAACACACCACTCACTCCAGAAGACAGATCAACCAGACAGAAAATAACTAAAGACACAGAGGCACTAAACAACACACTAGAACAGATGGACCTAACAGACATCTACAGAACTCTACACCCAAAAGCAACAGGATACACATTCTTCTCAAGTGCACATGGAACATTTTCCAGAATAGACCACATACTAGGCCACAAAAGAACCTCAGTAAATTCAAAAATATTGAAATCCTACCAACCAACTTCTCAGATCACCAAGGTATAAAACTAGAAATAAATTTTAGAAAGAAATCAAAAGGCTCACAAATACATGGAGACTTAACAACACTCTCCTAATTAATCAATGGGTTAACGACCAAATCAAAACAGAAATCAAAGAATATATGGAGAATAATGACAACAACAACACAAAGCCACAACTTCTGTGGGACGCAGCAAAGGCAGTTCTAAGAGGAAAGTATATTGCAATCCAGGCCTATTTAAAGAAGGAAGAACATTCCCAAATGAATAGTCTAAAGACACAATTACAGAAATTGGAAAAAGAAGAACAAATGAGGCCCAAAGTCACCAGAAGGAGGGACAGAATAAAGATTAGAGAAGAAATAAATAAAATTGAGAAGAATAAAACAATAGAAAAAAATCAATAAAACCAAGAGCTGGTTCTTTGAAAAAATAAACAAAATAGATAAACCCCTAGCCAGACTCATTAAGAGAAAAAGAGAATCTACACACATAAACACAATCAGAAATGGGAAAGGAAAAATCACGACGGACCCCACAGAAATACAAAGAATCATAAGAGAATATTATGAGAACTTATATGCTAACAAGCTGGAAAACATAGAAGAAATGGATAACTTCTTAGAAAACAGAACCTTCCAAGACTGACCAGGCAAGAAAGAGAAAAACTAAACAGACCAATCACAAGCGACGAAATCGAATTGGTAATCAAAAAACTACCCAGGAACAAAACCCCCAGACCTGATGGATTCACCTCTGAATTCTACCAGACATATAGAGAAGAAATAACACACATTCTCCTTAAAGTTTTCCAAAAAATAGAAGAGGAGGGAATACTTCCAAACTCATTCTATGAAGCCAGCATCACTCTAATAGCAAAACCTGGCAAAGACCTCACCAAAAAAGAAAATTACCGACCAATATCCCTGATGAACGTAGATGCAAAAATACTCAACAAAATATTAGCAAACCGAATTCAAAAATACATCAAGAGGATCATACACCATGATCAAGTGGGATTCATCCCAGGGATGCAAGGATGGTACAACATTCGAAAATCCATCAACATCATCCACCACATCAACAAAAAGAAGAACAAAAACCACATGATCATCTCCATAGATGCTGAAAAAGCATTTGACAAAATTCAGCATCCATTCCTGATTAAAACTCTCAACAAAATGGGTATAGACGGCAAGTACCTCAACATCATAAAGGCTATATATGACAAACCCACAGCTAACATCATACTTAACGGCGAGACGCTGAAAGCTTTTCATCTAAGATCGGGAACAAGACAGGGATGCCCACTCTCTCCACTGTTATTCAACATAGTACTGGAGGTCCTAGCCACAGCAATCAGACAGAACAAAGACATACAAGGCATCCAGATTGGTAAAGAAGAAGTCAAATTGTCACTATTTGCAGATGACATGATACTGTACATAAAAAACCCTAAAGAACTCCATTCCAAAACTACTAGAACTAATATCTGAATTCAGCACAGTTGCAGGATACAAAATTAACACACAGAAATCTGTTGCTTTCCTATACACTAATGATGAACTAACAGAAAGAGAAATCAGAAAACAATTCCATTCACAATTGCATCAAAAAGAATAAAATACCTAGGAATAAACCTAACGAAGGAAGTGAAAGACCTGTACTCTGAAAACTACAAGACACTCCTAAGAGAAATTAAAGAGGACACTAACAAATGGAAATGCATCCCATGCTCTTGGCTAGGAAGAATAAATATTGTCAAAATGGCTATACTACCTAAAGCAATCTACAGATTCAATGCAATCCCTATCAAACTACCAACAGCTTTCTTCAATGAACTGGAACAAATAATTCTAAAATTCATATGGAACCACAAAAGACCCCGAATAGCCAAATCAATCCTGAGAAGGAGGAATAAAACAGGGGGAATTACACTCCCTGACTTCAAGCTCTACTACAAAGCCACAGTAATCAAGACAATTTGGTATTGGCACAAAAACAGACCCACAGACCAGTGGAACAGAATAGAAAATCCAAACATTAACCCAAACATATACAGTCAATTAATATTTGATAAAAGTGCCTTGGATATACAATGGGGAGATGACAGCCTCTTCAGCAGCTGGTGTTGGAAAAACTGGACAGCTACATGTAAGAGAATGAAACTGGACTACTGTCTAGCCCCATACACAAAGGTAAACTCAAGGTGGATCAAAGACTTGAATGTAAGTCATGAAACCATAAAACTCTTAGAAAAAAACATAGGCAAAAATCTCTTGGACATAAACATGAGCAACTTCTTCATGAACATATCTCCCGGGCAAGGGAAACAAAAGCAAAAATGAACAAGTGGGACTATATCAAGCTGAAAAGCTTCTGTACAGCAAAGGACACCATCAGTAGAACAAAAAGACATCCCACAGTATGGGAGAATATATTCATAAAAAACGTATCTGATAAAGGGTTGACATCCAAAATATATAAAGAACTCATGCACCTTAACAAACAAAAAGCAAATAATCCAATTAAGAAATGGGCAGAGGACATGAATAGACACTTCTCTAAAGTAGAAATTCAGATGGCCAACAGGCACATGAAAAGATGCTCCACATCGCTAATCATCAGAGAAATGCAGATTAAAACCACAATGAGATATCACCTCACACCAGTGAGGATGGCCAACATCCAAAACACAAACAACAACAAATGTTGGCGAGGATGTGGAGAAAAGGGAACCCTCCTACACTGCTGGTGGGACTGCAAATTAGTTCAACCATTGTGGAAAGCAGTATGGAGGTTCCTCAAAAAACTCAAAATAGAAATACCATTTGACCCAGGAATTCCACTCCTAGGAATTTACCCTAAGAATGCAGCAGCCCAATTTGAAAAGGACAGATGCACCCCTATGTTTATTGTAGCACTATTTACAATAGCCAAGAAATGGAAGCAACCTAAGTGTCCATCAGTAGATGAATGGATAAAGAAGATGTGGTACATATACACAATGGAATATTATTCAGCCATAAGAAGAAAACAAATCCTACCATTTGCAACAACATGGATGGAGCTAGAGGGTATTATGCTCAGTGAAATAAGCCAAGCCGAAAAAGACAAGTATCATATGATTTCACTCATATGTGGAGTATAAGAACAAAGAAAAAAACTGAAGGAACAAAACAGCAGCAGACTCACAGAACCCAAGAACGGACTAATAGTTACCAAAGGGAAAGGGACTGGGGAAAATGGGCGGGAAGGGAGGGATAAGAGGGAAAAAGGGGCATTACGATTAGCAGATGTAATGTTGGGGGGGCACGGGGAGGGCAGTACAACTCAGAGAAGACAAGTAGTGATTCTATAGCATCTCACTACGTTGATGGACAATGACTGTAATGGGGTTGGTGGGGGGGGACCTGATGAAGGGGTAGTTTAATAACCGTAATATTGCACATGTAATTGTAGATTAATGATAATAAAATAAATTATATTAAAAAAAAAGAAAGAAAAAAAAGGGTGGATACCAAGTGTACATACCTGACACAAAAGTATAAAACCACTGGTCCTGACTTCTTGGGGAAGTCATGTTCCAATACTCTTCGATCTAGTTGAAGCCAGTTTAAGTGTCCCCTGAGGAAAAAAGGGAAAAATTGGTTAGGGCTTTGGATTTTGCTGAAGTTTCCTGTGATAAAGATATGTGTGTAGACCAATGTGCTGGATCACAGATAAACATGGACCTTCACCTCACTAAGTTTTCAATATTAGAAAAACCCCAAGGAATTTATCTGAGGAATACTGAATCAGCGGCAGAAACCATGTGACATGAGGGAAGAGAATGACAATCAGAAAGTCTGGGCTTTGAGACCTGCACCCATTTCCCAGACTGCACTCCGAGTGTACTCATTCTCTGTCTCCTGTCCTGAATCCCTTGCGCCCGTACTCCTGACTGCCTTTCTTCCTGGAGGACTCAAAACACTATTTAGAAACATGTTAGCAATCTTCACAACATCTTGCTGGAAGCACATGGGGTAAAAAGAGAATCACATAGAGTTCCTTAAGAAATTAAACTTAAACCTATCTTATGACCCAGCCAATCTACTCCTAGGTAATTTACCCAAGAGAAATGGAAGCATAAGTCCATGCAAAGGCCTTTACACACACGTTCAGAGACACTTTATTTGCAATAACTCAAAATTTGAAACAACCAAAATGTTTATCAACAGGGGAATAAGCAAATTAGTGGAATAATACACAGCAGTTAACTATGGATGTATACAGCAACATGGATGAATTTCAATAATGCTGAGTGAAGGAAGCCAGAGAAAAAAAAGGGTACGTTTTCATTTATATATGATTGATTACATGATGACATTTATGGTTCCATTTATATAAAACTCTAGACAAACTACAGTGACAGAAAGCACACTGGCGGTTGTCTGGTCGGGTAGGTAAGAGGGAAAGATTTGGGAGCATGAGGTACATTTTGGGAGTGATGGATATGTTCATTATCTTGATGGTGGTGATGGTTTCATGGGTATAGACATGTCAAAGCTTACCAAATTACACACTTGAACATGTGTATTTACTGCATATCAATTTTACCTCCTTGAAGCTATTTAAGCAGTGAACCACAGTGATATTTGCCGACATACAAATGAACTCATTTGTGCATTTCTTCCTTCCCTCCCACCCTCTCATTTCCTTTCATAATTAGTAACTGACCACCTTCTCTGAAAAAGGGTCTGGAGATGCAACAGTGACCAAAACAGGCATGATCCCTATTCCCCTTAAATTTCTATTCTTGAAAGGAGATGGACAATCAAATGCTATTTCCACAATTAATTGCATGATTACTAATCATATAAGGACCATGAGTTATGAGAACATGGAGACACTAGAGAGAGTCTAGGGGTCTGAGAAGAATGAAGCGCTGACTCAGCAAAGGGAAAGGGAGCCACTTTCCAAGCAGCAGGGCTGGTATGTGCAAAGGCCCTAAGGAGGGAAGAAACCTAGCACCTTCATTCTGTGTGAGTAGAGAGGGATGAGGCTGGAGGGGGCAGAGACCAGCCACCAGGGCCTGGGAGACCATGGTGAGGTTGGTCTTTGAACAGTGAGGTAGAGCCATGGAGCAAGTGAGCAGAGGAACTGACCCATTTTTCCCCTCTTCTCTCCTCACCCAATCTCAGCCCACCGATCTGGAGGACTGAGTCCTATAATCACTTAACATGTTATATCATCACATGTTGAACAGACAGAGACAATGCAGGAACTCTCCTCAGGTGCCTGTCGCTGTGCAACACCCATGTTTATAAAGCACCATATGCATGTGGAATTCTAGTTCTGAAGCCACCACTTCTGGCTGCAGAAGGACTTTATTAAAATATTTTCTGCTCATTGTATTGGGTTCAAAGTCACATCTCTTGCACCCAAGAGTATGAAGGACTCCTCACCATACAGGACTTTTCCTTTCCTGTGTTAACATCTCATGGTCTCAACATCAAGTCCCTTCCTCAAAAAAATTTTTTTTCTTTAAATCAGGGTGGGATTGGGAGCAAAGAGATAAAGAAGCATTTTCTCCGTACAGTTTAATTAAGAGATGCCTGATAGCTTGGTTTTCATTACACTCATTGATTTTTCATTTGAGAATTCACAACAGTGCATTTGCCAGTAAAAAAGCAAAGAATAAAAAATGCTCCAGCAGACACTCAAAGAGTGTTTTTGTTATTTGCTTGACTGATAACTATCTTCAAAGCCGAGCAAGGTAACACTCATTTGGTTTATAGTGCAATAGGTCAAACTGTTGGGTCAGTAATAAATATGCAATTCCTTCTGGGCAACGGAAATTGGGTGCATTTATTTAACAGATTGCTTTTAGCTTCTACATTTAATACAAATAGATTTTTGGTTCAAGTGTTGGCATCTTCAATACAGATGGCCTTAAGGAGAGCTTTCATAGAGTTACTGGAGGGTGGAGGTATATGATAAGTCTATTTAAACTGATCACTTCTTGGACCCCAGGGGAGAATGGCGCTTCCAAAGAAAGCCCAAGCAAAGAGTATAAAATTCTTACAGATGTCACTGGCTGGGGGTGGGGTGGGGGCTGGAGATTTTCAAATGCTGGAATGTTAGCTACTTAGTGTCCTGACTCAGAAGTACATGTGCTCATTAAGGACAGCTTAGGGACTGATTTAGCTAGAAATGCTCAAATAGTGGCCTGAAGGGTGTGAGTGTGAATGAGTTTGTGTGTTTTGTGTGTGTGAGAGAGAGAGAGAGAGAGAGAGAGAGAGAGAGAGGAGAGAGCGAGTGAGCCTACACCAGAGATACACACACAGAAAAATTAAGACAAGGGATATATTGGGAAGACCAGATTACTAAATCATGGGCTATTTGGTCCAGTTGAATTTGTGGGTTTAGTTTTTTATTTATGGAGGAATTGCTTGCTCTATTATGTCCCCTTAAGGCTCTTCCAAATACTCTTTTATAGCACCTTTTACACTATATCTTATATAAACTAAAAATACAAACCCTACCAGGGGTCAAAGCCTAGTTATTTCTGTATTTCCAGGGCTGAATGGTGGATGCTAAACAAACATTTGTTAAGGAATGAACACACAGCCTTCACATATGCTCCACAGATCACTGTTGTGGATTCAGGGACTGTCATCCATGTAAAGACATGGTTCCTGCCCTAGGTATCTCCTGATCCAGGGAGAATTCCCTCTGTTCACCTAGTCCAGGATCCAAGTGAGCTCTATCACTTGCACTGGGAAGGAAAAGTTCAGGACAAAGCCTGGATCCCTAAGGCCTCCTCAGACAGCCCCATTCTATCTAGCTGCACACAAGAGTCCTGTTGAAACCCTTTCCTGTTACTAAATAGGAGGCCTGGCAGTCTGCACAGCTGTCTTCGGGGTTAGTGCGGGGGGATGAACGCTGAACATGTTCCCAGAAGCAACTATTATGACCCAGACACGGAGGTTGTAGCCATTGACTTTTCTCCCCAGTCTCATGGTACAGGGCATGAAGATGACTGGAAACCCCAAACCTATTTCTAAATTAATTACTTTCCCAGAGCTGTATCTTGTTTCTTCCATAATTAGAAATTGCTTTTTGACTTTGTTTATTTTTAAATTGTAGATAAGCTTGAGACTGACAATGCCCATCAACTATCAACTAGACCCTTTTCAGGTGTCTGGGCCAATGGCAGTCATGGTGCTACTCAAGAGATGCAAAGGCTCAAGGACAGAGGCAGATAATTCTCCCCACTGTCCCAGCACAGGGTCGACAAATGCATTTCCAGTGCATCTGGGTATTTCAGTGTCTTGCCAATGGATTTTGGCCCGGGCAAGTTCACTATGGATTCAGTGTGACCAAAGAAATGACAGTAGAACATTCTTGGGGTGAAAGGGTTATACCCAACTTTATTTCCACGGTGGCAGGTCAATCACTAAACTCTCATCCCCTCAGAGCGAGTCTGCACGCAGCAAGCTGGTCTCTACCTCTGGGCCCCTCTGTCTGCACAGCCGTCCTCTGGGCCTCTCTGCCTGTACAGCCACAGCCGTCCTCTGGGCTTCTGTCCTCGGCGCCGCTACCACTCCAGCCTCTTCTCTGCTCTCCTGCAGCCTTGCAGCCCTGCCATCATATTGCTCAGAGCACTGGGCGGAGCTCTTTATATGGAGTCAATAGCAACGTATTGCCCACATGTGTGTAGTGAGCCAGCCAACCAGGGCCAGGTGAGAATTCTGGCCACAGGAACTTTTATTTTATCCATATCTGGACCTTGATCTGGATAAATCATACTCCCAAACAATACCAGTCAATGACTCAATTAATTGAAACATATAATGTTGTTACGAAAAAATCCTTAATTGGTTCTTAACCTAGGATTCTAGCTTCAGGGTGTCTGTGAGCCCTCTAAAATTTAAGCATAAATTATTTTGTGTGTAAACTTTGTAGAGGCAATGGAATGTAACTTCTTAACAAATGTCAAAGGGGTCTGGGATTAAATAAGAGGTTACCAACTGTTCATTTTCTTAACTGGTGAAATTACGAAATGTGAAAATACATTCTAACTGTACCTGGCTTTTAAAATGGGCAGTGATGGCTAAACAAGTTCCTTATCTGCCTCCCTCACCTTCTCAATATTTCTTCAAGGTTTTCATTACATGGATACTTATTTACAGCATTTGACACTCAATTCTTAAAATTTATGATGGAGATTCAAATTAAAACTTAAATATATTATGGCAATCATAGCTTCAATTTAAGGAGTATTTGACTATTTCTGTTAGAATAGCCTCAAAGTTGCTTAGCTACAGCTTTTTATGATGGGATCATCTGCTAACAATTAAGAAAACATTTTTAATGAAAAAGTTGGTGTTAAGGGTGTTCAACTTATGTTAACGTAAGTCCAAACTCATCTGATTGTACACATTACATATATGCAGTTCTTTCAGAATAGATCAGATAACTCAAAGTAGGGCTTTATTGATTTAAATTATGCAACCAGAACCATGAGTTCTGGAAAAAAACAAACCAAAGTAAAACAAAACAAAATAACATAGGTGTTAAAATAGCAATGTAAACATTTTAAAAATGAAATGTAAAAATAACTTTCCTTCAAGGATGGCTGCCAATGTTTGATAAATGAAAACCTCACCTATCCTATTTGTACTCACAGAAACAATAAATCTGAACTTCTGAGCTGGTTCTCAAACTGTGAGGTTTCCAGAATCTGGGATGGAGAGTCTGTAACTTTGCAGGCCCCTGGCATACGTCATGACTGGCCCCAGTGAACTCACTAGCTTCTCTTCTTGGATTCTGGAGCAAGGAAGTAGAGGAAACTTACCCAATGTTCCTCTGTCTTAGAACAGGGCTTTTCAAACTTGGCTATATATTAGAATCAACTGGAGAGCTTTGAAAAATCTTGATGCTTACGCCACACCAGGACCAATTAAAATCAGAATTCTGGGGGTGGGCCCTAGGCAACGGCACTTTATACAGTGTCTCAGGTGACGCCAAGGAGCAGCCAAGGTGGAGAGCCATGACTAGCGAAATGTGATTGTTTTAAGATCAAATTTATACCAGGCTCTTTACTTCACACTGTTTTCAAGGCTGCCAAAATGTCACTGTTTGCATGTATCTGTAGCTCTTTTTATTAGGGCAGAGTTATTAAAAATAAAAGGGAGCAAATGTAATTGAATCTTGAAACAGAAAAAGAATTTTGTGGAAAAACTGGTGAAATTTGAATAAAGTCTATAGTTGAGTACCACAAATATAATAAAATACTCTACTACCAATGTTAATTTCTTAGTTTTGATAAACGTAATGTGGTTTGTGCGGATAAAGTGAAGGTTCCTGTGGCCAGGATTCTCACCTGGCCCTGGTTGGCTAGCTCACTACACATGTGTGGGCAATACATTGCTACTGACTCTATATAAAGAGCCCTGCCCAGTGCTCGGGCTGACACGGTGGCACGGCTGCAAGGCTGCAGGAGAGCAGAGGCTGGAGTGGTGGCAGTGCCGAGGACAGAGACTGAGACAGCTGTGCGGGCAGAGGGGCCCAGAGGACGGCTGTGCGGGCAGAGGGGCCCAGAGGACGGCTGTGCGGGCAGAGGGGCCCAGAGGCGGAGACCAGCTTGCTGCATGCAGATTCGCTCTGAATGGATGAGATTTCAGTGACTGACCTGCCACCGTGGAAATAAAGTTGGGTATAACCCTTTCATGCCAAGAATGCTCTACTGTCATTTCTTTGGTCACACTGAATCCATAGTGAACTTGCCCGGGGCTGAAACCCATTGGCAAGACAGTTTGTAAGATATTAACACTGGGGAAGAGCAGGGTTGGGGTGTTGGTGAATAATAGATATAAAGGGTATCTCTGTGCTATCTTTGGAACTCTTCTGCAAGTCCAATTCTTTTTCTCTGTTTTTGTTTTTTTGTTTTGTGTTGAGAAAAGTAGTTTCTTTTTGTAAGGCATTTATTTTTTACTTTTTTTATTTTGCTGTTATTAATGTACAATTACATGAGCAATATTATGATTACTAGACTCTGCCTATTATCAAGTCCCCACCACATACCCCATAACAGTCACTGTCCATCAGTGTAGTAAGATGCTATAGAATCATTACTTGTCTTCTCTGTGTTATACTGCCTTCCCCATATGCTCCCTTCCCCCCCCACTCCCCACTACATTATGTCTGCTAATCATTATGCCCCTTTTTTTCCGCTTATCCCTCCCTTCCCACCCATCATCCCCAGTCCCTTTCCCTTTGGTAACTATTAGTCCATTCTTGAGTTCTGTGAATTTGCTGCTGCTTTGCTCCTTCAGTTTTTTCTTTGTTATTATACTCCTCACATGACTGAAATCATTTGATACTTGTCTTTCTTCACCTGGCTTATTTCACTGAGCATAATACCCTCTACCTGCATCCATGTTGTTGCAAATGGTAGGATTTGTTTTCTTCTTATGGCTGAATAATATTCCATTGTGGATATGTACCACATCTTCTTTATCCATTCATCTACTGATGGACACTTAGGTTGCTTCCATTTCTTGGCTATTGTAAATAGTGCTGCGATAAACATAGGTGTGCATCTGTCTTTTTCAAACTGGGCTGCTGCATTCTTAGGGTAAATTCCTAGGAGTGGAATTCCTGGGTCAAATGGTATTTCTATTTTGAGTTTTTTGAGGAACCTCCATACTGCTTTCCACAATGGTTGAACTAATTTGCAGTCCCACCAGCAGTGTAGGAGGGTTCCCTTTTCTCCACATCCTCGCCAACATTTGTTGTTGTTTGTGTTTTGGATGTTGGCCATCCTCACTGGTGTGAGGTGGTGTCTCATTGTGGTTTTAATTTGCATTTCTCTGATGATTAGTGATGTGGAGCATCTTTTCATGTGCCTGTTGGCCATCTGAATTTCTTCTTTGGAGAAGTGTCTGTGCAAGTCCAATTCTTAAGTTAAAAAAATTAAATTAAAAAGTTGTGGACTAGTCAACAATATTAAATATCCCTGGGCATAATATGTTGCACTGTGGATTTTAGACACTTTACTAAAGAGTACAACTCATAGTGAGAGAGAAGCCTAGAGAAACTTCCAATTTCCTGTCCACGTTGTGCTTTCTACATCTTTTCTGCAGGCCCATCCAGATCCTACAAAACGTCATCAGCAGCAGTTTATATTAAAAGACTCACTGACAACATATGACCTAAAAGTCATATATTCTATAATAAGGAATCATAACACTGCTGGTAATACCTCACATTTGGACAGTACTTTATAAGCATTTTCCAGATGTTAGTTTTGCTTGAACTACATTAGGAAATAAATACATAGGGTATTCCATGGGCTGTAATAAAGGATGAAACTTCTGCATTTTATTATAAAATAATACAGTGTAGCTCCTGCATATATCAGATATGCATGCACACACCGTGAAGGTGGGGGCACATATCACAAGGCCAGCACTTACTGACATGTGATTGACCTAGACTGAGTGTCACCCACAGGCACTACTTTGGGGTGGCAGCTGGCACCCTTCCCTTTCCTAACGGAAAGGGAGAGACGTTCACAGTACCACGGAGGTTGGCCCCAGGTGTTGTCAGGCTGTGACTGACTAGGCCCTGAGTCACAAGCATCCCCTTTGTTTCTGTCCTCGTGTCCGAGTCCCCTGGGTGCCCTGGTTCTTGGTTTCCTCCAGCCGCTGACACCAGCTGCGCCCTGTGAGTCAGGCCCTTCTGCTGGTTCTTTTTCAGGAACCACCTGCCAGCTGTAGCTCTTCTCTGCTGACCTCCTGCCAGTGGCCCCCAGGTGGTCTGTGCGGAAGGTGGCTCACGCCCTCTTCGCCACTGTCTCCCACACAGGCCCCCCACCTCCACTTTCCCCTAGCCTGGCCCCCCTCTCCCAGCTTCCCCAGCCGGCCCGTGAGCCAGAGAGCTGAGACGGGAGCAGCGGGCTGTGCTGTGTGCCCTCACTCCTTTCGGTGACGGGTGGTTTTTGTGCCGTGTCTCTCCTGGGAGGAGAGTGACTTCTGCCTTACGATCCATTCCTTCTGTCCCGTGCTGTTTGAGCACTGACTAAAAACATTTGGCAGGCGTTATTTCTTCCTTGTTGGCCTGGGACAATGTGCTCATTCTCTGATTCTTGCTTATTCAAAAGGGAAGTCTAACTGGGACTCATCTAGAGTTCTTGGGATCTTTCAGAAGAGCAAATGTACTTGGGAAATGTGAACAATGGGATATAATTAACTGAAATTTCTGGTTTCCTTTTAATTAGTGAATAGCAATTTAGGGGGTTTATAGTGATTCTCAAGAGATAAGGGTAGAAAAAGTAGCTGTTCTCCATGTATATTTGTTTTAAGGCATTTTGTGTTTTTTATTACAGTGCTGGCGCCTAGCTATCCGCCCAGCCCTCCGGTTCACAGCCCTGGTTGCTTGGCCCCCACTGCCAGCCCAGTGATCTTTTAAGACCAGGGCAACACTCCTGCCTTCCTCTGGCTCAGAAACCTCAGGATCCAAGGCCAGGAGCCCCCCTGGCACCTGCTAAGACATGGCTGTGCTTCTCTGGCCTGCTCCCTGATGGCACCACGGCCTGAAATGGGGCTGATTTACAGGGCGATCACAAGTTCCAGTTTGCCGGAGACGGTCCTAATTTACACGCTCGCCCTCTTACTCAGTGTCTCGTTCTGGGTATTAATCAGACGGCCACCCTGGGCATTTGCAGCTCCCGAGGCTAATGGACCCATGTACAGCTACTTCTGATTGCCTCGCCTCCTGATCAGTGGGGACGCCTCCTGTCCTTGCTTCCGAGGCCCTCCTGCACCACTGCATTGATGGGACATGGCTACCCCTTACTGTCTTATGCAGCTACAAATCTAACCCTGATCCACTAGTATTTTAGGAAATTATCTCTATAATTCTAAAGATGTGGAGTGTGTGTGTGTATACAAAGAAAGAAAGAAAATTAGGAAGCATTTGCTTAGAACATCTTATTCTTATCTAGGAATCTATGCAGGTATTTCTTGTATCTTTTGAAAACAGTATATTAAGAAGGAAATTGAAATTTTAGGACAGATCCCTTACTTGTGTTGCAAAACACCACTTACAGAGCCAAACTGAGAACCGTTGCAAGCAGATGTACTTTTCATCAGACGAGTAATTTTAATTTTTAATTTTTATATTTGATTTCAGCCTAAATTCTGAAAATGCAGAAACTTTTCATTTTGAATTTTGAATCAAATTCACTTCCTGCTATTGTTATTCCAACACCAGAGAGAGATGTTTAATTTACAGCAGTTTTCCTTTAACGTTAATAGAAACAAAACCCATACACATCCACTTAAAGGAAAATAAACATTTGGGTTCAGAACACGAACCTGGCTGATTATAAGAAGCAGTATACCTAATAATTTCATAATGTCAGCATCACCCTAATTATATCCTTTGGCTGTTCCAGGCATGATCACAAGGCCTTTGAAATTTGGATGATAAACTTAGACTGACCCCATCCCACAGGACCCAAGTGGCCTGCAGCTGAGCTCGCTGTTGACGGCTGGGACTGTGTGTTTTCAGGTACTGCGCTTTCCTGCAGGTTCTGAGGGCTGGGGAGGCACTTACGTCTCATCTGTAAAGGCTATTCCAAAGTATTCCTTTTCCTTCAGGTTGAAGTGAGATGCCACAAGGTCAAGCAGCTCCTTGGCCAAAAGCTTGGGCTGGAGGGGGAATAAAATGAAAAAGCGTCAGTAAGTAGAAACTTCCTAAAACATGCAATCTTGGGTTTATATAATTTTTTAAACAGAATGTCTCAAAGCTCAAGTGTATCAATGCAAATGAGTTTTATAAAACCCAAAGGAAAAGACAAGGAGGACACCACTGAGCAAACGGCCAAGTTTGGGGCCATGGAGAGACTGAGCCCTTCACCTTGTTTCCTAGTCCCCTGTACTGTCACAAATGGTACTTGCTCTTTGTCAGGGCTGTCGAATACTATGGCGCTCCTTCCCCACGCAGGAGAACATTTACACTGAATTGATAGGAAGAGGCCTTATTTAAATATACACACATTTAACATACACTCATTTAGTGTTTGCTGTGTGCCAGGCCCCGTTCTTAAGCCCTTCAGCAGCACCAGCGTCTCTGAGGCCATCCTCATCACAGCCTCTGAGGGGGCCCTGTGAACGGCCCCACTGGATGGGGAGGCAGCGGGCACCTAGACATTAAACAAGTGGTGGGCTCCAGAGACTCGACCCTCCACCACTCCATCTGCTCCCATAATTTACGATCCAAACAATAAAAGTACCCTGGGGCAAGAAATGTTAAAATTAAGGCCAAAGAACCTTGGGAATAGAATTTAAGAATAAGCAGAAAATTCGCCCTCCATTTGCCTTTCCAAAGGGGAACAGTCTTTACCTACGAATGTTTTTGACATAAACTCTTTCTTAAACATCTCTGCCAATCTGAAGGAGGGCACCAGAGCTTTAGACCTTAAATCAGGGTAGCTGACTGTACTGTCAACACATTATTCACCTGGTCTGTCTGTCCTGACGGCCATAGAACACCAGGCTCTGAGGTGCGGGGAGGAGGGAAAGGCCGTCCCATGCAGACATGGTGCTAAAGGGAATAGTTATTTCTAAGCTAGCTTCCAGGTCAGTATTCTGCAAATGCATTGCCTTTACAACAACCACTCATTCCAACCATACTTTTTGGATCTCCAAGCTCAGAGAAAAAATAAAGATTCCAGAAGAGAAAGTGTGTGTGTGTGTCCCTGTGCATGGATGTGTAGTTGTGCACATTAATATATGCCCTTCCTGGGTGTATTTCCTAATCTGGTGGTTACTGTTGAATTTCTCTGTTCGAAGAATGGATAAGACATGTAAACCAAGAGTTATCTGGCTGTTTGGTTTCTCATTTCACTGTTTGGGTGCTGCTATGGTCTGCATTCTTGCCACCCAAAATTCATATAATGAAGCCCCAGGTCCTAGTGGGACAGTATTTGGAGATGGGGCCTGTGGGAGGTGATTGGGTTTACAGGAGGTCATGAAGGTGGGACTCCATGATGAGGTCACTGCCCTTACAAGAAGGGACACCAGAGAGATTGCTTGATCTCTCTCTCTCTCTCCCCCACATAAGGACACAGGGAAAAGGCTGCTGTCTGCAAGCCAGGAAGAGGTCTTCACTAGAATGAGACCAGGGTTGGCATGGAGGGCTTGGACCTACAGCTTCCAGAAGTATAAGAAATTTCTGTTGCTGAAGCCCTCCAGTCTGCGGTGTTTTGTTACAGCAGACTGAGCTAATACAGGTGCACTTCCTTTACTTCAACAAACATTTATTGAGTGTCTCCCCTGTGCAGGGCACTAGCCAGTGCTACAGCAGATACAAAAACAAGCAGCACGTAGCTCCTGCGAACAGAGGCACTTATGAAGGACACAGAGTAAGAGCTAATGTTCATTTTAAAAAGCCAAAGCAATGTTTTCCCTTTGCTGCCTCACTCCTGGGTTCACTCACAGGTGGCAGCCTATGGGCCTCAATGACCATCAATTCACCAATGACAACAGAAAGAAGTGATGGGAGTGGGTTTGAGGCTAGGGCAGAGCTTCCTCTCCCCAGAAGACATAAATCAACAGAAGAATCCATCTTGATGAATCAACACCATCTGATTCTTTATACTTCTGTTCACACTAAAAAAAAAGCAGTTTCTGTAAGCAAGGGGAATTCAAGATTTTATGCAAGATCGTCCTTCATAAATAGCAGAAATCTATCACGAGGAAATGCAGTGGGGTAAATGCATCACCTCTCAGAACGTCACGGATCAATTCCAAAGCTGAATCTAAGAGAAGGGGGCTTGGGGGGCTTCAAGCTGTGTCTGTTATGGGCTCCTGTAGGCTCTGTTGCCAGTACCACCTCCACCTCCAGAAAGTACCTGGCTGCCCAAGTACAAAGCATTTAATGTAGAACTTGTGACCGAATATAAAACAGTATGGTTGATTTTGAAATTGTATATAATACACCAGAGCCCTTTTTATATTTCAAGTTCTATAGCAAGAAAATGAATTCTTGGTGACTCATAAACTGAAGGAAACTAAAAAGCTCTGAGCAATAGCAGCGTCACTAGAATAAACTGTATCATCTCAAACTCTTAGAATTTTAAAGGATTATACTTATTTACACATACATTTGGTTTACCTGTCCAAATGATTGCCATTCCCTTCAAAGTAGTCACAGTATTTCTACGGTAACTGCTATTTCTTACAACACTTTTTATAGTCTTTAGGGTTTGACTTTGAAGCTTGTGTCACATTTGTAAAAGTATCCCCACCGATGATAAATCTTGTACTCAGAGTGGATCTGATTTTTTTCAAATGGCAAGTGGATTTTCTCAACTGGACTCGAAGTCCAGTCTAGTGAGTGGGGACAGAGGGGGTGGAGACAGTGAGCAGGCTGGGTCAGACTGGTCTCATAAAATGAGGTGTGGCTATAAAGTAATTATTTATAGGTTTGTGGGGCTCATGGTGAGGTTTCCAGCCCAAATTTGGAAATGACAGAAGTAAGAGTTCCTTTCTTTGAGAGTTAAACTTTAAAGCCAACATCTCAACACAATTTGTCAGAGACGAATATATTTACCCAGGAAGTGAAAGAATTACTCGCAGGGCTGGTATAGTTTACCTATAACATGATCAAATACAGTAATTGTTCCATAGGGTGGGCAGGGGTGAAAGGACAGTGGTGTGACGGCGGGGTGCGGGGGCGGAAGGGCAGTCTGGAAAGGAGAGATGAGCTAAAAGCAAATGTGGTCACTTAGCCACAGGCCTTGACCACCGGATCCAAGTGGTCAGGCCTTTCATATGGCAGAAATGGGGGCAAGGGGCTACACCAGCTGCTCATATGAAACACTCAGATTACCTATTTAACTCTCTTTCTTCTAATCCCATGTCTTTTAAAGAAGTGACTGAGGCATTGCTATGTCCTAGATACAATGTGAAGTACTCTCCTATATGATTGCAATACCATCTAAAATAGATGTAAAACTTGTCTGTGTAAAATCTTGAATTCCCTGTTGGCAACATAAATTGCCTTTTCACTTTTTCAAATTTTAGTGTGAACAGAAGTGTAGAATATTAGATGGATTCTCCTGTTGATTTATGTCTTTTGGGGAGAGGAAGCTCTGCCCTGGCTTCACGCCCACTCCCATCATCCCCTTTGCCAATGGAGATACTGAGACTTGGTGATGAGCGGCAGGCTGTCCTTGGTCTTACAGCAAAGCCAGGACAGCCTCGAAGGCTGTGTGTGCAACCCCACCATCCTGCCTCTACTTCCTGAGAGGGAGGTCAAAGGAGCATGTGCCCTGAGGGCCCTGTCCGGGTGAGGGCTATACCTCCCACATGAACCAATGCACTGACATTATGGATTTACACAACAGTACTTTAAACTTGGTAAATGTGAGTCTTCCCCTGAGGATGAAAAATCAGGTTTCTGAGCATGTAGGGCTACAGAACTGATATGACACCCTGAAGAAGTCACCAGAGTAATGGATGCCATCCTAGGAGCTCCATAGTACATAGCCCTGTGATTTCAGCCTGGCACCAGAGTCCTTTTTATATTTCAAGTTGCATAGCAAGAAAATGAATTCTTGGTGACTCATAAACTGAAGGAAACTAAAAAGCTCTGAGCAATAGCAGCGTCACTAGAATAAACTGTATCATCTCAAACTCTTAGAATTTTAAAGGATTATACTTATTTACATATACCTTTGGTTAAAAAATTAAAAAGGTTAGTCCCATTACTTTATAAAATAGTTACCACAGATCATATGCACCACTCTCAATGAAGAAAAGCCTAAATTTATTACCCACAATTTACAAATGGGGAAATACAGGCACAGAAGGGGAAGATAACAGATGCTAGAAAACACGGAGGTTACAGATCCCAAATCTTATGTCCCTTTGAAAGCCACACTCGTTCTTCCACTGTCTTGGTGCTGGCAACACCCCAGCTGGTGGTCGTGCCATCAGTGGGCTTGAGAGTTCCCACCAGCCTGAGGGCCACGTAGCGTGAGTGAGAAACAAACCGCACTGTTAAGCCACTATGACATCTGGAGTCGTTTGTCATCACAGCATAACCTAGCCTATCCTGACTGATGTAAGCACCAGATTAATTATTCTTTACTGTATGGTTGGCTTAAAACCGTTTAAGGAATCAGCTCCTTGATTTCCTGATCTCGCAAAAGTAAGACATTATCCCACCTTAATGTGAAGGTGATTAATGACCTACATCGCTCTGAACACTTCTTAAATTCATCTCAAGCAAGTAGCTGGGTAAGCAGAAAGCTTTATGCTATTGTGTACTTTGAAGGGATGTTTACAGAACCCTGCTGATTATAATTTGCCAGTTACTTGTGCTATAAACGTGTGTGGCTTGGCAAGGCCAGAAGTGCAGCCAGGAGCCCAGTACAGGCCTGCAGGTCAGGTGAGCAGAGGCACTGGGGCTGACTGCAGGTGAGGCAAGGTCTGTCTGTCTTGGGTTGGAAGCAGCTTATTCTGTCACTGGCGCCATTCAGGCCCTATGAGGTCAGAACATGTAAGACTGACTTTCTCTCAGCCTGTAATTAACTTTGTTCACTCAAAACCCTCTGCGCTCTTGTTTTCTTTTTCTGTCTCAGATTTCTTTTTTCATTTGCCCTGTATTCCTCTTAATACCTGACAAATAGAATCTCTATATGAACGTCCACTCAAAACGCACTGCCTGGTGGAGCTGCTCCCAGTGCTAGCAGGATGGCCTTTCCAAGGGTAACAGAGATTGGAAACCTGGGCTTCTCTCACATTTTTCAGGGAGGAGGGCAGAGCAGCTGCCTGTCTCTGCAGTTGGCCTCTACCTCCAGATCTGAGCTCCCGAGGGCTCTGGACTATTTCTGTGGGAATCCATGCTCATACCCAGCACATACAGGTTCCGGAACAGGCCCTGCCCACTTCTCAGTCTGTCTTCCAAGATGGGCCATAATTGGACTATAATGATCAAAAGGACACATCACATGGATACGGGGCTACAAAGCGCTGTAGGCATGTCCTCAGGATGGTGACCCTTCCAGGTGACTTCCACAAGCCACTTGGGCAAAGTCTGCGGAGAAGAATAGGGTGGTAAGGTGGCACCCTCGCTCCTCTCTACGTCTCCCCAGAATATTCTTACCATCACTCCCCTATTTATCACCACTTTCTTCTTCACAGGGAGACCTCCTCCAGACAGATGTCATGGACAAACCACATGACCTCTCTGAGCCTCATCAACTAGACTGAGGAACTGCATTCCTGCCCTAAAATATTCTTCTTTATGTTATTACTAAATTTAGTTTCTTCCTTCCTTAAAAGCTGGCCAAACTTCTCAAGGTCTGTTCACCTATTCTAAGAACTCTGCAACCTTGCTGGCTCCCCTCTTGACCTCTTAAACTAGTCAGTCAACATACCCCATGTTTTCTGTATAATCCTGGACACGTTACCCAACCTCTCTGCCTCAGTTTCTTCAGCTGCAAAATGGTGATGATCACCAGTCCCATGTCATAGGGCCATTATAGGGATTAAATGAATGCTACTGATCTGCATAAGGTGCTGAGAATAGTGCCTGGCACAAAGGGAGTGTTCTGTGTGTTCACTGTTTCAGACCCTCCTTACCTCACCTATGTATTATTATAATAATAATCTATATGGTGTCAAGTTCTATATGCCAGTCTGGTATTTCAGGGCACTCTTAGGCCTGGTTTACCTAACCAACCTCACTTCTGCCCAATTCCCTACAAAAGTACTCATTTCTGTTCAATGTATTTGTATTAGAGAAAAGAAAACACCAATCTCATCTTTATTTCCAAACAATGCTCACTTCTTTCAGGAAGCCCTCCTTGACCAGCCCACCTCCAAATGGTCTCTTTGTCCTCTGAATTCCTATAGCATTCCTAGTGCCACATGGACCTCCTTCACCTGTGGCATGCATGTTCCCTATGCTGTGGTGAATTTATTTTAATTAAAAATTTTTTTAGTTATTATAAAATACATATAACATAAAATTTACTATCTTAGCCACTTTTAAGTGTACAGTCCATGGTTAAGTATAGTCACATTGTTGTGTAACCAATCTCCAGAACATTTCCTCTTACAAAATAGAAACTCTGTCCACATTAAGCAATTTCAGCCCCTGGCAACTACATTCTTTGTGCCCATGATTTAACTATTGTAGGGACCTCATATAAGTACGATTAGCCAGTATTTGTCCTTTCGTGACTGGCTTAGCATAATGTCCTCAAGGTTCATCCATGTTGTAGGTGTCAGAATTTCCTTCCCTTGTACAACTGCATAATATTCCACTGAATGGACATACCACATTGTGTTAACCCATCTGTGGATGGACAATTGGGTTGCTTCCAAGTTTTTGTTATTGTGAGCAGTGCTACAAGGGATATTGTTGGTCTATGGTGTGAGTTGTTGCTCCCTGTAATAGTGGCCCCCCAAAAGGTATGTTTACTTCCGAATCCCTGGAACGTGTGAATATTACATTATACTACAAAGGATGCAATGAAGAATCTTGAGAAGAGGAGCTTATCCTGGATCATTATGTGGGCCCCAAATGTAGTCACAGGCTCCTTATAGGAAAGAGGCAGAGACACACCTACAATAGAAGGCCACATGAAGAGGGAGGCAGATTTGAGTGACAAAGCCACATGTCAAGGGATGCTGGCCACCAGAAGGTAGAAAAGGCAAGGAATGGATTTTCCCCTCTAGCTTCCAGAATTACAGCCCTGCTGACAGCTTGGTTTTGACTTCTGCTTTCCAGAAGGGGGAGAGGATACACCTGTGTTATTTTAAGCATCAAGTTTGTGGCTATTTGTTATGGCAGCCCCAGGAAACTAATACACACCTTCAAACTGGAACCCCAAAGGTCCCCTAGTACCTGACATACAGTTCCTAATATCAGGAAACTCCACATTTGCTGGCTATTTGAGACATGAGTAAGCTGGGGTCTCGGTTCAAAGCCCTGCGTTACAAGTTGCGCTCTCTCTGTATAGCACCCTTGACTTTCTGGGCACGAAAGCCACACGAGGATGTTCTGGTGGAGACACCTTTGTCCCAGAGGTGACAGAACTACCTTCATGCAGGCTGATGGGAAGAGCAACAGGGCCTGTGCTCTTCTGGCTCCCAGGCACCCTGCACAGGCAGCGAGGAGTCCTAAAGCTAAGTTGGTCCTACCAGAGGGAACATCTCTCTATCTCAGAGGTCCCCAGCCAGCCTGAACCCCACCCATCAGTGGACACCAGACAAATGCTTTACATCAGCTTAGGAGTGACCAGCGGAACATCTCAGCAAAGCAGCTACAGACGTACTAACAGCTCCATTTATGGGTGCGGCCTCTGCTGAGTGCCACACTAGGTGTTTACACCACTGACACCCAGGAAGTAGATGCCAGGATTACCCCCGTTTGACAGAGGAGCGAGCGAGGCACAGAGACAGGAGTAAGTTCCCAAATGCATGGCTAGTAACTGGCAGG
This sequence comes from Smutsia gigantea, assembly GCA_032199065.1. Classification (NCBI taxonomy): domain Eukaryota; kingdom Metazoa; phylum Chordata; class Mammalia; order Pholidota; family Manidae; genus Smutsia; species Smutsia gigantea. The sequence continues at coordinate 569,027 of JAVSCE010011486.1, forward strand.
TCTTAACCCTATAGTGAGGTATGCGCAGGTTGCCTGGGAATGCTGGATTATATAACGAGCCAGAGAGACCACTTACCCAACCCACTTCACTTACGGGGGGAAGAAACTATAGTCTAGGGGCCCAGAAGCCTGCCCAAGGACAAGAGGCGTCACCATAGTTGCCACCATAGGTGGGGCCAGGACCTAAATACCTACCGCTGTCCTGGGGCCCTTGTTTTTCCCACTTAAGTAGGGACTGAGCAGATCTTTTCAGAAAAGGCTGCAAAGCTCTGAAGCAGGAAGGAAGGAAGGAAAACCAAATAGATGAAGGCCCAGGGGCTGCTGGCAGGCACAGAGCTGTCACTGGCACACACTGCTGAGTCCCGAAGACTCTCCTGCTACTCTGCCCCCCAGCACAGGCCCCCCACTGCCGGGCAGGGATTCACTTATATAATCCCATTTGATCTCCAAAACAACACTGCAGTATTTTATGGATGGGAACACTGGGGCTTAGAAATGTTAGTGTGCCCACCGTCATGACCCCCCCGGGCACAGAGCATACAAGGTGGCTTGAGTCTAGGACTGACTCCAAAGCTTTGGTTTCAATGACTGGGTATGGATCCAGCAAGTAACAACCAGCACAGTCAAGAGGGGTTGGAGGCTGCTTTTTCTAAATGCAATAGAATTTTGCCAGGCAATAAGTCCTGGTTTTATCAATATTGCAGCCCTGCCCCCTTGAACAGAACCTGACACACAGCAGGTACCTAATAAAGGTGTCTCGTTGGTAGATCTGGGTAGGTGAAAGGATCATGTATTTGATTGTTACAGCAGCCTAGCAGGGAAGTAGACTGCAGGAGAGTAAAGGCCCTACACACTCCTATGGGTGGTCCAAGCACAGAGCCACTAGACAGAGATTGTGGGGCCGTGGCATTGCACGGGACCAGATGCCATAGGTTCAGATGCAGGAGTCTCCAAGTTCCAGTCAAGTGTATGCCTGCGGCACCCATGAAGGGGGCCGGAACATCATTTGGCAATGTTACTCGTAAACCCAAGGAAGGATGTGTCGTACCTGTATTCCAAGTCCCTATTTCAGCTCACATCGTCCTCCTACCCTGGCTTCTCCCTGCCACCAAATGCAGTGACAACTAGCTCCTTTAATTGCTTCCCTTCACCGCCCCCCCCCCATTCTCTCCCCTCCCAGTGGACTCTGCCACTTAACCCAGAGATGGGGACTCCCAGAGAACCACCTCTGGGGCTTCCCCAATAGACTCCCACTAGGTACTATTCTCTGTATTATGCTATTTCATTCCCCTGTTCTCTCCCTTATTTCCAGTTTCTTCCACATTTTGCTCAGATACAGTCTGGTCTCAGGTTCGGGAAAGTGGGGGCTGCTATCAGCCTGGGAAGCAGACACTTTCTCATCCGTGCATTTGAATGATGCCCAATGGGAAGGATTTGACAGGCGTACATAATTACTGCTCCTCCAGAAATGCCAAGTGCCCTGCCAGCCAGCTGGGGAGCCTGTACTATTCAGGAACTGGCCCCTCTGGACCCCGGGCAGGAGGGCAGGTGCTCATTAGGGAGTGCCTGCTGATCACACAGCCACCCTGAGACTCCAGCCTGCTCAGGGCAATGTCACAAGAACGGCTCGCCCGGGGACGCTCCCTTCAGCATCCTCTCTGCATTCATGAAACTGTGAATGTTTCAATGAGGTACAAACACAAAAAGACGCATAGTATTCAACATGCCTCTACCACCGAGGGCTGTCAAGTCTGCAGCCCCAATTTTGAGATATTTCTTGTGAATATGGGGATGGCTAAGGTTCTTCTGACTCAAGCTTCATCCTCCACGGCCATCATGTCCACCGCTTTAATTTTTTTCCTTGAAAAAAAAAAGCCTGCTCTGCTTCTTGTGCATTATGACCTTGTCTTGTCCTGCAGTGAGTAACAAATTACTATTTCGGATGTAACCCACCCATACATTCCCTGGGAGGTGAAGTGAGGTGTCCAGGATCAAAGTGGCAGGTTGGTTATCTTTCCAGGGAGCCAAATGGTATCACGACCAATTCAAATTTGCTGCCTTTATGTCGCTGCGCTCTGGCATATTCCCTTTGCTTGATGCTCAGGGAAACGTGGAGAAGGGCGCTGTCCGAGAGCACAAGGAACCGGAGCTTTGAAATAAGCTCTGTGTGGTATCTAAAGAATCATTCTAATTGTCAACTCTGTAGTCAGCTATAGCTAGACAGTTAGGAGTAAAGGCAGTAGGGCAGAGAGAGGAGTGAAGGCGGAGCCATTTCTGTGGACACATAGTTTGCCATGCCACCTTTCCAATGTCATGTACAGAAGGGGTGGCACCTGCTGTCTCTTGCCTGGGGGTGGCTGGTGTTGAAACTATGTGACCTGTCTTCTGCTACGATGGTGGGGACAGTAGGGATCTGCACAGGGGTATAAACATATCTCGCTCTATACAGATAATACACTGCTTCGCTTGACCTTGAAACTTAAGTGCCCCCCTCATGAAAACTGGGTAGGGGATTTGTAGTCAGACCGCAGGGCTTAGAAACAGTTCCAGGAGATGTGTCAAGTGATTAGCATTTGCCTTTGCTTTGGGACATTGGGACAATATGTACCTCATGGGATTGTTGTGAGGATTCAATACATGATCATTTATGAAGTATGTGGTAAAGTGAAAGGTGTTATAAAAGTTGGCTTCCCCTTTCCTCCTTCAATCAGTAACTGAATCCCCATGAAAAATATTCTCCCCTCATTATTTTACTAATGACCTTGTCTGAGTGAACTGTTACATTCTTTTTCTCAGGAACCATGAATACATCATCCCTAGCAGTAAGGAGAACAGAAAGCAGACAACTTCCCTCAGAATTAAACTTATTTGGGCAGACTTGCCCTAAATAGCACACCTTCTCCGCTTCTGGTGTCTGCTCAGTAACACCCACCTCCATTCATGAGATTATCTACCTTCCCACATCTGTCCCTGCCTCCTACTTTAGGGGTAAAATGACATTTTTTGGCCAAGAGAAAAAGAAGTTTCACATGTCGGTGATATGTCAGAGACACAGTGCTGGCTTCCTGATGTTTGTCAGCATTCTAATTCGGGAGCTCCCAGCTCCCCCCTGTGGATCCAGTCCCCAGGGCTCTTGCGAATTGCCGGCAGGTGTATGCTGCAGAGATGCATCGTGCTCTGACAATGATGTCATTTTCAATATAACTAAAAAGGTACTCTCACTGGGGAGGAGAGTGATGAAAAAGTACACAGGATCCGGTGTCCCAGGAGGCAAATGAGGAAAGATCAACTTTGCTGAAAAATATTTATTCCTGAAGAGCAGTTTCATTAAATTAAGATAAGCCACAGTGCTGAAGGCACTGAGCCCCTCCCTTGCACCACACTAATTAAATGGATGGGAACAGATGACGAGCCGCAGGGCCCAAAGTTGCATTTGTAATACTCTCATTCTTGGGTCAAAATAGTATTTTACTATTCACCGGCACCCACCTGCTCCCCACTTCCAGAAGGCTTGGAGCAGGCTTAAAAATTTTAAATGGCATAAGATAGGGGGACTAAGAACATAAGTAAGACACAGTCCATTGAAGAAGATCAGACACACAAGCTACACTAGTTCCTGCTGCTGGCAGTTTGCTGGGTACACAGGCTTCTTCAGCAGACCAAAGAAGCAGACTAAGTTTACACACCCAGGCAAGCCTTTTCCTGGAAGTACAGCCAAGAAGGAATTTATCTGATTTCACCTGCAAGGGACAGTAGGTAGCTGTCTCCAACTTAGTTTCAGGAAACACAGAAATGTAGCTCATAAGGGCTGTTTCATGCTTTAGCCCCCATGCAGCCCAGCACAAAGGCATGCTAGGCAAACCCTCTTGCGACTTGAGAGCAGATTTTAAAGCAATCTCTCAAACCCAATGGATATTCTAGGAGAGGCCTTATGTCAGATGTTTACTTATGTGAATTTGGCCAGAGATTTCGGAAGTAATATTTTATGGGTTTTTAACACGTGCTAACGATGGCCATCAGGCAGTCTGGCCCGGGCGTTTTGTCTTGATTCTGAAGCAAGCCAAGTAAGAAACATGAAGTCAGTCCCAGTTCCGGCAAAGCCAAACAGCTTCCTGCTGACTGATAAGGCAAAAGGAAGGAGTCATGCTCAGAAATGTGAAAGCAGGTGAACAAAGCCAAGTGACCTTGGACCTGAGCAGGATGGATGGGAAGTGCTGGTGCAGTGGGCCAGCAGGCAGGAATGGCCTGGATCAATCTTCTCTCTGCAGCAGGTCTACAAGACACCCCAGGTGATGGGCAGCAGTAGGCCTGGAGACCAGAGAGGCAGGTGGGACAGTGGGAGGGGAAGGGGTCTCTGCTCCTTCCTGCTTCTAAGGGGCCTGCTCTTCACTGTGTACCTGCTCCCGTGACCCTCAGGCCCATTCTTCTTTCTCTGCTGCCTGAACCACCTCTCATTCCAGACGCTGTGTGGGAGCCCCTCAGTAGGGAGAGCTGCCTTGACCTCACACCCCACCCTGGGTTCCTACTGGCTGACCCAGCAGCTGCAGGCTAGGCTCTACTCACAGAGGCATACTGGCCCCTCCTGATACACTCACACCATGACACTTTCATCTTTGTTCACAGTCCTTTTGTTTTTGAGAATGACCACATCTTGGGAGCAGGAACAGTGTCGCATGTATGTTTGATTCCATTAAGCTGACCCAAATGACCGATGTTGAGGGGCTCCATGGATGGATAAGTGGATCCATGAATGAATGAACAGTGATGTAGGGACACGATCTGAGCAGAAACCTTCAGGTTGATAAAAACCAGCGTGCCCGAGTCCCACTTCCAGGTCCCGCCCTTCTCAATCTTGGATGAGTTCATCTCTTCTCCAGGTTCTAACTCTCACCTAGTTCACACGCACCCAAAGCCAGCGAAGGCCTCATTCTCCCCAGGTGCCAGGGAGGCATCTCCACCCACTGGGATCCCTGTTAGGACTTGTCTAGAGATGGGTCCAGCTTAGGGCCAACCCCTCCTCTTCTGTGCATGACCCTGTTAGCCAAAGCCACCCTTACTATGTGGAGCTGAGGAAAAGTGGGGGGAGGTCTGTCGGCAGGAGCAAAGGAAAGCCAGGATAAAGCTGGGCATCCCAGCTTTGCTTTTATCACCTGCCTGTGTCCTGGGTCAAAATCACTTCATCAGAATAAGTCAGGGGCCTGGCAGGGCCGGCTGCAACACTGAACTTGATGACTTGCAGTGAGCTGATTCGCATGCAGCACATAAGGCCCTTGCCCCTTCCCTCTGGTGGCCTGGTGCTTCTGCCTCGTGGTGACTCATCTGTGGCTTTGACCATGCGCATCTCCAGCCTGCCCTCACCCTCTCTCTCTCTCTCAAGGCCTTGCATTTTCCCTTTCAGAGGGGAGTCAATAAGCTTTACATTCATAATAGTGTGTCAATCTGCAGAGAGAGAAATCATCACAGGCTGTGACCCTGTGGCTGCAAGTGTCACTGGTTGCTAGGCAGGGTGTCCTCTGGGCAAGGAGCTGTCACTCCTGGTGCCCCTTCCTTCACTTCTGATGGCAAGGATCAGACTGTGGCCCAGGTCACAGGCACAAAGGAGGTTTTGTTGTCTGTGCTGCTGCCTTCCAAAGCCTCTCTGAACGACTCCTTTCAAAGAAGTCAGGGATTCAAGATGGCAGTAGCGTTAGGGCAAGAAGGTAAAAAAAAAAATTATGAAAATATAACATGTCTTCCTCCCAGAGCTCCTCCAAAGTCATGGTGCAGTAAAAGGAGTTCTGGACCAAGACTGGAGGTCCAGGAGCTTGTCCTGACTTGGCTGGCCACAGAGGCCCACAGAGGTTCTAGGAGCAGAGACGGTGGGAGATGCCAGTTGATTTCCAGTTTCATCGGGTGCTGGAAGATGCTTCATTGCACCTACTCCTACCCCTGCAGAGCCTGAGGCTCCAGGTGAATGTGACCCCAGCACTGCCACCTGACATTTCACAAGATGCTGAACGGAAAGTTTAACCCTGTAAGTTCATGTTCAGGGTCATACAATGTGTGTGCACACACATGGCCTTAGTTTCATGACTTTTGACTTTAAAAAATTAGTCCAGAATTACATCTTTCCACATGACAGTTCTCAGTTGGACAAAGAGAGAAAGGTGGGACCTTCACTTCCACAGTCTCTGCTGGGTTTTTAGAAAACATGACTTCCTGACTCCCAGGTGGAGCTCCCTTGGATGACACTGACCTCACAGGCCGCCCTGCACAGACCTGGGCAGTGAACTACAGCCTTAAGAAACCAGATTCTTTGTTAGTGAACAGGAGGGCGCTGGGGTCAGAGGCCTGGGGTAGAATCAGTACACAAACTTATAGAACAGCTCATGACCTGTTGTGGGATCATGGCCAAGTCGCTCGATTTCTCAGAGCTTCCGTTTCCTTTCTGTAAAATGGTGGTGATGCCACTGGCCTTATGAATGTTGGGAAGATGAAATGAGATAGTATGTGCAAAATTTAAGTCAGTTATTGACACGTGAATATTACCCAATGCTTGTGAATACCTTCTATGCTTTCTCTCTGCACAACCCCAGCAGGCCCCAACCTGCCATCTCAGGTTGCCTTCCTTGGGTAGAGCTGTCATCCAGGCATTTGCTGGGGCAGCAGCTGAGTTACCCTGGGATGGTCCTCATGCCTGGATCAGAAATCGCCAAGCCCAACTCCTCAAGACCTTTTTAGCTGAGCCAGAGAGAAAGCTCCTTTTGGCAAATCTCCAAGCTTTTCACTTCCTCAGTCAGAGGGTGGAGGGGAAAATAAAACAGCAAAGCAAAAAAGAACACATTCCCTGGCCTTACCCCTAATGCATGTGAGGTGGGCTCTGGTGATAAACTAGCACAGGGGACCAATTTCCTACTTGCGTCACTGGCGAGTGAGCTGGGATGCTGTCTTCCCTGCATACTTTGCTTTCTTTCAGATACATCCTAGGCTGTCCTTTCAAGCTACTTGGTTAACCATCCTGGTGAACTACGAGCAATAACAAAGACAAGGACTGTCCACTGTACTCTAAACTCTGCTCCTCCAAAGAGTCCCTGGTGCATTGTTCAGAGCTGGAGGTTTTAGAACAGGAAGCAGGTCTGGGCAGAAATGTCGCATGGGATGTCATTCTAAATCAGTGATTCCCAGTCTTGGCTGCATTCAAAGATCGCCTGCGAAGTTTAAAAAGCTGTAATTGCCAGAGCCCCACCCTAGAGAGTCTGTCGGAGTTGGTGTTGGAAAGGCCCGGTTATCAGTTGATTCTAATGTGTAGCTGGGATTGAGATTCTCAAGGAAGGAACACTGTGTCTGGGGGGTGTTTCTCAGGCTTCTTTCACATGTACATTCCTGGATGTGGTGCAGTGCTCAGGGAGCGCCCCCACTGCGCTGGGCCGTGGGCTTGGTGCTGGTGTAAGCAATAGGAAGCCACAGCTCCAACCTGGAGGAGCTCACAGTGAGGCAGCCCAACTACCAACAGGTGCAGGGCGCTTGCCCCATGCCAGGTGCTTAGGGCCCTGATGCCGCGGCCATGTACCAGCTGTGTGGCCTCAGGCACGTTAAATGAAACTTAACAAAAATATCAGCACCCACTCATCTGTGTGTTGTGAGGACTAATCACCTTGTAACAGGTAAAGCCTTAGAACGGTGTCTGGGATCAGGTAGGGTTGTTGTAAGTGCTTATAATATACACGTTATTGCAGTTAATCCTCTCAACAATCCCATGTGGCAATAATGTCACCTTTGCTATTCCTACAGGAAGGAAATAGCTAGTGCATGGTTCAGCTGGGCTTCCAATCCACACAGTCAGACTCCAGATCCTGTGTGTTTAGCCACAAAGCCATAACTCACTCTGGTGCTGCTTGTGGGACAGAAAGGATTAAACCAAAAAACCAAAACCAACCCGCTAAATGTAATCCAATGTGGGAGGTTGTCACAGAAACGGGGCCGGCATGGCACAGTGAGAGTTGGTGAGAGGGGCCAGTGCCCGCCTGCAGGTGTGCGGGGCCCATGCAGGGAGATGAGGGGCCTCTGAGCTCTGAAGCAGAGTCGGGTTCGATGCTACAAGCTCGGGGGGACGACAGGATCAGGTGTGCCCATCACAACTATGAGCATCACAAGAAAAAATGTAACTATCTCCACTTTATGTCTGGAGAGACTGGGGTCCCGAGGCTGCACAGCTTACCCGGATCACAGCACTGGCGAGGAGCAGAGTCCAACCCCAAACCGGGGCACACTGATGCTCAGCCCAGTCCCAAGCACAGTGCAATGCCACTTCCTGTCCGTGGGGAATGTTTTCAGCGATCGCTATTTCCATTCCAAAGAAAAGCTGGGATTTAATGCCCTTCAGGGCCCCCTAAATGCCCCAGCATTCTGTCCGGGGATGCGGAGGCTGGGTGACAGCTCACAGCCAAAGTCAGAGCTTTCAGCCAGGAGTGGAACATCCAAGAAAGCCAGAGGGCACCACCCTTTGCAGGACCTCCCAGGAATCTTCCGTGCTTTCTGGAGGGAGAGTGTGCATGGGTGGAGCCAGCAGAGGAGGAGCAGCTCTGGCCATGGCTTTGCTGACCTCCCCCTTTCTGAAAGCTCCTCCTGGCTGCTCTCCTTCCCTGGGCACTGGCTCAGCCCGGGAGCAGCGGCATTTGCACCTGGATTTCTCGGCTTTCCGTAGGGAGCACGCTACCTCTGGTCCTTTCCTAGGGCAGGAACCTCGGAGCCTCTGAGGACCACCATCTCCTCCTCTCTTCCTGAGCGTCATATGGGTCAGACAGTCAGGGAGGGTGACCCTTTTAGCCTATCTGAGCTCATGAAAGCCCATTTTACAGGTGGTGCTAAGTGCCTCTCTATTTCTTCCCCATGAAGAGGCTATGATGTGAAATTCGATGAGAGAGAAGACAATACAGACATTAAGAATTCCCTCACTAAGAAGGTTTGAAAACCACAACGCTTTCCAACAAGGCTGCAAGGACATTTAAAAAAATTGTAATAGAACACACACAACACAAAATTTACCATCTTAACCATTTTTAAGTGTATGGTTCAGTAGTGTGGAGTACACTTGCATTGTGCAACCAATCTCCAGAACTCTTCATTTTGCAAAACTGAAACTCTGTACTCACTAGACAAAGTATCAAGAATATTTTGAGGGGAAGTTAAAACAGCATTATTTAAAAAATTGAGTGGGTGTGGCCTAAGGGAGGGAAGGAGATAAATACACAAACACAGGTCTTTTTCAAAGTGCTATTAACTTGGGAGTTCCATCATTTATTCCATTTCTAATGCCTCATCCTTTGCTCCAGTGTTTCATGCATGCAACACATTAAATATGTAAGAAATACAGATTCTCAATAAATAGAAAGTCCTGTCATGCAGAAAACACACTAATTCCCCAAAATCTGACCTTAAGATTCTGACCTTCACTGTGCCAACACTTTAGGAACAAGGGATTCACACATTTTATGCTGTTAAAGCTGTATCTGAAAAGCATGGATTTTTTAAAAAGAGAAGTCCTGTAAGGAAAATCTTAGAGATTTGAGACACCAGATCACATTTCCTCCTGGCCAGAACTAGGGAATGGCACATATGTGTCACTGGAAGTAGTGTGCCCTGTCTTCATGCATACCAGACACTATGTGTTTTTCAGTTAAAATTGACACGGACTGGGCAAAGGTCTGACTCTTAATTTACCTTTACCTGTCTCTCTCTGAGGACATCTCAACCCTGACCTGGACCAGCACCCACAGGAACAGCCAAGCTTAGAATCTTTAGGGAATGAGTACATACTATGCATGACATATAATGGAAAGTCACGTGACTCGGTGGTCATGGAAACAAGTTATATACACAATTTGGATTAAGTCTGTTTACAAAGCTATGGAGCGTAAATAAAGCTATAAAGCTGTCCCTGGACTGCTCTCAAATCATGAAGAGAGGTGTCCGAGCTGTTCAGCATGGGGCACGACCTTCTGGTACTTGGATTTCAAATCACTGCCTTTGTGTGAGAGCCGGAGGCATGAATCAGGTGGGTATGTTTGAGATGAAACTTTTATAACTCAACATTTAAAAAATAACGGACTCTTGGTAATTTTTACTTATTTTGATTTTTTGTCTATATTCCCAGGATGACGCCAGGAGAGGAAAGGTGTGGGGACCTGTGGGACAACCTGGGAATCATGGCACGTCAAACACCCGCCCTGCCCTTCACTCTGCCACCCACTCCCCAGTACCCACCCCGCCCTCACCACTGGGCCCTCTTCCAGCATTTATTTTAGGTTCAGGTCCTGTGGAAATGCCCCATCCTCAGGCTCTTCCTCCCGCTCTTCCTGTCTCACGCCAATGCAGAAGTGAAACCCCCCGCCTGTGCTCAGAGGGCTCTAGAACCCTGCCCATGGGGGACAGTGCTCACTCTCCCGCAGAGGCCCCACAACCCCCTCAAGGCCAGGGGAGAGCCAGTCCACTGAGCACTCATGACCCTGAGTGCCCAAGCTAGGAGTCCGGGGCTGAAAGCACGGAGAAGCAAACAACGCTCGCCTTTTCCTTCACCAAGCACTTAGAAATTCCTGCGGAGAGAATGAACCATGAACGCCCCACGATAAGCCACTGGCCAGGCCAGCCACGGGCTGCACTGCCGGGGCTGGGCAGGGGGTCCCCTGACCAACAGCTTCAACGAGAAGGGATGTTGAGAGGCTGGGGCCTCGGGTGGGTGCAGGGGGGACACACTTGTCGGCTGTGGCTGCAGAACTACCTAGACTTCCTGATGGTTTCACAGGTGCATACACACATCAAAGTGATCAAATTGTACATTTTAAATACATGCAGTTTGAACAGAAAGATGGTACAAGATTCAAGCAGTAAAAAGTTAGTCCTTCCCCGCCCCCAGCCCCGACTCTCAGGCCCCCAGTTTTAGACTTTCCAGACAGATGCTTTGGTCACAAACAACCCAGGCCCAAAGCAGACCCTTGTTAGAAGTTCTCCTCCCCGAGGACATGCAAGCTGCTTTGAAAAATACCAAGTATCTAGGCAGCAGTTCTCTTAAGGAACCAATCCCTGGACACAGATCTGTTTCATCTTCCCTAAAATATAACTGCCTGCAGACATCAGCTCAATCGTTTGTCCTCTTCTCCAGGAGGGAGAAAAAATGGGGAGGAATCAGACCCCATAGCCCAGAGGCAACTTTTAGCTCCTCTAAGTATTAATTTCTGAACAATTAAAGGGTCCCTGAATTTGAAAGCTTGACACTAAAACTTTTGAAGAGGCCAATTTCATCCCCCAGGGCACATGGAGGACCTAAACTGATGCGCCCAAAATTTCTGGTCCAGAGAACTGTCTTCAGAGTCACACAGAGCATCAACAGAAGGAAGGGGTCCACAGGAAGCAACCGGGGAGGAGAGACAGGCCATGTTAACGGGCCATGCTCCCAGGAAGGCTGAGTGAGGGTGGGGGGGGTGATTGGAATGAGTTCAGGAGGGAGCCACATGGCTTTTGAAGATGACAGGGTACATTTCTCCTCTACCACACCCACCTCACTCTTACCTCTGAAATCCCCCTGTCAGCTCTCCCCTTAGCCTTGCTTTGGCAAAGGGACTCCCAGACAACTGGGTAATTTCCCAGGACCTACCACTCCACAGCCATCTGCCTCACAAAGAGTCAGGCTGCCAAGGCAGGCCTGAGGTGCAGTCATGGAATGGGCTGGAGAGAACTATTACAGCTCTCTTCTTTTTCAAGATGCATGCATTCAGCATGGCAGCAAACAGTGATTAAAAGCAGGCTTCTGATATCAGACCTAATGGCTCAAACCCAGTTCCTTCACTCCTGGGGCTGTGTGGCCTTTGGCAATTTACTTAACTCGGTTTGTGACTCAGTTTCCTCAACAGCAGAATGGAGATAAGAACCATTTCTCCCAGAGCTGTCATAAAGAATCAACAAAAACACACAAGTATACTTAAGTGTGCCTGGCACATAAATATTCATAATTTTTACACATTGTTACATACTCTGTATATTGTTTTTATTCACTTATCCAATAAATATCTAGAGAGTGCCTCAGGTTGGGCCTGGCACTAAGTGGGGCAGTAAAGAGTTCAGTATAGTGTTTTTCTCCAAGGGATGGCCACCAGTCTTTCTTGGAAGGAGCTCTTATGATATTCATCTAACATTTTGATGGTGACATCTTCCTAAAGAGCTCAAAACATTTTTTGTCATTTCCTTGATCACGGTGGCTTTCCTGGGAAGGATAAAGATACGGTCTAGAGATCAACAATTTTTGTTGGAAAACCGAGGCACAGAAAGGCCAAGGGGCTTGCCCAGCCTCACCCCACCACCCCTGGTGGAGTTGAACTAGGACACGTGTCTGGACATGGAGCGGATGTAGCATCTCCCAGGGGGTTATGACACGGAGCCGGTCCCACTGGGCTTTGATAAGGTTGATCACCCAAAAGGACTTTATGGTCTTAGAGGAAGGGGGTTTCATGAGTCAGGAGGCCTGGGAAGACTGGCTGACCATGTGACTTCTCCGCTGGCCTCCTGAATGGTCTGACAGGCGAATGCGCCATCTGGGCTTGGAGCGCACTGCGAGGCACTTCCAGATCCACTTGACGCAGAATCTTCCCTCATGGAGAGCCTTTTGAGCCTCATGTTCCATGGAGCACATTTTTGGGAATGCTGGTTCAGGGAGTGGTTTTCTCAAAGGGGCTGCCTTTTGAGAGAACCATCCAAAATTAGAAATACAAGTTTAAGCCAACTGACTACCTCCCTTAATATGGTCACTGAGCTGGAAAGAAACTTCTCCCAGAAAGGTTCAAGGGCTTCGACACTAGGGTCCTGGAGCCCCAAATGGGCATCAGATCACTGCTTCTGCAGAGACACATGCCAAAAAGCCAAGAATTCCAGCCAAGATTCCTGACCTTGGTTAATGAAACTGTTTAGAGCTTTCCACAGATCAGAGAGTCAGCAGTGGGGAATGTGCAGCAGTTACAAAGGATCAGAGGTTCATGTTCTCAGCCACTGTGCTTTTTCCAACAGTTGGCCAAAACGGGCAGCTTCTGCTTTTTATCCTCTTGGGCAGTATTATTCCTCAAAGTCAACCTCACCTCTGCGCTGGCACCGTATACACATGGCCCCCAGTGCTCTGACACTGATAGTAGAACCCTGCACACCCCAACAAGAACTGTGCCAGTGGGGTGCAGTTACAACTCCCTACTCTCTTCCCAGCAAATCCCAGTTCCACTCCTCTTCTGCAAGGTGTCCTGTCAATCCACACAGCTCTGGTCACACAGACTCGCTGGGCACTTCCTGTTAACTTCATCACTCTCTTTTGCTTCATGTTCTGACAACACGAGAGCAGCCAGGAACTTGTCCCTGCCTCTAGGGTAACCTACCCAGAGAACACCTTTAAAGATGATGGTGAAGGAAAGCAGGCTTAGCTCCATCAGAAATCAGCCTCTCCATGAAAAACAGGGCGTAACTTCCTCTCTTCATTCCCCTCTTTAAAAACACCACGGATAAGAATCTCTGAATTCCAACGTACCATTCATGGTCATACACTCACCTCTCACAGCTATGCTCCATGGTGTGTCTTGCTGTTTCCTCTCCAAATTGTCTTCTATGTATCTGTCTCTATTAGCATTATGTTCTTTAGACTGAAAGCAACTGGGGGCTGGTGACATCACCTGTTTTCATGCATTATACAGTTTAAAATACTGACTATGACATGACATTGAATAAAAGCTATCTGATGATGAGTAAGATAAACACAATGATTAATATAACTTTAGGGCCTGGCTGGAATAATCACCCTTTTAAAGTCATTTTTAGGAGGTCACCATGTATTCAGTCATTCATCTGAACAGAAGACTAAGGAAATTATGTTTATGAGGAAATATTTTTTAAATGACCCTCCTTGGTGGTAACCTCAGCCAACAGGCTTCCCACCATGAAATGCCCACTGAAATAATTGAGGAAGTCTATAGATATAGTGGTAAAGTCCTCAGGTTTGCAGAGAGGCCCAGTTAATCTGGCTTTAGGCACAATTAGCATTCTTCTCTCTTTTCTTTCTCCTTTAAGCTTAACACCAAGAGCTTAAGATGAAGACGCATGTGTGTTTCTAGACCGTCATGCGGTCATGTCGGAGACACAGTCCAGTGCTCGCCAACCCAGGCCCACACCACAGCTCAGCGTATGCAACCTCCTGGCCCAGGAGAGGAGGGCGACTTATGAGCCACCGCCCATGTTTTAGTATAGTGACTGAGATCAGGGAGTGGCAGACACGTCAGAGCAGTGACTCAGGTCCCAGCCAGCATGTGCTGTGAAACTCCCAGTGTGAGGGCGAATGCTGCCTTTAGAGCCAGAATGGAGAGAACCAACTCATGTGGCATGCATGCCCGGGAGGATCCAGGCCGCACGCCAGGACATTCCCAGAAAAATGATGGTGTGGGGCTACTGGGATGCTTTAAGAAGTCAGTGGTGGGCAGCTTTATACACGATGCTACATTTATGCCCCACAACTGCTCTTTGAAGAATGGGCCATTGTCTACTTTTATTTTACTTACTTTTTAAAAGAAAGATACAGATTCTGAGGCTTAAAGAGGCCACTTGTTCAAGGTGACTGAATTGTGTAAACTGTGGCCCCCCTAAAGTTATATGTGGAAGCACTAACCCTCAATGTGACTGTATTTGGAGATGAAGCCTTTAAAGTAATTAAGGTTAAATGAGGTCATCAAGATGGGCCCCTAATCCAATAGGCCTGGTGCCTTATAGGAAGAAGGAGAGATACCGGGAAAGTGCAGAGGAAAGGCCCTGTGAGGACACAGTGAGAAGGTGGCCATCTGCCAGCTACAGACAGAGGCTGCAGGAGAAACCAAACCTTGATTCTGGACTTCAGCCTCCACATGTGTGAGATAATAAGCTTCTGTTGTTTAAGATGCCCAGTCTAGGTATTTCATTATGGCCAAGCTTGCAAATTAACAGGGCTGCACAGGTAAAAAATGGTCTGACTGTCAAAGGTCATGTTTTGGGGCAGTAGAGATTTCATACAATAACTTTGGTCTTGTTTCAATAACCTCAGACCAAGCCTTCAGATTTTGGGTGCTACATCATTAACTATAACTGTATAATAAAGAATTTGATTGGCTTTTGTCCCTGGCTCTTGGTCTAGAATCCCTGGAATTGCCCCAGTAACAGGGGTGTCTTTGATATTCATGCACCCCTTGGATCACACCTGGTTCTATGCTAATGAGGTGACTGGACAGGGTGGTCACCAGAAAGACCAACCATGTGATTAGAAGACTGGGGGTCTGAGCTACATGTCATCAGCCTGACTTCCCAACCTCCAGGGAGGGGAGAGGATCCAGAGACTGGGTTCAAGCACATGGCCAACGAGCCAGTCATGCCTGTGTAACTGTTGGTGGAGATGTAAACTGGCACAGCCACTAGAGAAAACAGCATGGAGGTTCCTCAGGAAATTAAAAATAAAACTACCATATGATCCAGCAATCCTACTTCTGGGTATTTACCCAAAGGAAATGAAAAAGAGGATGCCTAAAAGATATCTGCACACCCACATTCACTGCAGCATTATTCACAATAGCCAAGACATGGAAACAACGTAAGTGTCCATAAGGGGATGAATGGATAAAGACGATGTGGTATATATATATACAGTGAAATATTATTCAGCCACGAGAGAGAAGGAAGTCCTGCCATTTGCAACAACATGGATGAACCTTGAGGGCATTATGCTTAGCAGTGAGGTAAGCCAGAAAAAGATAAACCTTGCATGACATCACTTACATATGGAGTCTAAAAAAGCTGAATTCATAGAAATGGAATAGAGTGATGGAAACCAGGGGCTGGGGGTGGGGGAACTGGGGACATGTTAAAGGGTGCAAACCTGAAACTAGAAGATGCATAAGTTCTGGAGATCTGATGCAAAGCATGGTGATTACAGTCAACAATACTGTATTATATACTTCAACATTACTAAGAGACTAAATGTTCTTACCACAAAAAAGAAATGATAATTATGCAACATGATAGGGGTAATCATATTGCAATATATAAATGTACCAAGTGAATGACTTATACATCTTAAACTTACACAATGTCATATGCCAATATGACATTTTATATCTCAATTAAAGACATTTTATATCTCAATTAAAAACTTTAAGATGTCACATCTATCTAATAAAACTCCAGCAAAAGCTCTGGACATGGAGGCTTGGGGGAACCTCTTGGCTGGTGAACACACCCATGAGCTGAGACAGTGACATGCCCATGGGGAAAAGGCACAGAAACTCTGCACTGGGGACTCTACTGAACCTTGCCATAGGTATCTCTTCATTGGTGGGTACTGATTTGTATCCTTTATAATAAAATCGTGTAACCATAAATACTGTGCTTTCCTGAGTTCTGTGAATTGTTTCAGTGAATTATCAAATTGGAGGGGGTCCTGGGAACCCTCACATATGCAGCCAGTGGGTCAGAAATGCAGAGAACCTGGGGACCCCCAAACCTCTGAGAAGTGGGTTGTCTGGTGCTGGGGACGTGTGGGGTCTGTGCTGACTCCAGGCGGTAATGCCAGAACTGCACTGCACATCCTCTCACCCACCTCTCCGCCAGCGATGCTATACTTGCCTTGTGACTTTCACAACGAGCGGATTTGTCAGTCACAGACAGGCTAGTGTCTACATCTGCGGCTGAGCGTGTGCAGGCACAGGTGTGTGGGGGCCAATAAACAACCAACCCCAAGGTTGGCTAAATTTTAGGAACTGAAATGATTATCCCAAGTCTAATCTCTGGTGAGCCTGTGCTCCACTTCTACATCTCTCTTCCTCTTTTTTGAGTACCATCTAGTTCGTATGCTTGGATTCACTGAAAACTAGTTTAGTTGTCCCTTTTGTCACAAATAAATGAGAACAGAGGTTGTAAGTTGAAGAAATGGGAAGCTCTTACTTTGATAGCTCTTTATTCATTTGCCCATCTGTTCAATATGCGGAGCCAACTTTTTTAAGGCAGCAGCTACCATTTACTGGTTACCCAGGACGAGGACGCTTGGCTTCATTATTTGTAATTCTGCATTATCTCTAATATACAATCCTGCAAGGTAGTTACCCTAATTCCCATTTTAACAAGGAGAAAGCTGAGGTTCCTAAATGTAAATATTTCCCGCACCATCCACATGGGAAGAGAGCCAGGATTCAACCCCAGATGTGCCCTTTTCTAACATGTGAGCTTTAGCCCATCAATGGCTCTTAAGCCATGGTGCGTTTTCCCATGGGTCAGCGGTGCAACAAGAAAATGAGGTTAATGTATGTAAACTTCTCATAAAACTAAATGCATCCTGTTTAAAACACCCTCTTTATTCTGCTTCATATCCTTTTTGGTTCATAAA
The DNA here is from genome assembly GCA_032199065.1 of Smutsia gigantea. Taxonomy (NCBI): domain Eukaryota; kingdom Metazoa; phylum Chordata; class Mammalia; order Pholidota; family Manidae; genus Smutsia; species Smutsia gigantea. Next base: position 586,428 of record JAVSCE010011486.1, read on the forward strand.
TGAAAATTAAAGTAGTCAGCAGTATTTTTAATACCCTTACTTGGCAAAAAAGAAAACATTCCAGCCCCACTTTCCTTCTATCCTTAGTCCCTTAAAGTCTGGGAACTACTGACTCACACTGGCCCAGCGGTAAGCCACAAAGGAAAGCTCCAGAAAGGTGTATTGACCCAATATACAGTGTGCTGGGCAGGTGGGCAGGCTCCAAAGGAAGACTGCCTCAGATCAGATTCTGGCTCTGTCCTGGGGGAGCTCGAAAATCTGTACTTCTCACATAGTCCTGAGTGACGCTCATGCTAACCCAGGACCACACTTTGAGAACCACTGGGGTAAGGCAACCACATTAATTCTATTCCCCCTGCCAGTGACTGGTTCACATATGGGAACATGAACCAACTACGGTCTGGGGTGGAACAGGGAAGTGGGGAGTGGGGAAGGCTCTCTGAGAAGGTTCCTCCCGCATGAGAGGAAGGCAGGGAGAGCCTGCTTCCCACCACTGCTGAGTGAGGTGTGGTGGCTGGGATTGTAGCAGCCAGCCCGTGACCAGACTCACTGTCCAGGTGGGAAGACACAAGTCAAGGAGCCTGCAGAACTTCCCTAGGCTTAGCAGCATTTAATTTCACTGAGCTCAGTGGGAAGCTACGCAGAAAGATTATTATGATTCTCATGCTTTTGAGTGTGCATAGTATGTGTGTGTGTGTTTGTGACACAGCCAACTGAATGCTGACAGCATTCACTGGCTTATCTATCATTTCATTAATCTCCAAAAGGTGGATGAGAAGGCAGTGATCCACCCACTGCTCTCTGCCTCTATGGCTACATGGTAAAATGAAATGGAGAGCTGAGGGAATCTGGGGAATTACTGCAGTTCTACCATACCTTTGTGTGAGTCTACTTTTACTCTCTGCTCTTTGAGGAAATCACTGACACTGCTGTAAGGAAGGCTGAAGTACAGGAAGGCTAACAGAGGGTTTTTGTAATACCGACATATGGCTCATTTTAAAGTAGTAACGTATCTTAGGATCTATCAACAATTTAAAATGCAAGAATCATTGCCCTGATCTATTGCCACCCTCAAATGAATTCACATGGGATTTTAAAATCTTCTTCCCTTAAAGAATAAAAATTTCACCAGTTTTGAACTGGTAGATAGGTATTTCCAGAGCCATGAGGTTCTCCTGGGATTTAACAAGACTGCTGGCATTATATATTCCAACAGGCCTGGTTAGGCATGTGTTCTGAGTGTTACAGAGTTGCATGGAATACATCTGAATGCCCCAAAACATCCATCCCACTGTGCACTGCACAGTCTGGCTAATGCACCATGACCCCCATAAAGGAGGTAGCCCTGAGTGGGAAACAAGAGTTAAGACATGAACTTGCGGGCACTTGAATTTGTCTGTAATGCACTGGGAGAACAACTGCTATCTCATTTATAAGGGGTAGTATTTGCTTAGTTTTTATCTTCCACATCATCACAGCCGGTAGGATCCAATGGTATATAACTGGACCTCAGGATCATTTTACTGCAAAGCATTAAGAATAGGACCATTTATAAGATGCTGGGCTGTACCCATCAAAATCATTTTTTCTGTTTTATCCCTCAAAATGATGACTGATGAGCATAACTTGACATAATTGGAGGTTAAAACCAAATTCATTTAGATGGTTATCTGTACTCTGCATAAATCCATGCCCATATATATCCTGCCTGTCCTCATATGACCTTGTCATGAGTTGCGTATGACATTGGAAGGATTGGCAGTGATGACCAGTGCTCATGAAAAGATAAGGGGATGATGTGCTGGGAAGCCTGGAAGGTTAGGCAGTTGAACTATTTTTGATAGACAGTCATCCCATCACTTTAAGTAAATGTAAACTGAACTCTTACGAACACTCCATAAAGCCTTGCACAGTCATAACGAGGACTGAGTTAGAAATAACAACACAGTAAATTAGGTAGCATTTCCCAAAATGTTAAGGTATTAACATTCCTGTTTTACAGATGAGGGAGCAAACGTAAAGGGCTTGCCCAAGTTAGCACAGCTCCTAAGTGGTCCAGCCTGGGCATCTGACTCCAGGCTAAGAGAGTGCCTATGGTGTCAGGATGTCCTCTGAGCCTATTATATGTCCTAATTCACTGAATCCTAGTCACAACAACCCTATCAGGCAAGCACTAGTATCAATTATAGATAAAACCACAGTAGGGAGACTGGAGGCAGTTATCCTCCCAGAATACAGATAAGGGAACTGAAGCTGTGTCACAGAGATTGTGCACTTGGTCAAAGTGATGGAGCTACCAAGATTTGGAGTTAGCTTCTGTGCAGCCTTGGCCAATTCTGCCTTTTGGCTAGGTTTTGAAGCCAGGCAGCCTGGCCCCAGAGCCTGGACTCTCAGCATTCTGAAGCTGCTCTTATTCTGGAGACAGTTGGCCTGACTTCAGATGAGGTCTCCACTACGTCCTTGCCGTGCCTCTTTGAGTAAGTTACTTAACTTCTCTGAGCCTAAATTTCCTCATCTGAAAAATGGGAACAGGAATGGTTACCTATCTCAAAAATTTGTGGAGCTGATTATCAGCTGATGATTTAGCACCTACGAAGCACTTAGAACAGTCTGATATGGAAAGAAGTGCTCAATTGATGATTAAGCACTAAGCCATAAAATTTCCCAAAGCATTTAAAAGATGGCTTACGTAGTTAAAATTCAATTTACATTTAACTGTTTAAGAATGTGTTCATTTGCATAAAGTGAACGATGCTTACATTTTCTATCATCTGGTTTCTTTCTATAATAGTGATTTCCAAGATGGCGGTGTGAGCAGGGCGGCAGAAATCTCCTCCCAACACTATATTTATCTACGAAAACACAGAAAATACATCTATTCCTAAAAGAGAGACGAGAATACACAGGAAAGCGCACAGCGTGCAGCTACACCCGAGAGGACTCGGCACCCCAAGAGGCGGGTAAGATACGGAGCCGCGACCCGGCGGGACCCGAGCCCTCCCCCACCCCAGCGCACAGGCGGGAGGAGAGGATTCAGAGCCGGGAGGGAGTGGAAGTGCACCCCGCGAAGTAGCCAGCCCCGGTGATCTGCGCGGGGAGCGCTGACCCACATTGCGCAGTGCAGCGGAGATTGGAGAGACAGAGGGGCAGGATCTGAGCGGGGAACGCGCCAGGGTGCTTGCAGCCGGCTCCCGGGAAGGAAAAAAAAAGTGCGCGCTTTCTTCAGCGGTCTTAAAGAGACAGGAGCCCAGCGGAGGAGCTGGATCGCCCCAGCACACTCAGCCCAGCAGGCTGGGAGTCCTGGGGAGTTTCAGACACCTTAGCTGGCGACTGAGGAAGCGTAGCCATACTTAACACTTCTCACTGAGATCAACAGCCTCCTAGTCGTTCCCACCCCTGCCAGAGCGATAAAGGGCCCTGCGGAGCGGCACAGTCACAGCTGTGGAATAGTGGGGCAATAGCGCCACCTAGAGCATTCCCACAGAATCTGCGTCCGGTGGGCATTTTTTTTGTTGTTTTGTTTTCTTTTGTTTTTGTTTTGTTTTTGTTTTTTCTTTTCTTTCTTTTTTTCCTTTTTTTCTTTCTTTCTTTCTTTTTCTTTTTTTTCTTATTTCTCTTTTTTTTTCTTCTCTTTTTAAAGTCTTAAAGAGCCCAGCTGACATGCGTGGCAACTATCAGTGACCAATTCTATAGCCATGAAAAGACAGAGGAATATGGTTCAGACCAAAATCAACCAGACAACCCCAGAGAGGGAGTCTGAAGGGATGGAAATGCACAGTCTTCCTGAAAAAGAATTCAGAATAAAAGTCATAACCATGCCGATGGACCTACAGAGAAATGTGCAAGAGCTGAGGGACGAAGTGAGGGAACTGAGGAAAGACAATGCAGAAATCAGACAAGCGATCGACGGGCTTAACAGCAGAATGGATGAGATGGAAGAGACTGTTAATGGAATAGAAAACAGAGAACAGGAGTACAGAGCAGCTGAGGCAGAGAGAGATAAAAGGATTTCTAGGAATGAAAGAATATTAAGAGAACTGTGTGACCAATCCAAACGGAACAATATTAGCATTATAGGAGTACCAGAGGAAGAAGAGAGAGAAAAAGGGATAGAAAGTGTCTTTGAAGAAATAATTGCTGAAAACTTTCCCTCGCTGGGGAAGGAAGTAGTCTCGCAGTCCACCGAAGCTCATAGATCTCCCAACACAAGGGACCCAAGGAAGACAACACCAAGACACATAATAATTAAGATGGCAAAGATCAAAGATAAAGACAGGGTATTAAAGGCAGCTAGAGAGAGAAAAAAGATCACCTACAAAGGAAAACCCATCAGACTATCATCAGACTTCTCAACAGAAACCTTACAGGCCAGAAGAGAATGGCATGATATATTTAACGTTATGAAACAGAAGGGCCTCGAACCAAGAATATTGTATCCAGCACGATTATCATTTAAATATGATGGAGGGATAAAACAATTTCCAGATAAACGAAAGTTAAGAGAATTTCCGTCTCATAAACCACCACTACAGGATATCTTAAATGGACTGCTCTAGATGGAAGCACACCTAAGGCTAAAAAGGTGTCACCAGAGGAAAAAAAAAAATCATAGCAAAGAAAGCACACCATCCAAATACCAACTAAAGGCAAAGAATAAAACACCTAGTATAGAAAGAATGGAGGAGGAGGAATAAGAAGGGAGAGAAAGAAAGAAACATCAGACTGTGTTTACAATAACTTAACAAGAAAGTTAAGTTAGATTGTTACATAGTAAAGAAGCAACCCTTGAACCTTTGGTAACCACGAATCTAAAGCCAGCAATGGCAATAAGTACATATCTATCAATAATCACCCTAAATGTAAATGGACTGAATGCACCAATCAAAAGACACAGAGTAACAGAATGGATAAAAAAGCAAGACCCATCTATATGCTGCCTACAAGAAACTCACCTCAAATCCAAAGATATACACAGACTAAAAGTGAAGGATGGAAAAAGATATTTCATGCAAACAACAAAGAGAAAAAAGCAGGTGTTGCAGTACTTGTATCAGACAAAATAGACTTCAAAACGAAGAAAGTAGCAAAAGATAAAGAAGGACATTACATAATGATAAAGGGGTCAGTCCAACAAGAAGATATAACCATTATAAATATATATGCACCCAACACAGGAGCGCCAGCATATGTGAGACAAATACTAACAGAATTAAAGGAGGAAATAGACAGCAATGCATTCATCTTAGGAGACTTCAACACACCACTCTCCAGAGGACAGATCAACCAGACAGAAAATAAGTAAAGACACAGAGGCACTGAACAACACACTAGAACAGATGGACCTAACAGACATCTACAGAACTCTACACCCAAAAGCAACAGGATACACATTCTTCTCAAGTGCACATGGAACATTTTCCAGAATAGACCACATACTAGGCCACAAAAAGAACCTCAGTAATTTCAAAAATATTGAAATCCTACCAACCAACTTCTCAGATCACCAAGGTATAAAACTAGAAATAAATTTTAGAAAGAAATCAAAAAAGGCTCACAAATACATGGAGACTTAACAACACTCTCCTAATTAATCAATGGGTTAACGACCAAATCAAAACAGAAATCAAAGAATATATGGAGACTAATGACAACAACAACACAAAGCCACAACTTCTGTGGGACGCAGCAAAGGCAGTTCTAAGAAGAAAGTATATTGCAATCCAGGCCTATTTAAAGAAGGAAGAACATTCTCAAATGAATAGTCTAACGACACAATTACTGAAATTGGAAAAAGAAGAACAAATGAGGCCCAAAGTCACCAGAAGGAGGGACATAATAAAGATCAGAGAAGAAATAAATAAAATTGAGAGGAATAAAACAATAGAAAAAATCAATGAAACCAAGAGCTGTTTCTTAGAAAAAATAAACAAAATAGATAAACTAGCCAGAGTCATTAAGAGAAAAAGAGAATCTACACACATAAACAGAATCAGAAATGAGAAAGGAAAAATAACGACAGACCCCACAAAAACACAAAGAATCATAAGAGAATATTATGAGAATCTATATGCTAACAAGCTGGAAAACCTAGAAGAAATGGAAAATTCCTTAGAAAAATACAACCTTCCAAGACTGACCAAACAAGAAATAGAAAAACTAAACAGACCAATCACCAGCAACGAAATTGAACTGGTAGTCAAAAAACTACCCAAGAACAAAACCCCTGGACCGTATGGATTCACCTCTGAATTCTACCAAACATATGGAGAAGAAATAACACCCATTTTCCTTAAAGTTTTCCAAAAAAAAAGAAGAGGAGGCAGTAATTCCAAACTCACTCTATGAAACCAGCATCACTCTAATACCAAAACCAGGTAAAGACCTCACCAAAAAAGAAAATTACGGACCAATATCCCTGATGAACATAGATGCAAAAATACTCAACAAAATATTAGCAAACCAAATTTAAAAATACATCAAGAGGATCATACACCATGATCAAGTGGGATTCATCCCAGGGATGCAAGGATGGAACATCCAAGAGTCCATCAACATCATCCACCACATCAACAGAAAGAAGAACAAAAACCACATGATCATCTCCATAGATGCTGAAAAAGCATTTGACAAAATTCAGCATCCATTCATGATTAAAACTCTCAACAAAATGGGTATAGAGGGCAAGTACCTCAACAGCATAAAGGCCATATATGACAAACCCACAGGTAACATCATGCTTAACAGCGAGAAGCTGAAAGCTTTTCATCTAAGATCCGGAACAAGACAGGGATGCCCACTCTCTCCACTGTTATTCAACATAGGACTGGAGGTCCCAGCCACAGCAATCGGACAAAACAAAGACATACAGGGCATCCAGATTGGTTTGGTAAAGAGGAAGTCAAATTGTCACTATTTGCAGATGACATGATACTGTACATAAAAAACCCTGAAAACTCCACTCCAAAACTACTAGAACTAATATCTGAATTCAGCAAAGTTGCAAGATACAAAATTAACACACAGAAATCTGTTGCTTTCCTATACACTAATGATGAACTAACAGAGAAATCAGGAAAACAATTCCATTCACAACAGCATCAAAAAGAATAAAATACCTAGGAAGAAACCTAATGAAGGAAGTGAAAGACCTGTACTCTGAAAACTACAGGACATTCCTGAGAGAAATTAACGAGAACACTAACAAATGGAAATTCATCCCATACTCTTGCCTAGGTAGAATAAATATTGTCATAATGGCTATACTACCTAAAGCAATCTACAGATTCAACACAATCCCTATCATAATACCAATAGCTTTCTTCAATGAACTGGAACAAATAATTCTAAAATTCATATGGAACCAAAAAAGACCCCGAATAGCCAAAGCAATCCTGAGAAGGAGGAATAAAACAGGGGGAATTACACTCCCTGACTTCAAGCTCTACTACAAAGTCACAGTAATCAAGACAATTTGGTATTGGCACAAAAATAGACCCACAGACCAGGGGAACAGAATAGAAAATCCAAACATTAGCCCAAACATATATAATCAATTAATATTTGATAAAGGAGCCTTGTATATACAATGAGGAGATGACGGCCTCTTCAGCAGCTGGTGTTGGAAAAACTTTACAGCTACATGTAAGAGAATGAAACTGGACTACTGTCTAGCCCCATACACAAAGGTAAACTCAAGGTGGATCAAAGACCTGAATGTAAGTCATGAAACCATAAACTCTTAGAAAAAAACATAGGCAAAAATCTCTTGGACATAAACATGAGCGACTTCTTCATGAACATATCTCCCCGGGCAAGGGAAACAAAAGCAAAATGAGCAAGTGGGACTATATCAAGCTGAAAAGCTTCTGTACAGCAAAGGACACCATCAGTAGAACAAAGACATCCTACAGTATGGGAGAATATATTCATAAAAAACGTATCTGATAAAGGGTTGACATCCAAAATATATAAAGAACTCATGCACCTTAACAAACAGAAAGCAAATAATCTAATTAAGAAATGGGCAGAGGACATGAATAGACACTTCTCCAAAGAAGAAATTCAGATGGCCAACAGGCACATGAAAAGATGCTCCACATCACTAATCATCAGAGAAATGCAGATTAAAACCACAATGAGATATCACCTCACACCAGTGAGGATGGCCAACATCCAAAACACAAACAACAACAAATGTTGGCGAGGATGTGGAGAAAAGGGAACCCTCCTACACTGCTGGTGGGACTGCAAATTAGTTCAACCATTGTGGAAAGCAGTATGGAGGTTCCTCAAAAAACTCAAAATAGAAATACCATTTGACCCAGGAATTCCCCTCCTAGGAATTTACCCTAAGAATGCAGCAGTCCAATTTGAAAAGGACAGATGCACCCTATGTTTATTGCAGCACTATTTACAATAGCCAAGAAATGGAAGCAACCTAAGTGTCCATCAGTAGATGAATGGATAAAGAAGATGTGGTACATATACACAATGGAATATTATTCAGCCATAAGAAGAAAACAAATCCTACCATTTGCAACAACATGGATGGAGCTAGAGGTATTATGCTCAGTGAAATAAGCCAAGCCGAAAAAGACAAGTATCAAATGATTTCACTCATATGTGGAGTATAAGAACAAAGAAAAAACTGAAGGAACAAAACAGCAATAGACTCACAGAACCCAAGAACGGACTAATAGTTACCAAAGGGAAAGGTATTGTGGAGGATGGGGGGGAAGGGAGGGACAAGGGGGAAATAGGGGCATTAGAGTAGCAGATGTAATGTTGGGGAGGCATGGGGAGGGCAGTACAACTCAGTGAAGACAAGTAGTGATTCTATAGTATCTCACTACGCTGATGGACAGTGACTGTAATGGGGTTGGTGGGGGGTCCTGTTGAAGGGGGTAGTTTAATAACCATAATATTGCAAATGTAATTGTAGATCAATGATACTAAAATAAATTATTAAAAAATAAATAAATAAAGTAAAATAAAATAAAATTTCCAAGGGGGAAAAAAAAATGAAAAAAGAACTATTTGACTTAAAATATTTAGGGTTTTTTTGAGAGTGAAAATTGACTCAATGTTTTTCTGTATTAATTAATTATTATAAGGTCATAAAATATGCACAATTCAGTATATTTGGCAAACTCCTCTGAGAATCTCAAGAATGTGAAGAAGGAAAGTCATCACAATTGACTGGTAATTGATACTGGTCCATATTAAAATATCTATAAATCCCACATTTTTTAAACATATTTTAAGTTTCAAATTTGTACAAATAACAAAACTCCTTCATTTTTCTCACATATTTTAACAGACTTTATCTTTTTTGTAACCTCAGTAAGTTCCATACAGGTTTCAGAATAAGGAAGTGCCCCTTGAACTGAGAAGGAATTAAAAATTGGTTGCCAGTTAACTTTAAATTTAAGCTTATTAGAAATCCTTAAAACTCGGGGTCAGGGCAGAAGGAAAATGATAGAAAACCTTTTATTTTAAATAAATGAGAAGTAAGGCTTAAATAAAAAGACTTCATATGCTTTCTTTCTACTGGAATGTCTTTGGTGCTGACATTTGTCAGGTTTTCCTTGAATATGCCTTTATATTTGTCTACTCTTACTGCATATATGATTTGTTCTCTAAAGCTATCAGTTTTCATTGTCTTATGTATCAGTTTTCTTTTAAATAAGAGAAAATGAATAATTGCAAGCTAGAATATCAAAATGATGTGCCTCATTGCATTCTGAGCCCACCTGCCCCGTGTCTATGTGTGAAGACAAAAGTGGGGTTCTGGTTGTCCTGAGTTGATGTCACTTCCTGGCAGTAAGTTACTTCTATAGCACTCTCTCCATAGTCCCCCAGTGCATTGCCATGGTAATGCACCTTCCCGTGTATCTCGGATATTTCTGGGGAATGACATTTGTGTGGTAGCGATCCTTACTGTGGACTAATATAAAACTGCATGTATATCAAAATACAAAACACAGTGACCAAGAGACTCACAGTTGGTAATGTGAACTCTATTTCTGTTTTTGATTCAGGTTATAAAAAGCTAAATTAAGCAGAGCATTTCTTCCTCTATTTATATGCCTTACTTATTAAAAGGCTAAGCCATCTTGAAGTTTTCTTACCTGTCTTTGCTTTCCTTAAAATATCCTATTGCTTTCTCTTTTATTTCTATTAGTCATAAGTCAAGAAAGCAAGTTCTCATCCAGAAAGCTTCTGCATCTAGCTTGCCAGAGCTGGAAAGGTAGTAGGAATATATTTATGAATTTTTTTTTTGCATTAAATATACCTGAGTTCTCATCCTGGTTCAACTACTTCATGGCTTTAGGTGTTAGATGGGAAAAAATGGTAAGCTACTGTAATGAGATTTGAAAATCCAGTGTAAGCAAGAAAGAAGGTGGGAAATGAGGACATGGACCATTAATTATGTATATATTTATATATTTTAGATATACATATTATATGTAAATATATTATATCATTTGTTATTTTATGTATTTATATTTATATTTTATCATTAATATTTAAATTATTACTTATCATCTTTCATAGTCACCTCCAATTATTGGGTGATTTACAAAATATGTTCTGAGCTCAGTTTTTGTCAGCAGAGTGTTAAGCCCTGATGATATAAAAGGTTTTTGCTTCCTTTATACAAATAAGATTTCTTTTAACCTGGTTCCTGAATGATGATGCAATGCTCTTGATGATACTGATGATGGTAATGGTGATGATAAGTTAACTCACTGGCCTCTGTTATGGCTGTTCCCAGCTCCTCTGGCTGTCTAGGAGCACATACACTATGACCCCTATCTTACATGAGGTTTTCAGGGAAAGACTCTAAGGCAGAGACTTCAGAAGGAGGAAGGCTGGGAAGTGCCCGCAGGCCCAATCCTTATTGGCGAGTGAAGGAGGTAAGATTACACAGTTGAACTGTAAGCAGCATCAACAGAGGTATTAACAAATTCCACGGGAAACATCTAATTTGTCATTGTCCTTAGAATTTAATTTGAAATGAGGCAAAAACCATGGACTTTTATATCTCATCCACACCAACCACCCACTGGATACAGAATTCTCCCTGGGAGGAAGCATGCCATGCCAAGTGAGTCAGCTCCTCTCTGCTCCGGACAAATTTGGGAGAGGAAATCACTGGACTAAGGACTATACGTTCCCATTATCCTCACAAAAACATAGTAAGAGGGATTATTATTGTAATCTCTGTAATCCTCTTCTCTGTATGGAGTGGGCTATGATGGGCCATGCACACACATATAAGTGAGATTTAGAAGGTGGAAAAGGAGCTATAGCCATTTTTACACTTCAGAGTTCTGCACTGGGCTAGGTACTTTTGCAGCCAGCACACTTTGTCACTGACCCACTGGCAAACCTAGTTGACATGGGCAGCATCCAGAGTGTGCCGCTAGTCCAGGCCCTGCCAGTCTCTATCAGTTTCTCTGAATCCTCAGCCAGGTGTGTGCAGCAATATGCTGACAGGCACCAATTTACCCAACAAGTCAACCACATCATCAAGGCTGGTGGTGGTGTGAGTTCAGTGTGGGTCTGAACTGACAGTGTGCATTCCAGTTTGTTTTCATGGCTTCCAGTTTCATGTCACCTTTACATCCTGACTGCCTTCCCAGCTGACTTCAGATCCAAAACTGGAGGCAATATTCTTAGATAGGCCACTCCCATAATTGTAAGGTCCAATTCCTATTAATTCCTTATTCTTTCTAACTCAGAGCAGTTTGCTTCTCTAATCAAACCCTACTTGAAATGACCTGCATTTAGAAGAAACTGTGGCACTCAGAATTCAAGAAACACTTTTACAGCCACTCAGTAGGTTTGTGTTTGGAGTTAGACTTGAGCCCTCATTGAATGATTCCTAAATATGTGCTCTGAATCACCCCCACAATACTGCCTTTGCATATTTTATATGATTGCCATAAGGATAAATTATATTTGAATTTAGCATTTGTAAAGTACTAAACCAGTGCCTGTCATATCAAAGGTGCTACACAAATACTAGCTATTTTTATTAGTTATTATGACTACCTGAATCTCCAAATCATTCACTACACTATACTGCTTCCCAGTGGGTATCTGAACAAAAAGATACAAAATAAGTGTCAGTTTGTTTTTCTCCCAGCATTCTCCAAGGAGTCAAAATCCAACTTCTAGGATTCTCTGGTTAGAGATAATAGGCAAATATGGTAAAAAGCAAATGATACGAAAAGTTCACAGACTTAGGAAAGGAATGGAAGGGGACAGAGATTAATCTCAAGGTGGGCACATGGTAATAAAGTCAACAGATCATTAAGTCATTCAACAAATATCAGTTGCTTACTTTAAGTTAGGGATAGAATCCTTTAGAAGTCACAAGAAGCCTAAGCCACAGACACAAGTGTTTGGCTTCATGATGAAGATCTTTCAGTCACTCCTATCAGAATATCTCTGAATGTATTCAAGTCTTCATTTGGAGATAATACCAATAATATATTTTCTTTTTTTAACATTTTAACTGAAGTATAAAATTCATGAATATAAAAAACACCAATATTAAATGTACATAGTTCAGTGAGTATTTACATATTTAAACTCTCATTCTGATCAAAATATTGACCATGTTAAGCATACATTTAGTATTTTTTTCCAGTCGGAGAATTTTACCAGTAGTAAAACAGAGCTCCTTCTTTTGGGTGTCATCATCGTTTTCCTCATTAGTATCATCACCTTCATAGTAGCTACCATTACCGACTGCTTACTGTATACCAGCTCTGCTTTATTTATCCTCATTTTATTTAGTGGTAGCCATAGTCATTTTACAAAGTATTGTTTCCCAATTTTATAGGTTAGGAATTTGAGTCTAAGAGAATTTAAGTAATTTGTTTGGAGTTAAAATTATCTCCAGGGGTTGAAGCCAGGATAAATACACATTATTTTTGGTCCTCAAGTCTCTGGTTATAACCATTAGACTACATTAGTTAGAAAAAAAAAAGTGGAGAGAGAGAAAGAAGTAAAAAGAGAGAAGTTAGAAACAGAAAGAGCTGGCAATTAAAGCAAGAAGTGTGTATGGAGGAAAAGGAATGAAAATCTTTACAGTGAAGCATTAGAAGAGAAAGCAAAGATTATTCCCAATCCTTAGACAATCCAGCGTGAAGTATCCACGATGTATTTAAGAGAAGCCAATGACATGTGTTGGGGAACTACTTTATTTTGGGGACTGTGGTGCAATCCGGGAGGTGAGAATCTATATGTAGATTCCACTTGGAAAAATTCCTTTTAGAATTAATATTATCTGCCAGTAAAGCAAACGGAGTTTTCAAGTATCTGTGGAAACTTGGAGAAAGAGCCTATTTTTAAAATAAGCAGTAATCATATATGGACATCTTTCTAAGTATCAATTATAGCATACTTAAAATATAATAGAATTGATATTTTGATATGGTTTTATTTAATGAGCATGGACATATTTATAAGGGCTTTCATAATCCCATTTTTAATTTTTTTCTTTTTCCTCAAAGATGAATGATAACCTCTCTAATCATAGGGATTTTTTTGGAACTGTAATTATACCATGTGTTTGGAAACAAAATATAGTATGTCATTTCTCAAGGTATATTTTTAAGAAGTATGGAAAAAATAAAATGACTTTTTTAGATCCATGGCATTGTTAAAGCATAGATATTTTAACTTTTATATTTTATGAATATGTATTTGTATAGGCTGTTCCTTCAGTCTGGAACTTCTTCAAGATAAGTACAAAGCCATGTCATTTCTCCCAGATCCATCATCAAGTCAAGAAAAGTCTAATATCTGCAAGTGTGCAATTACCATCCTATATAATTTTTTACAATTTAAAATTATTGTGAATTTAATTCATAATTTATTGATGATTTTCAAATTGCCTACCCGAGGTTCTTATGGAAAACTATTAATAATCCCACTATGTAGTGTTCAACATAACACAGGGGTGAAAAATGAGAACTGACTCTATAGCACAATAGAAAAGCCATTTCTTTAAAATAAACATAATGAACAGCATTATACAAATGTAGGTGTTTTTCTTTTTAATTGTCCTCCAATCTTTCACCAACTGAGATGTAAGACCCAATCCCTAGAGATCATTAGATTCACATCTGTATTTGGCTGGTGCACAGGGGTAAAGTTTGGTGGCAGAGCCCGTGTTGGGGGTGGGAGGACATTATCTCAGTTATGGACAGAGGGAGTCTGAAACACAGGGGCAGCAAGAAAGTGACAAACAGAAATGAACAGAGAAAAAAGCAGAAATTAGCAAGGCTACAAAACAAAATTGATTTGGGGCCCCAGTAATTAAGAACATTTTATTGGTAAAGCCTATTACTTATAGTAACTTAAGTTCTCCTGAGTTTTTTAAACTCCTCTTTGGAGATCAAAATTTACAAATCGTATGAATGTAAGTTGCCGTGTGCAAGGGGAAGAGGAGGACCTGAGAAAAAAATGAGAAAAGAAGCTAGCTAAATGATCACAGTTACTATCTTTCACTCTACAATGTCAGATAATTTCCTGATTTTCCTTACTTGAATTCACATACATACTTACTTCAAAGGTAAAAAAAAAAAATCCCTGAATGATTAGTCACTTTTTCTAATTACACATGAATGCTCCTCCTAAAACTTAACAATAGTCTTAGGGACAAATAGTTCTTGGCACCAATACCTTAGGCAGCTTGGAAATCCTGAACTAACCAGCACCTAGCAACAGACTGCTAAGTAGCATACAAAAATTATGATTCTTTATTACAGTGTCGAAAAACAAGTGAATGGTTTGTGGAAAGGAAAGATACTCTAGGAGTATGCAAGAGAGATAGAAGAAGGAATTTAAATCTGTTAGTAAATATCATTATTAGTATTTAATCCTTTTAGTGTTTAATAATACATGTTTTGTGGTAGGTAACTTTTGATATGGTCTACAATGATCCTATTTCCTGTTATTCATGTCCTGTGAAATTCCCTCCCCTCTCTGTGTGCTGGGGCAGATGATTCACTTCTAATGAACAGAATATGGCAAAAGTAATGGATATTGCTTCCTGGATTAGATTGGATTATTTTAAAAAAAAACTATAATTTTTATCTGTCTACCTTTCTTTACAACTTCTAATGTGCTTATTCTGATAAAACAAGCTGCAAAGGCAGTACAGTAAGCAACTGAGGATGCCTCTAGAAGAAAAAGACCCTCAGTCCAGTGACCTTCAAGAAGTGAATCCTGCCAATATGCATGTGAAGGAGACTGGAAAATTCTTCCTCATGTTGAGTCTTCAAATGAGAATGTAACATTGGCTGACACCTTGATTACAGTTGTGTGAGAGACCCTGAAGCAGAGGAGTCAACTAAGCCTGACTCACAAAAACTCACCTAGTAAACATTTGTTGTATTTTAGGCAGCAATAGATATTTAGTACAGGATTCGATGAGAAATATATAATTCTTAAAAAGTAGTACTCCCTAGAAATTTGCCAAATGGTCTCAGAGTTTATTAATGTCTGTTTTCTGACTTACATTTTAAAGATTAACAAATCAGAGTTGAGAAGACGTCTAACTGTTGTCTCTGTGCCAGCAACCATCCAGTCTGTGACATGTAAGACCCTTCTTGCCTTCTCTTTTCTTCTCTAACTAGACTTACTCTCTTGGCAATTTCATTTATTTTTATGGCTTTACAAGTCATCTATAAGCAAACAACTACCAAATTTATATTTTCAACTAGACATGGTTCCAAAAATCAAAATACATATCCTACTACCTACTTGACGTTCTATTTGAAGACCTGGTAGCATATCTCAATCAAAACCAATCCCAAATGGAGCTGGCCCCACCCCTACTCCCAAAGTGTTACACTCAGAGTCTTCCATCTGTAAACATCAGCAACTCCATTCTTCCAGTTGCTCAAAGCCAAAACCAAGTCATTCTTGACTCTTCCATTTCATACACTATTTCTTATTTACCACAATATCTTGGCTGCACATTCAAATCCACCACTTCTTATCACACATTTCTGAGTTCCCATAATCTTTCACCTTGATTATTGCAATAGGCTTGTAATTGCTTTGACTTTATACCACCCTTTACCCCTGTCAGTTGTCAATATAGTTATCAGGGTTATTTTTTAAAAACAATACTGAGGTCATCTCACGCCTCTACTCAAAACTGTGTAATCACTCTCCATTTCATTCAGAGCATGAAACAAAAGGCCCTCAATGGCCTACAAGGCCCTGTTACTCTTCTGCTATCATTCATTAAAACTCTTCTGGCCTTACTCTTCTCAGCAACACTCGCCTCCTTGCTCTTCCCCGAATATACCAGGCATGTCTATTGTTCAATAAAGCTCCTCAAGTCTTTATTCAGATGTTACCTTCCCAATGAGGCCTACTCTGACCACTCTCTTTAAAAATATAACCTCTTTGTCCCAGCACTCTCTAATACCCTTAGGCTAAATTTTTTTTCTTTATTCTAAAGCATGTACAATCATCTAATGGAATATCTATTTTACCTACTGTATTTTATCTCCTGCTTATTGTCTGATTTTCTTATAAGCTCCAAATACAGTGATCTTTATTTTGTTTACTGATGTATGTTTTGATTACTTCCTAAATAAATGCCTGGTATTTAAGGAACTCTTGGTAAACATTGATTGAGTGAGTGAAGGAATGAATCCCAAAGTAATGTGTCCTTAGCATGGTTTGTTGACCTCCAAATTTTTCTTTCTCTGTGTCTACTCAGTTCACATGAAATACCTGCATTTCTCTAAAGACTTTTTGTCTTTGTCTCTGACTTTTACACCTGCTGCTCTGGTCTCTCTTCCTTTCACACTCTCATTGTCCACTCCTCTAATCTCTATAGCTCCCCTGGCCGGTCTAACCATGCACTGAGACCTAGCAAAGATGCTGACTCCTCTAGGGAGATTTTCCTGACATCATTCCACAGCTCCTGTGCCTTGTCAAAGCTAGCTTTGACTTCCACCTGTAAATTCCACATCATTCACTTGCCCTTAACACTATAAAGGTGGCTAATACTTATTCAGTTCTGACTGTACCAAGAACTTTGTTAAATGTTTTATGTGGATTATTTTATTTAATCATCATAAATTTATGCTATAAATGTGTAGTGGATGTAGCTGGTGCTTCTTCAGATCATTTAACCACCTTTTTACAATTTCTATATGCCCATTTTCACAACTTTAAATGCGGATTTGCCATCAATCACCCTCACATATAACTTTCTATAATGGTAATTCCTAAGGCTATTGGAATCACTTTGCACCCAGAGCACAGTAAGAAGTTCTTGGAAATTTCTTTCCTCTGGGAAAGCTCTTAGCCAATGGCTGTGACCTAGAAAAGCCAGCTCCCTTAATCCCTTAAGTTAGACTGGGATAACTCTTAGGTTTAACATATATCTCAGAGTTCCCTGGAAGGGGTGGTTTTGGTCAGGATGGACTTTGCTTGAAATTTTCTTTCTGGCTTATTCTTCTTTGTGATACCCATACCTGGCATTCCACTGAGTAGGGAGTAAACCCTCAAATATGTGTTGAATTAGTATGTGTTAATTGTGCTAGCAGGCTTTTACTCTAGAAATTAGCTAGGCTTTGGTTGAAAGTATTTCAATGAAACAGTAAGTAATAATTTATCAGGAATCAAAGAAAATATAGTAAGGATGACTTTAATGAGGTAGTATCTCTTACCAGACTCAAAAATTTCTTAGAACTAACCTGTAAAATATGCCATTCTTACAAATAGTAGAATGAAAAAGTGTATTTTGTGGAAAAGAATAAAATCTCTCCATTGTAAGATTTTCTTTATTTCCCTTTTTAGAGTTTTTAAATGGATTTAAATAATCTAATATGTGAATTCATATGGAAAAATAGTTGTCTCAGCCTTGCTATCTTCAGTGCCTATGTGATAACATGGTAGTCATAAGGCCAACTGCTTTACAGATATGGTCTCATTGAATCCCCATAAATATACTCATATATAATACTACTAAAATTCCCATCTTTCAGATAGGAAAGAAGAAATAGAAGAAGAGCAAATAACCTGTCAAATTCACACAAATAAAAATGCAGGTAAAGCTAGAAGTAAAATGGGATAGTAAGATGGAAGTAAATTATAAGCAGCATTAAGGGCCATTCCTCCCACTCTCCACTGATGGTTGATAAGCTGTTTTCAATCAATTCTCTGGTCTTCTTGTTTTTAATACAGGAATGCCACAGAAATATTATGGGTTCCATTCCAGACCACTGCAATGAAACAAAACTGCAATAAAGTGAGTCAAATGAATTTTCTGGTTTCACAGTGCACATAAAAGTTATATTTATACTACACTATAGTCTATCAAGTGTGCAATAACATTATGTCTAAAAAAATCAATGTATATACTTTAATTAAAAAAATACTTTATTACCAAAAAATGCTAACGATCATCTGAGCTTTCAGCCGTTCATCATCTTTTTGCTGGTAGAGGGTCTTGCCTCCTTGTCAAAAGCCACTGGCAGATCCGGCTGTAGGTTGCAGAAGTTTGGGGTGGCTGTGGCGATTTCTTAAAACAATGAAGTTTGCTGTAATTATGTATTCATCTATCAGGAACAATTTCTCCAAAGCATGCAGTCCTGTTTGATAACATTTTACTCACAACAGAACTTGTGGCAAAATTGGGAATTAATCCTCAAACTCTGCTGCTGTCTTATCAGGTAAGTTTATGTAATATTCTAAATCCTTTGCTGTCCTTTCAACAATTTTCACAGGAGTACATTCCATCTCAAGAAACCACTTTGCTCATCCATCACTTTGCTCATCCATAAGAAACAACTCCTTTTCAGTTAAAGTTGTATCATGAGATTGCAGCCATTCAGTCACATCTTCAGGCTCCACTTCTCATTCTAGTTCTCATGCTGTTTCTACCACATCTGCAGTGATTCCACCACTGAGGTCTTGAATCCCTCAAAGTCATCCATAGAGCTCAGGTTCTTCCAAACTCCTGTTAATGTTGATATTTTGGCCTCCTCCCATGAAGCACAATATTCTTAGTGGAACCTAGAATGGTGAATCCTTCCCTGAAGGTTTTCAATTTACTTTGCCTAGATCCATCAGAGGAATCCCTGTCCATGGCAGCTATAGCCTTCTGAAATACATGTCTTAAATAGCAAGACTTGAAAGTCAAAATTACTTGATTCACAGGCTGCAAAACGGATATTGTATTAGCAGGCATGAAAACAACATTGATCTCATTGTATGTACATCTCTACCAGATCTCTTGGGTAGCTAGGTACATTGCCAATGGCAGTAATATTTTGAAAGGAATCTTTTTTCTGAGAAGTAGGTCTCAACAGTGGGCTTAAAATATTCAGTAAACCGTGTTGTAAATAGATGTACTCTCACCCAGGCTTTGTAGATGATCCAGTAATAGAACACAGGATGAATAGATTTAGCATAATTTTAAGGGCCCTAGGATTTTTTGGAATGGTAAATGAGCATTGGCTTCAGCTTAAAGTCACAAGCTGCACTAAGAAGAAAGTCAGCCTATTTTTGAAACTCTGAGCTAGGTATTGACTTCTCCATATCTATGAAAGTCCCAGAGGACAGCCTCATCTATAATGAAAATCTGTTGGTTAGTGTAGTCTTCAGTAATTACCTGAGCTAGATTTTCTGGATAATTTGTTACACCTTCTACGTTAGCACTTGTTGCTTCACCATGAACACTGAATCAAAGATTAAGCTTCTGCCTTTTTAGCTCATAAACCAACCTCTGCTGACTTCAACAGAAAAGAGTTAGGTCTTGCTGTGGATTAGGCTTTGGCTGAAGAAAATGTTGTAGCTGGTTGGATATTCTATCCAGACCACCAAAAGTTTCTCCATGTCAGTAATAAGGATTAAGTTTTGCTCTCTTATCATTCATACATTCACTGGAGTTGCACCTTTAATATCCCTGAAGAACTTTTCCTTTGCATTCTCATCTTGGCTAAGTGTTTGGCTAGCTTTTGGCCTGTCTCAGCTTTTGACATGCCTTCCTCACTAGGCTTAATCAATTCTAGATTTTGATTTACAGTGAGAGACATGTGACTCTAACTCTCTTTCACTTGAAAATTTAGAAGCCATGTAGGGTTATTAATTGACCTAATTTCAGTATGTGTCACAATTTTCAGTTGTGTCTCAGGGGATAGGGAAGCACAAGAGAAGGAGAGAGAAGGATAGCCAGTTGGAGCAATCACAACATGCAACATTCATCAATTTGTCATCTTATATGGGTGTGATTCGTGCTGCCCCCAAATCTCTGATAGTAACATGAAAGATCACTGAACACAGAGTATGGTAACAAATGTAATAATGAAGTTTGTAATGTTGAGAGAATTACCAAAATGTGACAGAGAGACTTGAAGTGAGCAAGTGCTGTTGGAAAAATGGTGTCAATGGACTCATTTCATGCAGAGCTGCCACAGACCTTCAATTTGCAAAAACAAAAAACAAAAAACCCCACTATATCTACAAAGTTCAATAAGGTGAAGCACAATAAACAAGTTATACCTGTATACAAGTAAAATTGCTTTTGAGTATGGCCTTAACAAAATGATCTGAGACTTGATTAATATACTCAAAAAGAATATATGTATTTCATTATTATTTTTATGCCAGGGAAAATGTGTATGTATACCACTTATGTGATTAATACTAAACATGTGTGCATAATTTTCAACTTTTATATAATTATGCTAAATAATCAACTATAAGAACAATGTTCAAAACAGATATTGCCTCATTTTAAAAGGATCTTACTAATTTCATAATGTTTCAAAAATGTACCTTTTCTGCATCCCACAAAATCACAAGGAATATTATTTATATTGATATGACTCTTTAATAGGAATATGCAAAATATTTTAATTTCAAGTGAAATATACCTATCTTAAATAGAAGTTGATCATCTATGATTCATGTTTGAAAAAAGTTTTAATAGAGTAAGTAATAAATCCTTTGGATAAAAACCTTTCAAAATTTGCTATTGTCCTAGACAACAATTATATTTCTTGTATCCAGGCACAGTTTATTCCTAAATCCGCTATTTAATGGCAATGCTTTAATATTTGTCTAAGGAACATGTTAAAATATTAATAAACTAGTAACCTATTCCTTGACAGTGAGTCACTTGTTTGAACTTTCAGTTCAATCACTTACAAAAAATCCCCTAAGATATAATATAAATATGAAAATGGAAGTAGATATATTATGAAAGAAATATCTAGACAGACATTTTTCCAGTCAGCAACTGAAGCAAATATAAAGGTAGTGCTTGTGAAATTAAATATGAAAAGTTGACAAAGATGAGAAAATCTCAAGTGTAAAGTGTTCAACAGGCTTCAAATTGTATTCTTGTGTGATAATTATGCATTTAGAATTAGTTCCTTTTAATCAAAAAGACTATAAAGCACATTTTAGAACATTTCTTTACAAAAATAATGTATATCATTATCTGAGGGGAACATATGTAAAACATTCAATTCTTTCTCTATATAACCACTGTAGATTTAAGAATTACTGAAGAGGACATTAACAGTCTGTTAAATGTACACAAGTGTAAAATTCAAGTCCCTTTCATACTGGTCCTTATAATTATATAATTGATGATATGTTTCACATAATTTATTTAACACAAAAACAGTAAGTGAAGTAATTTAAACAACCTGTTGATTGAAATTTAACTATTGCAACTACATTTTTAATTTACAAAACTTCTGGGCAATTTAGATGAATTTCCTCTTGTGTTTAAATAATGCTCTATATGTTTGAGCACTTCCTGTAATGCTATTTTCCTGAATGAAAGGCTGCAATTATTTGAAAGTAAACATGAACTGTTTCTGGAAGAGAAGCAAATAAGATTTATAAAATCATAGTTAATACACATCTCCACACAATTCAAGCCAGAGAAAAACAGATGGACATTAATTATCAAGTTACTTGAAGAGTAACTGTTATGCTCCAATTCATCTTTAATATTGTTTTGTTTTTAGATTTCAGTTGGCATTTGTGCATGTTACTTGTTTTTTAGCACTAAGGTGTTTGTTAAATTCACTTACTTCTTCATATTAATTATCTCCCATATTTATACCCTTTGTATAAGTTTCCTTTTCCAGTGCTTGATTCAAGTACACATGGTCTTTATAGTTTGATCATTAGTTTTCCTGCTATAACATTCTGGAACTTAAATAATTGATATTCAAAGTGCTAATCAGGTCACTGTAATCCTGTTATTCTACTATTTGGAGATTTCTGGTCATTTTCTGTTGCTGAAGCATAACTTACAAAGTCCCTGGCACAGGATTCAAGGCTTTTAATAATCTGCCTTATCTTAACTTCCAAATTGTATATCCAAATGTTCCTTACATATACAATTTTTTGTTGAATATAGTTTTTATAAGATTTATTATCATCAATGCTGAAATAAGTGAATGAGTAAATAGTTGAATAAATTGTGATATATTACACTACTGAAACTGTCAAAAATAGGCATTCAAGATGGACTAGATTGATATATTTGATTTTACTACTTATGTGTTATGAACTATAGATAATAAACTTTACATACTTGAGCTCAATTTTTTCATGGATAAATTTGAGAAAACAGTAACATGTTGAAATTATATATATTTATTATATATATGATAAAAATTGTGTACTATGATATACTAGCATATATAAAAACAAAATAAATATTAGATTTCATGATGATGAAAAAGATTATGACAGTGAAGGTGAAAATGATATGGAGAAAAGATCATGATATGATTGAGACATAATAATAAAACAACATGGACAGCTTGGGACAAGATGGCAAAGTAGGAGGCAAGGTGGAAACCTCCTCCCACACACACACCAAGGAAGAAACTACAGCAAATATAATTAAAACCATGAAAACTATCTCAAGGCTGCAGAACAGACCACCTACAACTGGTGAAGGAGAGAAGGCTACACAGAGAAGGTAAAGCAGCAGAGCCAAGAAAGAAAGGCACCCAAGCTCTTTCCCACAGGTGGGAGGGAGAGGAATGGAGTGAGGAGGGATAAATAAAAAAATGAGCAAGTAGAACTAGATCAAACTAAAAAGCTTCTGTACAGCAAAGGACACCATCAACCAAACAAAAAAAAGGACACCATCAACCTAAGTATGGGAAAATATATTTGCAAATGATTTATCTGATAAGGGGTTAACATCCAAACATATAAAGAACTCATATGCCTCAACACCAAAAAAACAAATAACCCAATTAAAAATGGTTAGAGACCTGAAAAGACATTTTTCCAGAGAAGAAATACAGATGGCCAACAGGCACATGACAAGATGCTCCATATCGATAATCATCAGGGAAATGTGAATCAAAACCACAATGAGGTATCACCTCATAACAGTTAGAATGGCCACTATCCAAAAGACAAGAAATAACTAGTGTTAGTGAGGATGTGAAGAAAAGGGAACTCTCCTACACTGTTGGTGGAATGAAAATTAGTGCAGCCACTGTGGAAAGCAGTATGGAGGTTCTCAAAAACACTAAAAATAGAAATACGTAAAACAAAGTAATTCCACTTCTACAAATTTACCCAAAGAAAAAAAATCCCTGATTTGAAAAGATGCATGCCCCCCTCTGTTTATTGCCACATTATTTACAATAGTCAAGTTATGGAAACAACCTAAGTGTCCATCAATAGATGAATGGATAAAGAAGATGTGGTATACACATATAATGGAATATTATTCAGCTATAAAAAAGAAAGAAATCCTATACCACTTGTGGCAACATGGATGGACCTAGACAGTATTATGCTAAGTGAAATAAGCCTGGCAGAGAAAAACAAATACCATATGATTTCACTTATGTGTGGAATAAAGACTGTCAGAGATGATAGATATAGGTAAATATTTTTTTCTAAAGTTTTTGAAAAATAATATCGCTATTTTAAATAGCAAATTTCACAGTTTGTTGTTTTATAATGTTTACAGATATACATATGAAATTATAGTGTAAAAAATGAAAGAATAGAAAAATTACACATAGCACACAACTGAGAACATTTTAAAAGTCAATAGCTGATTCATTGAAAAGATTAATGAATCTGATAAACACCTAGCAAGAATGAGGAAGACTTCTTGCTATTTGGAGCAATATGGATGGATCTAGAGAATATTATGCTAGGTAGAATACATCAGACAAAGATAAATACCATATGATTTTTAGATTCTAAAAAATAAAACAAATTAACAAGTAAAACTGAAATAGACTCACAAACAAAGAGAACAGACTGGTGGTTGCCATAGGGGAGGAGGGATGGATAAAACAGATGAAGGAAGAAAAATTAATGAGAATGTTTGCTATCTTGATCTGGTTGATGGTTACCTGAATATATATACACATCAAAATTCATCAAACTGCACACTAAGATTTCTGCATTTTATTGTAGGTTCCTTAAATAAAAAAATATGTTAAAATTACCAGGCTTCCAAAAAATCCTTCAGAAAATAGAACAGGGAACACTTCATAATTTACTCTCCAATGACAGCCTAATCTAATTACCAAAATTTGACACTTTTTTTTAAAGGAAAGTTAGAGACTAATGTCTATAAACAAAACATTATCAGACCAAATCCAGCAATACATAAGTATGACATCATTTCCAACCGGCATTTATCCAAAGAGGGCATGGTTAATTTAACATTTAAAAATTAATCAGTATAATTAAGCATATTAACAAAATTATTGAGAAGTGTAAGGTCATTTCAATACATGGAGGCAAATGATTAGAAATATTCAGCTCAAATAATGATTTAAAAAATAATGTGCAAACTAGAAAATAAACTTCCATAGTCTGAAAAAGTGCATCTTCAAACATCCTGTGACTTACATATTTAATGGCTAAATATTGAACATTTTCATGCTAAGATGCCCAGTCTCATACTTACTGTACAACTTTGTACTAGAGTGTTTAGCTAATGCAATGAGGCAAATAAATAGAGTATAAAGAAGTAAATCTGGACCAGGGGAAAAGATGTCAGTGTGAGAAGTGAGGCAGAAACCTCCCTCAAAATCACATAAAACATGAAAATACAGCAAATACAACTAATCCTGAAAAAGCAACCCAAAGATGCAGAACAGACTGCCTACATCTGGGGAAGAAGAGAAGACCTCACAGAAAAGGGTAAAGTAGCAAAGCCATGATCCGGTGGGATCTGAGCCCTCCCCACAGGTGGGAGGAAGAGTAATGGAGTGGGGAAGGAGTAGAAGCCCAGGACTGCGGCATACCATGCCCTGGAGATCTGTTCTAGGAGGACAAACTCACATTACATGGTGCTCTGGAAATTAGTGGGGTTGGAAAGCAAAGACACAAAGAATACTCAGGGATTCCAGCTACTTGGAGAACAGGTACGCACAACCAGCACCCCAGGACAAAAGAAAGGTGAGAAGTGTGAAAGACTTCCCAGCAGCAAGAGGGGCACTAAAGGGGCAAAGATTACACAGAGCTCACTGCTCAGTACAAAGGGCAGGTGGACAAAATCGTCCCAGCATGTTCAGCCCAGTAGGTTTGAAACTCTCAGGAGCTTCAGACAGTACATCCCCCTGGCTGGCAACACAGTCCTCAGCCCCCCCCCACCCACTGCAGTACACAGCCTACCACTCCTTCCTCTGTCCAGGCACCAGTCCCACTAACCTGCTGCCCCTGCTAGTACACCAGGCCAGCAGGAGGGTGGTCCTGCCTATGGCAGCTACAGGGTCATAGCATAGAGGCTCCTACTTGCAATATTGGCCCACTGGACTTGGCAGTGGAGGCAGCCATTATAGCCGAGAAGGGAAGAAATCCTCCTAGCTGAGCTCGTTGATCCCGGCAGGTGCAAGTTCCACTTTCCTGTGACCCCCACCATTGCTGCAGGTGCTCAATAGCTCCAGGGAGTAGAGCTTCTGGGCACTAGAGGGCGCCACATACACAAAGTTATTATTCTATAGGAAACATTAAAAAAATGAAAAGGCAAAGGAATTTAGTCCAAACAAAATTACAGGAAAAAACTCCAGAAAGACGGTTCACTGAAACTGAATTGACTAATCTTCTTGATAAAGATTTCAAGATAAAAGACATACATGCTCACAGAGCTACAGAAAAATATTCAAGATTTCAGGGAGAAAATCAACAAACAGAAAGAAACTTTGAAAAATACAGTATCTGAAATGAAACATAAAATGGATGGATTTAAAAGTAGATTGAATGAGGTAGAGGAGATGGTAAATGAAGTAGAAATTAGAGAACAGGAAAACAAAGAAGCTAAGGCACAGAGAGAAAAAGGATCACTAGGAATGAAAGAATAATAAGAGAGCTGTGCAACCAATCCAAATAGAAAGATATTCATAGTATAGGAGAGAAGAAGAGAGAAAAAAAGTTATAGAAAATCTCTTAGGAAATGAATGCTGAAAACTTCCCCAGTCTGGGGGAGGAAATAGGCACTCAGGTTATGGAAGTAATGAGATCTCTCAACAAAAGGAACCTTAGGGAAGACAACACCAAGACATATAATAATAAAAACGGCAAAGATAAAGGACAAGGAGAGAGTATTGAGAAGAGCCAGAGAGAGAAAAAGATCACTTAGAAAGGAAACCCCATCAGGCTATCAGCAGACTTCTCAGCAGAAACCTTACAGGCCAGAAGGGAGTAGCATGATATATTTAATGCAATGAAACAGCAAGGCTTCCAACCAAGACTACTCTACCTGGCAAGATTATCATTTAAATTTGAAGCATGGATTAAACAGTTACAAAATAAGCAAAAGTTGAGGGAATTCACCACCCACAAACCACCTCTACAGTGTATCTTAAAGGGACTGCTCTAGAAGGAAATGCTCCTAAGGTTAAACAGCTGTCACCAAAGAAAATAAAGCCAGAGTAAAGGAAGTAGACCAATTAATTACTAAGCAAATACAAAAGTAAATCAACTATTCATGAAGTTAGTCAAGGGATACACAAAGAGAATACAAAGAATATAAAACCTAATATATAAAGAGTAGAAGAGGAAGAAGAAGAAGAAGGGAGAAAAAAAAGAACCTTTAGATCGTGTTTAAAACAGCACAAAAAAACTCACTTCAAATCCAATGACATACACACACTAAAAGTGAAGGGATGGAAAAAGATATTTCATTCATATAATAGGGAAGAAAAGCAGGAGTAGCAGTGCTTGTATCAGACAAATAGACTTCAAAATAAAGAAAGTAACAAGAGACAAAGAAAGACATTACATAATGATAAAGGGGTCAGTCCAACAAGAGGATATAATCATTATAAGTACATATGTACTCAATATAGGAGCACCTACATATGTGAAACAAATACTAATAGAATTAAAGGGTGAAATAGAATGCAATGCATTCATTTTAGGAGACTTCAACACAACACTCACTCCAAAGGACAGATCAACAAGACAAAAAATAAGAAAGGAGACAAAAACACTGAACAATGCATTAGAACAGATGGATTTAACAGCCAGCTACAGAACACTCCACCCCAAACAGCAAGATACACATTCTTCTCAAGTGTACATAGAACATTTTCCAGAACAGATCACATACTATACCACAAAATGAGCCTCAGTAAATTAAGAAAGAATGAAATTGTGCCAACCAGCTTCTCAGACCATAAAGGTATGAAACTAGAAATAAATTATGCAAAGGAAACAAAAAGGCCCATAAACACATGGAGGCTTAACAACATGCTTCTGAATAATCAAGGGATCAATGATCAAATTAAAACAGAGATCAACCAATATACAGAGACAAATTTAAACAACTCAACAACCCAAAACCTGTGGGATACATCAAAGGCAGTTTGAAGAAGAAAGTATATAGCAATACAGGCTTACCTCAAGAAAGAAGAATAATCCCAAAGGAACAGCCTAAACTTACAATTAATGAAACCAGAAAAAGAACAACAAATGAAGCCCAAAGTCAGTAGGAGGAGGGACATAATAAAGATTAGAGCAGAAATAAGGAAAACTGAGAATAAAACAATAGAAAGAATTGATGAATCCAAGAGATGGTTCTTTGAGAAAATAAACAAAATGATAAACCCCTAGCCAGAATTATCAAGAACAAAAGAGAATATACACACAGAAACAGAATCAGAAGTGAGAAAGGAAAAATCACTACAGAAACCACAGAAGTACAAAGAATTATTAGAGAATACTATGAAAAATTACATGCCAACAAATTGGATAATCTAGAAGAAATGGACAACTTTCTAGAAAAATACAACTATCTAAGACTGACCCAGGAAGAAACAGAAAATGTGAACATACCAATTACCAGCAATGAAATTGAATTGGTAGTCAAAAAACTACCTAAGAACAAAACCTCTGGACCAGATGGCTTCATGGCTGAATTTTATCAATCATTTAGTGAATACCTAATACCAATCCTCCTTAAAGTTGTCCAAAAAGTAGAAGAGGAGGGAATACTTCCAAACTCAGTCAACGAGGCAAGCATCACTCTAATAAGTAAACCAAAGACACGACAAAAACCAAAATTATAGATCAATATCCCTGATGAACATAGATGCAAAAATCCTCAAAGAAATATTAGCAAACTGAGTTCAAAAATACATCAAAAAGATTATCCAGGGATGGAAGGATGGTACAACATTTGAAAACCCACAAATATCATCCATCACATCAACGAAAGGAAGGACAAAAACCATATGATCATCTCAATAGGTGGTGAAAAAGCATTTGAAAAATTTCAACATTCATTCATGATAAAAACTCGAGAAAATGGATGAAGAGGGAAAGTACCTCAACATAATAGAGGCTATATATAACAAGCCCAAAGCTAACATCATACTTAACAACAAAAAGCTCAAACTTTCTCCTGTAATATTGGGAAGAAGACAAGGATGCTCACTCTCACCACTTTTATTAGACATCGTACTGGAAGTCCTAGGCATGGCAGTCAGACAACACAAAGAAATAAAAGGCATCCAGATTGGCAAGGAAGAAGTTAAACAGTCACTGTTTGCAAATGGCATGATATTATACACAGAAAACTATAAAGACTCCACCAAAAAACTGTTAGAAAAACTGAATTCAGTGAAGATGCAGGATACAAAATTAATACACAGAAATATGTCACATTCTTCTATACAAACAATGAACTAGCAGAAGAGAAATCATGGAAACACTCCATTTACAATTGCATCAAAAAGAATAAAATACCTAGGAATAGACCTAACCAAGGAGGTGAAAGGCCTTTACTCTGAAAACTATAAGACACTCATGGGAGAAATTAAAGAAGACACCAATAAATGGAAATCTACTTCATTCTCAAGGACAGGAAGAATTAATATTACCAAAAAATGGCCATTCTGCCCAAAGCAAATTATAGATTCAATGCATTCCCATCAAAATGCTAACAACATTCTTCATTGAACTAGAACAAATAGTTCTAAAATTCATATGGATCCACAAAAGACCCCAAATAGCCAAAGCAATACTGAGAAGGAAGAACAAAACTGGAGAGATTATGCTCCCTGACTTCAAGCTCTACTACAAAGCCACAGTAATCAAAACAATTTGGTATTGGCACAAGAACAGACCCATAAATCAATGGAACAGTATAGAGAGTCCAAATTTATACCCACAAATATATGGCCAATTAATATATGACTAATAGACACAATGGGAAAAGAGAGCCTCTTCAACAACTGGTGTTGGTAAAACTTAACAACTATATGTAAAAGAATGAAACTGGATTACTATCTAACTCCATACCCAAAAGTAAACTCAAAATGGATCAAATACCTGAATGTAAGTCATTAAACCATAAAACTCTTAGAAGAAAACATAGGCAAAAATCTCTTGAACATAAACATGAGTAACTTTTTCCTGAACACATCTCCTTGAGCAAGGGAAATAAAATAAAAAATGAACAAGTGGGACAACCCCAAACTAAAACACTTCTGTACAGCAAAGGACACAATCAGCAGAATAAAAAGGCACCCTACAGTATGGGAGAATATATTCCTAAACAACTCATCTGAAAAGGGGTTAACATTCAAAATACATAAAAAACTCACATGCCTCAACACCCAAAAAACAAATAACCTGATTAAGAAATGGGTGGGAGATCTGAACAGATACTTCTCCAAAGAAGAAATTCAAATGGCCAAAAGGCACATGAAAAGATGTTCCACATCGCTAACCATCAGGAAAAGGCAAATTAAAATCACAGTGAGATATCACCACACACCTATTGGGATGGCCAACATCCAACAGACAAGAAGCCACAAACGCTGGTGAGGATGAAGAGAAAGGGGAACCCTCCTACATGTTTGTGGGAATGTAAATTAATTCAACCATTGTGGAAAACAATATGGAGGTTTCTCAAAAAACAACAAATAGAGATACCATTTGACACACTAATTCCAGTCCTAAGAATTTACCCGAAGAAAACAAGATCCCTGATTCAAAACAATATGTTTATCACAGAACAATTTACAATAGTCAAGATATGGAAGCAATATAAGAGTACATCAATAAAGGGGAGTTCCAGGAAGATGGCGGCATGAGTAGGGTGGTGGAAATCTCCTCCCAAAACCATATATATCTATGAAAATACAACAAATACAACTATTCCCAAAAGAGAGACCAGAACACAAAGGACAGCGCACAGCCAGCATCTGCACCTGAGAGGACTCGGCACACCACGAAGCAGGTAAGACAGGGAGCCACGTCCCAGCGGGACCCAAGCACTCCCCAACCGCAGGGCACCGGTGGGAGGAGAGGATTCAGAGCTGGGAGGGAGTGGAAGTACAGGCCTGTGAAATAACCAGCCCTGGTGATCGGCACCGGGAGCGCTGACACACATCACATGGTGAAGCGGAGATTGGAGAGGCAGAAGGTGCAGGTTTTGAGCTGGGAACACACGCGGGTCCTTACAGCCGGCTCCTGGGACAAAAAAAAGTGCGAGCTTTTTCAGCAATCTTACGATGATCCCAGCACACTCAGCGCAGCAGGCTGGGAGTCCTGAGGAATTTCAGACCCCTTGGCGGGCGACTGGGAAAAAGCAGCCGCACTGAAACTTCACACAGAGAACAACAGCCCCCCATTCGTTCCCACCCCGGCCAGAGTTGCAGAAGGCCCAGCAGAGTGGCACGACAGCAGAAGAGTGGAGCAAAAGCGCCACCTACAGCATCCTTACAGAATCTACTCCTGGTGGGCTTTTTTTTTTTCCTTTCTTTTCTTTCCTTTCCTATTCTTTTTTTTCTCTTTTCTTTCTCTTCCTTCTTCTTTTTTAAGTCTTAAAGAGCCCAGCTGACATACGTGGCAACTGCCAGAAACCACTTCTATCGCCATGAAGACAGAGGAATATGGTACACACAAAGCTCACCCAGACAACACCAGAGAGGGAGCTTGATGGGATGGAAATGCACAAGCTTCTGGAAAAATAATTCAAAATAAAAGTCATAACCATGCTGATGGATCTACAGAGAAATGTGCAAGAGCTGAGGGAGGAAGTGAGGGAACTGAGGAAAGACAATGCAGAAATGAGACAAGCCACTGACGGGCTCAGCAGCAGACTGGACGAGATGCAAGAGACTGTTAATGCAATAGAAATCAAAAAACAGGAACACAGAGCAGCTGAGGCAGAGAGAGATAAAAAGAATGCTAGCAATGAAGGAATATTAAGAGAACTGTGTGACAAATCCAAACGGAACAATATTCGCATTATAGGAGTACCAGAGGAAGAAAAGAGAGAAAAAGGGATAGAAAGTGTCTTTGAAGAAATAATTGCTGAAAACTTCCCCATGCTGGGGAAGGAAATAGTCTCACAGTCCATGGAAGCCCACAGATCTCCTAACACAAGGGACCCCAGGAAGACAACACCAAGACACATAATAATTAAAATGGCAAAGATCAAAGATAAGGACAGAGTATTAAAGGCAGCTAGAGAAAGAAAAAAGATCACCTTCAAAGGAAAACATGACAGACTAACATCAGACTTCTCAACAGAAACTTTACAGGCTAGAAGAGAATGGCATGATATATTTAAGGCAATGAAACAGAAGGGCCTCGAACCAAGAATACTGTATCCAGCACGATTATCATTTAAATATGATGGAGGGATTAAACACTTTCAAGACAAGCGAAAGCTGAGAGAATTTGCCTCCCATAAACCACCTCTACAGGACATCTTAAAGGAACTGCTCTGGAGGGAAGCGCTCCTAAGGCTAAAAAGATGACACCAGAGAAAATAAAATCATAGCAAAGAAAGCAGGCCATCAAATACTAACAAAGGCAAAGACTAAAACACCTAGTATATAAAGAATGGAGGAAGAAGAATAAGAAGGGAGAGAAATAAAGAAACCTCAGACTGTGTTTACAATAACATAACAAGGAAGTTAAGTTAGATGGTTAGATAGAAAATAAGCAATCGTTGAACCATTGGTAACCACGAATCTAAAGCCAGCAATGGCAGTAAGTACATATCTATCGATAATCAACCTAAATGTAAATGGACTGAATGCACCAGTGAAAAGATACAGAGTAACAGAATGGATAAAAAAACAGGAACCATATATATGCTGCTTAAAAGAGACTCACCTCAAACCCAAAGATATACACAGACTAAAAGTGAAGGGATGGAAAAAGATATTTCATGCAAACAACAAAGAGAAAAAAGCAGGTGTTGCAGTACTTGTATCAGACAAAATAGACTTCAAAACAAAGAAAGTAGCAAGAGATAAAGAAGGACATTACATAATGATAAAGGGTCAGTCCAACAAGAAGATATAACCATTATAAATATATATGCACCCAACACAGGAGTGCCAGCATATGTGAAACAAATACTAACAGAATTAAAGGAGGAAATAGAAAGCAATGCATTCATTTTAGGAGACTTCAACACACCACTTACTCCAAAGGACAAATCAACCAGACAGAGACTAAGTAAAGACACAGAGGCACTGAACAACACACTAGAGCAAATGGACCTCAAAGACATCTACAGAACTCTACACCCAAAAGCAGCAGGATATAAATTCTTCTCAAGGGCACATGGAACATTTTTCCAGAATAGGCCACACAAAGAACCTCGGTAAATTCAAAAATATTGAAATCCTACCAACTAACTTCTCAGATCACAAACGTATAAAACTAGAAATGAATTTTAGAAAGAAATAAAGAAGGCTCACAAATACATGGAGACTTAACAACATTCTCCTAATTAATCAATGGGTTAACAACCAAATCAAAACAGAAATCAAAGAATATATGGAGACTAATGACTACAACACAAAGCCACAACTTCTGTGGGATGCAGCAAAGGCAGTTCTAAGAGGAAAGTATGTAGCAATCCAGGCCTATTTAAAGAAGGAAGAACTATCCCAAATGAATAAAGACACAATTATTGAAATTGTAAAAAGAAGAACAAATGAGGCCCAAAGTCACCAGAAGGAGGGACATAATAAAGATCACAGAAGAAATAAATAAAAAGAGAAGAATAAAACAATAGAAAAAATCAATGAAACCAAGACCTGTTTTGTAGAAAAAATAAACAAAATAGATAAATCCCTAGCCAGACTTATTAACAGAAAAAGAGAAT
This sequence comes from Smutsia gigantea, assembly GCA_032199065.1. Taxonomy (NCBI): domain Eukaryota; kingdom Metazoa; phylum Chordata; class Mammalia; order Pholidota; family Manidae; genus Smutsia; species Smutsia gigantea. Next base: position 620,074 of record JAVSCE010011486.1, read on the forward strand.
CTAAACACATAAACAGAATCAGAAATGAGAAAGGAAAAATAATGACAGAACCCACAGAAATACAAAGAATTATAAGAGAATAGTATGAGAATCTATATGATAACAAGCTGGAAAACATAGAAGAAGTGGACAACTTCTTAGAAAAATACAACCTTTCAAAACTGACCAAACAAGAAATACAAACACTAAACAGACTAATCAACAGCAACGAAATTGAAGTGGTAATCAAAAAACTACCCAAGAACAAAACCCCCGGATCTGATGGATTCACCTCTGAATTCTACCAGACATATAGAGAAGAAATAACACCAATTCTCCTTAAAGTTTTCCAAAAAATAGAAGAGGAGGGAATACTTCCAAACTCATTCTATGAAGCCACCATCACTCTAATAACAAAACTGGGCAAAGACCTCACCAAAAAAGAAAATTATAGACCAATATCCCTGATGAACATGGATACAAAAATACTCAACAAAATATTAGCAAACTGAATTCAAAAATACATCAAGAGGATCATATACCATGATCCAGTGGGATTCATCCCAGGGATGCAAGGATGGTACAACATTCGAAAATCCATCAACATCATCCACCACATCAACAAAAAGGAGAACAAAAACCACATGATCATCTCCATAGATGCTGAAAAAGCATTTGACAAAATTCAGCAACCATTCCTGATTAAAACTCTCAACAAAATGGGTACAGAGGGCAACTACCTCAACATAATAAAGGCCATATATGACAAACCCACAGCTAACATCATACTTGACAGCGAGAAGCTGAAAGCTTTTCATCTAAGATCCGGAACAAGACAGGGATGCCCACTCTCTCCACTATTATTCAACATAGTACTGGAGGTCCTAGCCACGGCAATCAGACAAAACAAAGAAATACGAGGCATCCAGATTGGTTTGGTAAAGAAGAAGTCAAATTGTCACTATTTGCAGATGACATGATATTGTACATAGTAAACCCTAAAGACTCCACTCCAAAACTACTAGAACTAATATCTGAATTCAGCAAAGCTGCAGGATACAAAATTAACACACAGAAATCTGTTGCTTTCCTATACACTTAACGATGAACTAACAGAAAGAGAAATCAGAAAAACAATTCCATTCACAATTGCATCAACAAGAATAAAATACCTAGGAATAAACCTAACGAAGGACGTGAAAGACCTATACCCTGAATACTACAAGACACTCCTAAGAGAAATTAAAGAGGACACTAAGAAACGGAAGTGCATCCCATGCTCTTGGTAGGTAGAATAAATATTGTTAAAATGGCTATACTACCTAAAGCAATATATAGATTCAATGCAATCTCTATCAAAATACCAACAGCTTTCTTCCATTAACTGGAACAAATAATTCTAAAATTCATATGGAACCACAAAAGACCCTGAATAGCCAAAGCAATCCTGAGAAGGAGGAATAAAACAGGGAATTACGCTCCCTGACTTCAAGCTCTACTACTAAGCCACAGTAATCAAGACAATTTGGTATTGGCACAAAAATAGACCCACAGACCAGTGGAACAGAATAGAAAATCCAAACATTAACCCAAACATATACAGTCAATTGATATTTGATAAAGGAGCCTTGGATATACAATGGGGAGATGACAGCCTCTTCAGCAGCTGGTGTTGGAAAATCTGGGCAGCTACATGTAAGAGAATGAAACTGGACTACTGTCTAACCCCATACACAAAGGTAAACTCAAGGTGGATCAAAGACCTGAATGTAAGTCATGAAACCATAAAACTCTTAGAAAAAAACATAGGCAAAAATCTCTTGGACATAAACATGAGTGACTTCTTCATGAACATATTTCCCCGGGCAAGGGAAACAAAAGCAAAAATGAACAAGTGGGACTAGATCAAGCTGAAAAGCTTCTGTACAGCAAAGAACACCATCAGTAGAACAAAAAGACATCCTACAGTATGGGAGAATATATTCATAGATGACATATCTGATAAGGGGTTGACATCGAAAATATATAAAGAACTCCCGCACCTCAACAAACATAAAGTATTAATCCAATTAAGAAATGGGCAGAGGACATGAATAGACACTTCTCCAAAGAAGAAACTCAGATGGCCAACAGGCACATGCAAAGATGCTCCACATCACTAATCATCAGAGAAATGCAGATTAAAACCACAATGAGATATCACCTCACACAAGTGACGATGGCCAACATCCAAAACACAAACAACAACAAATGTTGGCGAGGCTGTGGAGAAAAGGGAACCCTCCTACACTGTTTGTGGGAATGCAAAATTAGTTCAACCATTGTGGAAAGCAGTATGGAGGTTCCTCAAAAAACTTAAAATAGAAATACCATTCGACCCAGGAATCCCACTCCTAGCAATTTACCCTAAGAATGCGGCAGAGCAGTTTTAAATAGACATATGCATCCCTATGTTTATCACAGCACTATTTACAATAACCAAGAAATGTAAGCAACCTAAGTGTCCATCAGTAGATGAATGGATAAAGAAGAGGTGGTACATATACAGAATGGAATATTATATAGCCATAAGAAGAAAAAAAATCCTACCATTTGCAACAACATGGATGGAGCTAGAGAGTATTTTGCTTAGTGAAATAAGCCAAGCCGAAAGAGACAAGTATCAAATGATTTCACTCATATGTGGAGTATAAGAACAAAGAAAAAAATTGAAAGAACAAAACAGCAGCAGACTCACAGAACCCAAGAACGGACTAGTAGTTACCAAAGAGAAAGGGACTGGGGAGGATGGGTGGGAAAGGAGGGACAAGGGGGAAAAGGGGGCATTACGATTAGCAGATGTAATGTTGGTGGGCATGGGGAGGGCTGTATAGCTCAGAGAAGACAAGTAGTGATTCTATAGCATCTCACTACGCTGATGGACAGTGACTGTAATGGGGTTGGTGCGGGGGACCCGATGAAGGGGGTAGTTTAATCACCATAATATTGCACATGTAATTGTAGATTAATGATACCAAAATAAACTATAAAAAAAACTGAGAAGAGTTTACTTGGATTGAAGGAATGGTGACTGTTCAGAAGCTGGCATTGTACTGAATCACACTGTCTGATATAAAAGCCACCAGCCGTATGTAGCTTCAAATGTGGCTAGTCAAAATTGAGATGTACTGTAAGTGTGAAATACACATCAGGTTTCAAAGACTTAGGAAAAAATAATGTAAAATATCTTGCTAGTAATGTTTTATATTGATTACATATCACAATGGTAATATTTTAGATATATTTGGTTGAATAAAATATAGCATTAAAATTTAAAAAAGAGTACATCAATACATAAATGGATAAAGAAGATTTGGTACATATACACAATGCAATATTATTCAGTATTAGAAATAAAATAAATCCTACTTTTTACAACAAAATGGATGGAGCTAGAGGGTATTTTTCTCAGTGAAATAAGCTAGGTGGAGAAAGACAAGTACCAAATGATTTCACTCATTTGTGGAGCATAACAACAAAGCAAAACTGAAGGAACAAAACAGCAGCAGACTCACAGGCTCCAAGAAGGGAGTAACCATTACCAAAGAGATGGGTTGGGGATGTGGTTCAGGAGGGAGGGAGAAGGGGATTAAGGGGCATTATAATTCCCAGTCACAATATAGGTAGGTCATGGGAAAGGCAGTACAGCATGGAGAAGACAAGTAATGACTCTATAGCATCTTACTACACTGATGGACACTGATTGCAATGGGGGGCACTTGATAAGATGGGTGAATGTTGAAACTACAATGTTGTTCATGTGAAACCTTCATAAGACTGTTTTTCTTTTAATGCTTAGTATCTTTTATTAGAATTTTATGGAAGTTTTAGAATGCCCAATTTTCACAAGTGCTTGTTTTTAAATAAATTTTTATTAATATCATCTAGAGGTAGAAAAATCTTTCATTTACACACTTAGACATACAAACATATAGATTGGGACATAATGACTACAGTTAGTGATACTTTACAAAGAACATTTACAGAAATAAACTGATAGAAAGATTTGAGTTACTGATATCCAATTGCCTTCTTTCCTTTTAGCTTATTCGACTAGAAGTATGTTTTCAAAAATACACTCTAAGGGAGAGCAGTTTATATAACCGGGTTAAGGTTTAGATGGCCCCAGACTAACATGGCTGATGACGGCTCTGAATTGATAGGGACAAATCGTGTTATTAGTCCAGGGGGCTGGAAATGAAATGCAAGTACAATTCTAGCACCAGTCATTTAAAGCCAGGCTGTATTGCAGAAGATAAATTTCTTCTGTTTCAGGGAGTCTAGTTTAAAAACCTCGAAATTTTTGAGGATAATGATGAACCCAATAAGTAGAATAGATTTCCACCAAAATAAATTAGAAAACTAGTTCCATATTGTAGTAGTTCACGGGACTTTTGACTATTTTCTTTCCTTGCATTAAATAAATTTAGCTGCATAACCTTATAATATTGTATACTTCTCTCAGGGGCCAAGCCTCTCCATTAGAGAGTTTGTATTGAGGCCAGGCTTCTGTGTGGAAGATAAAGCACTTCTTTTTCAGGGTCTGGGGATCAAATTGTTCCCAGTTCTTCAGAATGCATGCCAGAGGGGTTTCTGGCTTTAAGAGGAAGCTCCCATCTTGCGGTGGTGAGCATCAGGTTCCATGAAATTGATGAAGTTAGGAGAGTTAGGAACACCCCCTGCCTCACTCAGAGAACAGGGTGGCCTGAAGCAGGCACCAAAGTTATCCTGGACGAGGCCCCAAAGATGATGCCGGGGTTCTTGTCTGTGGGGTTGAAGAATGAACTTAGCAAACAGTCAAGGTTGGAAAGCCAGGGCAGAGGCTTTTATTGAGAGATACATTGAGAGGAAAGAGCTCTTGGCTCATGCCAGGAGGGGACAAGAGAGCCCCAGTAAGATTGTATATCAATGATACTTTAATTAAAAAAGAGAAGTAAATCTGCCTCTGTATATATACAAAATGACTGTTTATAAATGAAATCTGAAGTAATCTACAACATATTTTCTATAAGTAGGCCAATATAGCAGTCACAATATGTAAATTTATCATAAATTATGTTTTTCTATATAAATAGAACACTATTAGAAAATGAAATTCAAAAGGTATCCCATTTATATTGAGAGAAAATATTCTTAGGGATAAATTTCAAAAATATATGCAAGACTTTTTCAGTGAAAACTGAAAAACATTACCAAGAAAAATTTTAAGAGACCTAACTAATGGAGAGATACACCATATTCATGGACTAGAAGACAATATTGTTAAGATGTCAATTCCCTAAATTACCCTACAGAATCAAACAATTCCAGTCATAATCCTAGCAAGCTTTCTGTAGAAGTTGACAAGTCTAAAATTCATTCAGAAATTCAAAGTAACTACAATGTCCAAAGCAGTCTTAAAAATTAAAAATTAAGAACAAAATGGAAGGGCTTATTTTACCTCCTTATTAAAAATCGCCAGTAATTAGATCCATTAAAAAGTGATAAATAGGTCAATGGGACAGTATATAAAGCATTCACAGTATATTCCCAGTTGACTTTTAACAAAATAGAACAATCCAATCAAAAATGGCAAGTGCTTTCACTGAAAAAATTGGATAGGCATGTGGAAAAAAATAATCCTCAAATCCTACCACATACTCTTTACAAAAAATGATACACATTTTGTCATAAGCCTAATTATAAAAGCTAAAAACTTAATGTTGTTTTCTGTTAGGAAATTGTCACTCTTTCATTCTGTTTTATCTTAATGGGCTTACCATTTCTATCATTCATGATATAATGAGTAACATTTTGAAAGGGTGGGCATGTGACCTGGACTAGACTCTCGGAATACCCACACCTCTCACCTTAGGGATTTGTTCACTGAGGAGTATGTGTCTCAAAACATGGCAAATGTTATTTTCCTCTCCTCCTCGATTTCTCCTGAGATCTTGATATTGTCGAATTATAAAAATGCTTATCATCTATTTACCTACCTACCTATCTACCTACCTACCTACCTTCCTTCCTATATCTTCAGTTAAAAGCAGAAAAAAGAAATGAGAAGAGTACTGAAGACACTATTTGGGTCCCTGTATTCAACTCTGTCTAAAATCTCCTCCATAGTTGGCCTTCTCAATATATATTTTGTTTTCTTAAACTATTCTGAGATGTTTTTCTCTCCCTGGCATCTCGAAAGGTACTGGTTAATACAAGTAAGAAGAGAAAAGTAATCAAAAGGAACATAATCCAAAGTAAAGCAATATGAAAAATAATATACTGTGCAGGGTAGTGTGTAAGTAGGTGTGAGGATAAGCAGAGAAGGACCCAGTTATTTAAAAATGAGTGTAGACGTGTAGATTGCAGCAAATTTGTGTGGAACAGCTCATTGTGCCATGCTGGTATCATTAATGCTATGACTGAATAAATGGCATGGCCAGACTTGTACCATGACAGGGTGACAATAATGGCAGCTGTGGAACAGACAGAATACAGGACAGCTTGGGAATAGGGGTGAGAAGCATTATTAGGACATGCTACAGTGATGAATAAGAGATTAGCTGCTTTAAGGGGTAATGGCAATGTTGGTAGAAATGAGAACAGTGATTATTAAAAAACAAAACAAACAAAATTCTGAGATCTGAGAGACTAAACTTTGTGAAAATATGTAGTGTTGAGTGAGAGAAGGAGCAATCATCATTTTGAGATTTCTAATTTGACTAACTTATTGGATGACAGACCCAGAATAGAAAACACAGATGTGTCAGGAAAACATACCGAAGCATAAATATGTGTTGCATTTCTCTATTCCCTCTCTTCTTTCCCCAACCTCCAAAATAATTACTTCTGTTCTTGTTATGATTATCATCATCATTTTAGAATTAGAAGCCCAATTAGCTTTTTATTGAGATATATTGCATAAAACATAAAATTTACCTTTTAAAATGTACGTGCCAGTGGCTTTAGTATTATTACAAAACTGTGGAACCAATCATCGCTATTTCCAGAACATTTTCATTATCTCACAAAAAGCCTCATAACTATTAGAAGTCATTTCCCATTCCTCTTCCCACAGCCCCTGGGAACCACTAATCTGCTTTTTCCTTCTATGGATATGCCTATTCTGGAAATGTCATATAAATTGAATCAAATAATATGTGAACACTTGTGTCTGGCTTCTATTATTTAGTACGTGGTTCAAAGACCATCCATGATGTAGCAGGGACAAACATTTTTTCTTTCTATGGATGAATATTTTCCATTGTGTGGATATACCATATTTTGTTTTCTTCTTCATAAGTTAATGGACATAATAAAGAAGACAGAATAGTAAATTCAGGCAACGATGTGGAGAAACTGGACCTTCGTACATTGCTGGTAGCAATGTAAAATGGTGCAGCTGCTCTGGGAAACAGTTTAGCAATTCCTCAAAAAGTTAAACAGAATTAGTCTATCAAGTACAGTCTCGGGTATATACCCAAGATAATTAAAAACATGTTTATATAAATAAACACGAATGTCCACAGCAATATTATTCATAATAAGCATAATGTGGAAATGACTCAAATGTCCATTGACTAATTGACTTTGAGACCTGATAATTATAAGCTTTAAAAGGCATTTAGCACTTTTTTAAGAACTAAAAAAAAAAATCCAATGTTACCTGCATATTGTAGAGCTACATTAAAAAAAAGAATAGGATAAGTGAAAGTGAGAGAAAACACATTCTGAATAACAACTGCTGGAATGAACAGGACTTCAGAGAGAGTGAGGAAATGATTTCTGTTACACTGGCCAGTCATGTCATATAATTTTCCCTCAGCACTCTTTAAAGCCACCTAATGATAAATATTACATTGATTTCAAGGCCTTAGTTCCCACCTTAAAAATGGGGATGACTGCCATATCGGAGGTTTTGACAAGATGATATATCTAAATTGCTTAGTAGTTATTGCTATTATAAATATTATAGTATAGTTATTAATTATAATTATCCTTTTTAATATTATTATCTTATGCATTATAACTGAGACAACAGAAAGAAGTCTTATGAAGGATCTCACTAAGGGTGAGATATCACTGGACTATGATATGCCTGATATCTTCACATCTGCCATGACCTTTTGAATTTCAGAAGATCAAACCAGTTCTTGAATTTCATGGTATTTTCTGACATAGCCCTTTTCAGAAGAGAATAAAAATATAACGTTGATATAGAGACAGAAGAAGTCTTGAGAGAAACAAAATTAAATGCTGTGCATGTTGCCATCTGGTCCCATACTACTCCATCCCAGGACACTCAAATTATCTACAAGTTGGAATGCTTATTAAGACCTTAAAAAGAACTTTCTGTCAATATCAGTGGGGTCACATATCAACAAAGATTCTTGGACATCTCTCTTTTTTGGGCACTAATATTGGATTGGAAACTGTAAGAATTCCAGGAAAATGTGTATACTGCCATGCCACATACAAACTTGCATTTTAGAACTTTATGCAGAGACAATAGAAATACAAGTAGAAAATGAAATTTATAAGCCCCAAAGATGATTCAGTTGTAATCTTTTTAGCATCAGTTAAAGGAAATCACCTCTCTTTTAAGACCACATGAGAAAAAAAATTATTATAATGAAAATAATAACACAATAGGCAGGTATAAGCAGAAAGAAAAGAAGATAGAAATAGATGAATTCAGCCTGAAGAAACCTTATTAATTACAGTAACTGACATATATTTTTTCACTACATTTCTAGACCAAGCACACTCCTAACAGGCTATGTGCCATATATTTAGCAACCATGTGCTGCATAAATTTTGACTGCTCCCATTCCAAAGATCTACAACAGCGAACAGCCAACATTTAGACCCATCCTCTCAGAACAAACCTGTGAGAATCAATAGTTACTGATCTGTTACCTAGATCTTAAATGCTAGATCTTTTCATGAAATTTGACAAGGGATAGTTGGACCCCAAATTTCAGGCCAAAATTCTGTAATATTTTAATAGTTTAAAAACATAAAATTCAAATATTTCATTAATTTTACTAGTTTTATGTCCATTATAAATCAACTCATATTAAACATAAGAAGGAAAAATAATAAACATAAAATCTGCTTAAGTTCAGCATAGCTGCTGAGAATCAATGAAGAAAACAAGATTATTTCCACCACTATTACTGTTCACCCCAGGACAAATTCCTCCTGGAGGGCAACAGTTTCCTACTGGTCCTAAACCAATTTGTGTCTCCCCACTTCAATCCATTCACCACATAACTCACTAACAAAGTATTCTGGTATTGATGGAAATCTTACGTCAACACTTAATGGCTTCCCCTTTTCTTTAGAATAAAACCCCCACCTCCATGTGGCCTATCCAGAGCAAACAGGATCTGACTTCTTCTCTCAAAAACCTCTTTCTAGATGTCCCTTTTCTCCTCATTTCCTGAGCTCCAGCCACACTGAGTTTCGTTTCGGTCTCTCAACTCATCATAGTTATCTTCTTGCTTCTGCCTGGAAACTTCTTGACGTCTCTCAACACCACTATCTCATTCAGGTTTCAGTTTCAAGTACCACTTAACGGAAATTTTTCTCTGATCTACAGGACCAGATCTGGTCCCCTTTCTACATAATCCCACGGCATCCCAAAATTCGTCATAGAAGTATACCTACTGTATCTATTTTCACTCTAATTTCCCATTTTTCATTCCTACAGTTACACACTACAGCTTGCTGTGACCAAAGGCAGCTTGGGAATGCAATTCAGTGAAAGTTATATTGAGGACATACTTGGCTTTCATTTAGTAGAATTTATTTATATAGTTTGGGGTCACTTCCATGACAGTGCAGTTACTCCTATTTGTCCCTCTGAAGGAATGGCTTCCCCTAATACCCCTTCAAAGTGTTGTGTCATTGTGAATTGAGAATAAAGGGCTAGATATTGAATGCTGAACTTAATGTGGCCTACAAGAATCTGGCACTTGAAGTGAGTAGTGGCAAAGTAACGAGGTTTGAAATATAAAAAGCCAGAAGCCAGAAGTTCCGGGAAGATGGTGGCGTGAGCAGGGTGGCAGAAATCTTCTCCCAAAACTATATATATATCTATGAAAATACAGCAAATACAACTACTCCTAAAAGAGAGACAGGAATACACAGGAAAGCGCAGAGCGTGCAGCTACACCTGAGAGGACACGGCACCCCAAGAGGCAGTCTTAAAGAGCCCAGCTGACATACGTGGAAACTACCAGTGACCACTTCTATAGCCATGAAAAGACAGAGGAATATGGTGCAGACTAAGATCAACCGGACAACCCCAGAGAGGGAGGCGGAAGGGATGGAAACGCACAGTCTTCCTGAAAAAGAATTCAGAATAAAAGTAATAACAATGCTGATGGATCTACAGAAAAATGTGCAAGAACTGAGGGAGGAAGTGAGGGAAGTGAGGAAAGACAATGCATAAATCAGAGAAGCGATCGATGGACTTAAGAGCAGACTGGATGAGATGCAAGAGACTGTTAATGAAATAGAAATCAGAGAACAGGAATACAGAGAAGCTGAGGCAGAGAGAGATAAAGGATCGCTAGGAATGAAAGAATATTAAGAGAACTGTGTGACCAATCCAAACGGAACAATATTCGCATGATAGGAGTACCAGAGGAAGAAGAGAGAGAAAAAGAGATAGAAAGTGTCTTTGAAGAAATAATTGCTGAAAACGTTCCAACGCTGGGGAAAGAAATAGTCTCGCAGTCCACGGAAGCCCACAGATCGCCCAACACAAGGGACCCAAGGAAGACAACACCAAGACACATAATAATTAAAATGGCAAAGAGCAAAGACAAAGACAGCGTATTAAAGGCAGCTAGAGAGATAAAAAAGATCACCTACAAAGGAAAACCGATCAGACTATCATCAGACTTCTCAACAGAAACCTTACAGGCCAGAAAAGAATGGCATGATATATTTAACTTAATGAAACAGAAGGGCCTTGAACCAAGAATATTGTATCCAGCACGATTATCATTTAAATATGATGGAGGGATTAAACAATTTCCAGAGAAGCAAAAGCTGAGAGAGTTTGCTCTCATAAGCCACCACTACAGGATATCTTAAACAGACTGCTCTAGATGGAAGCACACCTAAGGCTAAAAAGATGTCACCAGAGAAAATAATATGATAGCAAAGAAAGCAGACCATCAAATACTAACTAAAGGCAAAGAATAAGACACCTAGAACATAAAGAATGGAGGAGGAAGAATAAGAAGGGAGAGAAATAAAGAAACATCAGACTGTGTTTACAATAACATAACAAGAAAGTTAAGTTAGATTGTTAGATAGTAAAGAAGCAACCCTTGAACCTTTGACAACCACAAATCTAAAGCCAGCAATGGCAATAAGTACATATCTATCAATAATCACCCTAAATGTAAATGGACTGAATATACCAATCAAAAGATACAGAGTAAAAGAATGGATAAAAAAGCAAGACCCATCTACATGCTGCTTACAAGAGACTCACCTCAAATCCAAAGATATACACAGACTAAAAGTGAAGGGATGGAAACAGATATTTCATGCAAACAACAAAGAGAAAAAAGCAGGTGTGGCAGTACTTGAATCAGACAAAATAGACTTCAAAATGAAGAAAGTAGCAAGAGATAAAGAAGGACATTACATTATGATAAAGGGGTCAGTCCAACAAGAAGATATAACCATTATAAATATATATGCACCCAACACGGGAGTGCCAGCATATGTGAAACAAATACTAACAGAATTAAAGGAGGAAATAGACAGCAATGCATTCATTTTAGGAGACTTCAACACACCACTCACTCCAAAGGACAGATCAACAAGAGATAGAATAAGTAAAAACACAGATGCACTGAACAACACACTAGAACAGATGGACCTAACAGACATCTACAGAGCTCTACACCCAAAGCAGCAGGATACACATTCTTCTCAAGGGCAAATGGAACATTTTCCAGAATAGACCACATACTAGGCCACAAAAAGAACCGCAGTAAATTCAAAAATATTGAAATCCTATAACCCAACTTCTCAGATCACAAAGGTATAAAAGTAGAAATAAATTATAGAAAGAAATCAAAAAGGCTCACAAATACGTGGAGACTTAACAACATTCTCCTAATTAATCAATGGGTTAACGACCAAATCAAAACTGAAATCAAAGAATATATGGAGAATAATGACAACAACAACACAAAGCCACAACTTCTGTGGGACACAGCAAAGGCAGTTCTAAGAGGAACGTATATTGCAATCCAGGCCTATTTTAAGAAGGAAGAACAATCCCAAATGAATAGTCTAAAGATACAATTACAGAAATTGTAAAAAGAAGAACAAATGAGGCCCAAAGTCACCAGAAGGAGGGACATAATAACGATCACAGAAGAAATAAATAAAATTGAGAAGAATAAAACAACAGAAAAAAATCAATGAAACCAAGAGCTGGTTCTTTGAAAAAATAAACAAACTAGATAAACCCCTAGCCAGACTCATTAAGAGAAAAAGAGAATCTACACACATAAACAGAATCAGAAATGAGAAAGGAAAAATAACAACGCACACCACAGAAATACAAAGAATTATGAGAGAATATTATAAGAATCTATATGCTAACAAGCTGGAAAACATAGAAGAAATGGACAACTTCTTAGAAAAATACAACCTTCCAAGACTGACCAAGCAAGAAACAGAAAAACTAAACAGACCAATCACCAGTAACGAAATTGAAGTGGTAATCAAAATACTACCCAAGGACAAAACCCCCGGAACTGATGGACTCACCTCTGAATTCTACCAGACATATAGAGAAGAAATGACACCAATTCTCCTTAAAGTTTTCCAAAAATTAGAAGAGGAGGGAATACTTTCAAACTCATTCTATAAAGCCAGCATCACTCTAATACCAAAACCGGGCAAAGACCTCACCAAAAAAGAAAATTACAGACCAATATCCCTGATGAACATAGATGCAAAAATACTCAACAAAATATTAGCAAACCGAATTCAAAAATACATGAAGGGGATCATACACCATGACCAAGTGGGATTCATCCCAGGGATGCAAGGATGGTACAACATTCGAAAATCCATCAACATCATCCATAACATCAACAAAAAGAAGAACAAAAACCACATGATCATCTCCATAGAGGCTGAAAAAGCATTTGACAAAATTCAGCATCCATTCCTGATTAAAACTCTCAACAAAATGGGTACAGAGGGCAACTACCTCAACATCATAAAGGCCATATATGACAAACCCACAGCTAACATCATACTTAACGGCGAGAAGCTAAAAGCTTTTCATCTAAGATCGGGAACAAGACAGGAATTCCCAATCTCTCCACTGTTATCCAACATAGTACTGGAGGTCCTACCATGGCAATCAGACAAAACAAAGACATACAAGGTATCCAGGTTGCTTTGGTAAAGAGGAAGTCAAATTGTCACTATTTGCAGATGACATGATGTTGTATATAGAATACCCTAAAGACACCACTTCAAAACTACTAGAACTAATATCTGAATACAGCAAAGTTGCAGGATACAAAATTAACACACAGAAATCTGTTGCTTTCCTATACACTAATGATAAGCTAACAGAAATAGAAATCAGAAAAACAATTCCATTCACAACTGCATCAAAAAGAATAAAATACCTAGGAATAAACATAACAAAGAAAGTGAAAGACCTATACCCTGAAAACTACAAGACACTCCTAAGAGAAATTAAAGAGGACACTAAGAAACGGAAATCCATCCCATGCTCTTGGCTAGGAAGAATAAATATTGTCAAAATGTCTATACTACCTAAAGCAATCTACAGATTCAACGCAATCCCTATCAAAATACCAACAGCTTTCTTCCATTAACTGGAACAAATAATTCTAAAATTCATATGGAACCACAAAAGACCTCGAATAGCCAAAGCAATCCTGAGAAGGAGGAATAAAACAGGGGGAATTACGCTCCCTGACTTCAAGCTCTACTACAAAGCCACAGTAATCAGGACAATTTGGTATTGGCACAAAAACAGACCCACAGACCAGTGGAACAGAATAGAAAATCCAAACATTAACCCAAACATATACAGTCAATTAATATTTGATAAAGGAGCCTTGGATATACAATGGGGAGATGACAGCCTCTTCAGCAGCTGGTGTTGGAAAAACTGGGCAGCTACACGTAAGAGAATGAAACTGGACTACTGTCTAACCCCATACACAAAGGTAAATAAGGTGGATCAAAGACCTGAATGTAAGTCATGAAACCATAAAACTCTTAGAAAAAAACATAGGCAAAAATCTCTTGGACATAAACATGAGCAACTTCTTCATGAACATATCTCCCCAGCAAGGGAAACAAAAGTAAAAATGAACAAGTGGGACTATATCAAGCTGAAAAGCTTCTGTACAGCAAAGGACACCATCAGTAGAACAAAAAGACATCCTACAGTATGGGAGAATATATTCATAAATGACGTATCTGATGAAGGGTTGTCATCCAAAATATATAAAGAACTCACACAGCTTAACAAACAAAAAGCAAATAATCCGATTAAGAAATGGGCAGAGGACATGAATAGACACTTCTCTAAAGAAGAAATTCAGATGGCCAACAGGCACATGAAAAGATGCTGCACATCCCTAATCATCAGAGAAATGCAGATTAAAACCACAATGAGATATCACCTCACACCTGTGAGGATGGCCAACATCCAAAACACAAACAACAAATGTTGGAGAGGATGTGGAGAAAAGGGAACCCTCCTACACTGCTTGTGGGAATGCAAAATCAGTTCAACCATTGTGGAAAGCAGTATGGAGGTTCCTCAAAAAACTCAAAAGAGAAATACCATTTGACCCAGGAATTCTACTCCTAGGAATTTACCCTAAGACTGCAGCATCCCAGTTTGAAAAAGACATATGCACCCCTATGTTTATCGCAGCACTATTTACAATAGCCAAGAAATGGAAGCAACCTAAGGGTCCATCAGTAGATGAATGGATAAAGAAGAGGTGGTACATATACACAATGGAATATTATTCAGCCATAAGAAGAAAACAAATCCTACCATTTGCAACAACATGGATGGAGCTAGAGGGTATTATGCTCAGTGAAATAAGCCAAGCCGAAAAAGACAAGTATCAAATGATTTCACTCATATGCGGAGTATAAGAACAAAGAAAAAAACTGAAGGAACAAAACAGCAGCAGACTCACAGAACCCAAGAACGGACTAATAGTTACCAAAGGGAAAGGGACTGGGGAAGATGGGTGGGAAGGGAGGGATAAGAGGGAAAAAGGGGCATTACGATTAGCAGATGTAATGTTGGGGGGGCATGGGGAGGGCTGTACAACTCAGAGAAGACAAGTAGTGATTCTATAGCATCTCACTATGTTGATGGACAGTGACTGTAATGGGGTTGGTGGGGGGGACCTGATGAAGTGGGTAGTTTAATAACCATAATATTGCACATGTAATTGTGGATTAATAATACCAAAATAAATTATTAAAAATAAAAAAAGCCAGAAGCCAGGCTGTGGAAAATTCTTCCAAATCTTGCATCTTAAATATGAGAGGTATTCCTGTATTTGGTAACACCCCAAATAATTACATGGCATTGCCTACAGCAAGTTGTGATGCTGAAATAAGCTTTTTAAAATTAAAGAGAAAAATTAAACACTCCTATTAACAGAAAACAATAAATTACCTTATTACCCGTATAAGAAAAAAAATTCCAAAATCTTTATTATATAATTGCTTATAGAGTATTTAGACCAATTATAGAGAAAGTATATAATAAATACTTAACTAACATAAAATGTTAAGATTTCTTTTTGATTCCATATATTTGATATTTTTGATAGCGGTCAGATTTTTAGATTTGTACCTTACTATAATTTATTCTCCTATTTTAAATAAACATTTACTTTTTTTAAAGCTTGATCTTATAAAAACATCCTTAAAGAGGAATTCATCAAATTGTACAGTCTTAAGCTCTACATAATCCAGTTGTCTCTATGCCTCGTCTTATTTTAGTGCTACATTTACAACACAGAACACAATGACTATCAATGGTTGACACTCAATAGTTATTGAATGAACAAATAGCAATTTAAGATTATAATTTATTCATTACATAGTGCCATTTCATGGTCATTGATTTTACTTGAATACATGTACTCAGTTTTGAGATAGCTATTTGCTTTGAGGAAGTAGAAACATATTAATCTTTACATAGAACAGCTGTGTTAAACATTATGTTCACTTAAATATAAAATAAACTGATTCGTTTGACTTTTTTATCATTTTTTCATCTTAATTACTTTTTTCTTATCCATTATTTTCTATGGCTACCTAGTATACATGATCATTTTGGAAAAATTTTGCTTTAGACTATACAATCCCTATCACACTGTTCTTTGCAGTTCTGGTTACTGATCGGGTGAAAAAGACAAATGTGTTTTGAGCAGCTATCTGCACACTCTTGCTGACAACAAGGTAACAAGTTGCCGTATCTATGGCACTGTCAGTCAGGGTGATATTTTAGCACATTAAATCAACCAGTTTTTATTCCACTTAGAAGACAGATAAATCAGCACTAGTGTCAGGGACCAAAGTACATGGCAAAAATTAATGATTAAATTAAAGAATGAATGTTTAAGTATTATCTTTCCTTTTAAAGGTAATAAAATACATGCTAAAGTTATTTATTCTTAGAGCTGGTAAGTGTCAGAAACTGGATCAGAATCTAGATTTTCCCATTGAATGTCGGCTCATATCAATGGATTCAGACCATAATGAGTTTCCACAAGCTCCAAGAAAGCTACTTTTTTTTTAATTAAGAGTTCATCCTCTTATTTGAACAAAACTACTTTATCCCCAAAATTTGTAAGTACAAGAACAATTTTTCTCCTTTTAAAAACCTTAGACCTACGACATAAACAGATTCTTGGAAAAAGCTCAAACATCCTACAGCAACATTGCTTCCTAAGGCAATAAGTTCATGGGAGCTGATTCAAAGACAAAGTAGGGAAACCTTTTTTTCTTCTATGTTTTATATAATGCATCTTTCCTCTACATTTCATTAAAATACTATGTGATTTTAAAAATATATAAAATTGAAAGGAACTGTGCTTCATTATAAATTAGGTTTGTTTCCATACAAAAATTTTTAAAGGATTATGACTGTGTTCATGAGAAGGCTATATGGTAATTAGATGAAGCTTGATGAACCGTAAGTTATTTGCATTCATTTTAACTGTATAGGAAGACACAATCTATAAAGAAAATTACATATGAATGATAACATGCTAAGAAATGCCAGCTTCTTCTAGAAGAGAATGGTCAGGATTTCTCACTATTATTATTGTTACTATTTACCATACTCAAAGTACTGAATGAGAATTAGTTCTGTGTTTCCCACCAAAGGTCTCACTCCAAACACAGACATATTATTTTCTAGAACCATGGAGTGTGGGCAAGCTTAAAGACAACTTTAGTTTTTGTAGGGGTTATACTATTATTTTTTTTGTCATCTGCTCCATAATCAGACAGTATTCATAGAATACTAGTTAATAAAAGGGCAAGATGGACTATTTAACACTGTTGCATTTATGGTAATCATTCTTTTCTCTGCTTTTAAAAGGATCATTTGGTAACCAGACAACATTTTAGTATATTACGTGTCACTGTGGTCAGATCTCTCTACTTAGCAATTCATTTCTTAAATAGTTATAATTGCCAGAGCAAGGACACAATCAATGAAGTAAATATGCAACATACAGAATGGAAGAAAATATTTGCAAACTATATTATCCAATAGGAGGCTTATATCCAAAATATAAAAGGAACTCCTACAACTCAATAGCAAAAACCCAAATTACCTGATTTTAAAATGGGCTTGAATAGATCTCCAGAGAAGACACACAAATGGTAATTTTTGTATATGTGAAAGTATATGAAAAGATGTTCAACATCACTACGCATCAGGAAAATGCAAATAATAACCATAATGAGATCCCACCTTACACCTATTAGAACAGCTATTACCAAAAAAAAAGGATAACAAGTGTTGGTATGTGGAGAAATTAGAACCCTTTACAATTCTCGGTAGGAATGAAAAATAATGCAACCACTGTGATAAAAGTATGGAGATGCCTCAAAAAACTGAAAATGGTAGTACCACATGACCTAGCAATCTCATTTCTGGGTATATATTCAAATAATGGAAATCAGAATCTCATAAGGGTATTTTCATGCCCATGTTCACTGCAGCATTATTCACAGTAGCAAAGCCATGGAAAAAACCTGAATGTCCATCAACGGATAAATGAAAATATGAAAATATTGCATATACATACAATGAAATATTATTCAACATTAGAGAGAAGGAAATCTTGCTGCATGTGACAACATGAAGCCTGGGGGATATTATGCTAGGTGAAACAAGCCATTCACAGGACAACTACTGCATGATTCCACTTACATGGGTTGTCTAAGATAGTCACATGCATAGAAACACAGATAGGGTGGTGGGAATTTACAGGGAATTGGGGGGAGTTGCTGTTCATTGGGCATGAAGTTTCACTTATGCAAGGTTAATAAATTCTAGATATCTTTTGTACAGTATTTTGTCTATAAGATAACAACACTATTTTGTATACCTAACAGTTTGTTGAGGATAGATCTCATGTTAAGTGTTTTTACCACAAAAAAAAAAAAAAGGCAGGAAGAAGGGTGTAATAGAGAAAAACTGTCCTGTCCTCCCCTTCTACTCCTGATTCCTGTGGATCTTCACAGAAGGACTATGTGGAATTTTGTGTTGGTGGTTTGTACTAACTGATCAATTACCAGAGAATTTGTGAGAAATGTTGACTAAAGGAATGATTCTGAGTCCTGCATTCAAACAGAAGAAAAATGTAATGTAGTTCTTGAATTTGGAGGATCTGACTCAATGCTAATGCATGCATGGATAAGATTAGCTGAATGAGTCAAATTCTATTTTTTTTAACTGTGAGCATTTCCATCCTTTATTCAGCATATTGTTGAGTAAATTATATCTTCAGCTTTCTCAATTATAGTATTACTCTTATGCATTTCTGAATTTGATAGCAATTTATTTCTAGAAATACTTTTAAATTTGTGTGATTCTAACTAGAGATGTAAGTTCAGAAAAGGCGTCTTATATTTCTAAAATGAAGATTCAACTCCTTTGAATTCAGATCCTGTCTTTTAAGCAAACAAAGTAAGTAGACACCAACCTGGGTAAATCTGAGAGCTAACAGGTGTCTCCTGTTCTACATGAAATAGTACCATTACAGAAATCCATGTTTTTAGTATTAGATTCTCCTTGCCTTTAAAATGAGTCAGAGGACCAATTGAAGGGAAACAACAACCAAGGCTTATCTCTAGATTTAATATAATATGACTGACTTAAGGCCTAGAAAATATGTGCAAGGGAAATTTGTTTCATTAATATTGCTATACATTTTTTATTCTCAGATTAGCTAGTGTAACACTGGAAAAGAGAGAACAAAATCTAACAGGAAGAGAGAAAGGAGAGGCAATTTTTTGTTTCCACCTATATCCTCAAGGTTAGGTAGACAGGAGAAGGGAAAGGTCTGGTCACACTCTCTGGGAGGAAAAAAACTATCATAAAGGAATTGTACCTACACCAAAATTATGCTTCAATTTCTGCCTAACTCAATATGATGAATGTAGCAGATACATTTTTAAAGCACAAAATACTCCCATAGCAAGGCAAAGAGAAAAACAAACAGTATGTTTTTTGACTTATAGAAGTAATTCATGCATATTCATGTTCCTTTAAATCTTCCAAATGAGTAAATAACAGGCAGTTTTATAGTAATTACTGGATTCCGATATTTATAGAAAATTGACCACCATGAATACATAATTCTAATAGAGAGACTATTCATTTACCATGACACAAAAATCTTTTTTTTCTTCCTTGCCATGCAGAACACTTGATGAGGAAGTATGTAGGTAGAATTTATATTTTAGGGAAATTATATCTGTATGACATCAATATACTTAACTTGGATGGAAATCTGCAAAAATGTACTTCATTAATAACAAAACCAGATTTGGCTTAAAATGGAAGTATTTCATAAAGTACTGCTATGGAAATGGACACATTTATTATTCTCACCAGCTCAGAATCTGAGTGTTTGTGACAATGTTTACTTAGACCCTGTTAAGAAAAATTATATATTTGATTTTGTCTTTTATTCTTGAAAGAATGATGGGGGCATTATGATAACTATCTTGAACAGCAGTTGGAAAAATTTGGCAAAACTTATAATTGGAATTATTTCTGTTAGATTGTTTTATCAAAATGAATTAGAGAAAAGTAATGGAAATTGTCATTTTTATATATTGCTTCAAAATTAAAATTGATGGGTACTTGTTAAAACAAAAAAAGAGGACATGATTTATAAATTATGTTTTATGGGGGGAAAGAATGTTCCAGTTATTTATGTCACATATAGTACAATTGGGAAATGGAGGTTTTAGAAAAGATGAATCAATTCATCCTTTTTTCTTTCTACTTTTACTGTCAACAACTCACCAGTAACATTTATATACCATTTTGTGTGTCTACCACTGTTCTTAACTGCTTTACATATATTAATTCACTTAATCTTATTATGCAAGCTTTATGATTACTTTTATTTTACAAATTAGGACAATGAGTCACAGAGAGGTACAGAAGATGATGCAAAGCCACACAGCTGAACCAGAATTCAGGCCTCAGCAGATTGGTCTAGAGTCTCAGTGCTTAACCATTGATTCTATAACACTGCTCACATTTCCCAGAGCAAAGTTTCAACTGACTGAAGATTAAGCAGAAGAGAGAAATGGAACTATAAGTGGTCTATATTATAGAGCAACTCTACAGTGGTTCCAAATGGGAAAATAAAGATTTATGACAACCTTCAAACCTTCAAATTTCTAACAAAATTCCTTGACATGGTGTCTCAAATTTCATTGTAATCTCTGGCATAAAATAAGCATGTTAAGTACTATTATTGGCTCCACATTATATATGTGTATGTGTGTGTGTGTGTGTGTGTGTGTGTGTATATATATATATTTATTTGTGTGTGTTGATAGATAGATAAGCTTTTTAAGCTTAGTCAACTTACCCAAGATCACACAGTTAAGTGCTAGAGTTTCAGGCTCAAATCAGGAGCACACATCAGTAGGTATTCTTAACCACCATAACATACACCTTTTCATGAATCATTTCATGTTTTTGAACCTTGATTTCTCCTCAGTATAAGGAAAATAGTAATTTAGATTACCTCAATATTTCAGGCTGACATTTCCATGGTAACAAATGTCATTTATTTAATGGCCACGTGGAACAGTTTTGTGGTGACCTTGCAGAGGCATGCCCTTGGTTATAAGGGAGAAGTGTGTAGGTGGACTTACTAATAAAATGCATACCTACCAGAATACCCACTTGCAATGCTGCCAGTGAGGATGGTTCATAAAAATTAAGAGCCAAAAACCTAAGTCATGAAGTATTGTTTTTAACCTTATACCAGTCTCTCCCAGTAGAAATACTGATCTTTTGAAAATATAATTTCCTTAAACATATTTAAAATTTAATTAATGTTTTAACTTATTAGAGGTAGATGTTATCTAGAAGACTAAGATTCTCCCGTTTTAATGTTCATTTAGTGATTTTTAGAATTTAAAGATTTTGACCAAACGAATTCACCTTTTGTTAGATGCTCTCATTTTTTATCCCCTCTGTCTCCCTCCCACCTTAAATCTCATAAGCTTTTGAGGGAAAAAAAAATATTGAAAAAAGGGAAATAATTCCTGAAGTAGTAAGGTGAGTCAAGAAAAAGTAATTGTTTTTCATTTTTCCAAAGTCAGTATGAAATGTGTTGAATTCCTTAGAGAAAACAACAACCGCATAAAAGCAAGGGCTATTATATCTTTAAGCATATAATTTACTTTATAAATGTATTCACATGCATATTCACCATCATGTGGGAATGAAATAGAACATGTACACCAGGGAATTTTGTTTCATTTCAGCAGAAAAGTGGAATATTGCTATGTATTCAAATTATTCATTATAGAAAAAGGAGTCTCCAAATAAGACCAGAAATACATGTAGTTCTTATACTCAACAGTCAAATAATTCAGCACACATTATTTGATAAATGGTGCCAAGATTTTCAGTTACTTGTCTCACATATAGTAAATTAAGCACATGGAGATTTTAGAAAAGCTGAATAAAACAATTCACACATTGTTTTAAATAATTTTGTAGTTATACATTTTATTCATTCATTCTATATTTCTCTAACTAATCATGCATGTAGACAACCTCAACCCCTTTCTTTTCATGTTTCACTTTGTTGGGTTTTCCTATTAATTTAAATGCCATAAAGCTACATAATCATCCACCTCATTCTTGGGTATCAATCATAGTTACAGACTCAAACATCATTAAGTTTCACAAACTAAAGAGAGTCATGCATTTTGTTGTTTAACCATACTGAACATGTAAAATCTTCCTGAGGGAAGTAAATACAATGTTCAGTAAAATCTTATAAAATGTGATTAACATTTTCTAATACTTGTAATTCACTACCTTTCTTAACAGAAAAAGAATTATCATTGAGAAGGCAAAAAAAAAAAATGAATGAGACGTGAAATACTTTGAAATATTTAGACCTGCCTTCCTTAGTAAGTCTATGAAATTTGAAAGAGACAAAAATTTTATTAGCATTAGAAAACTAGTTAAAATTTGTTGAGTGCTTATTGCATACCAGGGCTTGTGCTAAGATATTCAAATGTATAATATAATAAAATATAATCATTATAATGACTCAATAAAGTATCTACTATTATTTAGATAAATAATTTATAAAAAAGTATAAGTACAACTGAAGTAGCTTAGGAGATTTATCTAAGTCACATGAAAAACTGCAATTCAATTTCAAATCTGACTCCAAAGTTAAAATTCTTAATACACTTTAGTTCATATATATTTACGTAAATTAAATAAGCCCCTTACTTTCTTACTAAGTGGTTAATAAGATGCAGTAATCTATGATGAGTAGAAAAAAACAATAGCTTCAAGTAATTTCTCTTTGATCTAAAACAATTACTTGAAAATAGTTTAATGACATAAGACAATATATGATTAACTTTAAAACTAAGTGACAAAACGGGGAAGGCAGTATAGCAGGGAGAAGACAAATAATGACTCTACAGCATCTTACTGCACTGATGGACAGTGACTGCAATGGGGCGGAGGGGGACACATGATAATATGGGTGAGTGTTGAAACCATGATGTTGCTCATGTAAAACCTTCATAAGATTATGTATCAACAATACCTTAATTAAAAAAAAAAAGTTTATAACCAGAAAAAACAAACAAACTGAGTAACGAGTATTACAGGCCTGTTTTAAAAAAATTGTATATGGAGCACAGTGGCTTATTTATTGGAGAAGATACAGAGTTATGATCATAATTAAAATATATGTTGTGACATAAGTAACCATATAGGAGTCTCAAGTTAAAAATTGTATTAGCAGAACATTAAAAGGAGAAAAAAAATTTTAGTTGTCCTGCTTCTCCATTTCACTACTAATATTCATCTTAACATACAATGTATTTAATAACTAATAGTTTTCTTACTCAACTAATAGACTCTAATAAACAAGTATTATTCCAATCCTGAAATATTAAAATATCTAACCTACCTTCTACACCCTGTTCCCAAGGAAGACTATATATCATAAAATATAACATGTATCCCTAACTATATAAAATGTAAATGTAATTTTTAAAAATTTAATATGAGATGTCAGGGTGTTTAACAAATGGAATTCTCCAGTGTTCATGAGATGATGTCAGCAACAAAGTGTCTACAATGGAAACCTCACTGAGGAATAGGATAGCTGTAGAATGATAGCTCCTTAGCTCTTAGCACTTATTTTTAAAAAGATAGCAATGGTTTTTAAGATAATGATGGGAAAAAATGTGACATGAAGAAATGTAAAAGCAACAATATGTGACACATAAAGGAAAAACAGAGGCCTAATGTCCATCATTGAAAGTATAATATGGTGGAAACATATGATAGAAAACTTTGCACAAAATAAATAGTTGCAAAGATCTAATGTGCTTTAAATAGACATCTATCTAAAAACATAATGCTGATTAAAAAAAAAAAAGAAGGAGATTTAAAACAGAAAAGCTGTGTGTAAAACAAACTTATGGGAAGAAAAAGTAACATCTTTTAATTTTTTGTAGTTTATCCTGTGTTGATCACCTATGATGTGATAGACATGGTTCTAGGTACTTGACGTGTCAGTGAAAGAAACAAAGATACCTGACCTCAAGAATAGTCCAATGTAGTTGAGAAGAGAAAAATTATTGACAATAGTTAAATAAACAATGAATGATAAATATTGTGAAAAAAAATTGAAAAGAAAAGGGTGAGAGTACTAGAAGACTACTTGCAATTAGGGTTATTAGAGTAGATCTTACAGAGAAGGTGATTTGAACTAAGGATTTGAAGATGGAAGGGTTTTATTTAAAAAGTAACCACATCAGCTAAAAACAGTTACATTTCAAATAATTTAGAATGAGGATGTGGATGGAAGCAAGAGAGGGGAATTAGTAAAACTGAATGAATGAATGAGAGCAAAAGAAAGAAGAGGTAGACTTTTCATAGGACATTGACCATTTTGTGCTGGAAAATAAAGAATGATACCTCAATTCTCTGCACCTGGAATGTAATCACTCCTGTCCCACCCATGAGGAAACTAGTGATACACTCTTCATCCCAAAAGGATTGACAGTCTCAGCAAATAAAACTATAGGAGGCTGAAATTTTAATTTCAGATAGTTGCAAATACAAATTATTTTTAGTATAAGTGTGTCTCATGCAGAGTATCTGTGAAAAATCTATAGCAAATATCTTGTAAATGGTAAAATTTTGAAAATATTTCCTTTTAAGTCAGGGACAAGATGAAACTCACCAATTCTATAAACTTGTGTTGGACTGAATAGTGAACATGAAAGAAAAAAATGTAATGGATTATAAAGTAAGAAATAGTAGGCTCATTATTCCACAGATGATATAATCATATAGGCAGAAAATCAAAAATAGAGTAGAAATTATTATGACTAAAGCTTAGGAAAGTAGCCTACATAAAACCAATACACAAAAATTAATTCTACTGCTTTGACAACAGAAACATCAATATTTGTTAAATGTCTAGTAATACTAAATATCTACAAAATCAAATGAATGACACACCATATTCATGAATTAGATGACTCAATATTATAAAGATGTCCATTTTCCAAAATTATTTTAGATTCTGTACAATTCAATCTAAAAAAAATTTTTTTTAATTGACAATCTGTTTCTAAAATTTACATGAAGGGCATGATTTGCTGAGACTAGGAATTTGATGAGAGATCATACCTGTGATTATGTTACATGGCAAAAGGTATGTGCAGATGTAATTAAGGGTAATAATCTACTTTCAATTAATCAAAAAGATGGACAGAATCTAGTAACATGCACCATTTTAAAAGCAAAAAGTGTTTTTTTTTCCAGCTGGTAGCACAGAGGAAAGCACCAATTTGAAGGAGTGAACAAACACACTGGTGCTGGCTTGAAATTAGAAAGTTTCACGTGGAAAAGAACTGAGAGCTGCCACTATTAGCTAAGAACAACTGCCAGATAATATACTGGGACCTCAGTCATATAACTTCAAGGATGTGAATTCTTGCAACAAGTACCAGCTTAGAGATGTAGTTTTCCCCCAGAGACTGGAAGTCAGAACTCGCACTGACCGATGATCCCTTGATTTCATCCTTAAGCAGAAAACCTAGTCATGCCATGCAGGACTGCTGAGCTATAGAACTGTGAGCTAAAAAACTGGTGTTGTTCTAAGCCTTTCCTTTAACAAAGAAAATCTAATTCATAAGTGCCTTGCTTCAGAAATATGTAAGAATCTTTTTGGAAAAAAAATAAGAAGTAAAAGAAAATGGGACTGGACTGGCCCTACCAAAAATCAAAATAATTATAAAACTAAGAATTAAAAGAGTATGATCATGCTGTTTAATGGAACTAAAGAAAAATCCTAGAAACTGACCCTTTGATACTTTGCATTTGCCTTACATTCCAGGTGGTATTACGTATCACTGGGGAAAGGAGAATCTGTTCAAAAAGTAGTATAGGAACGCCTGCTTATTCATATTGGAAAAACAAAAGGAAACTGAATCCAAACATATGATACAGAGATATTGATCCTAGGTAAATCCTAAATAAATTCTAAATGCTAAAAGTCAAAACTATAAAGCTTTACAAAGAAAATTCAGGGGAGTATATGAAATCAAAGATGGAAAAAAGTTTTCAAAGAAAACCGACCTTATGGCCCTTAAAATGTTCTTTAAAGGAAAAACAGTAAAGATATGAATGTTGAAGTTTATTTGGAAATGTGTAACTGGAAAACTACTAGTACTCAAAAGAAAAAAAAATTACAAAATTAGTAAAAAATAAATTAAAAAAAAACACCCAGCAAGTCACTATTTTTAAAAAGGAAATGATGGAGAGACATTTTAAAGAAGGGAACAAATAAATGGCAAAAATTTTCCTCAACTGTAATAAAGGATGCACAAATTAAGATGGAAACAATGTTCCTGTTCCTTTCTGCTTAAAATGTTTACTTATGCTCAGAAGTCCGAAGACCACAAAAAGTAATTATGTAAAATTGTCCTTTCATTATTATAATACTTTAGCTTTATACTTACCAATTATTTGCCTATTAAATCGGCAAAAGTTAAGGAATATGACAATATGAAGTACAGGACAGGTTGTGGGTCAATATGAAGTCATATATATGCTGCAAATGGGGATGAAAATTGATACTTTGAAAAATAATGGGACATTATTTTGAAAGTTTAAAGATACTCCTACTATAAGGATGTATGTCAATGCACCTTTTCAGCTGATTCCCTGTGCATTGCTTATTTTGCTATATGAACTGCCTGTTTTCCTTCTAAAACTTTAAGCACAAATGCCTTCTTTCTGCCTCTCTTCACGTTGTTCCTTATCTCTTCTTTGCCCTTACTTTTTCCTTTTTTCCATTTTTAATGGCCAAATTCTATGTATATATTAAAAACAACTAAGTCCATAAAAGACATATTCATTCATTCAAAATGATATACTGAGTAGCTACTATGTGCCAAGTATTTACAGCACAACAGTGGACTAGGAAGCACATCTCCTTCCCTTGTGCTTCTTGCTTTCCAAAAAGTGACTATGTGGTTGGTGTGGAAACACAATAAACAAGTAAATTCAGATTGTTCACAGGGAGTAACATACACAGGATGACATGAACTGATAAAAAAGAACTGTGGAAGTAGAAACCTGTATTAAATACAGTGTGTCCTGAGAAGGAGGTTGTTGAGCATTTTCTTAATATACGGAATTTCCTGTGTGTGTGCATGTGTGTGCATGCATATAGGTGCACACACACACTTGCACATTTGTCTCCTATTCCACACTTGAAATTTGCATACATTACAACCCATGTCTGTCATTTAATCATCCTGTTTGTAGCCAAGTACCTTATTAATAGGATGTGAATAAATGCTACCAGCTGAGCAAACATGAACAGTTGTCAGTCCCTCAGCATCTTTGCCTCATAATGCTAAGGAAGTAGTGCTTCTAGGAGAACTTGGGCTGGACTCTGCCTTTTCCATCAATCCACTTCCCTGCACAAAAGCCTCATCGCCACCTTATCCTCTTCTGTATTAACTGATTTGGACAATGTGGACATTTTCCTTAAGAAATCTCTGTGATAGTTAAACAGACCTTGAGATTCTAAAAGCAGATTATAAATCAAGGTTGTGGGACAGCAACTTCCAGTCAGTGTAAATACATAGAGATAACATTTTATATTGTTTATGCTATTTTACCAAGAAATAGAAACATTTAAAAGATGCATAGGTTAAAAATAATTGAATTTTTTCTTTGTTACAACAATCTTTGCTTCTATGTAATTCTCTGAATTTCTAATCGTTTACAGAAAAATACTTTTGCATTTCTGAATCATAGTGTTTTCTATAAGACTGTCAAGGTCTTATTCAATGGTTGTAAAACTGCTTTTCAGAAAGTTGATGCTTATTTACAAACACACTAGTTGTCTATGAGACTGCCTATATGTCTCTTAAAACACACAGAGGATTTTCATCTTTTTAGAATGTTTGCTGTGTTGGAAGTCAAAAAGTAAAACAAAACAAAACAAAAAAGGGCTGCTTAATGATTTCTCAAAATTTTCATTCCCTTACATTAAAACTGAAGTTGAACTATTTTCATGTGCTCACTATTCTTTCGTGGTTCTTACACTTTGAAATTTCTTTACCATTATTAACCATTAAAAAAAAGACTTCAGGATTTTTTTATTTAACTTCCTTATTTTGGAAAAATTTTTTCTAGTTTGTTATTTATCATTCAATTTTGCTAATAATGACTTTTTTGATGTATAAACGTTTGTGCATTTT
Organism: Smutsia gigantea; assembly: GCA_032199065.1. Classification (NCBI taxonomy): domain Eukaryota; kingdom Metazoa; phylum Chordata; class Mammalia; order Pholidota; family Manidae; genus Smutsia; species Smutsia gigantea. Next base: position 648,688 of record JAVSCE010011486.1, read on the forward strand.
AATTCAAGTACATTGATCTTTCCCTTGGTGGTTATCTCTGCTGCTTTCATACTTAAAGAGTTTGTTTATGCTTAGAAGTCCACAGAGGACAAAAAGTAATTATCTAAATTGTCATTTCATTACTCTAAGACTTTAGCTTTACATTTACCCTAAGTTGACTTTCCATTAATCTATGACTTTAGCTTCTTCTAAGTTTCCCTCTTGAATTATTTTGGTATATAATGTAAAATGAGGATCTACATATTTTCCTCAAAATAGCCAATGCACCTCCTTTTATTAAGTAATCATTCTTTCAGCAAATGGTTTGTCAAATTTTCCTATTTCTACACATATTGAATTAATATGACACACCCACATAATGTTTCTGTTTTCTATTCAGTCTCATTTATTTGTCTAGATATTCTTGTGTGTGTACTGCTCTTTAATGTAATGTGTTTTTATAATGTGTTCCAATATTTGTTGTTTCCAAATATTTTAAACATATTTAAAAATACATTTTAAAGCCATTTAGAGTTACCTAAGTTACATTTGTCTTCTGTGCCATTCTGGAATGTTTTTAGTGTCTGATTTTTGGGGTAATTTTTTAGTTAATTTTGTCTTTTTTTCGTATTTTCTCCAAATAATTCATTTATTTAATTAGCACTAAGGATTAAAAGTAACTCTTTAGAAAAACACTTCCTTGGACATTTTTTTAAAAATTTAAAATAATAATAATAATGATTAAGTAATTATAAAATAGCATAGTTTAAAAAAATATACGTGTCTTTAGAAAATAATCACTAAAATAAACATTACTATTCTCTAACTTATATAACAATTTAAAGTTAGACTGGTGAGTCTAAAGTAGCCCATAAATGGGTTATTTGAAGCCTATGGTAAGTCTAGTAGTACCCTGCCATGCATGCCCAATTTTTTAAAACCATTAATATGTCACTCTCCAACATTTTTCTAATATAATGATTGTCCAAGAGTGTCAGGGAGGGAGACGGGATTAACATAACTCAATACTCAATAAGTAATATGTGGCCATAATTATGGGGAAAGAGTTATTTTTTTTTTCATATTTAGACCCTTCCTAAGAGCAATGGAGAATCAGTGGGGAAAGGTTTGGGAGAAGAACTAAACTAAGGAAAGAGAGCAGGGAAAGATAAGAAATTAGCAAGGGGAGCAGAAATGAATTGTAGTAGTGGGCCTTTGAAAGGAACTGAGATGTCACCCCCAATACTATGTATCTTTCACAGCTTCAGACATCTGCACCCAAGCTGGGAAAAGAAGGGAAGATAATTAGCAAATCAAGCATAGTACCTTGTTATGTAGATATTTTATTCTAAAAATGAGGGCTTCATTTAAATATAATGCTGTTTGCTTTGGGCAAAACTGAAACTGAAACATTTGTAAAGGTTTCTTTGTACTGTTTCTAATCTATAATTTAACAGATTTGTTCCACCAGAACAAACGTTTGCTGAATGTCATGGAGATGGTTTTGAAAAGTATAATGTCAGCAAGATCACCTCTGAACACAACAGTTGAACAAGGCAGCACCTGTATATGGAAATATACAAATGTACCCACAAAACAGGCAAGGTTTCAGATATAGTCAACATCACATCCATGGCTGTGTTCTTTCAAACACTTCTCTTTTCTCTGTCCTTGAGACATGCCCTCAAACTCTTCCTCATATTCTCTGCAAGCAAGGGGCATTAATCACATAAGTCTATATGCCCATTTGTCCAGAAATGTTGCTTATGATACATCCTTTGAATAACTTATACTCCTGACGTTTCTGATCAATAAGATGAATGATAAAGGCAAAGGCTGTGGTTTACATCTTCGTGGAAGTTGCCATCTCCTCTGAGTAGTTGAAATAAATAATTCCTTTAGTGTTATTCATTGCCTCCTGCAAGCAGTATTTGTATGTGTGTGGGAGCAAGATGTACTGCATCTTCTTACCTTTGATGTTTGGTCTTGTTTTGGGGCTGCTCTTTTGACAAGCTTTGAAAAGCCCCCTACTATGAATGTCAAATTAAGTGCCCTTATGAATATGCATGAATATAAACCTCATATGCTCATTTTGGTGGCTACTCACTGTGCTGCGTTGCCCTGGAAGCCATTCCGAAAGGTTTTGATTTTGCGTTTGAGATTCTTAATGGTGGTAATTATCTGTTGCAGCCATGCAGTACCAAATATGATGTGTGTTAGAGATACTTTAAAAAATAATAATAAAAACGACTAAAGATGCTAATTCCTACATTTTAGTTCCTACAGGGCAATTAGCCCCTAGTAATGATGTTTATATTTATATGCAAATGTTTCAGGAAAAATGAATCTTAACAGAGACTTCATATCAATACTATGGGGAGATGAGACCATTCCATCTGTCTGTAGAAAATGCCTGCCATTAGCTCTACATGCAGCCTATTTCTGTAATAGAAACTATTTAATCTTAAGTAATTCATTCTTCATTTTGTGTTATTTTCCCTTCTGTTCTTTTATTAAGACTCTTAACTAATGTACAGAATGTGTGGCTCTTCAGGGCCTACACATAGGTGCCTTACCACATTTTCTTCTGAGTATCATCTGTTCTTTGAATTATTATCTAATATTCTTACCATTTCTCATTTTGTGATAATAACTGAGTAACCAAAGCCAAAGCAGGCTTTTCTAAGGAGGCGCTTACTTGTTAATATCCTGTTTTAGCAATTCCTACACCATGTACGACAGAAATACAGTGAAAAAGAGAAGTTCTGCATTATAGCTCTAGCTTTTGACTAGCTTCTGGCCTATGCACGTGGAAACTGAGGCTTACAGGTTTTTCATGAACTCCCTGTTCAACCAGAGTTAGGGAACAGGCTCAGTCTAGAGTCAGCCTCACACTGCAATGCTCTCTCCACTCCAAGACAATCTCTTAATAAAGAGGGTCCCTTTATAATGAATCATTTTTTCTGTACTCTGTTTCAGCAAGACACTTCAAACTACCAACTGGCAATTCATTTAGTGTCATTGAATAAAATGCTTCTTAGATGTTATTTCATGGAGGAATAAAGTGCATATCTGTGGGTAAAATTGTAATATTTCCAGAATATCTGGCCTGGCTGTGGTGCATTTGCATATCCTCACGGATGGAGAGAAGTTCATCTCCATGTCAATGGGTAATTACCTGGGCAACCGAGGGCGTGTCTGAACCTGAGAGGTTAAGAGGAGAGGCTTGCTTGCTTCCTTCGTCTGGAGAAGGGGAGAGAGACAGCCCTGGACTGCAGTTTGTAAGCGATAAATGGGTTTTAAACTTTATTTCTCCCTTTGACTGATTTCAGGTTTTAGAGGTATTTTTCCCCGGGATTTCCTCTCCCCGGACTTACATCTGTTGGAAGTTGGCAGGATTCCTCTGAACCCAAAATCTGTCATAATGGGTGTGACCTTTGGGAGGGCTGCCCCTGGAAAGGTGGAGAAATGCCCGGAAGCCCCGCTGTGGATGGCGGGGAGGCCCCAGTGGATGCAGCAGCAAAGGGTGCAGCTTCACCTGTTATGCCCCCAGCTGTGGGGCTTCCAATTTTGGAACCCCTAGTGAGGAATTGGCCTAGGCTAAAGTAGCTCTTAGAGGGGTGGGGCCTTCCCCAGAACTGTGGAAGGGTGGAAACACGGGAAGCTGCAGAATTATCCCTCCATGAGTTGGAAGACTGCTTGGAGATCTTAGGGGGTCGTGTAGTGGCTGACATTGTAAGTTCTCTTTTCATCGAGATAGTGGAAAATGTTATACAGAAGAGAAAGGGACTTAAGTGGGAGACAGACATACTTTAGCATCGCTTGGAGGAGCTGGGCGATAACTTATAGAATGCTGTTAAAGAGGAGAGACAGTTACTGAAAAGGCAGGTCACGGTCCTAGAAGACTCCTTAGTGAGGGGGGAGGCAGCAGGAAAAGCCGCATTGCAGGAGGCCGTGGGGGAGGGGGAGGAAAGAGTAGTGCCTTCAGCCCTGGAAATGGTGAAGAAGGAGCCGTTGTTGGAGGAGCCCCAGGGAGAAGAGGAGGAGGCAGGGCCACTGGCGGTTCTGCTACCCAGGCCACCGCAGGAAGTACCATTTTCTCCTGTTTTAAAGGTCCACCCAGCTGTAATTAAGAAAATAAAACTGAAACAACCATGGGCTCCTCAGGGGGAGGAGCAGCCCCCTCCCCAGGTTGTGGAGCACTCCATGCTCTGCCCCTGTACCCAGGATGAGCTGGTGGACATGAGCATCTGGTATAGGGAGAGGCCATCGGAATCTCTGCCTACATGGCTTTTACGTCTCTGGGATATGGGGGTGGAAAACATTGTTGTGTCGGGTAGTGAGATGAGTAGAATGGCTTCCGTGATGACTCATTCTTCCCTCTGGCAGTGGTTGCAAAATGCCCATCATGCCTCAGGGAATCAGACACTCCTGGAATGGCTGACAGCTGCCATCAGGATAGTTTGGCCTAAACAGGGTGATTTACCATACTTTCCCAGTAGTTGGAAAACGTATGCAGAGCTCCAACAGGTACTGTGGGAATTGGGTATGAAAAATATCATCTGTAATATGGACCCCAAGGATGCTGATGAGGAGGTGCTCACTATAGGATGAGAAATCTGGGGCTGCATATAGCTCCCACATCTCTCTTTGGGTCCCTAGTGAATACTCTTTCCCCCCACCTAGGGCAACCCAAAGGGAGGCTACTCGTACTTTAGCAGATCTGGGGGAGGGTGAAACAATAAGGGCATGGAGGGAAGTACAGGCCATGACTGAAAGGAGAAGTGCGAAAGGCCCCGTGAAGGTCTCGAGGACCCAGATGTGGGTTGATTTGATAAAGGCTGCGGTAGTGAAAGGAAAACTCAATAGGCAGCCCAACAGAATATTGTTAGAACTGTGGCACCAATTAAAGCCAGCGCAGCAGTTCCAGCCACTGAGGTCCAGGACACAGAAACGAGAGTCAAGACCTCATGCCCAGCCTGTGTCCCTTCAAAACTTCATAGTAGATAGTAATCAGGATTCGCCTGAGCCCTTACCCCCACAGGAGGACGATTGGGCATCGTGGTTTGACTGAGAGCGGGTCAAAGTTGCCACTTTGGGGACATGGTGAGGACCAGAGGTCACATGTAAAATTAGCAATTCATTGCCCCTGTGAATGTATAACGTGTTCTGGTGCTGGTGGACACAGGAGCTGAGTGTTCTCTGATTAGTGGCCACCCTGAGCATTTTCCCGGGATCCCTGCTGTGATAGATGGCTATGGGGGTAAGGCAATTAGAGTGAAGAAAGCCTAAATCTCATTGGGGATAGGGCGTTTACCCCCAAAGGAGTATTCGGTGTACATTTCTCCCATCCCTGAATATATTTTGGGGGTAGATATCCTGCAGGGCCTGTGGTTACAGAACACTGCAGGTGAGTTCAGACTGAGGGTACATGTGGTAAAGGCAGTTCTGAGGGGACATGCTAAGCACCCACCTGTAGCTCTGCCTGTACCTCAGTGGGTGACAAATATTAAGCACTATAAATTTCCTGGGGATCACAAGGAAATTGGAGAAGCTCTACAGGAGTTGGAGAGCGTGGGCATCATAAAGCCCACTCATAGTCCTTTTGATTCCCCAGTGTGGCCAGTAAGAAAGCTAGATGGCTCGTGGTGTATGACTGTCGGCTACAGGAAATTGAATAAAGTCACACCACCTTTGCATGCCGCTGACCCCTCTATAGCAGACATTCTGGACCCCCTCGGCCATGAACTGGGAACGTATCATTATGTAGTAGACCTTGCTAATGCTTTCTTCTCTATTGACATAGCACAGAAAGCCAGGAACAGTTTGCCTTCATATAGGCAGGCCGGCAGTGGACATTCACTGTCCTTCCACAGGGATATCTCCACAGTCCCACCATCTGTCATGGGCTTGTAGCCCAGGACTTGGCCACATGGAAGAAACCACAAACAGTGCAGTTGTGTCACTACATTGATGATATGCTCACATCTGATTTTCTTTCATATTTAGAAGGGGCAGTTCCTAGACTGTGGAAACAGCTACAGGAAAAAGGATGGGCTGTGAACAGCACCAAGGTTCAGGGACCTGGTTTGTCTGTGAAATTCTTGGGGGTTGCCTGGTTGGGTAAGACTAAAGTTGTTCCTGAAGCAGTCATAGACAAGGTCCAGGCTTTCCCTACTCCTACCACTGTGACTGTATTACAAGAGTTTTGGGGTCTTTTGGACTACTGGAGACTGTTTATCCTGCACTTGGCACAAATTCTGAAGCCCTTATACCAGTTGGTATGAAAGGGCATCAGGTGAGACTGGGATCAGACATGTGCAGATGTTTTCACTGCTGCCAAGTGGGCAGTCAAGGCTGTACAGGCCTTGAATGTAATGGACTCATCAAGGCCCTGTGAGCTAGATGTTCATGTAACCAAAGATGGTTATGGGTGGGTCTTTGGCTGCAGCTTAAACAGACACACCAACCTATTGGATTCTGGTCACAACTATGGAAAGGAGCAGAGGTCCAGTCCACCTTGATAGAGAAGCAACTGGCTGATGCATACCATGCCTTGCTGGCTACAGAGCCCATTGAGGGAACAGCTCTAACCAAGGTAATAACCACCTATCCCATCACAGGGTGGGTGTGAGACTGGACCCAAAGGCCACAGAGTGGCATGGCACAAACACCTACACTGGCCAAATGGGGCACATATTTACAGCAGTGCAGTGCCCTCTCTACTAGCTCCTTAAGTGGAGAACTCCAATGCTTATTGGGGCCAGTGACCTATACCAGTGGAAAGCAGGAAGAACTTGCTTTTCAGCCCTTGGTAGCCAAGACTCCTTATCAGGAGGGAAAAGCCGCTATCCCTGAAGATGCTTGGTACACACACAGCTCAGTTGTGGGTATCCCCCAAAGTGGAGGGCTGTGCTTTTCCATCCTAAGACTGAGACAATATGGATGGAGGATGGAGAGGGGAAAAGCAGTCAATGGGCTTTGTTGCTGGCAGTATGGCTCGTGATCACCCAGGAGCCTTTCCCCATAGCTGTCTGCACTGACAGCTGGGCTGTCTATTGGGGCTTGACCCTGTGGCTACCAACATGGTATCATGCCAAGTGGATGGTTGGTCACCAGCCCGTTTGTGGGAAAGAGTTGTAGCAAGACCTATGGGCCTCTGGTCAGACTAAGACTGTTACTGTATATCATGTGACTGACCATTTGCCTTTGGCATCCCCAGGGAATGATGAAACAGACACATTGGCCCAGGTGCACTGACTAGAAGGAAAGGCTGCCTCTGACGTGGCCCAATGGCTACACCAGCATTTGTCTCATGTGGGGCAAAAGACAATGGGCTGTAGCCCATCGGTGGGGCTTGCCATTAACCTTTGAAGAAGTCAGCAGAGCCCGGAAGGGGTGTCTTGTGTGCTCTAAGAGGGACTTACACCAAGTCCTGCAGCAACATGGGACAATAGTAAAGGGGCCAGTACCCTTTGTCGGGTGACAAATAGGCTATATTGGGCCTCTGCCTATATCAGAAGGATATCGGTATGCCATGACTAGTGGACACAGCTACTGGAGTATTGGTTGCTTTTCTTGCATGTAGTGCAGATCAGCAAACTACCAAGAGGGGCCTGGAGCATCTCTTTGCAGCCTATGGCCAGTGGCAGGTAACTGAGAGTGATCAAGGTACCCACTTTACTGGACATGTGTTACAAGAATGGGTGCAGCAATTAAGAATAAAGTAGAAATTTCATGTACTATATAATACTACCGGGGCATGCATGATAGAGAGGTACAATGGTTTGTTGAAATCTGGCCTCAAGTCAGACACCAGTAGTCTATGGAGTTAGTCAGTTCACCTATGGACAGTGCTGTGGCATTTGAATGAGAAGCCACATAAAGGAGCTTTGAGCCCTGTGGATACACTCACACACCTTGCTGCCTCTCCTATACAATTGTACATCCAAACCAAAGAGGAGTTATTGAAGCCAGAATATGGCCAGAAGAGCAACATCCTGCTGCCAGCCCCTACTGCTTTAAGCCCTGGAGACACTGTTGAATGGACTTGGCCCTGGACATTTTGACACATGGACCAGAGATGGCTGGCCCTTCTGGCACCTTGAGGGAAAGGCCGGGAAGCTGGCCTCATGTGTATTCCTGGAGTAACAGCTGAATGGCCCCCAAAGGTCACAGTGTGTATCCAAAACATCCAGGAGGTAAGAGCATCTTGCGGGGAACTTTTGTTTTATCTTTATGGCCAGTGCATGTACCTCTTGTAGCCATATATATTGACCCATCCGTAACTCCCACAGGGAGGGGGGTGAAAGTCTTGTATACTAGAGCAGGACGAGATCCCATTCCTGCCACTGTTTTATCACAGGACCACTCTCTTGCATGTGTCCTACCTGATATCAGGAGAAGATTTGCCTATGCCGGTGTCATTAATACATGTATCTCATTGCCCTTAAGGTCATTTTCTCCTACAGTCCTTGTGGCTTGAATGCACCCTCTGGTTGCAGCTGCCACATGATGATTGCTCTGAACCCTCAGCTACTTCCTGCCTATGGAATGGATGAGCTATGGACTTAATCTGCATGGGACTTTGAACCTAGCTGAATCCTCCGGCTTGAGGATTGTCATGATTTTTTTGCTGTTGTTATTGTTGTCATTAATCTGGTCACAATGCTCCAGTTTTCTTGCCCAGGGACCATTGCAGAAGAAAGGGACTGAGTAGATTGTAAGGCAAGATTTCTGGAGGGGTGGTCTGTGGGTAAAATTGTAGCATTTCCAGAGTATCTCGCCTGGCTTTGGTTCATTTGCATATCCTCAGGGGTGGAGAAAAGTTCAGCTCTGTATCAATGGGTAATTACCTGGGCAACTGAGGGTGTGTCTAAACCTGAGAGGTTAAGGGGAGGGGTTTGTTTGCTTGCTTCTTCTGGAGCAGGAGAGAGAGACAGCCCTGGACTGCAGTTTGTAAGCAATAAACAGGTTTAAAACTTTATTTCCCCCTTTGACTGATTTTGGGTTTTAGAGGTATTTTGCCTTGGGATTTCCTCTCCCCAGACTTACAATATCCATTATCATTTAAGAATTGTTATTATATGTTGTATAGACCAGCAAGGAATAGTTTCTTTTTAGCTATCAGAAGTAGAGCATCTCTAAATTCATGATTACATGAAACAAAATTGCTAACTGAATGTAGAATTCTAGAGGTCTACCCATTACTGTGAAATCACTTAAGATTTCAAATTCTTAGGAAAATAAAGAAAAAAGAAAAAATATCAAAAAGCAGTATAGTAAGAAAACTATACCATGTTTACACCACCTCTATAGCAGAAACTCCTTTAAAAAGAGTAAGATGTAAAGGCAAGTGCAGAATTTGGTGAATCTACTATACCTAACCAAATTCAGGTATATGGTAATAACTTTCCATAGTAACAGATGTATCCACTTGACATTTGTGTACATTTTCCCTTTAACCTAGAACAAATAAGAAAGCCACCCTAGAATTTCTAAATAAGAACCCAATAACACAAATAACATATTTCAAAACACAGATGCTCATTGTCATTCACAGTCAAAATCTGGAATGAAGGAGACTGAGAAAGGGGGAAATTCAGCGTCCTGTCAGGGTAAAATCTCATTAGAATCTCTTGAGATTTATCTGTCACTCTGACAGGATAATTTGATTTTAAATTCCATCACTGCTAGCCCTCATTTTTAAAATTAAACTGAAAAAAAAAGTGACTTCTTTTTCTCTCATATAATGAATAATAGGATAATATAAATCAAAATCAAGGGTGCTATTAATCAGAAATTACAGGAAAAAGATTTTCAGAATTCTAGAGTTTCAGTGGGAAAGTTCCCTTCTCTCACTCCCACCTGCCCATCACGCAACCAGAGGGAAGATCGGTTAAAAGAGACTCCTTATGAAGTTCAATTTAGAGCATCAAAACTTTTCCTATCAATGCAGAATTTTAATACTTTTTCAAAAAGCCTGGTCTCCTGCAAAAAAGCAGCATTTATTCAACTCCATGCTGAGCCCATTTAGTGCATTATTATCATAATTCATTCCTGAGTGAGAGTTTTTCAAACAATAGACAAAACATACCAAAATGTCATAAACATGTCCTTGCTCTTAGGTATTATAGTTAGGCACCTAAAATCATATACATCTTAGGAAAATCCAGTCTCTTTTCTTCCTCATAAAAGGCCAAATTAACAATATAATGCCAGTGATGTATGAAAGTAATGTCGCTTTCAGAAGTTGAAGACCATCATTTGCTTTTTCAGTCGTATTTCTGTATAGCAAGCACCTCAGACTCCAGATATTCTCAGTCTAATAGTGATAATCAAACAACTCATTAAAAGAATGAAATTACAGCCTGATCAAAATGGAATAGAGTGCCACACCTTGAGAACTGCTTTTTACATTTCCAAGTGACATACTTCATACACTTTCCAAATATTAAAATTTCTGAAGAATACGGACTTAATGTCAACCGGCTTGTTAGAGAATCGGGTTCATAAAAGGTGAGCAACAGAATTTTTTAATATGAAGTTGAGAAGTCAGAGGCGCCTCTCTTTTAGTCTCTTCATTTAGCAGAACTGACGAGGATTGATTCACCTTCCAGCATAGTTCTCTCTTGTAACATTTACTTCCTCTTTAGGGAGCTATGCTTCTTATGCCCAGTGCCTGTCACTCTTTAAGCCCTACTTCCAAGTTTCTCCCTACCATATTTCCTCTTCTAGGTAAATGAACAAAGAGACAAACTATATTCCATTACTTATTAAAACATCATTGTAGCTTCCTAGGAAACAGGCCAAGTATGAAATGGCCTCTCCCTTAATTGAAACTTACAACTACATACAACTTATGCAATTTATTATCTATACATTTTGGAACATTCTGGTTCTATTTGGGACATTAAGATATTGAAAATTTTAACACACTCATATTTTTTCAAGAAGTGGCCATACTTTCTACTTGGTAACCCTAGGCAGATAAAGCATTTTGATAAAGCTTTTCAATATTTAATATGTGTGTATTCATACATTTATGTATATATATATATACATATATGTGCATGTACATGTATGTACTGTATAAAGCTCATGAAGTGGTAACAACCTATCATTAAAAATACGAATTAAGGAAATTTGAGTGAGATATGTGAATTAATCTTACTTCTGCTTATCAAGAAATATTCAACAATAATTATTTTACATGATGGCTCTGTATGTTGTACAAACCTTAGAAGCTTAAAGAGAGCACTTACCTTACAATGTTATTAAGATTCCTTTCCCATACATCTGATTGCTCGGGATACATGCCTGATTCCTCATAAGCAATGCAGTTTTAGTAGCAACTTCCCACCTGCTGCAAATTTAAAATTGGGATATTTTTAACAAGAAAAGTAAGTTATTTTCAAGTTTTATATTCATTTAATCAACAAATTTTTAAAATATAAGTATATACACACAGGATTTGGGATGTTAAATCATCCTCCATGATGTTTTATTTTACTCCTTTCTGGATAATTGCCATATATAATAAAACACAAATGATAGAAAAGTAATATAAAAAAATTACACAAAGATATATACTCTTAAAATGCCTCCATCAGAGATGTTCAGCTCTTGTTTTCAGGAACCAACTCCTCAAAGATTTCACCTTCACCCTGAACATAGCTGTGATAAGGCAGTCAAGGTCCACCGAATCCAATTAGAGCAGTTTTCTGGGAAAGGAATTGTGATTCTTGACAATATTAGGGCAAAATACTGCAGGCTGTTTTAACTTTAAGGATGGCAGTGGTTGCTACAATCATCCTTAGTCTGTGGCTTAAAACTGTGTCATGAAACCTTGACAGGCACAAAATATTTGTCAAGCTCTATTAAAACCAGACATTGGTTACTCTGCCCTATAATGGCTGTACATTGCCTATTCTGTTGCATAAAATGAGGAGAATGTTTAAGGGCTAGAAAAATTCAGAGCAGTGGATGGGCAAGCCACTATTGTCTGTCATAACTTAAGAGGAAATGAATCTTATGAGGAAGTGAATGAATCTTAAGAGGAAGTAAATCTTAAGAAAATGGATTTACAAGATTTAGCAACTCAGAGACCTGAGAGTTAACCAATTCTCCCTCATTTCATTCACTCTTCAATAGACCCCAGACATCCATCTCCTAAATACCTCCTTGTTTGTTCTCCCTATTACACATTTCCTGCCATCTCCCCCATCGTCTGAGTGGGCGCTCCAGCAAAATCCCCCTAAGCAGTCACCTTTACTTAGTTCTCTCCCCAGCTCACACTGCACTGCCAGGAGAACCTTCCTAAAACACAAATATAAACGTACCAGCTTTTGACTTGTTTCATATCAAGAGTTCTTCATTCTGATATCCTTAAGGAAAAATAAAATATACTTCATGATCTGACTTTCATCTATTTTGCAGACTCATCTTTTGCAAATCCCTCTCCTTTCTCAATTTATTTTGGACTCCATCAAGTCAGCTATACATCACGGTCTATACTATCACCATACAGTCTATACAATGACACTCTGCACATATGGTTCATTCTGCATTTTAATCCACCTAGGAAAGTTCCATTTGTTCTGTCCTGTTTCAAAATGTTACCTTCTCAGAGGCCTTCCCTGTTTCACCTCCTGAAGGGGTTAATCACCCCCTCCTCTAAGATGTTTTTAGCGCTCTCTGTTATTGTACTTATCCGTTTACAAGTCTATCATCCCTCCTCGAATGCAAGTCTTTTGCTCTAAGTCTCATATATCATTCATCTCTGGTTCTTAAGTGCCTAGCACAGTGCCTGATCTATAGAGGAAATGCACACCGGACTGAGTACACAGACTTTCTCTTTCTTTTTCATATACTACTGAAGATAAAAATTTCTGAAATCAATACTGAGCATCCTCAACATTTAAAGACCTTTTGAACTTCAGTTCAAATATGGGGTACTAGGTGGCTGATGAGGCCCTAGGTTTTTTGTTTTTTGTTTTTTTTGATTCTGTAACTGCACACAGTATACCTCCAAATGACTGACTATATTACCTCAACTTACCATAATAAAGTTTCCCCTTAATGCTCAAAATAGCCTCAAAGGAGAGTTCTGAGTTCTTTAAAATACTTTAAAGGAAGAGTTATTGGAGTAAAATCCAATAGGAAGTCATGTTTTACCTGAATTCCTGCCATTCAAAAAATAATTTGTCAATAATACCATGATTAATTGATTGCCACAGATGATATTTTTAGCAGTTCATATGTCATTAACAGAAAGGAAAGAAGAAAGGGAGGAAGCGAGGGAGGCAGAGGGAAGGAAAAAAGGAAGGAAGTAAGGAAGGGAAGGAAAAAGATGGCTTTATTCCTAAAAGCCCAGTGGCTATGCATAGTTAAATTCAATGTATAAATCTGTCTTCCTGGATTTAATCCCCATAGGCACTACTGGACAGATATTTATTGCCATCAGGTTAATAATTTCAAAGTTAATATCTGGTAAGCAAAGTTAGTGAGACATCTGCGGGGGGTTTTGTTTGTCAGTGTTAAAGGAGACCGAATGGAGTGACTTGCATAGTTACACCAATCCCTTTACTTGCTCTCGTATGCTGGACATGAAGCTATAATATCAATATGAACTGCATTTGATCAACATGCAGGAGGAATGCAAAGACACTTTCAGGTTTTTCTAATGCTCTTTCTACCTTTCGAAATTGAGTGGCTTTGTGTAATCCTCCTGAAACTTCACACCTCACACCCCTTCAAAGCCCAGTGCTCACACATGGTAGCATTAAAGAAAGGATTATTAAAGACCCCCATTGGAACTGTGGCCTATTCATTTTCTGTGTAAACCATGGGGTTCCTGTGCAGTCAGTGATGTGCCAACACGAACCCAGGCAGCTGCTATACTAAAGCTGCTCTGAGTGCAGGTGGGGAAACAGCTTGTGATATTAACAAGACTAGATCCTTCTTGTGGCTTTCTATAGCCTTTATTTAAAATACAGAAAAATGCTTTCAAAGACTTATTTATAACTGTATCAAGCACAGATTGCACCAACATTATGCTGCAATGAGCACATGTGTTATTCATACTGATATTAAGTATTTTTCTATTTTGAAATAGCCAAAAAGAAAAAACTGTTTCCTGAGGATGATTTCAGATAGGAGCTACTAAAATCATATCAGCAAAGCTAACTTGGGTGAAAATAGCTTTTTTGGAATTAAAAAATATCATGAAAATTAAAAGATTCAGTGTAAACAGAGAAATGGAGGCATAAGAACAATTTTTTTTTAATGGATATCACCACTGTCACATGCATTTTTTTCTTCATTGTATAAAGATAATAATTGGATGCAAAGGTTCCAGATCACTATGGGCTTGTATTTTTTTCTTTTTAACTCAATAAACCTTAAGAGAGTTCTTATTATTGAAAACGTATTGTTTTCCCTGAAGTTTTATTGAACTCTTAACTGTGTGTCACAGCCATGCTGGGTGTTATGAGTAACAGAAAAAACATCCAAGCTACATTGTTGGCTTTAAGGAATGTATGTCTCTTTGGGAAGATAAAAATGTTCATTAAGCATCCATGATAATGAAAAGTGTCAATAATAATAATTAGTTATGGGCCCAACAATGCAGTCTCAGCCACTTAATAGGTGTGCAATCTTCAGAAATTTGCTTAAAGTCTCTGGCCTCAGTTTACTCATCATTAAATGAGGATCAAAACATTATATATTGTTTTATAATGTTTTTGTGGGAAATAAAGGCAATATTACAAGAAAAGAACTTAAAAATGATATAATACCAAATAAGCATTCAGGAAATAGAAGTTGTTATCAGTCTATGGTAATACAAAGGAGGTGAGATTATTTGGAGATGACATTGACTTAAGAGCTACAAAGAAGAAAATAATTTTTTGTTTTTAGAGCTTTGAAAATATCTGATTTAATAATTGACAGGAAGAGAGGACATCTCAGTCATGGGAAAAATACTGAACAAAGTTATGAAACTATGAATGAACAAAGATATATTTTAGAAATTGATATAGTCATAGGAAATATATTGGAAAGGGAGGAATGAATTTGTAGAAAGTCTCAAAGCTAGATTGGTAAATGGGTTATTGAGGAGGGACATAAATGAACAGAGTGAAGGACAGAACTCAAATAACTTCCTATCTAGCATTTTTAATCATTTTTACCCTATAATAAAATTTGAATAATTTTTGAGTGAAGTTTACTGAAGTTATCATTTTATGTGACATTCACTCCAACCTCAAAACTATGAGTTGCCCAATTCTCTGTTCTACTGTATCCACACATTCACATTAATTTAACTCTGTTGAATTTCAATAATATCCCCATTTTGCTACAACTTGTCTTTTATTCCTTTTCCTTAAGGAAATACATTTTTTAATTTGGTCATGTCAAGCATCTCAAATGTCTATCTTAACCTGAATATACATATACATACATATATACATTTACACATATACATACATTCAAGCTATCCTCAACTTAACTTTCAAGGGAGCTCTAGTTTACTGTTGGGTATTTACAGGTTTTAGAATCTTGGGCAGTCATTTATTCTCCTTGGGTATCAAGTTCCTCAATTTTAGAAAAATTAAAAATAATGCCTGCTTTATCAGTAAGTGACAGTGAAGATAACAGATAACAGATCAAACCCATGAAATCAGTGTAAAGTATGAAATAAATATTATTATTTTATATTCTTATTATTGATTTAAATATCCTTAGGAAAAATATTCCAATATATCTACATTAGTCAAAATAATAGCTGAAATATTTTAAAAGTGAAATGCCAATCAAAATCATACCATCATAGAAAACTCATGTTATCATTGTGAAATACTAACATACTATTCTTCTTATAAATAAAGGCAAAACAAATTTTTCAATACTTCAATAATTGATCCAGATATTTTCAAGGTGAAAAAATTAACTTGAAAATCACAGTTGGATTGTATTAATTACATTTAAAAACTGAACTAAAGTAATTGTTAAAATAATTTTGAATATTATGATTGGAAATTTAAAATTTAAAAATATCTATATGGAATTACCAATACTTCATATTTAATTTTCTACATGTGTTTTTACCAAATAATCTGTCAAAAATGATTGCAAGCATCAGTTCCAAAAATTAAGTTTCTTATATTCTAGACAGCATATGGTGTCATGTCACTTATGCAAAATTGTATTATATTTTAAGGTATGAGACCTGACACATATTATGTAGATTAGGATAAACTTTCATAGAGATAATTCTGCTATTTTCTAAGCAAGAAATATTGGAAAATGGAAAGCTTACCTAGAGAGTAAATAAAATATCTTTTGACTAACACAATACAAAAAAAAAATACTCAGTAGCTTTAGGTCTTCAAATTTTATTACAAACAACATAGCCAGAATACAAAGATTTAGGTTTGCTCTTTACCACTTTCCACTGAGAAAAAAGCACTGTTTTGTTTTTCACGTTTAAATAACTTCTCATGAAATATTTAATGAAAATATGTTTGACTTGAAAAACAAAATAAATTGGAATGCTACCAAATTAAAATAATTTTAAAATATTTGGGTATTCATGAATTAACATAAACTTCTGGAAATAAATACAAAGAAAGGTTGTAGTATTTGGAGTATAGTTAAGCAGGTACCAAATTTATTTTATATTTTTCTCTACCTTAAGAAGTTTTCTCATGTGATTATCAATAGTAAAATTATTTTAGCATGTGGCACTGCATAAGGAAATAGATCAATGAAAAGTCACTGTACATTTCTTTGAAGGTTTCAGAGATAGCTAATATTGCGTGCTATTTGTACAAATTAGGGGAAGTGGGCAGTTCTACACAGAGTTGATGAAGTCTGAATTGATACAGTCTTTAAAACGTACATGCATTATAAACGAGTATTTTAAGTCTCTGAATTTCACAAAAGGAAATACATATATAGAAATATGCAAGGTTGTGCATGAATGTTTACAGTGATATTGCTTAAAATAACCAACGATTAAGAAAACATTCAAGTATCAATAGGAATCGTATCAAATTTTTCCTCATAAAATGGAGTGCCATACAGTCAGGTAAATGTTATGTCCAAGATATATTATTAAGAAAAAAATGAAAGTTATAGAGAAGCATAATCCATTAATAATAATTAGTTATTTAAATATGTACATATATGTTATAAATATCAAAAACTCTGCAAGAAACCAAATTGTGAACATTTTATCTCTCAAGGAGAAAATTATACAGGGCTTTATTCTCTACATTATATATTTTTTCTTGCTAACTCTTTTTTAATAAGAAAAAAATATTAAACAAAACCTCCTTAAATTAATTTTAACAGAAACATTTGTAACTACTTGACATCCTATATTTTGCTTCATTTATTCCAGACTATCCATAGCGTATGTGGGGAAAATGATTAATTTTTACCTACAGAAATCACTTCACTGTTTTTTCAAAGAACTAGGAGGAAAGTGCATAAGAAATGTTTAGTGTTCTGCTCGTGAGCTTAAGCCTAAAAATAATAAAGAGGGAAAAAGAAGCAAAGTAATGAAAAATTATCATCTAGGAGGGTGTTACAGTCAATCTCTTAGAAAAGGGAGAAGTGTTAGTTAATGATAAAATCACACAAACCCTCCCCCATCATCCATAGTTTGTCTTTCCCTTTCAGCATACAAGTAATCTAATATACAATGTAAGAATTGTATTACGTACAAATTAATTCAGAACATGACAGGAAGGGCAGACAAGTGGCCGTTTTAGAAATGAATAGAGTTCATGAAGTATTTAATAAGTATTGATCTTGATTCCACCAGGGGGTAAGCTACTCTCAGCAACTAAGGTAAGCACTTTTGAAAGCTGCATCAACTGTAAGGTCAGTAGTTCAACTAAAACCCAGTCATGAGCTATTGGCTCAACACACTTCAACACACTTCATGAAATCAAGGCAGGACTTCTCTCAAATCCTCCCCCATTGGCTATAGACCCCATTTGGGGATTAAACAATCATATATTTAAATATAGGGCATAGGGTGGTGGTTATCATTGACAGTAGCTGAATAATGGTATGAAAATGAGCCTTTAATTTGCTGCTGCCAACAATAGAAAGAGGAACATTATCTGCAGATGGTTTGAAAACTTCAAAAAGCCACTTGTCACTTTATGAAACTTGATTCCATCCTGTTTTCTTTTTTATTTTTTATTGTTATTTTCACTTTTTATTACAACATCATAGAAACTAGCTAGAGTCTCAGAATAACTATAAGAAAGATCATAGGTTCAACACTTCTTCTTCTGCTAAATTTTTAAACTGTGTGCTTATATGTCAGTCTCTTTGGACTTCACTTTTCCATCTGGCTTTGATGCTTATAAGACTCAAAAGCTAACTATATAGGAAAAGGTGATTTAATATCCTATGCTTCAAAATGTTCCATAAAAGAATTTGCTAATGTATTACCAACTTTAGAGTCTAACTCTTCTTTCCGTTTCTCCTTTATTCTGGGCTTCCATATTGGCACATCTAAAAGGAAACTTAGAAAACCATTTTTAAACTCAAGAGAGGAGAGATGTCCTGAAAGGCACCTTTTACTTATTTGTATGTTTCTGAAAGAACACCTTATCCTGTGGACAATGCACCTACTGCCTGGATTCAGTCCTTACTCTTTAAAAGGCCTTGTCTTAGTTTCACCACTGTACTTCCCAGAAGATCAGAGTAACTGTACTTACCCTATGGTTTCATGCATTTTGTATTTACATGGGATGTTTTCCTAAAATCTGATACTTAATTAAGGCAGTTAGATCTTACAGATTTATTTTTTCCTTTTGAAAGAAAAGCCTGTGTTAATATGAGAGAGTATAAATCCAATGATAGGATGAGCAATTTTACCACCAGTACTTCATCTGATGGAGTTCAGATTTGGGTTAATTTGCCTAATGGCTCAAATGCAGATTGGTCACAGATGTAATCATCAGCTCTATTTTTTACATGGTCAACATGAGGAATAGAAATAACCTGACATTTTCAAGGAGCAGACCTAGGAAAGGAGATTTTTTTTTCTACTCTCTATACAAGGCCTTCTGTGCCTGAGATGAATATCAAACACAAAATTATTTTGCTTAATTTTAAGTTTACTATAGAGCTAATGAAATATATACTCAAAAAGAATCTTAAATTCTGAAATGTCCTTAAGCTATGATATCCTCTACATCATTCCACTTTGTTCTTTTATTTTTGTTGTGATTTCCTTTGAAAGCAATCCCCTAGGTATGACTTAGCCATAAAAATAGCATAGCTCTTAGGAGGAAAACAGGCATTTCACTTCTGAACAGTATATATTTGTATATTAGCAGTTTCTTAAAGACTCGCATAAAAAAATGTACAATAAATTAAAAAATAGGTACCTATTGGGATTTCCTTCCTAGTTCTGGTTAACAGAAATCTCCTACCCTCACTCAGGCATCAGTTATCCCTTTGAGTCTGATGAAAATTCTTGTAAATTTTAAAAATTATAAAGTGATGAAAAATGAGAAAAGTCTGAAATTTAATCCAGCTTCCACAAGGCAGCTATTGTGTAGCAAGTGAATAAAATATTGTCCTCAAAACTAGTTAAAGTGTTTTACCAACTATCTCAAAAGGTATTTTCTAGCAACATAACTAATATATTTTTAAATGTCCCTTAGATAATAACAAGGCGAGATTATCAAATACCATTTTGATGTAGAAGATTATTGAAAAGGCACTCATTTCGTTATCCAAGATTAAGCTATTAGACTAGAACATATATTGACTTTCTGAAAAACAGAATAAAAATTCAGAATTTTACTCTAATGGAATTCTTAAAATATAGAAATAACCACAAAAGAGAAGAAAAAAAAAGGATTAAATACAACTGGTCTGGAAGAACTTACTTGTTTTCAGAGAAGTTTCATCTATCACTCACCCCAAATAATAAAGTTATTAGATCTAAAATTTTTCATGGTAATTATCATGAAATGAAAAATGAATAGGGGTTGAGATAGCAAATGAGAAGACAGTATAGGAACCCAACACTTACATTAACCAGTTTATTAAAGGTTATATTAAAAGATGCAGATGAGCATCCAGATGGAAGACATGCATAGGGAAAGACAGGTGGGAGGCATGGAGCTCCTTCTGAGACAGGGACCACCGTGGGCTTAGACAGAGCAGTCAGGGCCTCCAGAGAAAAACAAAGCAAGATAATCCAGGGTGGTGTTTGCTTTGGCCTGCTGGGGGGCCCAGTTTATTTTTCTGACTTTACCCAGGTGCTGCTTTTCCTCTTCCAGCCCTAATCAAGTGATTTGCAACCTGGGAAATTTAGCAAGCAAGCCCAAAACAACTTAGTAAAAACAGGAAGGATTCCGTCTTGAAGATAATATTGCATTTTAAAACCCAATTGGTTAAAAAGTAAGTTTCTTAACATACTCTTTAATAGACAATAACTCAGTCCACCTTGGGAGCAAAGCAGGCAGTCTTCATTGATATGCTCCCAGAACAGAAAGCTGCTATCCTGGGAGAAAATCAGAGCAGTAAATTTCTTGTAAATAATCCAGAAGACTACTAAGAAACTTAATGTCTCTTCAAAGGTAAACATTTTGGGACCACTTAGCAGGTCTGCATCCCTAGCCCTTTGTACCTCAACCGCCTATAAATCCCCTAGACAACACACCACCCCATTTTTTCTTTTCATTTTTTTTTAGGGAGGTTGTTTTATTTTGTTTTTCATAATAGCCATTCAAACAGGTGTGAAGTGGTATCACTGTGTTTTTGTTTTGCATTTCTTTAATGATTAGTGATGTCAGATAGCTTCATGTTCTTATTGTCCTCTAGTGTATCTTCTTTGGAGAAATATCTATTTGCCCATTTTTAAAAATCAGGTTATTTTTGTTGTTGAGGTGTAAAATGTTGTTTATATATTCTGGATAATAATCACATAGCAGATATATGATTTACATATATTTTCTCAAATCCTGTTGGTTGTCTTTTCACTTTTTTGATAGATGTCCTTTAATGCACAAAAGGTTTCAATTTTGAATTCCAATTTACCCATATTTGTCTTTTGTTGCTTGCATTTCTAGTTTCAAATGCAAGAAATTGTTGCCATATCTAATGTCAGGGAGTTTTCTCATACATTTTCTTCCAAGAATTTATAGTTTTAGCTTTCACATTTAGATATTTGATCCATTTTGGCTGAATTTTTGCAAATGGAATAAGGTAAGGGTCCAACTTCACTCTATTACATTTGAATATCCAGTTTTCCCAACCCCATTTGCAGGAAAAATTTAAAAATCTATCCTCTCCATTAAATGGTCCTGGCATCCTGGATGAAAATCATTTGGCCATATATGTGAGGGCTTTTTGCTGGGATATTTTCTTCCATAGGTCTCTGTCTTTATGCCAATACCACACTGTTTTGACTACTGTAGTTTTATAGTAAGTTTGAAACCAGCAAGTGTGAGACCTGCCACTTGATTCTTCTTGGAAATTACTCTACATCTCATAATCCACTTAATGCATATTTTTACATTTTAAGCTTCTTGGAGCCTTCAACCCTCTAGTTTTGAACACAGTGAACTGAACAAAACAGATTCTTTGCAAGTGCTTGTCAAATAACTGGCTATTTAACTTGCCTCCCAGATCTATTCAAAATTGGTTCTTGTTACATTTTACCTTAGCTCTACATCTCTATTTTCCTCATTATATTCTTTAACAAAAATGTCTTAATTTTGTTTTATTTTGCAAAAATTTTCAGCTAATGTAAAAGTATTAATTAAATTTTTATGAGGTAAAATTTGAAAAAGAACTCACTGACATGATGAATTAAGGCTAATTTACTACACAGGCATACCTCAGTGATACTGCAGATTCAGACCACTGCAACAGAGCAAATATTGTAATAAAGCCAGTTAAATGAACTTTATAGTTTCACAGTGCATATAAAAGTTACATTTACATTATACTGTAGTCTGTGTGCAGTAGCATTCTCTCTAAAAAAGCAAGGTACATACCATAATTAAAAAATACTTTGTTGCTTAAGAATATTAAACATCATCTGAGCTTTCAGTGAGTTGTAATCCCTGATCACAGATTACCATAATAAATATATTAATAATGCAAAAGCTTGAAATACTGTGAGAATTACCAAGATGTAACACAGAGACACAAAATTAGTAAATGCTGTTGGAAAAATGATGCCAATAGATTTGCTCAATGCAGGGTTTCCACGTACCTTCAATTTGTAAAAAAAACCAACAACACAGTATCTACAAAGCACAATAAAATGAAGCACCACAAAACAAGGTATGCCTGTACTTGTATTTTACTGTATAGTATCTGAGGTGTAAAATGAAAGAGAATAGTTATGGTGATATTTGAAAAAATGAAGGCTAAAATAAATTAGAACATTAAGTTGCAAAGTTCAAGTCACTGGCAGGGGGGGAATTATGTAAACCAGGAAAAAGAGAATATTTTTAGCTGAGTTTTAAAGAGTTAAATGGAGAGTACTGGAAAGTTGTACTAGATGGCAGATGGCCAATGGCTAGAACTGAAGAGGTGCCCTGATAGAGTCCTGGCTGTGACATCAGTAGGAGCTGGGACTGGAGGAGAAGTTTGGAAAAAGTAGTGATTCCAGAGTCTGAAGTGATTTCAAAAGTACATCTGTTGAAGTTATATAAAATTCTATCATGCAATCAATAAAAATCAAAGCCCTCCTGATAGATATTCATATGGAGAACAGTTAGCAAAAGAAAGAGGGCATTTTATACATTGTGCCAGAAATTATGAAATATTAATAGCTGTCTTTATTGTATGATTAATATGTTTGAGGAGCAGTGGTAATGACTTTCCAAGTATATTCTTGTTAGCTAGGAAATGGTTAGAGGGAAGCAGACAGGCACCCAGGTCTGCGTGCTCTCAGCCTCTCTCCTTTGCTGCTTCCATCAGCTGTTTGTTGACAGTGCATAAAAGAAAAGAGTAAAGACCCCTTTCCTTTATCCTTACTTCCCAATGTTACCCTACCATTTTTCCATTTTTATAGTCAATAGAAATAGATAGCCCCTATTCTTCTCAAGGGTCTACATAGGGAACATACAGAAATAAGAATAAAAGGGAAAATAAGTATTTTACCATATATACATGTTCTAAGACAATGTAGCTGAAAAAATTCTTAGTACAACATTTTATTGTTGTTTTCAAGAGCTCATATTTGAAAAGGGATTTTAGAGCAAGATTATGTTACTGTATAGCATCAAAGAGCTCAGCTTCCTTTTCTATTTACAGCCTATTTTCAAATGTTAATTTTCTCTAAATATGAATATATATATGTATACTTTATTATTAGGAAACAAATTTAAGAGTAATGATCATTCTGGGGTTTTCTAGTATTACTCATTGCTTCAGAGTCCTTCCTTTGCCAACTAGACAACAGCTTGTCTCACTAGGTGTGTGTAACAGTCATTAAGAGCTATCAATATACAGGGCACTGTAGTCATAGCTGTGGGAGTACAATATATAAGAATAATTACTGACCCTATGATTTAGTTGAAAACATAAGATATAAATAAAAGAAACTTATATTGCTAAATGTATGGTACAAATGATAAATGCTTTGAATCTTGTACAGAAAAATCACCATTGGTTTCTTCTTTCTAATAGCTCAAAAATTCATATGGAACCACAAAAGACCCTGAATAGCCAAAGCTATCCTGAGAAAGAAGAATACAGTGGGGGGAATTACACACCCTGACTTCAAGCTCTACTATAAAGCTACAGTAATCAAGACAATTTGGTACTGGCACAAGAACAGACCCATAGACCAGTGGAACAGAATAGAGAGTCCAGATGTTAACCCAAGTATATAGGGTCAATTAATACACAATAAAGGAGCCATAGATATACAATGGGGAAATGACAGCCTCTTCAACAGCTGGTGTTGGGAAAACTGGACAACTACATGTAAGAGAATGAAACTGGATTATTGTCTAACCCCATACACAAAAGTAAACTCAAAATGGATCAAAAACGTGAATGTAAGTCATGGAACCATAAAACTTTTACAAAAAAACAGGCAAAAATCTCTTGAATATAAACATGAGCAACTTTTTCCTGAATGCATCTCCCCAGGCAAGGGAAACAAAAGCAAAAATGAACAAGTGAGACTATATCAAACTAAAAAGCTTCTGTACAGCAAAGGACACCATCAGTAGAACAAAAAGACGTCTTGCAGTATGGGAGAATATATTCATAAACGACATATCCAATAAGGGGTTGACATTCAAATTATATAAAGAGCTCACACACC
Organism: Smutsia gigantea; assembly: GCA_032199065.1. NCBI lineage: Eukaryota > Metazoa > Chordata > Mammalia > Pholidota > Manidae > Smutsia > Smutsia gigantea. The sequence goes on from JAVSCE010011486.1 coordinate 673,001, forward strand.
TCAACAAACAAAAAGCAAATAAGCCAATTAAAAAATGGGCAGAGGAGCTGATCAGACACTTCTCCAAAGAAGAAATTCAGATGGCCAACAGGCACATGACAAGATGCTCTACATCCCTAATCATCAGAGAAATGCAATTTAAAACCACAATGAGATATCACTTCACACCAGTTAGGATGGCTGCCATCCAAAAGACAAACAACAACAAATGTTGAGGAGGATGTGGAGAAAAGGGAACCCTCCTACACTGCTGGTGGGACTGCAAATTAGTTCAACCATTGTGGAAAGCAGTATGGAGGTTTCTCAAAAAACTCAAAATAGAAATACCATCTGACCCAGGAATTCCACTCCTAGGAATTTACCCTAAGAATGCAGCAGCCCAGTTTGAAAAAGACATACGCACACCTATGTTTATCGCAGCACTATTTACAATAGCCAAGAAATGGAAGCAACCTAAGTGTTCATTAGTAGATGAATGGATAAAGAAGATGTGGTACATATACACAACAGAATATTATTCAGCCATAAGAAGAAAACAAATCCTATCATTTGCAACAACACGGATGGAGCTAGAGGGTATTATGCTCAGTAAAATAAGCAAGGTGGAGAAAGACAAGTACCAAATGATTTCACTCACCTGTGGAGCATAAGAACAAAGCCAAAACTGAAGGAACAAAATAGCGGCAGGCTCACAGAACCCAAGAATGGACTAACAGTTGCCAAAGGGAAAGGGGCTGGGTGGTGGGTTAGAAGGGAGGGCGAAGGGGAATAAGGGGCATTATGATTAGCATACATAATGTAGCAGGGGGACACGGGGAAGGCAGTATAGCACAGAGAAGACAAGTAGTGACTCTATAGCATCTTACTACGCTGATGGACAGTGACTGTAATGGAGTATGTGGTGGGGACTTGAGAATGGGGGAAATCTAGTAACCACAATGTTGCTCCTGTAATTGTGTATTAATGATACCAAAAGAAAAAGGTTTTGGAGGCTTCTCTTTGTGTGTGTGTGTGTGCATAGCATTTTAGTGATAAATTATATATTTTGCTAAGGAGTTTAGGTGCTCAGTGCATTCAACACTTTTATGTAACTGACATCTAATACTGGGAATTGTAAACAACATGTATCTTAGAATACAGACATCTTTTATCATTAAACTATGTTATTTTTATTTTGTTTTTGTTCCTTAAATTAGAATTTGGAAAATATTCTTAACCTTAATTCTTGGTATAGGCTGCATTTTATCTGTCTGCGTATGATATGAAGATAAGATATAAGATACATTTTAAAACAAGATAGCTTTGATCTGAAAATGAAAATATGTTTCTTTCAATTCTCACATTGATTTAGACTAGGCCTATTTTCAAGTGTATTGTCACACCTACGTGTTATATAATTTTTAGTCATACTTTGCTGAATTAAGTTCCATTATCGATTTCCTCTAGGGTCTGTTCAGACCGTATTCCTTTTTCTGCTTCATGACAGCCAAGAGTGTCATAATGGAGGCCAGTGCTTGATTAAAATAAATGGTAGTCAGGGTCATGTCAGCATGAGTACTGTGGATATTTTAAGAATATATGATCCTCTCCCAAAGTTGAAAGTATAAAAGTTTATTTATGCAAAGCATTCAGGTTTAGCAAATAAATTTTTAAAATAGAAGTTTATACCTTATGCCCTTTTCAGAAGGGAAACACATTATTATTTGTATTAAAATTTGTTTTTTCTAATAGCAGAGCAAAGGCTGGTCAAAACCAAATCCTAGAGTCGAGGTGATTTATTTGGCTATCTTGGTATCATGACCCAATCAGGACTGGCACTAACAAGACAAGTGTCCCTGAGCAAGGAACAGATTTTATGGGTCTCAGTTTTGTCATTTGTAAAATAGGGAACTAGATTCTGTAATATGTAAGATGCCCATGAACTCCCACATTCAGTGGTTTCCCTTGGCAATTATTGTGAGGAAAGAAACACACTACTGAAGTATGAGACAGAAGATAAACAGGTGGGAATGTTTTTTTTAAATACCATGCTCTATTATCCAAGCTTATTAAATAAAGGAAGCAAACTATTTTCTAAATTTAAACAAAAAATAAAAGATTTTCAACAAAGAACAAAGCAAATTCAGATTTAAGCCACTTGGGATTATTTTTTGTTAGATAATTTAAGCTTTTATAGACCTATATTTTTTAAAGTTATTACTGAATACAATAATAGATCCGATGTCCCCAATATAAAACTGAAGCTGTGGAAAGCTAATTAGAAAGGAAACCTTTTGGTGTCATTTATAGAATGATTGAAACTCTCCATTCATTCCTTAGAGATTTTGGTACCTGGTTCACTGTTAAAACCTCCTGTCTTAGTACTTCAATGATTTTAACTGTCACACAGATAATCCTTCAAAAAATTCTGGATCTCAGTTCCTTGACTGCATTTCTTTAAAGAATATTTTCTACCCCATAGCACATTTCTCCATTACCTAATTTTTCTACTTTCCCAGGATCACCTCCTATCTTTCAAGTTATTCCCATTGTCTCCAGTTTCAACAATTGTTGTTCCTTCCTAGAACCTATAAGCCATTATGCTAACACATGTTCACTGTCTTTAACCCTTTCATGTTCTAACTTCTATCCTTAGTGAGTTTGAATCCTACGGTTCATAATCTCTTGTATTTAGCCCCAACTCCAAAACCTTCCTCCATGTCACATATAATTGCCTGATGCCTAAATCCTAGTTCAATTTTATTCTCAATTTAGTCTACTCCTGTCACTGGACAGATGAGTGAGGCGAGAGCAAACACAACCATTTTGGCTGTATGTTCCTTTTGAAAACCAAACAATATAATTTGGGATAGTCCAAATTTAATCTTGTCAACTCAAGGACATAACACCATGTCTCTCTTTTCTTCTATGCTATTTGATTTACCTTCTTTACTGTATCATTCTGATTAGCATACAATATGGTATAACATCTGTGATATTAAAAATTCACTAAATCCCTAATACTCCTTTCATTTCAATACTCTACCAAAACAAATCTTACGAAACCCCTTCATTCCCACTGCTAAATTAAATAGACAGTTCTCAGTTCTTTTACTCAACATATAAGCAGCACTGTGTAAAGATGGGTACCCATTCATTGAAGAATTCTCTCACGTGGCTTTTGGGATCCCACTCCTGTAGCTCTTCTCCAAATACAAGGGCCATGTCTTTTCATTCTCTTTTACTGGTTTCTCCTCATTTCCCCAGTACTCAGTTCTTGTTCTCTATTCATTCCCTATGGAATCTCATCCAGTCACTTGATTTTAAATATCATTTATATACCGGCAGCTCCCAAATTCACAGTTCTGGCCCATAGTTCCCCAGACTTGATTATTCAACTGCCAGTTCACCATCTCCCTTTGTAAGTCTCACCCTACATTTGTATCTTCCATAGAATCAATTAATGGCAAGTCCATTTATCAGTTTGCTCAGATCAGAAAGATTATCTTTATTCTCAACTCTTTTTTTCCCCTCCTTCTCACAGCCCATATCCATTAGCAATTTATGTTAGTTCTACTTTTAAAATATACTTCAGATCCATTATATCCAACTATTCATTGCTGGCATGCTAATTGGAGCCACAACTATTTCTCCCCTAGATTATTGCAATAGCCTCTTAACTTGCCTTCTTGCTTCCATCCATATTCACTTGCTATTTATACAAAACAAAGCAGCTAGAATTATCTTTGTAAAGTTTAAATCATAAATTTTATTACCTAACAGGTGAGGCAAGAAAAAGGCAAGTTAAAACAAAAAGATAAACGGTGAAAAATATCTGTAACAAATAGTATGAAGCCTATTCTTATTAAAGGCTACTGAAGTTGAAAAGACCAATAACCTAATTTTAGAAATGAGGAAAAGAGGAATAGACATTTAACAACAACAACAAAAAAAATGAAATGCAAATGTCCTATAGGTGTATGAAAAGATGTTCAATGAAATTATCAAAAAGATGCTAATTATATGTGGTGGGTAATGACAGAGCAGATGATGTAAGTCCTACAAATGGATTACAGCAGTATTTATAAAAAATATACATGTGTAACCTCACAGAGCAACATCAGATCTGAAAATGTATTCATTTCTGGGAATAGAACTACTCCATAAAAATGAAATTAGTAAGGCTTTTCATTATAACATGTAATGCAATATAATGTAACAGGAAAAGATAGAAACTAAAGCAGCCACATATAGGACAATGATCATTAAATTGATACATTAATACAATGGAATAGTATGCAGCTGTATAAAAAATAAAGAATGAAAGTGATTTATATTTAGTGACATAGAGTTCTCCAGAAAAATGGCTAAATGAAAATAGACAAGAAAAGTAGTATGTATGGTAGGCAAACACTGATATAAAAGGTGAGGCAGTTGGGATAGAAACATATTTGTAATTACTGTAACAGTCTAAATAAAAATTTCTAAAAGAGTTAATAAACATAGTTGCCTAAAAATGCTGGCAAACCAGGAGAATGAAGGCCAGATGGGAGAAAAACCTTTTCTTTTATTTATTTATTTATTTTTATTAAGGTATTATTGATATATACTCTCATGAATGTTTCACATGAAAAACAATGTGTTTACTACATTCGCCCATATTATCAAGTTCCCACCCATACCCCATTGCAGCCACTGCCCAACAGTATAGTAAGATGCCACAGAGTCACTACTTGTCTTTTCTGTGCTATACTGTCTTCCCCGTGACCCCCCAGGGAGCAAGAACTTTTCATATAAAACTGTTATGTATCAACTTTATTAGTAATTCATCACCTCAGTGCATTACCTATTGAAAAAAATTTTAAATATCTTAACTTATATCACTTCTCTAGTTGATCTACTCCTCTAACTTTGCACCTTACCCAGAGTAAAAAAAAAAAGCCTGGATATTATTCTGTAAGATACTCTACATTCTCACCTCTACTGCCTCTCTTATCCTGTCTGCACCACTGTCCTCTTACAGTAATCTGCTTAAAATACATCAAACACATACCCAGAATTTTTCTTACTGTTCCTTCTTCTAAGATTCAGATCCCAGTCATCCTTGGGGCTCCTTCCTTTCTTCCCTTCTGGCATCTGCTCATGAGTCATCTTATCAGCAATACCTGAGTATTCTATGTAAAGTGATCTGTATAAAACACTCCCACCTTGGCATCGCCATTCCTTTAACATTATTCTATTGTTTTTATTATTTTATACAGCAGATAACACTATTTGGTCTAATTTTACTTATCTGTTTTCTACATCTTTTCTCCCCTTACACCTCTAGAATGTAAGTTCTACAGGGACTTTGTTGTATCCTCTAGCGCCAGAACAGCACCTAGTACATAGTAGGTGATCAAAAAGTATTTCTTAATTAGGCAAATTTTAGACACGCAATCATAATCCTCCAATTTGTTCTACCAGAACAGTTAATTTACATTCCCCCAGAACTATATAAACTCTACCCAGTGTATGTGATAGTCGTGGACCTCAGAATCTTTGCAAGTGCTAGGTGAAGAGCAAAACCCATGTAAAAAGGGTGTTTCTGCCTTTCCTCTGCACAGCTTAAGCCTGAGGAGTGCCTTTGTTTCTCACTTGGGAACATTACACAATCACACAATTTTACACAATTCATTTAGAAATGAATACATGATGTATGAGTAGAAGATCTAGATGAGATCCCTACCCATTTTTTTTTTACCTCTTAGAATAGTTTGTATAGCTCTCAAACACTGCACAAACATTCCTGAAGATACAGTTTGTATCCACTCAGCTAAAATGCTTATTTTTTTCTCTGAGAACTCACCATATCTTGACACCACACCAATAATTCTATTTAGATTACCCACTGTAGTCATTAACTAGTGTTGATACATAAATCTTAACCGTGTACATATAATAGCATTAAGAAAATTGTATTTAAAATACATGTGCCTTGCATATATAATTTAACTATACATTTGAAATAATCTAACCATTGTTCTATATCCTTTGAGTGAGCTGTGCTACATGCTGAATAAGACAGGCAGCTTTTTCCCTTCTCCCTGAGGCTCCCACTATAAGATGGTATCTTGTTTTTTGTGATTTTGCCTTAGTTTAAGTGGGAGGCAGATAATCCTTTTCTTTCACTTGCCATTCTGAATGAAATAGTGTGAATGTTCCTTAAACCACCTCTTATCTTCAGTTCTATCTGCGTGATATTGCCCAAAAGTTGCTTCAGCCTTCTCTCTCATTTCAGATCCCTGTCTACTTTAAGTGGATCCATCTGTCTTTAGAAAGCACATGTTCTGTGTAAATCCTGAGAATTCTCTTACCTGGGGTGGCCTGTATTTTCTAACAGACATGGACATGTGCACTTTTTCCTGAAACCTGGAGTCCTCTCCCTCTTTTCACTTCTTTCATTCTTCCTCTTCCCTCTTCCAGTCTTTGCTCTTCAGTCAAGTTGGCCAGATTATCAGAATTCAGGTTCTTCCTTTCCAGTCCATTTTGCCACACTACACGCTCAATCAGTCCCCATATCCTCTTTTCCTTCCATCAACCACACATTTAAGTTCGACTCAAAATGGCAGGGGTTAAGAAGCATAATCAGATTTGGGCCATATAACCTAAGTTACTGGATCCAGGGGAAGATGAATTTATAACTGCCTCTGATTCTTAGAACAGGATTTTTGGGAGTAGTATGTGGGGCATGATATTGAATTGTTCCTTTTGCCTAAAATACTTTTCTTTCAGCTCTTCTCTTACTCTTATCCTTCAGGTCTCAGCACAAATGTCATCTCAGAGAAGTTTTTACAGTTTTGCAGAATCTCAGGTTATTCTCTTTTATGGGCTGGTATATTGATATCCTGTGTAACACTTACCAAAGTATCTCAGCACATTGCTTATCTATTTAACTTCTTTATTATTCTCTATCTTCCCCACTAGAATGCCATTTCCTAGAGAAAATGGATCTTGCTTGTCTTCATTCTCTACTCATTGCATTCAAGTCCAATTCAGACAAACAGTAAGCACTCAATAAACATTTAGTGGATGAATTCGCTGGTTCCTTTCACTCACATCACTACCTCAATGTACTTATTCAAAAGTTTTTTTTGTTTTTTTTTTTTGCATTTGGGGATATAATTCCATTCTGTTTTTTGTAATGATTTTTATTTATATGGTAAGATACATATAACATAAAATGCACTATCTTAGCTGTTTAAAGTGTAGAGTTCACTGTTATTAAATACACTCATAATGGTGTGCAACCATCGCCACCATCCACCTCCATAACTTTTTTCATCTTGTAAAACCAAAATTCTATATTCATTAAACTATAACTCCCTATTCTGCTGGCTGTCTATGATTTTTACTACTCTAAGTACCTCATATAAACAGAATCACACAGTATTTGTCCTTTGGTGACAGGCTATCTCACTTAACATAATGCCCTCAATGTTCATCCATGTTTAGCAGGTCAGAATTTCCTTCCTTTTAAGGCTGAATAATATTCCATGGTATGTATATACCACATTTTGTTTATCCATTCACCCATCAGTAGACATAGGTTTGTTAAAAACAACACAAAAGGCCCCAAATGGAGTCATTCATGCTAAGCCCTACATCACCAAACCAAGACTGAATTACAGGTTTGGCTCTCCCAGAAATGAAATCTTAAAACAGTCAATCAGGAATTGCCTGCTCAGCGCTAGTTAGGCGAACTGCCTGATAAACCCCTCTCATCTTCTAAAGGAAAGTGACTTTGCAATAACCAGCCTACTTTTTTGCCTGGTATAAATTTATTCCTGCTCACTCTGCCTATAAAAAGTCTTTCATTTTGTACAACTCCCCAGAGCTCCTTTCCATCCACCATATTGGATACTACCCAATGACAATAAATTTTTGTTCAGAAAAAAATCTTTCAAATTTTTTGATGTCTGAAGGGGAAACTGAAGGAAACCCCTGACAGCCCCCCAGAGTATCAAGCCCCAGATATAGGTACCTGTCACCCCGCTGGGCTTGCTGTTTCCTTGCTGCCTCTGGAGGTCATGGGTAAGGCCCTCTCAGATGCAGGCTCCACAGCTTTCTCATTATAAGTTTTCAGACTTTGAGTATTTCTTTTATACCACGTCATAGTTGAATGGGGTCCAAAATAGAAACCAGATGGGATTCAGGGTTGGACTGAGGCTGACTTAAGCTGGACAAGTCCAGTGTGAGGTCTCAGGTGAATAAAATTTTGTTTTAAGGCTGAACAGGAGGTTAAGCTTACCACAAATAATACTGAATTACAGTGGCCACAATGGAAATCTATTAACTTCAGTAAGTTTATCCATTTATGAAGTGCCCTAGAGAAAGGTACAGGGAAAATTATTCTTCCTCCTCAACAGTTCCTGATGACCAGAATGAGACCATTGGGATACAACACTCACTCAAGAACCAAGACGGACTCCTGGGAAAATTGGCATAAGCAAGCAAAGGGGCCAAAGTTAGCTCTCCCAGATCTCTATCCATGGTGACTGGTTGACAGAGGAAGATAAAATTTCATCTTGTCCTTTCCTTTCCAAATTCAGATTGACCAACAAAAAAGAATTTGTAAATATTTTATCTTTCAATTACGACCCATGCATTTGTTTTTGGGTACCTGCTGGTTATCTATCTTTTTCAGAGATAGCTATTACCTTCTCGTTTGTCTCCTTCTGTGTCCTGAGAACTTGGCTTGGTAAGGGTAAGGTTGGGGCCCAAAAAATACAGCCAGAAAGAAACACAAACTGTACCCTATCTGAAGCTGGATATAGCTTAACAAAAATATGGGCTGTACTCCATTTGCAGCTAGGGTCCTCTTGACTATTGCCAGCTCTCCAGGGAATTGTCTCAGCCTTTTTTTCTTCTGGTTGTCTTTGAGAATGGCTCTGGATCTTGGGAGGTGTTATCTTTTACAACCTCTTGTGTACAAGGAGATACCTTGTGTGTCTATGGGATTGTTTAATACTGCCAAGAATATTTACTTTTTTTCTCCCAGCTGAAAGATGACAAGATATTTGAAAGAGTTTTTTGCTGGATAATATCATAATTCAATTTTTAATTTTGTAAAGAACTGACATTGTTTTCCACAGCAAATGTACATTTTACATTCCCACCAACAGTGGACAAGTGTTGCAATTTCTCCACATCTTTGTCAACATTTGTTTTTCTCTGTTTTATTGATAGTATTCTAATGAGTAAGAAGTGGTATCTTATTGTAGTTTTTATTTGCATTCCTCTCATAATCAGTGATGTTGAGTATCTTCTCATCTGTTTGTTGGCCATCAGCATACCTTCTTTGGAGAAATGTCTATTTAAACCCTTTGCCCACTTTGTAATTGCTTAGGTGTTTTTGTTGTGGTTGAGTTTCAGGAACTCTATTTTTTGAATATTAACTCTATCAAGTATATAATTTGCAAACATTTTGCCTTATTCTGTGGGCTCCCTTTTACTTTATTGATAAGTTACTTCTGATGAATAATTTTTAAGAAATCATCAAATCCAATTTGTCAACTTTTTCTTTTGCTGCCTATATTAAAAAATATTTGCTTGTTGATCTTTGAAGCTTACACATATTTTTTAAATAGTAAACATTCAATCATTTCTCTGAATATACAATTAACATATTTTTCTCCATTAGATTTTTTAAATCTATTATGCAGTAAAAACAAATCTTGGTTATGATTCTGTAAATATTTTCTAAACTTCCATTGTTTATTATGACATAAAAGGGAATATTTCTTTTATAACTGCAGTTTACATGGATTTTGTACTGAATAATAAGATTTGTAGTTATACATCTCTTTCATCATGTCCATACTTCAAAGATTTTGATCAAATATGGTTAAAGTTACAATAGAAATCAAGTTAAAGCATAGTTAAATACAGCTATCATTTAAAATAAACCTGTTAAAAACATATTTAATGTTTGTGTTCTTCTAACTATCATATGTTGATTTTGTAGTGTTTTGGCATCTTATAATTCTAGTACTTAAATACTAGTATGGAAATTAAGCAATGTATCAGCCAAACATGGAGCTCTACAGCCTCTGTTGTTACTTTAATGTTGGTTCCACAGTATCTTCTACAAATACCGCTGAGTTAATAATAATTTGAAAGATAAGTGGTGCCTAAAGGATATTATGTAACCCATTAAATAATTTTATGAGTTGGATGATGTTTTGATTATATATCTCATAATTGATTCAGAAAATAATCCTATAGTTTTCATTATTGACCTTATTAAGGATGTATTGGTACTCTTTAATATAATCTTCAGTTTTCAGGGGCTTGTGATTTAAGTGGGCTTGGGATTCAATTTCTACATTTTAAAGTAAACTAATCTTTCTTTTCATTAATTTTTCTGTCATTGCTAAATGCTATTTTTAAGGTAACTACCTAAAAATTATTTTTTAGAAAGATATGAAGTATATTCCTACTCAGGCTGCCTTTAATACAAAGCTAATGTATATCACTTAATAATGTTGCAAACAGAATATACTTAACAAATTCTGTGACACTTTACAATAGAACATTCAACCACCACATATGTCAATGCCGTGCTTAAAAACATGGGCTTCAATTTAAGGTCTTCCTTGTATTAACTATGTGATGCTGGGCATTTCATTTAAAATCTCTAAGCCTCTGTTTCTTTACCTGATCAAAGTTCTCACTCCACAAACTTGTTCTCAAAATTAAATGAGGTGATGCATGTAAGACATTAAGCCCAGGGAGTGGTATATACTAAAAATGTTCACTATTGTCTTTTTTAGTAGTATTGCTATGGTTACAATTACCACTGAATTCTAATCATTATTCTTCTTAAGCTAATCCCTTTAATAAAAAGGCAAACCTCTCCTTTCCTTTCCTCACAACTTAGTATATGTGTGAAAAGCTGGTCATTCGAAGGATTTGTTTCCTACATAACTGCTTTCCCTGCTTAAGTACAACAGACGTAATGTGCTTCTCTTTCTGGAGTCCCTTATTTCCAAATTCATTTTAACCCCTGCATTTCTTACTTTCCTACTATTTCGAGGACTCATAAGTAAGTCTTTTGAAAGGACACAAGGATAAAAGAATAACAATTACTTTCTTGAAGGAGCATCAAATCAGTGGAAGACTTACAATGTCCTTAAATAACTACATTAGAAGCATAATGTGATAAGTACTACCACAGAGCAACAAAGAACCTCAGGCACATAGAGAAAAGAACCTAACTGATGAGCATTCAAGACATGAAGGTTAACAAATAAATGTTAGGGGAAACCCTTCCAAGTGAAAATGAGTAAGTCTTATTATGGGTTGAATTATGTCCCCACAAAGAGATACGATGAAATTCTCTCAGTACCTCAGAATGTGGTCTTTTCAAGAAATAGGGTCTTTACAGAGGTAATACGTTAAAATGAGGTCATTAGAGTGGGCCCCTAATCCAATATGATTAGTATCCTTGCAAGGGGGGATATTTGGAAACAGAGACTACATGCACAAAAGGAAGACAATGTGAAGACACAGAGAAAATGTTCATGTGACTGGACTGATGCATTTACGTGTCAAGGAAGGCCAAGGAATGCCAAGGATTACCAGCAAACACCAGAAGCTAGAAGAGGCATGGAAGGATTTTCCCTAGAACAGTCAGTGCTACAACATGGCCCTACAGACACCTTGATTTTGGACGTCTGGCCTCCAGAATTGTGAGACAATACATTTCTTAATTTAAGTCAGCCAGTTTTTATACATTTTTATGGCAGCCCTTTGAAACAGATATAAATCCTAATCTCTCCCTGATAGTGGAGAAATAGAAAAAAGCAAGCACCAAGCAGGGACCTGGAAACTAATGATCATATTCTAATTATATTTAAATCTAATGTCAAGGCCTTCTAAAGAATTTGACTTGTGGAAGTAAAATAACTTACAAGCACCCTTAATATGAGACCATTTCTAGGTATGCCATTTCAAAGGCATCCACAGCTATACCAAAAATGAAGGGATTTCTACTAGAAATCAAAATATTTACTGCTTTTTTTTTTTTTTTTTGCTTTCACAGAAACTCCTCTTGCAGTGCTGGACAGATGGTAGGCTTTAAAAATTATTTTTTGTCAATTAACCCATAAAAAGAGCATAAATTATTCTTTCCTTCAAATGCGCAAATGCTTAGCCCAACTGAAGTGTATTGTTAAAACCAAATAGGATAATGAGTATTAAAGTATTTAGAAACATTTATCAAAGCACTAGGAAAACATATAAAGTAACATGATTACTGAGTTATTTATTATGTGGAATTAAAAAACACTCTATAAAAATAATTGGCCTTTAATAAAATATATATTTACTTTAAATGTTGACCATGTCTTTAAAATGGTATTTTACTTGAAAAGGAAATCACTACAGAATAAGATTTACTTGCATGATTTATCTTTAAGCTTATCTATTTTTCACTGAAGAAATCTGTTATTACTTGGAGGAAGGATTTGTCCCGACAAGAAAAAAATAAAGGATGATAAAAATGTCAAAGACTGAGACTGAGAGAAAAATGGAATTCTAATGTAACTCCAAAATCACTTTCATTTACAGAGAGATCTTTCCTTTGACTTACATACATTTTGCATTAATCACCTCTCAAAAAACTCAGGAAAATCAAAACAAAAATATCTAGAATAGCAAAATTAGGAAATTCTTATTTTCTTTGTTTCTCTGACTAGGTAAGAATTGGACACCTATACCCCACTTTCTGAATTATTTATTCCAATTTGATTCAGTGAGTATAATGTACAAATTATCACCTAGGTTAGACACTAGTAAAACTTTACATTCTCCATCATTAACTGGATTAGTTAGAAAGACCTGATATTTTTTATTTTTAAATAAAAACCCAGTCACTTTTAATACAGGGTAGAAAACTTGATCTTGGTCTGTTGGAATTTGGGGACCTTTTGTTTCTACTTACTTCATGTCCCTGATGGTTATCTCTCGACTCCCTACCCTCCTCTTGTTCTAATTTAATACTTCCAAGAAATGCAACCACTTTCTTAACTTCTCTTGTGAATATTTCTAAAAACAATCAGTTTAGCTATCACCAATCACTGACTCTCCATCCGCATATCTTGTATAAGTTCCCTTCATCTGTGTTCAAATCTCTTTCCAAGAAAATCTAAAATGAAAACCAACTTTCTCTGGAGAGCGGAGCTCCCTTCAGAGCCAGTGGCCTCTTCTCTCTGGCACTCAGAATCCCAGCCATGGAGATGGAGCTGACACATTTTTGGATCTCCTTTGTCAATCCCAGATAGAGTTACTAAAAATAATAAGGCAAATGGTGCCACGATATGGTTAGTTCCCTAAAACTAAGAATTTTCTTGAGACGTGGGTTTACACAAATAGAGATATACTGATATATAGATATTTGGATATATGTCAATGTGATCTTCCTATGACGTATCCACAAGTCCTAAGAAGGAATACTTAACTTGATTATTCAAGCAGTGTCATACACTGGGTGGGTCTCAAAGCACACACTGATTTGTTTTAAGAATAAATACATAGATTAAAGATGGTGGCGTGAGAGGTTAGAGAGAGGCTTCCCCCTAAAACCGCATATAATATGAAAATATAACTAATACAACTACTCTTGAAAGAGCAACAGGAAAGAGGACTGCAACAAACTGCATGCACCTGGAGACAAGAGCAGCCCTCACAGAAAAGGGTAACATACTAAAGCTATGGTCCTGCGGGATCCAAGCCCTTCCCCCACCCCAGCTCACCAGCAGGAGAAAGAGGAATGGAGCAGGGAGGGAGTGGAGATCTGGGACTGCTGAATACCTAACTCTGGAGATCTGCTCTCAGAGCACAAACCTACACTTCATAGTGCTTGCATGATACTCTCATAATTAGGGGGTTGGAAAGCTAAGACAGGTAGAATTCCTGGAAAGACTAACATTCCAGCTGCTTGTGGAAAGCAGGGACCGATATCCAGCTGCTCTGGGACAAAAGAAAGATGGGCAGTCTGAGAGACTTCCTAACAAAGAAGCCCTTAGCAAGAGGGCTGCTAAAGGGGCAAGGATTGCACAGAGCTTACTGCTCAGGAGAAAGGACACATAGACAAAATTGTCCGGGTGCACTCTGCCCAGCAGATTGGGAGCTTTCACGATCTTCAGGTGCCCCAGCTCCCAGGCTGCCTACACAGCAACAAGAACCCCTTCTGTGACAGGCAGACTAGTGTGCCTTTCTCTTGGCCAGCCCCACCGGGCTTGCAAACCAGGAAACCCTACCTGGGCGTTAGGCCAGCCAGAGGGAAGATTTGTCTACAGCAACTAAAAATGCAAAACACAGAGTCTTATACCTGTGTGCTCAGCCCACTGGTTCAGGCAGTGGAGACAGGCATAGCAGCCTGGAACCAGGAAACAGCTCTTTCCTCCCCCTGAGGCACCAATACCACTCCCCTACAATCCCCAACATTGCTTCAGGGGCTGAGCAGCTCCAGGGAGTAGAGCTTCTGGGCACTAGAGGGCGCCATACACAAATTTGAAACACCAAAGGAAACTGGTCCAGAGTAAAATTATGAATACAACTCCTGAGAAATATTTAAATGATATGGACCTCATGACTCTCCCTGAAAGGGAGTTCAAAATAAAAATCATTAACATGCTCATGGAGGTACAGAAAGACATTCAAGAACTCAGGAATGAATTCAGGTCTGAGATCCAGTCATTGAAGAACACAATGGATGGTATCAAAAGCAGATTGGATATGGTGGAGGAGACGATAAATGAAATAGAAACTAGAGAAGAGGAATACAAAGAAGCTGAGGCACAGAGAGAAAAAAGGATTTCTAAGAATGAAAGAATATTGAGAGAATTGTGTGAGAATCCAAACGGAACAATATTCACATTATACGGGTACCAGAAGAAGAAGAGAGAGAAAAAGATACAGAAAGTGTCTTTGAGGAGGTGACTGCTGAAAAATTCCCCAATCTGGGGAAGGAGATAGTCTCTCAGGCCATGGAGGTGCATAAATCTCCCAACACAAGGGACCCAAGGAAGACAACATCAAGACATATAGCAAAATGGCAAAGATCAAGGATAAAGACAGACTATTAAAAGCAGCCAGAGAAAGAAATAAGATCACATACAAAGGAAACACCATCCGGCTATCATCAGACTTCTCAGCAGAAACCTTACAGGCCAGAAGAGAGTGGCATGATGTATTTAATGCAATGAAGCAGAAAAGCCTTGAACCAAGATTACTTTATCTGGCAAGATTATCATTTAAATTGGAAGGAGGGATTAAACAATTCCCAGATAAGCAAAATCTGAGAGAATTTACCTCCCACAAACCATCTCTACAGTGTATTTTGGAGGGACTGCTATAGATGGAAGTGTTCCTATGGTTTAATAGCTTTCACCAGAGGTAATAAAACCACAGTAAACAAAATAGAACAGATAATTACTAAGAAAATGCGAAATTAAATTAACTATCCCCAAAGTCAATCAAGGGAAAGACAAACAGTACAGAATATGATACCTAATATATAAAGAATGGAGGAGGAAGAAAAAGGAGGAGGGAAAACAAACAAACAAAAAAATAACCTTTGGATTGTGTTTGTAATAGCATATTAAGTGAGTTGTTAGACTCTTAGATACTAGGGAAGTTAACCTTGAACCGTTGGTAACCACGAATCTGAAGCCTGCAATGCCAATAAGTGCATATCGATCCATAATCACCCTAAATGTAAATGGACTGAATGCACCAATCAAAAGACATAGAGTCACTGAATGGATAAAAAAAACAAGACCCACCTATATACTGCCTACAAGAGACTCACTTTAAACCCAAAGACATACACAGACTAAAAGTGAAGGGATGGAAAAAGACATTTGATGCAACTAGTATGGAGAAAAAAGCAGGAGTTGCAGTAATTATAACACACAAAATAGACTTCAAAACACAGAAAGTCACAAGAGACAAAGAAGGACATTACATAATGATAAAAGAGTCAATCCGAGAAGAAGATACAACTATTATAAATATCTATTCACCCAACACAGGACCTCCTACACATGTGAAACATATACTAACAGAATTAAGGGGGGAAATAGAATGCAATGCATTTATTCTAGGAGACGTCAACACATGACTCACTCTGAAGAACAGATCAACCAGACAGAAAATAAGTAAGGAGACAGAGGCACTGAACAACATATTAGAACAGATGGACCTAACAGACAGTTACAGAACTCTACACTCAAAAGCACCAGAATACACATTCTTCTCAAGTGCACATGGAACATTTTCAAAAATAGATCATATACTAGGCCACAAAAAGAGCCTCAGTAAATTCAGAAAGATTGAAATTGTACCAACCAGCTTCTCAGACCACAAAGGAATGAAACTAGAAATAAATTACCCAAAGAAAATTAAAAATTCCACAAACACATGGAGGCTTAATAACATGCTCCTAAATAATCAATGGATAAATGACCAAATAAAACCAGAGATCAAGCAATACATGGAGACAAATGACAACAATGATTCAACATCACAAAATCTGTGGGACACAGCAAAGGCTGTGCTAAGAGGAAAGTATGTTGCAATACAGGCCTACCTCAGGAAAGAAGAACATTCCCATATGAGCAGTCTAAACTCACAACTAATGAAACTAGAAAAAGAACAAATGAGACCCAAAGTCAGTAGAAAGAGGGACATAATAAAGATTAGAGCAGAAATAAAGTCGAGAAGAATAAAACAATAGAAAGAATCAATGAAAGCAAGAGCTTGCTCTTCGAGAAAATAAACAAAATAGATAAACCCCTAGCCAGACTTATCAAGAAAAAAAGAGAGTCTACTAACATAAACAGAATCAGAAGTGAGAATGGAAAAATCACTACGGACAGCACAGAAATACAAAGAACTATTAGAGAATACTATGAAAAATTATATGCTAACAAACTGGATAACCTAGAAGAAATGGACAACTTTCTAGAAAATACAACCTTCCAAGGCTGACCCAGAAAGAAACAGAAAATCTGAACAGACCAATTACCAGCAATGAAATTGAACTGGTAATCAAAAACCTACTTAAGAGCAAAACTCCTGGACCAGATGGTTTCACCACTGAATTTTATCAAACATTTAGTGAAGACCTAATACCCATCCTCCTCAAAGTTTTCCAAGGAGCAGAAGAAGAGGGAATACTTCCAAACTCATTCTATGAGGCTAGCTTCACTCTAATACCAAAACCGGGCAAAGACATCACAAAAAAAGAAAACTACAGACCAATATCCCTGATGAACATAGATGCAAAAATACTCAACAAAATATTAGCAAACCGAATTCAAGAGTACATCAAAAGGATCATCCATCATGATCAAGTAGGATTTATTCCAGGGATGCAAGGATGGTTCAACATTCAAAAATCCATCAACATCATCCACCACATCAACAAAAAGAAGGACAAAAACCACATGACATTTCCATAGATGCTGAAAAAGCATTTGACAAAATTCAACATCCATTCATGATAAAAACTCTCAACAAAATGGGTATAGAGGGCAAGTACCTCAACATAATAAAGGCTATATATGATAAACCCACAGCCAACATTATACTTAACAGCAAGAAGCTGAAAGCCTTTCCTTTATATCAGGAAAAAGGCAAGGATGCCCACTCTCCCCACTTCTATTCAACATAGTACTGGAGGTCCTAGCCATGGCAATCAGACAACACAAAGAAATAAAAGGCATCCAGATTGGCAGGGAAGAAGTTAAACTGTCCCTTTTTGCAGATGACATGATATTGTACATAAAAAACCCTAAAGAATCTACTCCAAAACTACTAGATCTAATATCTGAATTCAGCAAAGTTGCAGGATACAAAATTAATGTGCAGAAATTTATGGCATTCCTATACACTAACAATGACCTAGCAAAGAGAGAAATCAGGAAAATAATTTCATTTAATGTTACATCAAGAAGAATAAAATATCTAGGAGTAAACCTAACCAAGGAAGTGAAAGACCTATACTCTGAAAACTACAAGACACTCATGAGAGAAATTAAAGAAGATACCAATAAATGGAAACACGTCCCTTGCTCATGGATAGGAAGAATTAATATTGTCAAAATGGCCATCCTGCCTAAAGCAATCTACAGATTCAATGCAATTCCTATCAAAATACCAAAAGCATTCTTCAATGAACTAGAGAAAATCGTTCTAAAATTCATATGGAACCACAAAAGACACTGAATAGCCAAAGCAATCCTGAGAAGGAAGAATAAAGCTGGGGGGATTATGCTCCCCAACTTCAAGCTTTACTACAAAGCCACAGTACTCAAGACAATTTGGTACTGGCACAAGGACAGACCCACAGACTGATGGAACAGACTAGAGAGCCCTGATATAAACCCAACCATATATGGTCAATTAATATATGATAAAGGAGCCATGGACATACCATGGGGAAATGACAGCCTCTTCAACAGCTGGTGTTGGCAAAACTGGACAGCTACATCCAAGAGAATGAAATTGGATTATTGTTTATCCCCATACACAAAAGTATACTAGACATGGACCAAGGATCTGAATGTAAGTCATGAAACCATAAAACTCATAGAAGACAACATAGGCAAAAATCTCTTGAATATAAACATGAGCAACTTCTTCCTGAACTCATCTCCTTGAGCAAGGGAAACAAAGGCAAAAATGAGCTCATGGGACTACATTAAACTAAAAAGTTTCTGTACAGCAAAGTACACCATCAACAGAACAAAAAGGCATCCAATAGTTTGGGAGAATATAGTTGTAAATGACATATCCAACAAGGGGTTAACATCCAAAATATATAAAGAACTTACACACCTCTACACCCAAAAAGCAAATAACCGGATTAAAAAATGGGCAGAGGATATGAAGAGACAGTTCTCCAAAGAAAAAATTCAGAAGGCCACAGACACATGAAAAGATGCTCCACATCACTAATCATCAGGGAAATGCAAATTAAAACCACAATGAGATATCACCTCACACAAGTAAGGATGGCCACCATCCAAAAGACTAAGAACAACAAATGCTGGTGAGGATGCGGAGAAAGGGGAACCCTCCTACCCTGCTGGTGGGAATGTACGCTAATTCAGCTATTGTGGAAAGCAATATGGAAGTTCCTCAAAAAACTTAAAATACAAATACCATTTGACCCGGGAATCCCACTCCTTGGAATTTACCCAAAGAATACAACTTCTTGTGGCAGCCCAGCAGCTGCACAGATTATCTTTGTTTGATGGCTACGTCATTTCCTCTTGGCCATGAGTCAAGTTTCATATTCTTCTGAGTTAAGTTTCATGTTCTTCAGTGGAGCATTTCTGAGAAATCAGCTAGTGCTTTGAAGCCAGTGTAACCATGGAAACTAGGGCAGAACTGATTCTGCCTATAAATACTGTAGCCCTGCCTAATAAAGTTTAGCCTTGATCAGACTGTTGTCTTGGCTCCATTGTTCTCATGTCTCTGTCTCTCATTCTCAAGCCCCCTTTCAGTTACCCGCGTTGACTAGTGGTCGCAGGCGACTACAACTTCTCAGATTCAAAAAGACATATGCACCCCTATGTTTATTGCAGCACTTTTTACAATAGCCAAGATATGGAAGCAACCTGAGTGTCCATTAGTAGATGAATGGATAAAGAAGAGGTGGTACACATACACAGTGGAATACTATTCAACCATAAGAAGGAAACAAATCCTGCCATTTGCAACAACATGGATGGAGCTGGAGGATATTATGCTCAGTGAAATAAGCCAGGCAGAGGAAGACAAGTGCCAAATGATTTCCCTCATTTGTTGAGTATAACAACAAAGCAAAACTGAAGGAACAAAATAGTAGCAGCCTCAGAGACTCCAAGAAGGAAGTAGTGGTTACCAAAGGGCAGGGGGGGGAAGGGTGGGTGGGGAGGGTGGGAGAAGGGGATTATGGGGTATTATGTTTAGTACACACAGTGTAGGGAGTCACTGGGATTGAACTGGGTATGTGTGGGGACTTGGTAATATGGGTAAATGTAGTAACCACATTGTTTTTTCATGTGAAACCTTCATAAGAGTGTATATCAATAATACCTTAATAAAAAAATTGAAATTAAAAAAAGAATAAATACAAAAACAAAAATATAAGTAATAGCCAACACAACAACCAAACAATTAAACATAATTTAGAGCGGCAAAGCTTATTTTAGATAGTGATGGAGTAAATTAACTGCCAAGGTGGCATCCTACAGAGTTATTAAACAAAGGAGTCTTGGTGCTTTGTATACATCTCCCAAGTGCATCTGAGATTATTAAGGTGTATAGCTAAGTAGATAACATTTTTTATATTCTCAGTGCATTAAACTATTTCATGGATTAAGTGAACAGTTTAACAGTGACAAACAGTTATCAAATAAACTATCTGCTAGCCTGCAGTCTATGTGCTTGATAAGTGGTATCTATTAGTTCTTTTAACAGTCCCAGGAGGTATCATTTTTATCATCTCTGTCAGTTTATTTTCATTTATACAAATGATAGGACTTTAGCTATCAACACAAATGAACCAAAATAACAACAAACCTTATATCTGAAAGGAAGCAAATGGGTGGTGAGTCTTACCCAAGGTCACACAGCTTGTTATTCAGTTTGGTTTATCCAGATATTTTGGCATTGTAGAAACTTAAGAAAAAGTATCCAAACATGATTGAATGTAACTAGGGACAATGCTTTACATTAGACTTACATTAAAAATAATTAGGGAGAGAGGGTGTCAGGACAGATCAAAAAATGAAACTCACCCCCTGAATCATATAAATGAATAACAAATAGAGCAAATGGGCTTTTTGCTTTTATAAAATTTAAAGATACAGCTATCTTTTAGAAGAGCATGCATGAAGTATGTCTACTTTGTGACCTCTCTAACTCCCTTTTATCTCAAACAGTCTCTGATTCTATAATGACTACTACTACAAAAAATATTAGTAGACAGATAAGAAATAGACAGAGGAAAAGAATTGAAATCACCTCAAACAGCGATAACAGAAGGTGGAATTAAGTCATTGTTACACATGGCAGTTCTGCCTTTCAAGACATCACTTTTGTAAAGCTCCTAAGAGAAAAGGGGATTTTAAAAAATGTTTCATATTAATTAAATTCCGTATTGCATCAACTCATCATCCAGTGTATTATGATCATATTACAGGCAACAATTTGTCATTCAAGAACTTGCTAACCATCTCGACAGCAATGGTTTCTTAGAAACAGATCCGAGGAAGGTGAATAACAGGTGTGTGTTGCTTGGGGACAGATTTTTCATTTTCCCCGCTAGTCTGAATAGCCAGTTGATTTATTTAAGAACAAAAGCGTAACATTCAATATCTGTTGAAAGGCACCTACATAAACCCTTTAAAAACTAATGATTTCTAGGTATAATTTGATTCTATTTAGTTCAAGTACTAAACCAGAGTATAAAATCAGCTGCTTTATCAACTCAGACTAGTGGTTAGCCATGAAAATGTAATGGAATACTGGGTAGCAGAAAGAAGGTGAAATGTCCTGAGGGAAGAAAACATCTTTGGGGGAGAAAACTATGTGTAAACCCTCAAGGGCAGAAATTGGGTGGCATGAATATAAAGGGGTATGAAAATGAGTACCAATGTATATGGACAAGTGATTTGTAAGCCACGTACACCCAGATAAATAATGGCTATTATTATTTTACTCATAAATGATTCTAATACAGAGAATCTGCTTGAATAATTTTGGAACTCACAAAGGCAGGAATACCGAGCAGCTTCTGTCTAAGGGTAAAACACAGAGACCACACATATCTAGGAACCCCTTAATGAGTTTGTCTGTATGTAAACAATTTTTATGCCTGACTCAGTGTTGTGTCACTGTGGTTAGGAACAGCTCTCTGGAGTTCTCAGGAGTTAACAAGTGCTGTGTTTAAAAGTTCTGACCCTTACTTTGGCATTGTAGAAATGTATATATTACACCACAAGTGTGATTGTTATTTGGGGAAAACAAAAAAAGATACAAATACAACAAGTTTATGCTGTTTGGGGAAAACAAAAAAAGATACAAATACAACCTTCAGGGAGGTCCTAGTGGGCTGTAGGCACTTCTGTCTGTGGGTCCCTTCTCCATATATATACATATATGCACACACACACATATATACACGTGTATATATATATATATATATACACACATATATTTAACACAGCAAAATTTTATTTTATGACCATGTTGGTATAGAGAGACTATATTAACATATTAAGACATTTTCATCAGTCTAAAGCTCTTTTTGATTTTAGAAGAAATTAGAACTTTTGGGGGGCTCAGTGTACTAAATGGAGAAATCAGCCCTGCTTATCCCCAAGTAATACATTTATGACCTTTGTCAACTAACTCAAATCTCTTAAGCCTCAGCTGTGTCCTCTGTAAAACAGAAGGATAGTAATAGTACCAATTCACTAGGCTGTTGTGATAATTGAATTACGCAATCTAGTTTGGAAAAGGAAGGGTACGCGGGCTGGAGCAGGGATGAAGGGTGATGCAATAGAGAAGCGTGGGAAGGAAACCTGTGAGACAAGGTTGGGAAATGGAAGCAGAGTGGTCGGTCTAACAGAGGCTGAAACTTGTAAGCACAGTAAGTTTTGTTTCTTAACTAAGTAACTATGGCCCACCCATTTATATGCTGCTTTTTTTCAAATACACCTTCTACTGAGTTAAGTAAACTATAAATTCATTTGAACAGGTTATTGACTCCATACTTTTTGCAATAGTACATTTTATCAAACAACTCTGAAAAAAAGCAGTTATTCTTAACTGTGCGATTTAAAGAAAAATTTTACAGTAAAAGAAAATAATCATTGGTATAAAGGAGATTAGTTGGAGGATTAAAGTCAAAGCTCATAAATAAAAATTTTGAACTAAGAGAACCCAATTTTTTAGTGAAAGTTACAAATTTTGTAGCAGATATAACTTGAGTGTCAGAGATGTTTGCAGAATGCCATAACTAGGTTTACAACCCAAATCTCCCCATTCTTTCCTTTGGAACCCTACCTCACTCCACACCGAAGTGTAGTTCTGAGACTAAGATTTATAAAATGGCAGTCATTATGGATTGGGGTTTTTGCTAAAAGGAGAGAACGGTTTTCATTAATTCAAAAATATTTATTGCCCACCCCCTATTATGCTTGGTAATGTTTATGCAGTATGGAAAAAGAAACACATATTAAAATCTTTAAAGAGCTTCTATTTTACCCAGCAGAATGTACATTCAATAAATGATTAAAGCAATATCTGTATCACTTTAACTGTGGTAAGTTCTAAGAAAGAGAAACACAGTGTTCAAGGAAAGTGGAATACAAGAACACATAATGTGTTTCAAGGGTCCAGGAAATGCTTTCTTGACAAAGAAATGAGTAGGATGAGACCTAAAGGCTGAGTTCAAGCAAAGAAAGTAGAAGAGGGCATGTCAGGCAGAGAGTACGAAGTTGCATGAAAGTGGAAAAGCACTCAAATCATTTCATGCACAAGAATGAAACTCAGTGTGGCTGGGACCTTGTGAATAAGGAGCAGAGTGCAGCAAGAGGAGGCTGGAGGGCCAGATCATTCAGGCATTTATAGAATATGAAAAGGATTTGTGGTTTATTCTAAGGGCAGCAGGCTGCCAGAAGAGGATAGATGTGATGTGAGAACAGAACAGATGAAAAATGACAGTAGTTTTGTGATGGGATGGTAACAGTAATGGTGATAGAGTGAGAAAGAGGAATTAAAATATCTTAAAAGGTAAAATACACAGGACTGCATTTCTAGTTGGAAGAGGCAAGGGGTGTGAAGGAGTTACCAAGGATGACTCTGGTCATCTGCTTTAAGTAACTAGTGGATCAAGCTACCTTTTTAAAGCAGGTTTACACAGTGGAAGGAATGAGGATTCAACATCTTTTCTTCTACATGTTTGTTTTCCTTCTGGTTCATCCTATAAAGTTAGTTCAGTAGGATTAGGAGAGCTAAGCAAACCTAAGACGGAGCCTAGAAAAACAAAGGTACAGTCAGGTAGTTCAATAATAATTTATTACAACACTGGTTTGTACTTTCTGGTATCTGATATTTGACAGACTCTTTTCAAAGATATTTATATATTACTTTTGTATTTACTTATTCAAACCCTTAATCAATACAAAGTAGATAGATAACTACTTTTATTCTTATTTTACGGAGGAGGAAACTAAAGCACAGAGACACCCAATCATTTTAATAGCATGGACAAACCTGAGCCAGATTTTAAGTTCAGGTTCTGTGCTGTCAAATGGTGCTGCATCTTTTAACAGACCTCTCCAGTTTCATCTTACACAAAAGGTTTATTAAAGGAGGTCTTAGAAATCCGCATAGGGCCCAAATCCAATGGGCTAAGAGGCTGGATAAGAATTGGGGGCTGAACCCTAGATAACTTTAAAGAGTGTTACTGCCCCATTGTCCTTCTGGGGACCAGGAAGCACTCTAACAGGTCCCTGGATGGGGTTGGAAATAGAGAGATTTGTGTTGCTGGCATAGGTTCTCTTAACACATACAACCAAGATGACACTGTAATTATTTTCAGTCCCTTTGCAACTGCTTTGTCATTTAAGAGCCTTCAACTTTCTGACACAGAAATACTTAAAGATAAGATAAGCACCAGAATGAGCTTGCCTTTTATGAAGAAGATATATTATTATTATTATTATTATTTGGTAAAATCATTAATTCCACTGAAGCATGAAAAGTAGAGACCTATGATCTCTGCCCTCTGTTGGAGATACATGAAATATTAGCTTGCTTAGAAGAATAATGATGTCTTAAGGTACTGGATTGTTCAGTTTCATTACCACATGAATTCCACGTAATCATTTCCTAGCATAGCACTTTGCCGTAACACATTTCATGGTTCATTGACCAAAATGATCCTTCAACCCGGGTAAATAACAGTGTACATCATATACGTGTTATCTGATTGTGAGTCAAGCTTTGAGTTTCTTAAGTAGTTGAAATTTTAGTAGGGAATGTAATTCATAAGTCAGATTTTTTTTAAAGGTTGAGTAATATGTCTGCCTGCAGTATCTTACACTGCTCTTGCATTCTGTGAAAAAATCAAAATCAATAGAATGTAGATCTAAGAATGCACCTGTGTGCAATGTTAAATCCTTTCTTGTTAACTGCTTTTAATACCATAGCTAACCCACAATTATCTAATATAAAGCACAATGTAAATGAACCTTACAATTTACATTACTTAGCTTGACTTAGAGATTATGGATAAATTTATCTGACATGGAACAGTTTAGTTTAATGAATGTTGATAAAAATCCTAGTGAGGCCTTGCTGTTCATAGAAATCTGTCTCTGAAGGACATAACCTTTTCTGTCATGATTGCAACTCTCATTGCAAAATGAGAAAATTAAATCACTTGGGAATGTTAGAAAAGACAGAAAACTTTACACTAAATGCCATTCGTAACACTATAGAGCCGAGTAAATAATGTACTGGCTTTGATACAAGAAAACAACTATGACATTATCTATCATTAAGTAAAAAAATCTGTCAGGTATGTTTTCCTCATGATGATGGTTTTTTAAACTAAGCCTGGGATTGAGCTGTTTAAATAATAATTGGCACATATATCAATTTAAACAAACTTCTTGGCCCACCTATAAAACTTAGACCAATGAGAGTTTCGGAGTTCTGGATCACTTAACTATTTTCAGGGTGACTGTGTAAGTCAAGTAAACCCACACCTCCCTAACTTTATGGCCTATGTCAATTTACCCCAGCCAAACTGTTTCCTGTCTACACAGTTAGCTCAGAGGTTCCCATGATTACTGGCCAATTAGCAATAGCATTTTCATAGGAAAAAGGTAGCATAAGTGTAGATAAAGTGAATGGATCCTATCCAGATAAAATACTTTGGATAAAAGTAGTGTTTTCTACTTTGTGCACATACATAGAAAACAAAATCAAAACCTGTTGCAAATTTAACTACATATAAACTTACACATTAGAAATTTGGCAATAAGTTGTCCCACAGATATTTTCCTCTAGGAAAATAAGACCCAATTACTTTTTTTTTTGCTTATAAAATATCAACAATTACTTTCATGCATATTTATGTTTTCTCTGATCATGGTTCCTATTTTTAAAATAATATGTAAAAGAAGATGATTTAGAACTATCATGAAAGGAGATATTCTGCCAAATTAACCTGTATTCAGAACAGGAGGAAATATGGAAAATCTTAGACTTCCCATTTTAAAAGTTTGTTGGAAACATTGTG
The DNA here is from genome assembly GCA_032199065.1 of Smutsia gigantea. NCBI lineage: Eukaryota > Metazoa > Chordata > Mammalia > Pholidota > Manidae > Smutsia > Smutsia gigantea. The sequence goes on from JAVSCE010011486.1 coordinate 699,336, forward strand.
AAATAGCAAGCTAACTTGGTAAGATTTGAAATATTCATGCAAAAATATTTATGGGTGTATATGTATACTTTCCCCAAATATCAGATTGCAGTTCATGTCTGAGCTTACAGAAAATCATTTTTGTTTTTTTAGAGTACTTAGTACCTTACGATACACCTACTTAAAATGAATCTGCTAATATATAGTAGAAAGTGAAAGGGAACATTATCTCAAATACATTTGATTTTTACTCAGCAATATTTAGATTATAGTTATTATCATGCACTCATTTGGGGAATTGACACTACCCAGATAACTTGTTTTCAGGGCATAATTTTTCTGGTTAAAATTTCTGATTCCAAGAAAATGACATCTCTCACTTTGCAATTAACTTTTGTATAATCATGAAAAGGATCTTTATCCAAAAGTATTTCAGGGATTTATAAGTTTTCCCAAAGGCCTCTTAACTCTGATGTTTAATTTATAAATCATATGCTTTTGACGCACCAAACAATTCACTGTTCTTGTCAATTCTTCCTTGGGAAATTTTCAGTTTGGTAACTGCTCTAACTGCCAGATGCTCCAATATTAATCAATGGCTTTGTACATTATAAGAACAGTTTCTCCAATACTGTTTTCATCTACTTCATGAAATCCTGTGGCTTTTTCAAAGATTTCTGATGTTACAGCCCCATTGCTCTGTATTTGTTTAACATTGCTAAATTTCAAAACTAATAATTAGCAAGAGATCTAGAAGTGTTCAGGCAATAAATTCTATTGTTCTATAAGAAGACATGATTAAATGGACATAAATTTTGTAAGTGGTCATTTATTAGTGAACTTTGTTCATATTTTTATGGATTTTGAGCCTCTAATTCAGGAATCAACACACTTATTCTTTTAAGGGCCCAATAGTAAATATTTTAAGTCTCTGTCCCACCTACTTAGCTCAGTCATTGTAGAATGAAAGCAGTCAAAGACAATACATAAAAGAATGAGCATGCATGTGCTCAAATAAAACGTTATTAACAAAGCAGTTTCCAGGCTAGATTTGGCCCAAGCATTCTAGTTTGCTTACTCTTTCTCTAATTTAATAAATACTCAGATAATGAAGACGCTTCTATAGGAAAAATATTTTTCCCAGAAATAGAAAACGGATTTGTTCTCTAATGCATCTAAAACCTAAGTACTTTTGAAATCAAGTATCATTTGTATGACTTTATTAACATCACCTCCCT